>JAWQEG010000451.1:2400000-3000000 GCA_033782935.1 Petrolisthes cinctipes | reverse complement strand
CTTGGACTGTAAATATCAACAGTCATTAATTGGGTGGTGGAGGTGTAAGTGTCATTAGAGTGCTTGGACTGTAAATATCAACAGTCAATCATGGGGTGGTCGGTGTGTGGGTGTCATTACATTGCTTGGACTGTAAATGTCAACAGTCATTTATGGGGTTGTGGGTGTGTGGGTGTCATTACAGTTCTTTGACTGTAAATATTATCTGTCATTCATAGGGTGATGGGTGTGTGACTGTCATTACAAAGCTTGGATTGTAAATATCAACCGTCATTTATAGGGTTGTATGTGTGTAGGTGTCATTACAGTGCTTGGACTGTAAATATCAAAAGTCATTCATGGGGTGGTTGGTGTGTGGGTGTCATTACAGTTCTTTGACTGTAAATATTAACTGTCATTTATAGGGTGGTGGGTGTGTGAGTGTCATTACAAAGCTTGGACTGTAAATACCAACAGTCATTTATGAGGTTGTATGAGTGTATGTGTCATTACAGTGCTTGGACTGAAAATATCAAAAGTCATTCTTTGGTGGTAGGTGTGTGGGTGTCATTACAGTGCTTAGACTGTAAGTATCAACAGTCATTTATGGGGTGGTGAGTGTGTGGCTGTCATTATTGTGCTTGGACTGTAAATATCAACAGTCAATCATGGGGTGGTGGGTATGTGGGTGTCATTACAGTGCTAGGACTGTAAATATCAACAGTAATTCATTGGGTGGTGTGTGTGTGGGTGTCATTACAGTGTTTTGATTGTAAATATCAACAGTCATTATTAAGGTGGTGGGTGTCATTAGAATGCTTGGACTATAAATATCAACAGCCATTCATGGAGTGGTGTGTGTGTTGGTGTCATTACAGTGCTTGGACTATAAATATCAACCATAATCATGGGGTGGTGTTTGTGGGGCGTCATTACAGTGCTTTGACTGTAAATATCAACAGTCATTCATGGGGTGGTGGGGGTGAGAGTGTCATTACAGTGCTTAGAGTGTAAATATCAACAATTATTCATGGGGTGGTGGGTGTGTGGGTGTCATTATAGTGCTTGGACTGTAAATATCAACAGTCATTAATGGGGTGGTGGGTGTGTGGGTATCATTACATTGCTTGGACTGTAAATATCAAGTCATTCAAGAGGTGGTGGGTGTCTGTGTGTCATTAGTGCGTTGACTGTAAATATAAACAGTCATTCATGGGGTGGTGGGTGGCATTACAGTGCTTAGACTCTAATATTAACAGTCATTCATGGGGTGATGGGTGTCTGGGTGTCATTACAGTGCTTGGACTGTAGATATCAACAGTTATTTATGGGGATGTGGGTGTTTGGGTGTCTATGCAGTGCTTGGACTGTAAATATCAACAGTTAATCATGGGGTGATGGGTGTGTGGGTGTCATTAGACTGCTTGGACTGTAAATATTAACAGTCATTCATGGTGTGGTGGGTGTGTGGATATCATTACAGTGCTTAGACTGAAAATATCAACAGTCATTTATGGGGTGGTGGCTGTGTGATTGTCATTACAGTGCTTGGACTATAAATATCAACTGTCATTTATGGGGTTGTGGGTGTGTGGGTGTCATTACAGTTCTTTGACTGTAAATATCCACTGTCTTTTATAGGGTGGTGGGTGTTTGAGTGTCATTACAAAGCTTGGACTGTAAATATCAACAGTCATTTATGGGGTTGTATGTGTGTAGGTGTCATTACAGTGCTTGGGCTGTAAATATCAAAAGTCATTCTTGGGGTGGTAGGTGTGTGGGTGTCATTACAGTGCTTAGACTGTAGGTATCAACAGTAATTAATGGCGTGGTGGGTGTGTGGGTGTCATTATAGTGCTTGGACTGTAAATATCAACAGTCAATCATGGGGTGGTGGGTGTGTGGGTGTCATTACAGTGTTTTGATTGTAAGTATCAACAGTCATTAATAAGGTGGTGGGTGTCATTAGAATGCTTGGACTGTAAATATCAACAGTAATTCATTGGGTGGTGTGTGTGTGGGCATCATTACAGTGTTTTGATTGTAAATATCAACAGTCATTATTAAGGTGGTGGGTGTCATTAGAATGCTTGGACTATAAATATCAACAGTCATTCATGGAGTGGTGGGTGTGTTGGTGTCAATACAGTGCTTGGACTATAAATATCAACCATAATCATGGGGTGGTGGGTGTGGGGCGTCATTACAGTGCTTTGACTGTAAAAATCAACAGTCATTCATGGGGTGGTGGGGGTGAGGGTGTCATTACAGTGCTTAAACTGTAAATATCAACAATCATTCATGGGGTGGTGGGTGTGTGGGTGTCATTATAGTGCTTGGAATGTAAATAACAACAGTCATTAATGGGGTGGTGGGTGTGTGGGTGTCATTACATTGCTTGGACTGTAAATATCAACAGTCATTCATGGGGTGGTGGGTGTGTGGGTGTCATTAAAGTGTTTTGACTGTAAATATTAACAGTCATTCATAGGGTGGTGTGTGTCATTTGAGTGCTTGGACTGTTAATATCAACAGTTATTTATGGGGAGGTAGGTGTGTTGGTGTCATGACAGTACTTGGACTGTAAATATCAACAGTCATTCATTAGGTGGTGAGTGTGTGGGTGTTATTACAGTTCTTGGACTGTAAATATCAAATTCATTGGGTGGTGGGTGTGTGGGTGTCATTACAGTGCTCAGACTGTAAATATTATCAGTCATTCATGGGGTGGTGGTTGTGTGGATGTCATTACAGTGCTTGGACTAAAAATATCAACTGTCATTCATGGGGTGGTGGGTGTGTGGGTTTCATTACAGTTCTTGGACTGTAAATATCAACCATCATTCATTGGGTGGTAGATGTGTGTGTGACATTACAGTGCTTGGACTGTAAATATTAACAGTCATTAATGGGGTGGTGGGTTTGTGGATGTCATTACAATGCTCGGACTGAAAATATCAACTATAATTTATAGGGTGGTGGATTTGTGGGTGTTATTACAGTGGTTGGACTGTAAATATCAACATTCATTCATAGGGTGCTGTGTGTGTGAGTGTCATTACAGAGCTTGGACTGTAAATATCAACAGTTATTCATGGAGTGGTGTGTGTGTGGGTGTCATTACAGTGCTTCGACAGTAAATATCAACAGTCATTCCTAGGGTGGTAGGTGTGTGGGTGTCATTACATTGCTTAGAATGTAAATATCAACAGTCATTCCTGGGGTGGTGGGTGTGTGGGTGTCATTAGAGTGCTTGTACTATAAATATCAACCGTCATTTTTGGGGTTATGGGTGTGTGGGTGTCATTACAGTTCTTGGACTGTAAATATCAACAGTCATACATAGGCTGGTAGGTGAGTGAATGTCATTACAGAGCTTGGACTATAAATATCAACAGTCATTCATTGGGTTGTGGGTGTGTAGGTGTCATTATAGTGCTTGGACTGTAAATATCAACAGTCAATCATGGTGTTATTGGGTATGTGGGTGTCATTACAGTGCTTGGACTGTAAATATCAACAGTCATTCATGGGATGGTGGGTGTGTGGGTGTCATTACAGTGTTTTGATTGTAAATATCAACAGTCATTTATAAGGTGGTGGGTATCATTAGAGTGCTTGGACTGTAAATATTAACAGTCATTCATGGAGTGGTGGGTGTATTGGTGTCATTACAGTGCTTGGACTGTAAATATCAACCATAATTCATGGGGTGGTGGGTGTGGGGTGTCATTACAGTTCTTGGACTGTAAATATCAACCATCATTCATTGGGTGGTGGATGTGTGTGTGACATTACAGTGCTTGGACTGTAAATATTAACAGTCATTCATGGAGTGGTGGGTGTGTGGGTGTCATTACAGTGCTTGGACTGTAAATATCAATAGTCAATCATGGGGTGGTCGGTGTGTGAGTGTCATTACAGTGCTTGGACTTTAAATATCAACAGTCATTCATGGGGTGGTGCGTGTGTTGTTGTCATGACAGTGCTTGGACTGTAAATATCAACAGTCATTTATGTGGTGGTGAGTGTGTGGGTGTCATTACAGTGCTCAGACTGTAAATATTAACAGTCATTCATGGGGTGGTTGGTGTGTGGATATCATTGCAGTGCTTAGATTGAAAATATCAACAGTCATTTATGGGGTGGTAGGTGTGTTTGTGTCATTACAGTGCTTGGACTATAAATATCAACGGTCATTTTTGGGGTTGTGGGTGTGTGGGTGTCATTACAGTTCTTGGACTGTAAATATCATAAGTCATTCTTGGGGTGGTGGGTGTGTGGCTATCATTATAGTGGTTGGACTGTAAATATAAACAGTCATTCATGGGGTTGTGTGTGTGTAGGTGTCATTACATTGCATGGACTGTAAATATCAAAAGTCATTCTTGGGATGGTGGGTGTGTGGCTGTCATTATAGTGATTGGACTGTAAATATCAACAGTCAATCATGGGGTGGTATGTATGTGGGTGTCATTACAGTGCTTGGACACTAAATATCGACAGTCATTCATGGGGTGGTGGGTGTGTGGGTGTCATTACAGTGTTTTAAATGTAAATATCAACAGTCATTTATAAGGTGGAGGGTGTTATTTTAGTGCTTGGACTGTAAATATTAACATTCATTCATGGAGTGGTGGGTGTGTATGTTTCATTATAGTGCTTGGACTGTAAATATCAACAGTCAATCATGGGGTTATTGGGTATGTGGGTGTCATTACAGTGTTCGGACTGTAAATATCAACAGTCACTTATAAGGTGGTGGGTGTCATTAGAGTGCTAGGACTGTTAATATAAACAGTCATTTATGGAGTGGTGGGTGTGTTGGTGTCATTACAGGGCTTGGACTGTAAATATCAACCATAATTCATGGGGTGGTGGGTGTGGGGTGTCATTACAGTTCTTGGACTGTTAATATCAACCATCATTCATTAGGTGGTGGGTTTGTGGGTGTCATTATAGTGCTCAGACTGTAAATATTGACAGTCATTAATGGGGTGGTGGGTATGTAGGTGTCATTACAGTTCTTGGACTGAAAAAATCAACAGTCATTTATAGGGTGGTGGGTGTGTGAGTGTCATTACATAGCTTGGACTATAAATATCAACAGTCATTCATGGGGTTGTGTGTGTGTAGATGTCATTACAGGGCTTGGACTGTAAATATCAACCATAATGCATGGGGTTGTGGGTGTGGGGCGTCATTACTGTGCTTTGACTGTAAATATCAACAGTCATTCATGGGGTGGTGGAGGTGAGGGTGTTATTACAGTTCTTGGACTGTAAATATCAACAGTCATTCATGGGGTGGTGGGTGTGTGGATGTTATTACAGTGCTTGGACTGTAAATATCAAGTCATTTATGGGGTGGTGGGTGTGTGTGTGTCATTAGTGCTTGGACTGTAAATATCAACAGTCATTTATGGGGTGGTGGGTGTGTTGTTATCATTACAGTGCTTGGACTGTAAATTTCAAAAGTCATTCTTGGGGTGGGGGGTGAGAGGGTGTTATTACAGTGCTTGGACTAAAAAATATCAACCATCAATTATGCGGTGGTGTTGTGTGTGGATTTCATTACAGAGCTTGGACTGTAAATATAAACAGTCATTCATAGGTTGGTGGGTGTGTGAGTGACATTACAGAGCTTGGAATGTAAATATCAACAGTCATTTATGGGGTGGTGGGTGTGTTGTTATCATTACTGTGCTTGGACTGTAAATTTCAAAAGTCATTCTTGGGGTGGTGGGTGTGTGGGTGTCATTACAGTGCTTAGACTGTAAATATCAACAGTCATTTATTAGGTGGTGGGTGTTTGGCGGTCATTACAGTGCTTGGACTGTAAATATCAACAATCATACATGGGGTGGTGGGTGTATGGGTGTCATTACAGAGCTTGGACTGTAAATATCAACAGTCATTCATGGGGTGGTGGGTGTGTGGGTGTCATTACAGTGATTGGACTGTAAATATCAACAGTCATTCTTGGGTAAGTGGGTGTGTGGGTGGCATTACAGTGCTTGGACTGTAAATATCAACAGTCATTCATGGGGTGATGGGTGTGTGGATGTCATTACAGTGCTTGGACTGTAAATATCAACATTCATTCATGGGTTGGTGGGTGTGTGGGTGTCATTACAGTGCTTGGACTATAAATATCAACAGTCATTCATGGGGTGGTAGGTTTGTGGGTGTCATTACAGTGCTTAGACTAAAAATATCAAGTCATTCATGGGGTGGTGGCTGTGTAAGTGTCATTACAGTACTTGGACTGTAAATATCAACAGTCATTCATGGGGTGGTGGGTGTGTGGGTGTCATTACAGTGTTTTGATTGTAAATATCAACAATCATTCATGGGTTGTAAGGGTTTCATTAGAGTGCTTGGACGGTAAATATCAACAGTCATTCATAGGGTGGTGGGTGTGTGGGTGTCATTACAGTGCTTAGACTGTAAATATCAATAGTCATTCATAGGGTGGTGGGTGTGTGGCTTTCATTACAGTGCTTAGACTGTAAATATCAAGTAATTCGTGGGGTGGTGGCTGTGTGAGTGTCATGACAGTTCTTGGATTGTAAATATCAGCAGTCATTCATGGGGTCGAGAGTGTGTGGGTGTCATTACAGTGCTTGGACTATAAATATCAACAGCCATTCATAGGGTGGTGGGTGTCATTAGAGTGCTTGGACTGTAAATATCAACAGTCATTCATGGGGTGGTGGGTGTGTGGGTGTCATTACAGTGCTTGGACTGTAAATAACAACCATAATTTATGAGGTAGTGGGTGTGGGGGTGTCATTACAGTGCTTTGACTGTAAATATCGACAGTCATTCATGGGGTGGTGGGTGTGTGGGTGTCATTACAGTGTTTTGATTGTAAATATATTAATGTGCTTGGACTGTAAATATTAACAGTCATTCATGGAGTGGTGGGTGTATTAGTGTCACTACAGTGCTTGGACTGTAAATATCAACAGTCATTCATAGGGTGGGGGGTGTGTGGCTGTCATTACAGTGCTTTGACTGTAAATATCGACAGTCATTCATGGGGTGGTGGGTTTGTGGGTGTCATTACAGTGCTCAGACTGTAAATATTGACATTCATTTATGGGGTGGTGGGTATGTAGGTGTCATTACAGTTCTTGGACTGAAAAAATCAACAGTCATTTATAGGGTGGTGGGTGTGTGAGTGTCATTACAGTCTTACAGAGCTTGGACTGTAAATATCAACAGTCATTCATGAGGTTGTGTGTGTGTAGGTGTCATTACAGTGCTTGGACTGTAAGTATCAACAGTCATTTATGGGATAGTTGGTGTGTGGCTGTCATTATAGTGCTTGGACTGTAAATATCAACAGTCAATCATGGGGTGGTATGTATGTGGATATCATTACAGTGCTTGGACTGTAAAATATCGACAGTCATTCATGGGGTGATGGGTGTGTGGGTGTCATTACAGTGTTTTGATTGAAAATATCAACAGTCATTTATAAGGTGGTGGGTGTCATTAGAGTGCTTAGACTGTAAATAGTAACAGTCATTCATGGAGTGGTGGGTGTGTTGGTGTCATTACAGTGCTTGTACTGTAAATATCAACCATAATTCATGGGGTGGTGGGTGTGGGGTGTCATTACAGTTCTTGGACTGTAAATATCAACCATCATTCATTGGGTGGTGGATGTGTGTGTGACATTACAGTGCTTGGACTGTAAATATTAACAATCATTCATGGGGATGGTGGGTGTTTGGATGTCATTACAGTTCTTTGACTGTAAATATCAACAGTCATTCATGGGGTGGTGGGTGTGAGGGTGACATTACAGTGCTTGGACTGTAAATATTAACAGTCATTCATGGGGTGGTGGGTGTGTGGGTGTCATTACAATGGTTGGATTGTAAATATCAACAGTCATCAATAGGGTGGTGGGTGTCGTTAGAGTGCTTGAACTTGAAATATATACAGTCATTCATGGGTTGTGAGGGTGTCAGTAGAGTGCTTGGACTGTAAATATCAACAGTCATTCATAGGGTGGTGGGTGTATGGGTGTCATGACAGTGCTTGGACTGTAAATATCAACAGTCATTTATAGGGTGGTGAGTGTGTTAGTGTCATTACAGTGCTTGGACTATAAATATCAACAGTCATTCATGGGGTGGTGTGTTTGTGGGTGTCATTACAGTGCTAGGACTATAAATATCAACAGTAATTCATGGGGTTGTGGGTGTGTGGGTGTCATTACAGTGCTTAGACTATAAATATCAACATTCATTCATAGGGTGGTGGGTGTCATTAGAGTGCTTGGACTGTAAATATAAACAGTCATTCATGGGGTGGTGTGTGTGAGTGTCAGTACAGACCTTGGACTGTAAATATCAACAGTCATTTATAGGGTGGTGTGTGTGTGGGTGTCATTACAGTGCTTGGACTATAAATATCAACAGTCATTCATGGGGTGGTGGGTGTGTGGGTGTCATTAGAGTGCTTGGACTGTAAATATCAACAGTCATTCATGGGGTGGTGGATTTGTGGGTGTCATTACAGTTCTTGGACTGTAGATATCAACCATAATTCATGGGGTAGTGGGTGTGGGGGTGTCATTACAGTGCTTTAACTGTAAATATCAGCAGTCATTCATTGGGTGGTGGAGGTGAGGGTGTTATTACAGTGCTTGGACTGTAAATATCAACAGTCATTCATGGGGTGGTGTGTGTGTGGATGTTATTACAGTGCTTGGACTGTAAATATCAAGTCATTTATGGAGTGGTGGGTGTGTGTGTGTCATTAGTGCTTGGACTGTAAATATCAACAGTCATTTATGGGGTGGTGGGTGTGTTATTATCATTACAGTGCTTGGACTGTAAATTTCAGAAGTCATTCTTGGGGTGGTGGGTGTGAGGGTGTTATTACAGTGCTTGGACTATAAATCTCAACCATCAATTATGCGGTGGTGTTGTGTGTGGATTTCATTACAGAGCTTGGACTGTAAATATCAACAGTCATTCATAGGTTGGTGGGTGTGTGAGTGTCATTACAGAGCTTGGAATGTAAATATCAACAGTCTTTTATGGGGTGGTGGGTGTGTTGTTATCATTACTGTGCTTGGACTGTAAATTTCAAAAGTCATTCTTGGGGTGGTGGGTGTGTGGGTGTCATTACAGTGCTTAGACTGTAAATATCAACAATCAATCATGGGGTGGTGGGTGTATGGGTGTTATTACAGAGCTTGGACTGTAAATATCAACAGTCATTCATGGGGTGGTGGGTGTGTGGGTGTCATTACAGTGATTGGACTGTAAATATCAAGAGTCATTCTTGGGTAGGTGGGTGTGTGGGTGTCATTATAGTGTTAAGACTGTAAATACCAACAGTCATTTATGAGGTGGTGGGTGTTTGGATGTTATTACAGTGCTTGGACTGTAAATATAAACTGTAATTCATGGTTTGGTGGCTGTGTGAGTGTCATTACAGTACTTGGACTGTAAATATCAACAGTCATTCATGGGGTGGTTGGTGTGTGGGTGTCATTACAGTGTTTTGATTGTAAATATCAACAGTCATTCATAGGGTGGTGGGTGTCATTAGAGTGCTTGGACTGTAAATATCAACAGTCATTCATGGGGTGGTGGGTGTGAGGGTGACATTACAGTGCTTGGACTGTAAACATTAATAGTCATTCATGGGGTGGTGAGGGTGTGAGTCTCATTATAGTGCTTGGACTGTAAATATCAACAGTCATTCATTGGGTGATGTGTGTGTGGGTGTCATTACAGTGCTTGGACTGTAAATATCAAGTCATTCATATGATGGTAGGTGTGTGTGTGTCATTAGTGCATGGACTGTAAATATCAACAGTCATTCATGGGGTGGTGGGTGGCATTACAGTGCATGGGCTGTAAATATCAACAGTCATTCATTAGGTGATGGGTGTGTGGATGTCATTACAGTGCTTGGACTGTAAATATCAACAGTCATTAATGGGTTGGTGGGTGTGTGGGTGTCATTACAGTGCTTGGACTATAAATATCAACAGTCATTCATGGGGTGGTAGGTTTGTGGGTGTCATTACCGTGCTTAGACTGAGAATATCAAGTCATTCATGGGGTGGTGGCTGTGTAAGTATCATTACAGTACTTGAACTGTAAATATCAACAGTCATTCATGGGGTGGTGGGTGTGTGGGTGTCATTACAGTGTTTTGATTGTAAATATCAACAGTAATTCATGGGTTGTGAGGGTTTCATTAGAGTGCTTGGACTGTAAATATCAACAGTCATTCATAGGGTGGTGGGTGTGTGGGTGTCATTACAGTGTTTAGACTGTAAATATCAACAGTCATTCATAGGGTGGTGGGTGAGTGGCTGTCATTACAGAGCTTAGACTGTAAATATCAAGTAATTCGTGGGGTGGGAGCTGTGTGAGTGTCATGACAGTGCTTGGATTGTAAATATCAGCAGTCATTCATGGGGTGGAGAGTGTGTGGGTGTCATTACAGTGCTTGGACTATAAATATCAACAGCCATTCATAGGGTGGTGGGTGTCATTAGAGTGCTTGGACTGTAAATATCAACAGTCATTCATGGGGTGGTGGGTGTGTGGGTGTCATTACAGTGCTTGGACTGTAAATAACAACCATAATTTATATGGTAGTGGGTGTGTGGGTGTTATTACAGTGCTTAGACTGTAAATATCAACAGTCATTTATTGGGTGGTGGGTGTTTGGCTGTCATTACAGTGCTTGGACTGTAAATATCTACAATCAATCATGGGGAGGTGGGTGTATGGGTGTCATTACAGAGCTTGGACTGTAAATATCAACAGTCATTCATGGGGTGGTGGGTGTGTGGGTGTCATTACAGTGATTGGACTGTAAATACCAACAGTCATTCTTGGGTAGGTGGGTGTGTGGGTGTCATTATAGTGCTTAGACTGTAAATACCAACAGTCATTCATGAGGTGGTGGGTGTTTGGCTGTTATTACAGTGCTTGGACTGTAAATATCAACAGTAATTAATGGTGTGGTGGCTGTGTGAGTGTCATTACAGTACTTGGACTGTAAATATCAACAGTCATTCATGGGGTGGTTGGTGTATGGGTGTCATTACAGTGTTTTGATTGTAAATATCAACAGTCATTCATAGGGTGGTGGGTGTCATTAGAGTGCTTGGACTGTAAATATCAACAGTCATCGATTGGGTGGTTGGTGTGTGGGTGTCATTACAGTTCTTGGACTGTAAATATCAACCATATTTCATTGGGTGGTGGGTGTGGGGGTGTCATTACAGTGCTTTGACTGTAAATATCAACAGTCATTAATGGGGTGGTGGGTGTGAGGGTGTCATTACAGTGCTTGGATTGTAAACATTAATAGTCATTCATGGGGTGGTAAGTGTGTGAGTCTCATTATAGTGCTTGGACTGTAAATATCAACAGTCATTCATGGGGTGATGGGTATGTGTGTGTCATTACAGTGCTTGGACTGTAAATATCAAGTCATTAATGGGATGGTAGGTGTGTGTGTGTCATTAGTGCATGGACTGTAAATATCAACAGTCATTCATGGGGTTGTGGGTGGCATTACAGTGCTTGGACTGTAAATATCAACAGTCATTCATGGGGTGATGGGTGTGTGGATGTCATTACAGTGCTTGGACTGTAAATATCAACAGTCATTCATGGTTTGGTGGGTGTGTGGGTGTCATTACAGTGCTTGGACTATAAATATCAACAATCATTCATGGGGTGGTAGGTTTGTGGGGGTCATTACATTGCTTAGACTGAAAATATCAAGTCATTCATGGGGTGGTGGCTGTGTAAGTGTCATTACAGTACATGGAGTGTAAATATCAACAGTCATTCATGGGGTGGTGGGTGTGTGGGTGTCATTACAGTGTTTTGATTGTAAATATCAACAGTCATTCATGGGTTGTGAGGGTGTCATTAGAGTATTTGGACTGTAAATATCAACAGTCATTCATGGGGTGGTGGGTGTGTGGGTGTCATTACAGTGCTTAGACTGTAAATATCAACAGTCATTCATAGGGTGGTGGGTGTTTGGCTGTCATTACAGTGCTTAGACTGTAAATATCAAGTAATTCGTATGGTGGTGGCTGTGTGAGTGTCATGACAGTGCTTGGATTGTAAATATCAGCAGTCATTCATGGGGTGGAGAGTGTGTGGGGGTCATTACAATGCTTGGACTATAAATATCAACAGCCATTCATAGGGTCGTGGGTGTCATTAGAGTGCTTGGACTGTAAATATCAACAGTCATTCATGGGGTGGTGGGTGTGTGGGTCTCATTACAGTGCTTGGACTGTAAATAACAACCATAATTTATGAGGTAGTGGGTGTGGGGGTGTCATTACATTGCTTTGACTGTAAATATCGACAGTCATTCTTATGGTGGTGGGTGTGTGGGTGTCATTACAGTGCTTAGACTGTAAATATCAACAGTCATTTATTGGGTGGTGGGTGTTTGGATTTCATTACAGTGCTTGGACTGTAAATATCAACAATCAATCATGGGGTGGTGGGTGTATGGGTGTCATTACAGAGCTTGGACTGTAAATATCAACAGTCATTCTTGGGTAGGTGGGTGTGTGGGTGTCATTATAGTGCTAAGACTGTAAATACCAACAGTCATTCATGAGGTGGTGGGTGTTTGGCTGTTATTACAGTGCCTGGACTGTAAATATCAACAGTAATTCATGGTGTGGTGGCTGTGTGAGTGTCATTACAGTACTTGGACTGTAAATATCAACAGTCATTCATAGGGTGGTGGGTGTCATTAAAGTGCTTGGACTGTAAATATCAACAGTCATCGATTAGGTGGTTGGTGTGTGGGTGTCATTACAGTTCTTGGACTGTAAATATCAACCATATTTTATTGGGTGGTGGGTGTGGGGGTGTCATTACAGTGCTTTGACTGTAAATATCAACAGTCATTAATGGGGTGGTGGGTGTGAGGGTGTCATTACAGTGCTTGGACTGTAAACATTAATAGTCATTCATGGGGTGGTGAGTGTGTGAGTCTCATTATAGTGCTTGGACGGTAAATATCAAATCATTCATGGGATGGTAGGTGTGTGTGTGTCATTAGTGCATGGACTGTAAATATTAACAGTCATTCATGGGGTGGTGGGTGGCATTACAGTGCTTGGAGTGTAAATATCAACAGTCATTCATGGGGTGATGGGTGTGTGGATGTCATTACAGTGCTTGGACTGTAAATATCAACAGTCATTCATGGGTTGGTGGGTGTGTGGGTGTCATTACAGTGCTTGGACTATAAATATCAACAGTCATTCATGGGGTGGTAGGTTTGTGGGGGTCATTACAGTGCTTAGACTGAAAATATCAAGTCATTCATGGGGTGGTGGCTGTGTAAGTGTCATTACAGTACTTGGACTGTAAATATCAACAGTCATTCATGGGGTGGTGGGTGTGTGGGCGTCATTACAGTGTTTTGATTGTAAATATCAACAGTCATTCATGGGTTGTGAGGGTGTCATTAGAGTGCTTGGACTGTAAATATCAACAGTCATTCATAGGGTGGTGGGTGTGTGGGTGTCATTACAGTGCTTAGACTGTAAATATCAACAGTCATTCATAGGGTGGTGGGTGTGTGGCTGTCATTACAGTGCTTAGACTGTAAATATCAAGTAATTCGTAGGGTGGTGGCTGTGTGAGTGTCATGACAGTGCTTGGATTATGAATATCAGCAGTCATTCATGGGGTGGAGAGTGTGTGGGGGTCATTACAGTGCTTGGACTATAAATATCAACAGCCATTCATAGGGTGGTAGGTGTCATTAGAGTGCTTGGACTGTAAATATCAACAGTCATTCATGGGGTGGTGGGTGTGTGGGTGTCATTACAGAGCTTGGACTGTAAATAACAACCATAATTTAAGAGGTAGTGGGTGTGGGGGTGTCATTACAGTGCTTTGACTGTAAATATCGACAGTCATTCATGGGGTGGTGGGTGTGTGGGTGTCATTACAGTGTTTTGATTGTAAATATCAACAGTCATTTATAAGGTGGTGGGTGTCATTAAAGTGCTTGGACTGTAAATATTAACAGTCATTCATGGAGTGGTTGGTGTATTAGTGTCATTACAGTGCTTGGACTGTAAATATCAACAGTCATTCATAGGGTGGGGTGTGTGTGGCTGTCATTACAGTGCTTTGACTGTAAATATCGATAGTCATTCATGGGGTGGTGGGTTTGTGGGTGTCATTACAGTGCTCAGACTGTAAATATTGACATTCATTTATGGGGTGGTGGGTGTGTAGGTGTCATTACAGTTCTTGGACTGAAAAAATCAACAGTCATTTATAGGGTGGTATGTGTGTGAGTGTCATTACAGAGCTTGGACTGTAAATATCAACAGTCATTCATGGAGTTGTGTGTGTGTAGGTGTCATTACAGTGCTTGGACTGTAAGTATCAACAGTCATTTATGGGATAGTGGTTGTGTGGCTGTCATTATAGTGCTTGGACTGTAAATATCAACAGTCAATCATGGGGTGGTATGTATGTGGGTGTCATTACAGTGCTTGGACGGTAAAATATCGACAGTCATTCACGTAGTGGTGGGTGTGTTGATGTCATTACAATGGTTGGATTGTAAATATCAACAGTCATCAATAGGGTGGTGGGTGTCATTAGAGTGCTTGAACTGGAAATATCAACAGTCATTCATGGGTTGTGAGGGTGTTATTAGAGTGCTTGGACTGTAAATATCAACAGTCATTCATGGGGTGGTGAGTGTGTGGGTGTCATGACAGTGCTTGGACTGTAAATATCAATAGTCATTTATGGGGTGGTGAGTGTGTTGGTGTCATTACAGTGCTTGGACTATAAATATCAACAGTCATTCATGGGGTGGTGGGTGTGTGGGTGTCATTACAGTGCTTGGACTATAAATATCAACAGTCATTCATGGGGTAGTGTGTGTGTGAGTGTCATTACAGAGCTTGGACTGTAAATATCAACAGTCATTTATGGGGTGGTGTGTGTGTGGGTGTCATTACAGTGCTTGGACTGTAAATATCAACATTCATTCATGGGATGGTGGGTGTGTGGGTGTCATTACAGTGCTTAAACTGTAAATATCAAGTAATTCGTGGGGTGGTGGCTGTGTGAGTGTCATTAGAGTGCTTGGACTGTAAATATCAACAGTCATTCATGGGTTTATGGGTGTGTGGGTGTCATTACAGTGCTTGGACTGTAAATAACAACCATATTTTATGAGGTAGTGGGTGTGGGGGTGTCATTACAGTGCTTTGACTGTAAATATCGACAGTCATTCATGGGGTGGTGGGTTTGTGGGTGTCATTACAGTGCTCAGACTGTAAATATTGACATTCATTTATGGGGTGGTGGGTGTGTAGGTGTCATTACAGTTCTTGGACTGAAAAAATCAACAGTCATTTATAGGTTGGTGGGTGTGTGAGTGTCATTACAGAGTTTGGACTGTAAATATCAACAAACATTCATGGGGTTGTGTGTGTGTAGGTGTCATTACAGTGCTTGGACTGTAAATAGTAACAGTCATTCATGGAGTGGTGGGTGTGTTGGTGTCATTACAGTGCTTGGACTGTAAATATCAACCATAATTCATGGGGTGGTGGGTGTGGGGTGTCATTACAGTTCTTGGACTGTAAATATCAACCATCATTCATTGGGTGGTGGATGTGTGTGTGACATTACAGTACTTGGACTGTAAATATTAACAGTCATTCATGGGGATGGTTGGTGTTTGGATGTCATTACAGTGCTTGGACTGTAAATATTAACAGTCATTCATGGGGTGATGGGTGTGTGGGTATCATTACAATGGTTGGATTGTAAATATCAACAGTCATCAATAGGGTGGTGGGTGTCATTAGAGTGCTTGAACTGGAAATATCAACAGTCATTCATGGGTTGTGAGGGTGTCATTAGAGTGCTTTGACTGTAAATATTGACATTCATTTATGGGGTGGTGGGTTTGTGGGTGTCATTACAGTTCTTGGACTGAAAAAATCAACAGTCATTTATAGGGTGGTGGGTGTGTGAGTGTCATTACAGAGTTTGGACTGTAAATATCAACAGTCATTCATGGGGTTGTGTGTGTGTGTAGGTGTAATTACAGTGCTTGGACTGTAAGTATCAACAGTCATTTATGGGATAGTGGGTGTGTGGCTGTCATTATAGTGCTTGGACTGTAAATATCAACAGTCAATCATGAGGTGGTATGTATGTGGGTGTCATTACTGTGCTTGGACTGTAAAATATCGACAGTCATTCATGGGGTGATGGGTGTGTGGGTGTCATTACAGTGTTTTAAATTGTAAATATCAACAGTCATTTATAAGGTGGTGGGTGTCATTAGAGTGCTTAGACTGTAAATAGTAACAGTCATTCATGGAGTGGTGGGTGTGTTGGTGTCATTACAGTGCTTGGACTGTAAATATCAACAGTCATTCATGGGGTGGTGGGTGTGTGGGTGTCATGACAGTGCTTGGACTGTAAATATCAACAGTCATTTATGGGGTGGTGAGTGTGTTGGTGTCATTACAGTGCTTGGACTATAAATATCAACAGTCATTCATGGGGTGGTGGGTGTGTGGGTGTCATTACAGTGCTTGGACTATAAATATCAACAGTCATTCATGGGGTGGTGGGTGTGTGGGTGTCATTACAGTGCTTAGACTATAAATATCAACAGTCATTCATAGGGTGGTGGGTGTCATTAGAGTGCTTGGACTGTAAATATCAACAGTCATTCATGGGGTGGTGTGTGTGTGTGAGTGTCATTACAGAGCTTGGACGGTAAATATCAACAGTCATTTATGGGGTGGTGTGTGTGTGGGTGTCATTACAGTGCTTGGACTGTAAATATCAACATTCATTCATGGGATGGTGGGTGTGTGGGTGTCATTACAGTGCTTAGACTGTAAATATCAAGTAATTCGTGGGGTGGTGGCTGTGTTAGTGTCATTAGAGTGCTTGGACTGTAAATATCAACAGTCATTTATGGGGTGGTGGGTGTGTGGGTGTCATTACAGTGTTTTGATTGTAAATATCAACAGTCATTTATAAGGTTGTGGGTGTCATTAAAGTGCTTGGACTGTAAATATTAACAGTTATTCATGGAGTGGTGGGTGTATTAGTGTCATTACAGTGCTTGGACTGTAAATATCAACAGTCATTCATAGGGTGGGGGGTGTGTGGCTGTCATTACAGTGCTTTGACTGTAAATATCGACAGTCATTCATGGGGTGGTGGGTTTGTGGGTGTCATTACAGTGCTCAGACTGTAAATATTGACATTCATTTATGGGGTGGTGGGTATGTACAGTTCTTGGACTGAAACAATCAACAGTCATTTATAGGGTGGTGGGTGTGTGAGTGTCATTACAGAGCTTGGACTGTAAATATCAACAGTCATTCATGGGGTTGTGTGTGTGTAGGTGTCATTACAGTGCTTGGACTGTAAGTATCAACAGTCATTTATGGGATAGTGGGTGTGTGGCTGTCATTATAGTGCTTGGACTGTAAATATCAACAGTCAATCATGGGATGGTATGTATGTGGGTGTCATTACAGTGCTTGGACTGTAAAATATCGACAGTCATTCATGGGGTGATGGGTGTGTGGGTGTCATTACAATGGTTGGATTGTAAATATCAACAGTCATCAATAGGGTGGTGGGTGTCATTAGAGTGCTTGAACTGGAAATATCAACAGTCATTCATGGGTTGTAAGGGTGTCATTAGAGTGCTTGGACTGTAAATATCAACAGTCATTCATGGGGTGGTGGGTGTGTGGGTGTCATGACAGTGCTTGGACTGTAAATATCAACAGTCATTTATGGGTTGTTGAGTGTGTTGGTGTCATTACAGTGCTTGGACTATAAATATCAACAGTCATTCATGGGGTGGTGTGTGTGTGGGTGTCATTACAGTGCTTGGACTATAAATATCAACAGTCATTCATGGGGTGGTGGGTGTGTGGGGTTCATTACAGTGCTTAGACTATAAATATCAACAGTCATTCATAGGGTGGTGGGTGTCATTAGAGTGCTTGGACTGTAAATATCAACAGTCATTTATGGGGTGGTGTGTGTGTGAGTGTCATTACAGAGCTTGGACAGTAAATATCAACAGTCATTTATGGGGTGGCGTGTGTGTGGGTGTCATTACAGTGCTTGGACTGTAAATATCAACATTCATTCATGGGATGGTGGGTGTGTGGGTGTCATTACAGTATTTTGATTGTAAATATCAACAGTCATTCATAGGGTGGTGGGTGTCATTAGAGTGCTTGGACTGTAAATATCAACCATCATTCATGGGGTGGTGGGTTTGTTCGTGTCATTACAGTTCTTGGACTGTAAATATCAACCATAATTCATGGGGTAGTGGGTGTGGGGGTGTCATTAAAGTGCTTTGACTGTAAATATTAACAGTCATTCATGGGGTGGTGGGTGTGTGGATGTCATTACAGTGCTTAGACTGAAAATATCAACAGTCATTCATGGGGTAGTGGGTGCGTGGGTGTCATTACAGTGCTTGGACTATAAATATCAACAGTCATTCATAGGGTGGTGGGTGTGTGGCTGTTATTACAGTGCTTGAACTGTAAATATTAACAGTCATTCATTTGGTGGTGTGTGTGTGAGTGTCATTACAGAGCTTGTACTGTAAATATTAACAGTCATTCATGGGGTGGTGTGTGTGTGGGTGTCATTACAGTGCTTGGACTGTAAATATCAACATTTATTCATGGAATGGTGGGTGTGTGGGTGTCATTACAGTATTTTGATTGTAAATATCATCAGTCATTCATAGGGTGGTAAGTGTCATTAGAGTGCTTGGACTGTAAATATCAACAGTCATTCATGGGGTGGTGGGTGTGTGGGTGTCATTACAGTGCTTGGACTGTAAATATCAACCATAATTCATGGGGTAGTGGGTGTGAGGGTGTCATTACAGTGCTTTGACTGTAAATATCAACAGTCATTCATGGGGTGGTGGGTGTGAGGGTGACATTACAGTGCTTGGACTGTAAATATCAACAGTCATTCAGGGGTTTGGTGGGTGTGTGGGTGTCATTATAGTGCTTGGACTGTAAATATCAACAGTCATTCATGGGGTGGTGGGTGGGTGGGTGTCATTACAGTGCTTGGACTGTAAAAATTATGTCATTCATGGGGTGGTGGGTTTGTGTGGGTCATTAGTGCTTGGACTGTAAATATAAACAGTCATTCATGGGGTGGTGGGTGGCATTACAGTGCTTGGACTGTAACTATCAACAGTCATTCATGGGTTGTGTGGGTGTCATTACAGAGGTTGGACTGTAAATATCAACAGTAATTCATGAGGTGGTGGGTGTGTGGGTGTTATTACAGTGCTTCGACTGTAAATATCAACAGTCATTCATGGGGTGGTGGGTGTGTGGATGTCATTCTAGTGCTTGGACTGTAAATATCAACCATCATTCATGAGGTGGTTAGTGTGGGGCGTTATTACAGTGCTTTTACTGTAAATATCAACAGTCATTCATGGGGTGGTGGGTGTGTGGGTGTCATTACAGTTCTTGGACTGTAAATATCAACAGTCATTCATGGGGTGTTGGGTGTGTGGGTTTCATTACAGTGATTGGGCTGTAAATATCAACAGTCATTCATGGGTTTATGGGTGTGTGGGTGTCATTACAGTGCTTGGACTGTAAATATCAACAGTCATTCATAGGGTGGGGGGTGTGTGGCTGTCATTACATTGCTTTGACTGTAAATATATCGACAGTCATTCATGGGGTGGTGGGTATGTGGGTGACATTACAGTGCTCAGACTGTAAATATTGACAGTCATTTATGGGGTGGTGGGTGTGTAGGTGTCATTACAGTTCTTGGACTGAAAAAATCAACAGTCATTTATAGGGTGGTGGGTGTGTGAGTGTCATTACAGAGCTTAGACTGTAAATATCAACAGTCATTCATGGGGTTGTGTGTGTATAGGTGTCATTACAGTGCTTGGACTGTAAGTATCAACAGACATTTATGGGATAGTGGGTGTGTGGCTGTCATTATTGTGCTTGGACTGTAAATATCAACAGTCAATCATGGGGTTGTATGTGTGTGGGTGACATTACAGTGCTTGGACTGTAAAATATCGACAGTCATTCATGGGGTGATGGGTGTGTGGGTGTCATTACAGTGTTTTGATTGTAAATATCAACAGTCATTTATAAGGTGGTGGGTGTCATTAGAGTGCTTAGACTGTAAATAGTAACAGTCATTCATGGAGTGGTGGGTGTGTTTGTGTCATTACAGTGCTTGGACTGTAAATATCAACAGTCATTTATAGGGTGGTGAGTGTGTTGGTGTCATTACAGTGCTTGGACTATAAATATCAACAGTCATTCATGGGGTGGTGGGTGTGTGGGTGTCATTACAGTGCTTGGACTATAAATATCAACAGTCATTCATGGGGTGGTGGGTGTGTGGGTGTCATTACAGTGCTTAGACTATAAATATCAACAGTCATTCATAGTGTGGTGGGTGTCATTAGAGTGCATGGACTCTAAATATCAACAGTCATTTATGGGGTGGTGTGTGTGTGGGTGTCATTACAGTGCTTGGACTGTAAATATCAACAGTCATTCATGGGGTGGTGTGTGTGTGGGTGTCATTACAGTGCTTGGACTGTAAATATCAACATTCATTCATGGGATGGTGGGTGTGTGGGTGTCATTACAGTATTTTGATTGTAAATATTAACAGTCATTCGTAGGGTGGTAAGTGTCATTAGAGTGCTTGGACTGTAAATATCAACCATAATTCATGGGGTAGTGGGTGTGAGGGTGTCATTACAGTGCTTTGACTGTAAATATCAACAGTCATTCATGGGGTGGTAGGTGTGAGGGTGACATTACAGTGCTTTGACTGTAAATATCAACAGTCATTCATGGGTTGGTGGGTGTGTGGGTGTCATTATAGTGCTTGGACTGTAAATATCAACAGTCATTCATGGGGTGGTGGGTGTGTGGGTGTCATTACAGTGCTTGGACTGTAAAAATTATGTCATTCATGGGGTGGTGGGTTTGTGGATGTCATTCCAATGCTTGGACTGTAAATATCAATCATCATTCATGAGGTGGTTAGTGTGGGGCGTCATTACAGTGCTTTTACTGTAAATATCAACAGTCATTTATGGGGTGGTGGGTGTGTGGGTGTCATTACATTTCTTGGACTGTAAATATCAACAGTCATTCATAGGGTGGTGGGTGTGTGGGTTTCATTACAGTGATTGGGCTGTAAATATCAACAGTCATTCATGGGATTATGGGTGTGTGGGTGTCATTACAGTGCTTGGACTGTAAATATCAACAGTCATTCATGAGGTGGTGGGTGTGTGGGTGTCATTACAGTGCTTGGACTGTAATTATCAACAGTCATTAATGGGGTGGTGCAAATAAGTCCATCTAAACATTTTGGTTTTAGTAAAATATTTTCAAAATTAATTGAAGACTTGAAGGAACTTGAGAACAACGGCATTCAAATTAATAATGATAATTTGAAGGGGACACTATATTGCATTACTTGGGATAACTTGGGGTTTCATGGCATTGGTGCTTTTACAGAAAATTTTTGTAGATATTGTAACATAACCCTAAAAGAATTTCCTACTGACCCTGTGCATGTTGGTGTAATGAGAACAGTGGAAGACTATACATTAGCAATACAACAACTTTAAAACGAGAACACTGTCAAAATTTTAAATAATGTCATAGGTATTAAATTTAATTATCCATTCAATGCACTGAAATATTATCATGTCTGCAAAGCAGGTTTTCCACCATGCCTGGGTCATGACATTTTTTAGGGTGTTGGTGATTATAATGTTGCTCTGATATTGAAGAATTTAGTAAATGAAAAGAGATGGCTAACTTATGCAGAACTTAATCAGTGTATAATTATGTTTCTTTATCGTGGTACAGATGCTGCCTCAATGCCATGTCAAGTAAATACTTCAGGTACTAAATTAGGTGGTCAGGCTACACAAAACTGGTGTTTAATCAGGCTGTTGCCTGTTATATTATATGGCAAAATAGTTGATGTTAATGATCCTGTTTGGCAGTTGTTCCTGTTATTACGTAACATTACTGAAATTATCTGTGCCCCAAAGTTTGACGACTCTGACCTTGCATATCTAGCAATACTTATTAATGAATATTTAGAAGACAGACAAAGAATTTTTCAAATGACAAACTGAGGCCAAAGCATCATTTTCTAAAACATTATCCAAACCTAATTTTGCTGTTTGGCCCATTAATTCGTTTGTGGACATTACGCTTTGAAAGCAAGCACTGCTACTTCAAAGGATGCATTAAAAGTGCCCATTCCTTCAAGAATGTGTGTCAGACCATGAGTGAAAAACATCAGTTATTACAAGCATACAAACAGGCCAGTTCATATTTTCCCACTGATATAGAGGTTGTAAAAAACATTTTGTTAATCTCAGATACATAAAGTTCAGATATTAAAAAAGCCTTAATGATGTGTCAGATTACTGAAGGTGCAGAAGTTAGCTTGGAAGTGACAATAATGGGGACTCCATACAAGAAGGGACACTATGTGGTGTTAAGTAAATGTGAACAGGGTCTAATGTTAGGTGAGATTCAGTTCATAATATTGAACTCCTGTACAAAAGCATAATTTTTAGTAAAAAAAATTCACAGAACAAATTTCCAAGGAGTTGCAATTATCTACAGTATTGAACACCTTCCCATGCTCTTCCTTTAAATGTACAGAATTTTCTAAACTCCTAGATTATTACCCACTGGTTGACTACAAAAGAGGAAAATAATTGTTGATCCCACTCAAACACAATATATCTGCATAAGACTTCCAAGAAAATTGAAAAGGTAATTTAAAGATTATAATTCTATATTCATGTAGACCATTAGATTTCCTGTACAGTACTGTATACCAGCACTATAGTACATTATATTCATCTCCTTTCCCTGGGGCATGATTTCAAGAAAATGACAAAAGGTTGAACTGAAATGGAAGCTAATTGTTAAAGTTCCATACAAAAGATTAAAACATTCTGAACTGGAATTGGTTGTAGCTAAGGACCATGATGGTTATGAAGCTGATGACAGTGATAGTGATACTTGTAGTACAAGTAGTAGAGAGACAGTGATTTACATGACAGGTAAAGTACAGTACTGTACCATATGCACTGTAATTATGAAAACTGCTTATATGAGTAATGTACAGCATACTAAAGTAACTCCACTTCTCTACCTTTAATTGTGTTCTACATTGAATTTTTTACACAAAAATCATAAGTAAAATGAAAATGGTTAAATGACTTCTGTAAACTGGGGTTCGGCTTCCCTGAGCTCAGCTAGCTAAGTTAAACTGTTCTAATGAGATATGGTAGGCCTATGTGCAGTTATGTTAACTTACTTCCTTGGTTTGGATCATTATGGGTTTAATCTAGCAGTAGCTGTTTCATTTTCTAATTATTTTCTAATTATCAGAGACTGGATTGATTGATTTATTTATTGATGCTATTAGGCATCTGGCGGCGCAACAGCAATGGTCATATACCGCCCAACATAAAATGGTCATCTACATCATTAATAAAATATGTAAAAAGATTAAATAATTTTCACTACCTCGAAAGGGAGAAGCAGCATGAATAAAACCCACATCTTCCAAAAAATCATATATTAATGAAATAACCTACTTAAGTTAGATATATAAAAGAATTGAAATATTAACGAAAGAAACATTAAACTTTAACTACCTAAAAATTAATAGCCATAAATACAATAAAATTCACAATTTGTGGAGAAGGCCAGCCTCCTCCACATACGAGAGGGTGTTCTCTCCCACACCACAAGCCTCCTCCCCGAGGACCTGAGAGAGACTGTAAGAACCGTCACCCTCCTGGTACTCAGAGAGGTGCCTTCGACGAAGGTCACCAAGGCTGGGACACTCAACAATAAGATGCTGCACTGTCAAAGGGACCAGACAATCATCACAGTAGGGAGGGTGAGCCCTCTCCATTAAAAAGCTATGAGTCAATAATGTGTGGCCAATGTGCAGACGGACAAGAGCCGTCTCCCACCAGCAGGACAGGCCACTGTAGCTCCACAAACCAAGGTGCTGGCGGATGTCGCGGAGCTTGTTAGCCCCGACGGCATCCCATCTGTCCTGCCAGCAGGAACAAACAGTAGCATCTATGTAGGGTCGAAGGTCCACTGCAGGAACAGGATGATGCCTGGCAGGAGGCCGGGAATTGGAGACCGCAGCCTTAGCCAGGGCGTCAGCCCGCTCATTCCCATCAACACCCACATGTGCCGGGACCCAACAACAAGTGATTTTGCGGCCACGACGACCCAGGAGGACAAGCCACTCAAGAATGGCCAACACCAGAGGATGGGAAGAGTTAAAATTACACAAGGCCTGCCAGGCACTACAGGAATCGCTAAAAATAGTAAATGGAGGCTGAGGGAGAGTAAAAATTACTTGGAGGGCATATAAAATGGCCTAGAGCTCAGCAGTAAAAATTAACATGACAGAAGGGAGCCTGCCGCCACGGCAAAAGTCAGGAAAGACAACTCCAAAGCCAACTCCAGCATCAGACTTTGACCCATCAGTGTACACAGGGAGGGACTCCCTGTGAGTGAAGGCATGTTCTAAAAAGAGGGAACGAGCCACTGGAGGAGAAAGAGATTCCTTCTTGTCTGTAAAGCAGGTGCAGGGAAAAACTTCTGGAAAAAGCCATGGAGCCACCCTGGGGACCCTCACAGGACAAATCTGTAAGTCATCAATGCCCATCTCCTCCATAGCCTTCCTGACCTGGAAGCCAAAGGGCCATGGTGTACGAGAATGTAAAAGGTAGTACTGAGACATGATATCAGATGACACTGCCAAGCAGGGAAGGGAGTCAGAAAGTCGATGTAATCGATGCCAACAACGAACCATCAAGGACTGGCGACGGAGATCATGAGGTGGCTCATTAGCGTCCACCAGGAGACTGGGGACTGGGGACGACCTGAAGGCTCCGGTCGCCAGACGTACTCCAGCATGATGAACAGGGTCTAAAACTCTGAGACGGGCATCGGTGGCAGAAGAGTACACCTCACACCCATAGTCGTGTTTTGACCTAATAAGAACATGGTATAGGCGGAGGAGGGTGGCCCGATCAGCCTCCCAGGATGTATGGCCCAGGGCCCTCAACAGGTTAAGAGCCTTGAGGCAAGAGACCTTAAGTGTACGTAAGTGTGGCACCCAAGTCAAAGCCTTGTCAAAAATGAGACCCAAAAAGCGAGTCTCCTCGACACAGCGTATCCGATGACCATACATGAATAAGTCTGGATCGGGGTGGATGCCTCGGATGCCGCAGAAGTGCATAGCAACTGTCTTATAAGGAGAAAATCGAAACCCATGAGAACCAGTCCAACGTGACACCCTGTCAAGGGCAAGCTGCATGCACCGCTCTGCCACTGACATACGGGAAGCAGCAAACCAGACTGCTAGGTCGTCAACGTACATCAAGTTAGCTATACCGTCTGGAAGGGATGAGGCAATGGCAATAATTGCTACTGCAAACAATGTGACACTGAGGACACTTTCCTGGGGGATGCCCTCCTCCTGTGCAACAGATGCTGAGTGGGTGGTACCAACCCTCACAGAAAAAACTGCGACCACTGAGAAACTCCTTAAGAAATGCGACCCCGCAGGCCATATAAATGGAGCTGCTGCAGGATGCCATATTGCCATGTAGTGTCATAGGCTTTCTCTAAATCAAAGATACACAGACAAGGTGTTGATGTCGTGCAAAGGCCTCGCATGCAGCAGCTTCCAACCTGACCAGAGCATCTGTAGTGGAACGGTGTTTACGAAAGCCAGACTGGGACGGAGACAGAAAATCACCCCGTTCTAAGAAGTATACTAGTCTGACATTCACCATCTTTCCAAATAGTTTACAGAGACAGGAGGTCAAGGCAATTGGTCGAAAACTGAGGGCAACACCAGAGTCCTTGCCCAGCTTGAGGAAAGGAAGGATGGTAGCAACCCTGCACCCAGAAGGGAAGACACCCTCCAGCCAGATTCTGTTATATAAAGCTAAAAGAAGTGAGATCGCCTCCTCACCCAAGTGTCGTAACATTGCATATGGGATGTTGTCTGGCCCAGGAGAAGTGTCGCCGCAGAGGGAGAGAGCAAAATGCAGGTCTTTCAGGGTGAATATATGGTTATAACTTTCTTTCTCGTTCCCTGAGAAATCCAGGACAGTACGCTCCTTGGCTCTTAACTCATGCCTGACAGCCAGAGGTCGAGAGTCACGGCTGGAGGCTTTTGCAAAAGCCTCCGCCATGGTATTGGCCACTGTCAAACCATCCATGATCTTAATTCCATTGAGGTGGAGAACTAGGAGAAAACTTCCTCGCCATCATACGGACTCTCCTGAACACTTGGGTGAGTGGAGTTTTAGTATTAATTGAAGACACATAGGCCTTCCAAGATGCACGTCGTGCCTCTTTTAAAACTCGTCTAGCCCGAGCCCTTGCCCGTCGGAAGCCTCTTAAAGAGTTGGGTCCCCACGATTGCGACGAAGGCGAGAGAAAGCAGCGCGCTTCTCCCGAACAGCGTTGGTGCAGACTGATGACCACCAAGGGACAGGACGTTTGGGAAAGTAACCAGAAGTTCTAGTGATAGAGTTGAGAGCAGCAGAGTGGAGCATATCAGTGGAATATGTTACAGCCTCGTCAGAGCTACCAAAATCGGCTACAGAAGAGACCGAAGAAGTTAGCTCTCTAAAAAAACTGCCAGTCAGCCTTCTCTAATTTCCACCTAGGAAGACGAGACTGTGGTTCGTACCAGTTACCTTCTAAAAGTATAGGGAAGTGGTCACTGCCATATAAATCAGGCAACACTCTCCAAGTAAAATCCAACAGAGCACTGGGTGAGCAGAGGGAAATGTCAATGGCGGTAAAAGTCCCAGTAGTGCTATTAAAATGTGTCACATCTCCCGTATTTAAAACCCCTAATCCCTCATCCTCTATAAAAGAAGCCAATAAAACACCCCTGGGGTTGACCGAACTGTCACCCCACAGAAGGACACAATTCCACTAAAGGACCTTAAACGGTGTTACTTTAGTACTGATTTTTGGGAAGCCTCACGGAGGTACTTCCCACTACCACCTCGACCTGAGGGTTTACTCAAACAATAAGATTTGTCTAATCCTAGGCCACTAGAAGAAGAGCGAACCCGAGGAGTAGTATGTGGGGCAGTAATTGGGACCCGTAGACGAGTCCCTGAAGCATCTGATATGTTAGAAGATGAAGGTATATGAGCTGGGATATTCTTTGAAACAATTACATTGGTTTTGTCCAGTACAGCAGTGGTATCACTGACACAGGCAGATACATCAACATCCATAATACAGGTGGTAGAATCACTCCGCTGCTCAAGCGGAAGAGAAACTGAATCTTTTGAAGTAACAACATCCGTGGCATCCACATTAACTTCACGCCCCTCTGATGATCCCGAAGGAAGCTTGCGAGGAGGAACTTCTGTTGAATCAAGAGATTCATCAGAGCCACGAAAACGTTTCTGGTGAAATTGAGAGGAAACTATGGATGAGTTCACAGAGATGGTTGCCTTAAAAGGTGGAATATCTATTGAGTCAAGTGCCTCAGAGGAACCACGAAGGCATCTCTGTGGCAGTTTAGGTGACTTAAGTTTCCTTTTTGGAGAGCGTGTGGCAGCGTGAACCTCTACCACATGGACACCTTTAGCTAAAGTCTGAGAATTGTCATCAGTTGAAGGTTCAACAGAATGAGTGTCTGATAAAGTTTCCAAGACAGAGAAACTATTATGTAGAGTAACCTTAGAAACATTCTCACTCGAGCAAAAAGCAGAAAGCAGCTGCCTCTTGAGAGGGTTGAGAGGGTGCTGCAACCAATTTAGGGCGAAGGGAGGAGGCGTATGTCTTCACACCACCATCCTTCTGTCGCCTGAAGTTGAGTTGCCGTCTGGCACAACCTATGCTAATGAATTGAATATTAGCCAAGTGGAGGATATCCTGCTCAAGGAGGTACATCTTACATTGGCGAGAACGCAAGGGGTGAGCATCTCTGCATTAAAAGCAGTAACTCTCTGACCGACACTCAGAAGTAAGATGCGAGTCAAAAGCAGAACAATTACCACACCGGGAACGGTTGTTGCAGTTCCTCCACCCATGACCAAACTCATAACAACAGAAACACTGTAGGGGACGCTCAACAAAATGCTTCCTCAAATGAGGTGGGTTAATGTTAATGCGATCTGGGATATGCGAGCCATAGAAAGTGAGGATGATCATATTTTTACTGCCTTTCATCTTCGTTACTCGTTGGACACTGTCTTGGCACATAGCGAGAATGTCCTCTTCAGAGAATTCATACAGGTCCTCATTATATATACGCCCCTTGCTATAATTAAATGTTCGATGTGGTTTAATAGATTCAAACATGCTATCAGAAGGACAGGGGAGATTGAGGAGCATCATGGCCTGTGTAAGATCTTTGGCTCTGATTAAAATGCCCGTACCATATTTCTTTATGTGGCCCATTGGTAATAATCCAATTTCTTTCTCCAGATACCGGGAAGCATGGATAAGGTTACCACGTCCCTCCCTGTAGTAAGCCACAAACCAAAAGGGTGTAGGAACCCGACATTCCTTTGGGACATGCTCTACAGAGTCATCAAATATATTAGGGCAGTAGTCATTGTCACTGTCAACTACATTGGTGGACCGCATCATCTGAACTTTACAATGAGTATCCCCCACCGTCAGAGAATCTTTTGCCTCAAATGCTGCTTTGGCAGCAGCATTTGTATTGAAAGTAATATAGCACCGATTAGACCTACAATCACTGTCATATGTGATTCGGATTCGAAGAACTACTCCAAAACACTTAAAAATGGAGTGGATAGCACCATAGGAAAAGGATGCAAGTACATTCGTTAACATTAACGTGTCCAAATCGCTAACAGGTTCTTCGACACAACACACAACCTGCTAGGTCTAGTCTTATTTGCAGCTTTCTGCATATTACCACGACCAGAGAGTGACGTCTCGGGGGCCTGGTCGACCACCGCTCGAGGAAGAGATTGGTGCTTTTCTTTATCCATATATCATTGATTTGATGTTTTTGGCCCCAGGAGCCAAGAGCTACTACCTACCGGGCAGATGAGGGGACCGAGCACTGGTCGCCGTGGGCGGGGTACCTCTTCCCCCACTGGGTCACTCGTTTTAAAAAGCAGCCCCAATGGCTCGAAAGAATGCCCACGATGGTGCTGAGACCCGCTTCCCCAACATCTCCCGGCCCAGACACCCAACCATCCAACATAGGATGGCCCCTAGAGGGCAGTCCCTATGGAGGGCAGCGCTGTTGGCCCGTACTGGCAGCCTAATGCATGGGAACCATTTAGTCTGGTCTCTCACTGGTGACCTTACTAGCATGGGAAGCCCTCTCTCCCCGAAATCGGGGCAGAGCAGGGGCCGGAGCCCCCTCTAGTCTAGCTCGCCAGGTCTCAGAGACACACAAGCCCCTCTACCATGTCAAGGCGGTTCCCGTTGGGGGGGATCAGAGACTGGAGATGGAAGAAATCAAGGAGACCATTGAAAAAATATTCTTCCAACCCTTCCTCCACAGTTACTGGAGGAAGTGTGTGAACACCTTATCAGCATTGGTGTAGAAACTGTTAATGATATTCACTATGTGAAGGCATCCCATCTTACACCCATGTAGAAAGAGATTCAAGCACGTAAACTTATTGATAAATGGAAACAAGGTACAGTATAATGCATGCCATATTTTTTTTAAGATTAGTTTACCTTACTGTACAGTTCTTGCCTGCATTTAAGACTCAGGTAATATTCTATATTAGCTTATGAGTTGTGTCCTAGCAAACTTGGCCAATCTTTTTTTTTTTTTTACAGTACCGGTACAGTACTGTATATTCAGACACTTGATGTGGGTTGTCATTTAACTGCAGGTCCAATTAAAACAGAGTATCACTGTTGCTTGTTATGTAACTTATTGTTCCCATGTACCCACAAAATACTTATACATCATCTTTTTGATGAAATGTTGTCTCATTTTCTTCTCAATTATGTTTCTTATAAATTAACTCATACAAAAATGGAATGCAGGAAGGGAGAAGTGAAGGAAGGAAGCACTGTGTGAATTATGTACAGTGTTGTGGATGGGCATGTTATTGCATATGGGCTTAAGTACTATGCATAATCAACACCAAAATTTTTTATAGGTTTTCTTAATATTTCAGTGGCACCGGCATCACAGGAATTATCACACTCATCACATGAATTATCACACTCATCACAGGAAGATACACACTCATCACAGGAAGACACACACTCATCACAGGAAGATACACACTCATCACAGGAAGATACACACTCATCACAGGAAGATACACACTCATCACAGGAATTATCACACTCATCACAGGAAGATACACACTCACCACAGCAAGATACACACTCATCACAGGAAGATGCACACTCATCACAGCAAGATACACACTCATCACAGGAAGATACACACTCATCAAAGGAAGATATACACTCATCACAGGAAGATATACAATCATCACAGGAAGATATACAATCATCACAGGAAGATACACACTCATCACAGCAAGATACACACTCATCACAGCAAGATACACACTCATCACAGGAAGATACACACTCAATTCAGCCAACTGTTTCAGCTCTAGATGACGGAGAAATCAGTGCCAAGCTACAACCAATCACATTGGGCTCAAGATTATACAATACCCTGGAAAAGATTTTCAAAGACAAATTTGCTTGTTTCCTTAGAAAAAGGACAGAGACCTAAGCCTTCTGCTAGAAGAGAGATAGTGAGAGTGTTGGTGGATGATATATCAAAAATCTCAGAAAGACCAGGGAAGAAATCACTGGCAGTAATTGCTGAGAGAATTGTTAAAACTTATCCAGCATCGTTTTTAGATGAAATTGATGGAACACTTGTTGGAACAGGTTTTGACTCTTTATTTAAACAGTTAATGGCAAGGTTTGATAATATAAATAGAGGGCCTAATAGTAATTCAATCAAAAGAAAAGTAGACTGTTCCCATGAAAATGAAGAAATAGACACTGAGGGAGCTGGTCTAATCAGAAGAGTACAGGTGTGTTTTAATGATAAATATGGGTGTATTAATTATATGCCCAAAGATTATCCGGATGGGGAATCTGAAACAACACAAGAAGACAGGAAAACTTAATGAAAAATTACTGAAAACATTACTGAATAATGAGAGTTTGGAGGACTACATTGACTCCAAATTGACCACAAAAGGTTGATTTCCTTAAGGTGGCATATACCACATTGTTTTGGGTGATAAATTTAGAACAATGATTCCTCCAAACTATTCCAGATATTGTATCAATATTTCTGCCTTTATTAAATTGAATAGTGTATGAATATTTCTGCTTTAAACTAAATTGAATAATGCATGAATATTTCTGCTTTAAATTAAATTGAATATTGTATAAATATTTCTGCTTTAAACTGAATATTGTATGAATGTGATATAAGTTGTTAATGTCAAACTTCCCTAAGTTTGATATACCGTAGGTCTTACCTTGTGAAACTCCGTATAGGCTGTTCAGGTTAGGTCTTGGTAGTCTGCTATGGTTAGGTCCCGCTAGTCTGCAATGGTCCAGATTAGGTTAGATTGGGTTGGGTCGGGTCGGGTTGGGTTGGGTTGGGTTGGGTTGGGTCGGGTTGGGTTGGGTTGGGTCGGGTTTGGTTTGGTTGGGGTGGGTTAGGTTGGATTAGATTAGGTTAGGTTAGGTATGTATGTCTAAAAACAGGACATTTGCACAATAAATGGATGTAAAAATTGAACTAATCACTTGAAAAAAATTGAACTAATCACTTGAAAAAATCTTGGAAAAGCAATATTTTGTCTGAAAATTTCACACGTGTAGCTCAGAAAATTTACCCAATTTTTTAATTACAAAAAAAAAATTGTATAGACAAGGGAAACCATTATGAAATATGAGTAATAAAAACAACCGGTAATTATCTATTCTATTGCCATTTTCTATTACAATATTTTTATCTTCTTTATTCACAAATTCATAACATTCTAAAACACTTTTATTCGGAAATGCCCCATTTCCAAGTTAGGTCATATTCAAATTTTGAAATTAGTATGACCTAACATGACATAATTAGGGGAAACCACAATCTGACTATCTAACTCAGCTCCTTTTTACTGTAGAGGCAAAATCTCATTACCATCGTATTCCTCGTGTGTTTTTACGTATAATAACCAATTTTCATTGAAATCGTACAACAAATATTATTTTTCCCAATTTTTTTCACCAACTGAGGGATTTTTTTTTTTTTTTTTTTTTTTTTTCAGAACTTCCTCATACTTTATGTGAACACTCTCCCTAGATACAGCAACACTGTCATGAGCCAAGAACCCCATATCACTGCTAGAAATGGGAAATTGAAATCGCTTGAAAAGGGAGATAAAATTCCTGAGATGAAAAAAATCCTCAAAAATAGGGTAATCATTTATCAAGGAAATGGAAACAACAAAATATGCTCATATATACGTATATCACTTGTGAAAAGCTTCATGAACATGACATAAACACTGTTCGAGCTGTTATCAATTGCACCTGAAAAGGTGGGTCTTGAGAAAACTGCGAATTTATGATATAGGAAAGTTGGGCAGTTTAAAATAGTACCCCCCGTTCCCTTTCCGTAATCTATCATATCTCAAGTATAGAGAATGTGTCTGATGTATGGTAAACTATTATTTTTGCATATATAACTACGAGAATCTTTATTCCTCGTTCATCACTGACATATACCAGCACAGTATGATACATATAACGATATATTATGATATATTATGCTATATAGCAAAATATTATGATGCATTATGAATAATAAACAGTTCATATGATGGACTGAGAAGGGAGAATGAGATTTGAGATGGGTATGGGAGGTCTTATTTAATTTGTGTGTGTGTGTGTGTGCATACACTGCAATTATTTGTATGATCATTCACTTATTCATTATTTATTTGTTTATTTACCTATATAATTAGCCTTTACCGACAAGTGTAACTTGTCTCACCCCTGGGGGATTATGGAAGTAGCTGACTCAACGAAAAGGGGTTTATTTTTACCAGGGATTGGCTCTTCCCTTTCCTCCTCAGCTACTTCTACCCTTTTACTCACGTCCTTGCTTAGAAGGCTCCTGCTTCATATGTGGTGCCTTCTTTGGCGACTTTCTTCGTTTCTTCTTCCATTGCCTTTCGTTTCTTTGATCTTCTTTCTTCCTTCTTTTCTTGGCGGCTTTCAAACAATTTGTGTTTTTTCACGTCCTGCCCTGTTCCAATTTTTTTCCTTATTTTTCCAGAAGACACAAGGCCTCCAGAACGCGCAAATCCAAAGTTGAACTCAGTTATGGCCTTAGCAATCAGGTAATGCACCCTCTCCTTTTGATAAAACACAGTTTTAGAGCACTTGCTCCATATGACTGAATTCAGGCATTCATTGGCATTCTGTGTTCGTCCAGTGCACCTTGACAAGAGTTCATCTGTGCTGTACTTTCTCATTATGTCGTACAGGTCACCCTTGAGATCTTGGCGTATTGGGTGGTGAATATGCTGGTCATGGCTTCCAGTAGGCTTTCCTTCAGCTCGAGCTTTGTTGAAGAAGCACCAGGAATCAACTCCTTCTGGGCACAGCTCGTGGCAAGGATCGTCATCGGTGCTACAACAGTGTTCAATTATTGCAAAAATTGCCTTTTTCATCTTCTCCACATCATCCAGGTTACGAATTATGGCATACCTGTAAAAATCCTGGATTTTCCCTAAAGTAACCTGGGTCAGGGATCCTCTTCTCCTCCCTCCAACACCTTCTCCTTTCCTACTCTTTTCTTGTACATAGTCTCTCAATGCCTTCCCAACTCTCTTTGCAACTTGATTGATGCATTCGTCTTTGCGAATTTCCACATCTCCATACACTTTTTCTTTCACTACAGATGAGTAGGTCTTCGAGTCACCATCTGAAATTACAGTGGTATATCGAAAGTTACATTTTTCCACTGACCTTTTCCACAGTTTCATCCAACCCTCTGTCTCCATTGCAGGAGAACTTCCATAAAAGTTTTTTTACGCACTGTGGCTGATGTGCAGCATACCAGTCACCTTCTGTTTTTTTATTTTTTTCACATATTCTGCAGTATTTACTCAATACTTCATAGTCCACAACAAGTCCTGTGTCAAAGTGTATGACTGGTACCACACAAAACTTTGCCACAAACCCTCTCTTTGACCAGGAACCATCACATGTCACTGTTATATTCTTCACTTCAGGAGAACCTGGTTGTTCATTTTCAAGATATTCATGGACGAGTTCCCGTGCTCGTCTCAAACTCACTTCACCATCTTGGATTCCTTTTGCCTCAATTTCTCGGGCAATGTAAAAGAACCTGGTACTTGACATTATTTTCATCTCGAACACTTTTTCCATGTCCTCAAGTGTTTTATAGCCATTGTTTTCTAGGCCAAATTCTACGAACTTCATATTCACATCATACTTGCCCCCCTGTGGTTCGTACCTGAAGGAGGTCCAGGCAACAGACGTCTCGCCACACACACTACACTCGCACACGATTTTTGTTCGCTGCACCAAGTCGCCTTCCTACACTGGGGATACCCAATGCAATATTTCTACACTTTTCACATTTTTTTTTGAAATTTTGGAACAATTTTCTCTTCGAAATCATGACATATTCGTCTTTCACTCTGTCAAGAGGAACAGCGATACTTTCTCGCAGCCGTCTCTTCACAGCGGCAGCCGTCTCTTCACAGCGGCTGGTGACACTTGGGTTGTCCCCTCCTCTTGTGGTTGTGGTTGCTCCCCCGATGGTCCTGGTTGTGGCTGGGGTTGTGGTTGCTCCCCTGATGGTCCTGGTTGTTGCTGGGGTTGTGGTTGCTCCCCTGCTTTTTCTGCAATAGCAGCCAGGGCTTTCTCCTTCTTCTTCCTCGCTATATCAGCCATCTTTCTTCTAAGCTTTGACTTGGGTCCCATCTTGAGAAAAAGATTGCTTGCTTGCTTGATTTGAGCTCGTACAATAATACTCGACAGAGTCTGGAGTAAAAGTGAAGGAAAGTGGTAGTGGTAGGATGCGCTGTTTATGGTCGCGTTCTGAATCCTTTGAGACAACTTGAGGGTAAAGGCTAATTTCATTTTACATTTCTGTTTTTTTCCTTTTTTCATTCACAGTGAGTTTCATATAGAGTATTCTACATAAAAAAAAAAAACACACACACACATGTATGTGTATTTGTATATGGGTTTGTTATATAGTCTACGACTGTTCAGAAAATGAATAGAGTGTGTATTGAAGACATCTACGTGTAATTTGAATGCAGCCTGGCCAGGGGTAGGCCTCCTTATCAGCCGTGGTTGACCGTGTGAAGAAGGGTCGCGATATGGGTAGTGAACAAGGTTGGAGGTTATGGGGTTGGGGATTGGGAGTTAGGGGGAGAGAGTTATGGGGTGGGGGTTATGTGATTGGGGTTATGGGTTGGGGGTTATGGGGTGGGGGTTATGGGGTTGGGGGTTATGAGTTAGGGGTTATGAGGTGGGGGTTATGGGGTGGGGGTTATGAGGTGGGGATTATGGGGTGGGGGTTATGGGGTGGGGTTTATGGGGTGGGGATCATGGGTTGAGGGTTATGGGGTGGGGTTTATGGGGTTGGGGGTTATGGGTTGGGGGTTATGGGGTGGGGGTTATGGGGTTGGGGGTTATGAGTTAGGGGTTATGAGGTGGGGGTTATGGGGTGGGGGTTATGAGGTGGGGATTATGGGGTGGGGGTTATGGGGTGGAGTTTATGGGATGGGGGTTGTTGGGTAGGGGTTGTGGGGTGGGGGTTGTGGGATGGGGGTTATGAGGTTGGGGGTTGTGGGGTGGGGGTTAAGGGGTTGGGGGTTGTGGGGTGGGGTTCATGGGGTGGGGGTTATGAGGTGGGGGTTCATGGGGTGGGGGTTGTGGGGTGGGGGTTGTGGGGTGGGGGTTGTGGGGTGGGGGTTATGGGATGGTGGTTGTGGGGAGGGGGTTGTGGGGTGGGGGTTATGGGGTTCGGGGTTGTTGGGTGGGGGTTGTTGGGTGTGGGTTGTGGGGTGGGGGTTGTGGGGTGGGGGTTATGGGGTTGGGGGTTGTGGGGTGGGGTTTATGGGGTTGGGGGTTATGGGGTGGGGGTTATGGGATGGTGGTTGTGGGGTGGGGGTTGTGGAGTGGGGGTTGTGGGGTAGGGGTTGTGGGGTGGGGGTTATGGGGTTGGGGGTTGTGGGGTGGGGTTTATGGGGTTGGGGGTTATGGGGTGGGGGTTGTGGGGTGGGGGTTGTGGGGTGGGGGTTGTGGGGTGGGGATTGTGGGGTGGGGGTTATGGGGTGGGGTTTATGGGGTTGTGGGTTGTGGGGTGGGGGTTATTAGGTGGGGTTTATGGGGTAGAGGGTTATGGGGTGGGGTTTATGGGGATGGGGGACATAATAATACTAATCAAATTACTAATTCAATGACCATATATAACATAGGAAACAAAAATGGAATTTCGAGTGTTTGGGGGTAGTTGGGGGGGGGGGGGTTGGAGGGGTTTGAAGGCTGATAAGCAAGTTTGGTTGCTACTACATGATGCGTAGGACCTCAAAGAACATATTTAGCATGGAATTGATAAATGCAAAATTTAGGCCAAAATTATCATGTCAGAGTGTGGTCTCCCCTCCTAACCTAAACTGCAGTAAACTACCGGGACCTAACCTGGGCAAACTACCGGGAACTAAACGTGGTAAGGACCGTGGCAAAATACGGTAAATATTCAAACAACTGCCGTTATCATGTACGTTTTTTCTACTTTAATTACCCACTTATTTAGACCATTCTAAGACTATTTTCTTCTATGACATTTCCAAGATAGGGCATATTCAAATGGGGCATTTTGAAATTAGCCTAGCCTAACCTAACCTAACCTAGACGCAATCAGACCACAGGGACCTAATCTGGGCAAACTACCGGAATCTAACCTGGTCAAACTACCAGGAAATAACCGTGGTAAAGTACAGGAAATGACTGGGGCAGAATACTGGGACCTAGCCGGATGTGGCAACACTGCTACAAAACGGTAATGGGCCAAACTTTACCTTAAATGGCACCAAACTATGGTAATCTGGGGTAATTACCTTGGAAATGACAACACTGAAGAAATTAGCAATGCTGGTGTAAATAAAATTATATTATTATTATTTTTATTTATTTATTTATTTATCTAGTTATTGGATTCTAAATATTCATTGGTATTTATTCAAATATATTTCATTTTTTTTATAATACTCCTATTGTTATTATTATTGTTATTATTATTACTTTTACATTCATCATCTCAATGTAAACAAACTGGCGGCCATCATGGATTTTGACGTTATTATTGACAGTGTCGTGAAATCAGTGTTGCCATGTAAGAGGCAATTTTTTTTTTAATTCTTACAAAAAAAAAAAAAAAAATAATACTTAAAAAAATTAAAACAAAAAAAATTTAATAAATAAAAAAATAATATTACTTAAATAAATAATACTTAAAAAAAATTAATACTTATTAAAAAATTAATACTTAAAAAAAATTAATACTTACAAAAAGAAAATTAAAAAAAAATAATACTTACAAAAAATAGTACTTAAAAAAATTGATACTTAAAAAAAATACTAAAATAAAAATAATACTTAACAAAAATTAATACATAAACAAAATTAATACTTAAAAAAAAGTAATACAAAAACAAATATATATACTTAAAAAAATAATACTTAAAACAAAATTTAATACTTAAACAAATGATATTTAAAAAAAAATAATACTTAAAAAAAATTGTTACTTAAAAAAAATAATACTTAAAAAAAATTAATACTTAAAAAAAAAATTGTTACTTATCAAACCTTGGTTTGGCACTTAAGACTGTCTTAGCCACTAAGGATATTATGGTTAAAGTTTAAAATTTTAGAAGTTACTATTAGGGTGCCAAATCAATCTTTAGATACATAAACAAATTCCAAAGTCAATATGACTTCAGCGGGAAACGTATGTCAGTGTGACCAGTTTGGTAACTATAACAAGTAGCAAAAAGAATAACCTAAGTTGGATGTTAGGGAGAATAAAGTCAATGAAGCACCTGTAAAGACTCTCAAAATGACACTTAGCTGTAGGGTTGCAGACACTTCGTTCTCCCAAGGTGAAGAAATGAGGCACGAGAATAGTATGGGTTATCACCAATAGTCAGTCACCCAGTCGAGTACCGGTATAAGGTTTCTTGGATAAGTCAAGAGGATATGTAGAAAAGAGCTCGTTAACTGAGAGCTATGACAATCAAGAATAAGGTATAAATGAAAGAACTTGAAGTGACTTGTACCACCACCGGTATTTGACTGAGCGAGATCCAGAACAGAACTGCTTTCCACACTCACTCTCTCCTCCTCCATCACCTCGGATTATATGTTATGAATCATCCCCAAAAGTCTCGAACTGAGGAAAACAGTTTCATACAGTTTTCACAACACAGAAAATTAGATTCATGAACATGGATTCATGTATTCATCGAATCATATCTTAACAAAACTAAATATACAGCATCTAATAATTATAACAAATACATGTATATGTTACACATGCAAAAAATCGATATTTTGGGTGCCCAAAGTCAATATGTGCATGCATCTTCTGTACCCGTTTATATCCCAAATTCAGGCTAAAAAAACAAACAAAAAATCGATATTTTTGTGTCCCAGAAGCGATCTGTACAGTCGGCCACAGTTCTGGCTGTTACAGTCAGCACTACAAACTCCAGTTGTCTGACGTTTGTATCCATGACTTTTCGAATCATGGGCTCGAAGAGTCTCAGGGGTGAAGAAGTGAGACGGTGCAAGGGGCGGAAGAGAGAGGGAGGAAGAGGGGGTACAGACGAGAGAGAAGGACGGGGGAGGAGAAAAGGGGACAGAAACGAGAGAGAGAGAGAGAGAGAGAGAGAGAGAGAGAGAGCCGGGTGGAGGAGAGGGTGGGCTGAAGGAGAGAGAGGGGGAAGGGAGACAGAATGAGTGGAGGGTAAAATAGCATAAGCCAACCAATGTAAGATATTGCTTAATATTCAAAAGATAAATTTTATTTTTATATTACTTCGAGAAAGATAATTAAAACCATATAGCCACGTCGGATGTAAAAGAGTTATAAAATGCAATTATCGTTATCAGTGATACGGAGATATCACATGACATTTGGATAGCAGATATTTTTTCACAGTGCCTTATGTTAACTGAGGTGGGACAGCCAGCATGAAGGAAAAGAGAGACAGGTGAAGATTTAAAAGGAAGCGGCTCAGGTTCAAAGGGTGGCCAAATTCCCTCAAGTATTGCCTACGAAAAAAAAAAAAAAAAAAAATTGTAAGTCATACCTTATTGCGGGGGTTTCCAGTAACTATACTAGTGATAAACAAAGAAATGTTTCTGTGAAGTAATTTATTCAACAAAGCTTTCATAACATCGTCACGAGACAGACAGACAGACAGAGAGAAAGAGAGTAAACCCACAATTTTCGGTAACACTGATTCTGCTCTTTTTCTCTGACCAATGATTGTATAAGTTTATTACTACCTGGCCAGTGTAATAACGTTACTATAATGTCTGCTTTACCTAATTCGCCGTAATAAAAAAAAAAAAATCTTTAGTATCAACTATGGAAATTATAAGTGCATTGGTATAGCCTAGTGTTTGTCATTCCTTGTATGGCAGCATGGGTCTGGCAATATACAGTATAAATCTTAGCCAGAGTTATTTAACCTATACTATAATGTTAATAAATCGAGTACTGTTAATACTAGTAGTATTACACCCCTAATTGTTATAAACAAATTATTTTCAACTTTCGTATGAACAAAATTTGATCGTAGCTCGAGGAGGTTTATCTCTAGGCAACAGGCTAATAACTGCTTGTTTTTATACGCAATAACAAACCGTAACAACAAATGCTGTGACCAAGAACGCCATGAAAGGCAGTATGATGCTTACTTTAACACACCAGTGTATAATTATAACTATTGTGATCGATATTTATTTAAGTAGCACGATTCACAGAGTATGGTATTGAAATAAGTGGCAACTCTGAGTAATCCTATCATGAGAAATTTTATCGTTTTCAAATTGAAAAACACACCCGTTTCTGTCCCCCTTTCTCCTCCCCCGTCCTTCTCTCTCGTCTGTACCCCCTCTCCCTCCCCCATCCCTCCCTCTCTCTTCCGCCCCCTGTACCGCCTCACTTCTTCACCCCTGAGACTCTTCGAGCCCATGATTCGAAAAGTCAGGGACACAAACGTCAGACAACTGGAGTTTGTAGTGCTGACTGTAACAGCCAGTACTGTGGCCGACTGTACATACCTACTCAGTGCTAGAATGTTTTCAAAATATAGGCTCAAAACATGCTAATAATCGATATTTTATGTGTCCAAAGTCGATATGTACATGCATCTTCTGTACCCGTTTTTATCTTAAATTCAGGCTTAAAACACCCGAAAATTCGATATTTTTGGGTCCCAGGTGGTGGGAGTTTGGGTGTCATTACAGTGCTTTGACTGTAAATATCAACAGTCATTCATAGGTGGTGGGTGTGTGGGTGTCATTACAGTATTTTGATTGTAAATATCAACAGTCATTCATAGGTTGGTTGGTGTCATTAGAGTGCTTGGACTGAAAATATCAACAGTCATTCATGGGGTGGTTAGTGTGTGGATGTCATTACAGTGCATGGACTGAAAATATCAACTTCCTTCCTGGGGTGGTGGGTGTGTGGGTGTCATTACAGTGCTTGGACTTTAAATATCAACAGTCATTCATGGGGTGGTGGATGTGTGGGTGTCATTATAGTGCTTGAACTGTAAATATCAACAGCCATTTATAGAGTGGTGGTTGTGTGGCTGTCATTACAGTGCTTGGACTATAAATATCAACAGTCAATCATGGGGTGGTGGGTGTGTGGGTGTCATTACAGTGCTTGGACTGTAAATATCAACAGTCATTTATGGAGTTGTGGGTGTGTGGGTGTCATTACAGTGCTTGGACTGTAAATATCAACAGTCATTAATGGAGTGGTGGGTGTGTGGGTGTCATTACAGTGTTTTGACTATAAATATCAACAGTCATTTATTGGATGGTGGGTGTCATGAGAGTGCTTGGACTGTAAATATCAGCAGTCATTCATGGAGTGGTGAGTGTGTGGGTGTCAATACAGTTCTTGGACTGTAAATATCAACCATCATTCATTGGGAGGTGGGTGTGTGGGTGTCATTACTGTGCTCAGACTGTAAATATTAACAGTCATTCATGGGGTGGTGGGTGTGTGGATGTCATTACAGTGCTTGGACTGAAAATATCAACAGTCATTTATGGGGTGGTTGGTGTGTGGGTGTCATTACAGTGCTTGGACTGTAAATATCAAAAGTCATTCTTGGGGTGGTGGGTGTGTAAGTGTCATTACAGAGCTTGGACTGTAAATATCAACAGTCATTTATGGGGTGGTGGGTGTGTGGGTGTCATTACAGTGCTTGAACAGTAAATATCAAAAGTCATTCTTGGGGTGGTGGGTGTGTGGGTGTCATTACAGTGCTTAGAATGTAAATATCAACGTTCATTCATGGGTTGGTGGGTGTGTGGGTGTCATTACAGTGTTTTGATTTTAAATATCAACAGTCATTCATAAGGTGGTGGGTGTCATTAGAGTGCTTGGACTGTAAATATCAACAGTCATTCATGGGGTGGTTGGTGTGGGGCGTCATTACAGTTCTTGGACTGTAAATATCAACCATAATTCATTGGGTTGTGGGTGTGGGGGTGTCATTACAGTACTTTGACTGTAACTATAAACAGTCATTCATGGGGTGGTGGGTGTGTGGGTGTCATTACAATGCTTGGACTGTAAATATCAACAGTCATTTATGGGGTGGTGGGGGTGTGGGTGTCATTACAGTGTTTTGACTGTAAATATTAACAGTCATTCATAGGGTGGTGGGTGTCATTAGAGTGCTTGGACTGTAAATATCAACAGTTATTCATGGGGTTTTTGGGTGTTTAGGTGTCTATGCAGTGCTTGGACTGTAAATATCAACAGTCATTCATGGGGTGGTGGGTGTGTGGGTATCATTACAGTGTTTTAACTGTAAATATCAACAGTCATTTATAAGGTGGTGGGTGTCATTAGAGTGCTTGAATTGTAAATATCAACAGTTATTCATGGGGTGGTGGGTGTGTTTGTGTCATGACAGTGCTTGGACTGTAAATATCAACAGACAATCATGGGGTGGTGGGTGTGTGGGTGTCATTACAGTTCTTGGACTGTAAATATCAACCATCATTCATTGGGTGGTGAGTGTGTGGTGGTCATTACAGAGGTTGGACTGAGAATATCAACAGTCATTCATGTGGTGGTGGGTGTGTGGGTTTCATTACAGTTCTTGGACTGTAAATATCAACCATCATTCATTGGGTGGTGGCAGTGTGGTTGACATTACAGTGCTTGGACTGTAAATATTAACAGTCATTCATATGATGGTGGGTGTGCTGATGTCATTACAGTGTTTGGACTGAAAATATCAACAGTCATTCATGGAGTGGTAGGTGTGTGGGTGTCATTACAATGCTTGGATTATAAATATCAACCTTCATTTATGGGGTGGTGGGTGTATGGGTGTCATTACAGTGTTTGGACTGTAAATATCAACAGTCAATAATGTAATTGTGGGTGTCATTAGAGTGTTTGGATTGTAAATATGAACCATAATTCATGGGGTAGTGGGTGTGGGAATGTCATTACAGTGCTTGGATTGTAAATATGAACCATAATTAATGGGGTGGTGGGTGTGGGGATGTCATTACAGTGCTTTGACTGTAAATATCAACAGTCATTCATGGGGTGGTGGTTGTGAGGGTATCATTACAGTGCTTAGACTGTAAATATCAAGTCATTCTTTGGGTGGTGGGTGTGTGTCATTAGTGCTTGGACTGTATATATCAACAGTCATTCATGGGGTTGTGGGTGGCATTACAGTGCTTGGACTCTAAATATCAACGGTAATTCATAGGGTGATGGGGTGTGGTTGTCATTACAGTGCTTGGACTGAAAATATCAACAGTCATTTATTGGGTGGTGGGTGTGTGGGTATCATTACAGTCCTTGGACAGTAAATATCAACCATCATTCATTGGGTGGTGGGTGTGTGGGTGACATTACAGTGCTTGGGCTGTAAATATTAACAGTTATTTAGGGGGTGGTAGGTATATAGATGTCATTACAGTGCTTGGACTGAAAATAAATACTGTCATTCATTGGGTGGTGGTTATGTGGGTTTCATTACAGTTCTTGGACTGTAAACATCAACAGTCATTCATAGGGTGGTGGGTGTGTGGGTGACATTACAGTGCTTGTACTGTAAATATTTACAGTCATTTATGGGGTGGTGGGTGTGTAGGTGTCATTATAGTACTTGGACTGTAAATATCAACAGTCATTCATGGGGTGGTGGGTGTGTGGGTGTCATTACATTGCTTGGACTATAAATATCAAGTAATTCATTGAGTAGTGGGTGTGTGTGTGTGTCATTAGTGCTTGGACTGTAAATATCAACAGTCATTCATGGGGTGGTGGGTGGCATTACCGTGCTTGGACTGTAAATATCAACAGTCATTCATAGGGTGGTGGGTGTGTGAGTGTCATTACAGAGCTTTGACTGAAAATATCAACAGTCATTTATTAGGTGGTGGGTGTGTGGGTATCATTACAGTCCTTGGACTGTAAATATCAACTATCATTCATTGGGTAGTAGGTGTGTGGGTGACATTACAGTGCTTGGACTCTAAATATCAACAGTCATTCATGGGGTTATGGGTGTTTGGGTGTCTATGCAGTTCTTGGACTGTAAATATCAACAGTCAATCATGTAGTGGTGGGTGTCATTAGAGTGTTTGGACTATAAATATCAACAGTCATTCATGGGGTGGTGGGTGTGTGGGTGTCATTACAGTGCTTGGATTGTAAATATGAATCATAATTCATGGGGTGGTGTGTGTGGGGATGTCATTACAGTGCTTTGACTGTAAATATCAGCAGTCATTCATGGGGTGGTGGGTGTGAGGGTATCATTACAGTGCTTAGACTGTAAATATCAAGTCATTCATTGGGTGGTGGGTGCGTGGGTGTCATTAGTGCTTGGACTGTAAAGATCAACAGTCATTCATGGGGTGGTGGGTGGCATTACAGTGCTTGGACTCTAAATATCAACTGTAATTCATAGGGTGATGGGGGTGTGGTTGTTATTACAGTCCATGGACTGTAAATATCAACCATAATTCATTGGGTGGTGGGTATGTGGGTGACATTACATTGCTGGAACTGTAAATATTAACAGTCATTAACGAAGCGGTAGGTGTGTAGATGTCATGACAGTGCTTGGACTGAAAATATCAACTGTCATTCATGGGGTGGTGGGTGTGTGGGTTTCATTACAGTTCTTGGACTGTAAATATCAACCATCATTCATTGGGTGGTGGGTGTGTGGGTGACATTACAGTGCTTGGACTGTAAATATTTACAGTCATTCATGGGATGGTGGGTGTGTAGGTGTCATTATTGTACTTGGACTGTAAATATCAACAGTCATTCATGGGGTGGTGGGTGTGTGGGTGTCATTACATTGCTTGGACTATAAATACCAAGTCATTCATTGGGTAGTGGGTGTGTGTGTGTCATTAGTGGTTGTACTGTCAATATCAACAGTCACTCATGGGGTGGTGGGTGGCATTACAGTGCTTGGATTGTAAATATCAACAGTCATTGATAGGGTGGTGGGTGTGTGAGTGTCATTACAGAGCTTGGACTGAAAATATCAACAGTCATTTATTAGGTGGTGGGTGTGTGGGTATCATTACAGTCCTTGGACTGTAAATATCAACTATCATTCATTGGGTAGTAGGTGTGTGGGTGACATTACAGTGCTTGGACTCTAAATATCAACAGTCATTCATGGGGTTATGGGTGTTTGGGTGTCTATGCAGTTCTTGGACTGTAAATATCAACAGTCAATCATGTAGTGGTGGGTGTCATTAGAGTGTTTGGACTATAAATATCAACAGTCATTCATGGGGTGGTGGGTGTGTGGGTGTCATTACAGTGCTTGGATTGTAAATATGAATCATAATTCATGGGGTGGTGTGTGTGGAGATGTCATTACAGTGCTTTGACTGTAAATATCAGCAGTCATTCATGGGGTGGTGGGTGTGAGGGTATCATTACAGTGCTTAGACTGTAAATATCAAGTCATTCATTGGGTGGTGGGTGCGTGGGTGTCATTAGTGCTTGGACTGTAAAGATCAACAGTCATTCATGGGGTGGTGGGTGGCATTACAGTGCTTGGACTCTAAATATCAACTGTAATTCATAGGGTGATGGGGGTGTGGTTGTTATTACAGTCCATGGACTGTAAATATCAACCATAATTCATTGGGTGGTGGGTATGTGGGTGACATTACATTGCTGGAACTGTAAATATTAACAGTCATTAACGAAGCGGTAGGTGTGTAGATGTCATGACAGTGCTTGGACTGAAAATATCAACTGTCATTCATGGGGTGGTGGGTGTGTGGGTTTCATTACAGTTCTTGGACTGTAAATATCAACCATCATTCATTGGGTGGTGGGTGTGTGGGTGACATTACAGTGCTTGGACTGTAAATATTTACAGTCATTCTTGGGATGGTGGGTGTGTAGGTGTCATTATTGTACTTGGACTGTAAATATCAACAGTCATTCATGGGGTGGTGGGTGTGTGGGTGTCATTACATTGCTTGGACTATAAATACCAAGTCATTCATTGGGTAGTGGGTGTGTGTGTGTCATTAGTGGTTGTACTGTCAATATCAACAGTCACTCATGGGGTGGTGGGTGGCATTACAGTGCTTGGATTGTAAATATCAACAGTCATTGATAGGGTGGTGGGTGTGTGAGTGTCATTACAGAGCTTGGACTGAAAATATCAACAGTCATTTATTGGGTGGTGGGTGTGTGGGTATCATTACATTCCTTGGACTGTAAATATCAACTATCATTCATTGGGTAGTGGGTGTGTGGGTGACATTACAGTGCTTGGACTGTAAATATTAACATTCATTCTTGGGGTGGTAGGTGTGTAGATGTCATTAAAGTGCTTTGACTGAAAATATCAACAGTCATTTATTGGGTGGTGGGTGTGTGGGTGTCATTATAGTGCTTGGACTGTAAATATCAACAGTCAATCATGGGGTGGTGGGTGTGTGAGTGTCATTACAGTGCTTGGACTGAAAATATCTTACAGTCATTTATAAGGTGGTGGGTGTATGAGTGTCATTACAGTGTTTTAACTATAAATATTATCATTCATTTATTGGGTGGTGGGTGTCATGACAGTGCTTGGACTGTAAATATCAAAAGACATTTTTGGGGTGGTGGGTGTGTGGGTGTCATTACAGTGCTTAGACTGAAAATATCAACAGTCATTTATGGGGTGGTGGGTGTCATTAGAGTGCTTGGACTGTAAATTTCAACAGTCATTTATGGGGTGGTGGGGGTGTGGGTGTCATTACAGTGTTTTGACTGTAAATATTAACAGTCATTCATAGGGTGGTGGGTGTCATTAGAGTGCTTGGACTGTAAATATCAACAGTTATTCATGGGGTTTTTGGGTGTTTAGGTGTCTATGCAGTGCTTGGACTGTAAATATCAACAGTCATTCATGGGGTGGTGGGTGTGTGGGTATCATTACAGTGTTTTAACTGTAAATATCAACAGTCATTTATAAGCTGGTGGGTGTCATTAGAGTGCTTGGATTGTAAATATCAACAGTTATTCATGGGGTGGTGAGTGTGTTTGTGTCATGACAGTGCTTGGACTGAAAATATCAACAGTCATTCATGTGGTGGTGGGTGTGTGGGTTTCATTACAGTTCTTGGACTGTAAATATCAACCATCATTCATTGGGTGGTGGGTGTGTGGGTGACATTACAGTGCTTGGACTGTAATTATTAACAGTCATTCATATGATGGTGGGTGTGCTGATGTCATTACAGTGTTTGGACTGAAAATATCAACAGTCATTCATGGAGTGGTAGGTGTGTGGGTGTCATTACAATGCTTGGATTATAAATATCAACCTTCATTTATGGGGTGGTGGGTGTATGGGTATCATTACAGTGTTTGGAGTATAAATATCAACAGTCATTCATAGGGTGGTGGGTGTGTGAGTGTTATTACAGAGCTTGGACTGTAAATATCAACAGTCATTAATGGAGTGGTGGGTGTGTGGGTGTCATTACAGTGCTTGGACTGTAAATATCAACAGTCAATCATCGGGTGGTCCATGTGTGGGTGTCATTACAGTGCTTGGACTGTTAATATCTACTGTCATTTATGGGGTGGTGGGTGTATGAGTGTCATTACAGTGTTTTAACTATAAATATCAACATTCATTTATTAGGTAATGGGTGTTATTAGAGTGCTTGGACTTTAAATATCAACAGTCATTCATAGGGTGGTGCGTGTGTGGGTGTCATGACAGTGTTTGGACTGTAAATATCAACAGTCATTTATGGGGTGGTGAGTGTGTGGGTGTCATTACAGTTCTTGGACTATAAATATCAACCATCATTCATTAAGTGGTGGGTGTGTGGGTGTCATTACAGTACTCAGACTGTTAAAATAACAAGTCATTCATGGGGTGGTGGGAGTGTGGATGTCATTACAGTGCTTGGACTGAATATATCAACAGTCATTTATAAGGTGGTGGGTGTCATTAAAGTCCTTGGACTGTAAATATTAACAGTCATTCATGGAGTGATGGGTGTGTGGGTGTCATTAGAGTGTTTGGATTGTAAATATGAACCATAATTCATGGGGTGGTGGGTGTGGGGATGTCATTACAGTGCTTGGATTGTAAATATGAACCATAATTAATAGGGTGGTGGGTGTGGGGATGTCATTACAGTGCTTTGACTGTAAATATCAACAGTCATTCATGGGGTGGTGGGTGTGAGGGTATCATTACAGTGCTTAGACTGTAAATATCAAGTCATTCTTTGGGTGGTTGGTGTGTGTGTGTCATTAGTGCTTGGACTGTAAATATCAACAGTCATTCATGGGGTTGTGGGTGGCATTACAGTGCTAGGACTCTAAATATCAACAGTAATTCATAGGGTGATGGGGGTGTGGTTGTCATTACAGTGCTTGGACTGTAAATATTAACAGTCATTTATTGGGTGGTGGTTGTGTGGGTATCATTACAGTCCTTGGACTGTAAATATCAACCATCATTCATTGGGTGGTGGGTGTGTGGGTGACATTACAGTGCTTGGGCTGTAAATATTAACAGTTATTTAGGGGGTGGTAGGTGTGTAGATGTCATTACAGTGCTTGGACTGAAAATAAATACTGTCATTCATGGGGTGGTGGTTGTGTGGGTTTCATTACAGTTCTTCGACTGTAAACATCAACAGTCATTCATAGGGTGGTGGGTGTGTGGGTGACATTACAGTGCTTGTACTGTAAATATTTACAGTCATTCATGGGGTGGTGGGTGTGTAGGTGTCATTATAGTACATGGACTGTAAATATCAACAGTCATTCATGGGGTGGTGGGTGTGTGGGTGTCATTACATTGCTTGGACTATAAATATCAAGTCATTCATTGAGTAGTGGGTGTGTGTGTGTCATTAGTGCTTGGACTGTAAATATCAACAGTGATTCATGGGGTGGTGGGTTGCATTACAGTGCTTGGACTGTAAATATCAACAGTCATTCATAGGGTGGTGGGTGTGTGAGTGTCATTACAGAGCTTGGACTGAAAATATCAACAGTCATTTATTGGATGGTGGGTGTGTGGGTATCATTACAGTCCTTGGACTGTAAATATCAACTATCATTCATTGGGTAGTGGGTGTGTGGGTGACATTACAGTGCTTGGACTGTAAATATTAACAGTCATTCATGGGGTGGTAGGCGTGTAGATGTCATTACAGTTCTTTGGACTGAAAATATCAACTGTCATTCATGGGGTGGTGGGTGTGTGGGTGTCATTACAGTGCTTGGACTCTAAATATCAACAGTCATTCATGGTGTGGTGGGTGTGTGGGTATCATTACAGTGCTTGGACTGAAAATATCAACTGTCATTCATGGGGTGGTGGGTGTGTGGGTTTCATTACAGTTCTTGGACTGTAAATATCAACCATCATTTATTGGGTGGTGGGTGTGTGGGTGACATTGCAGTGCTTGGACTGTAAATATTAACAGTCATTAAATGGGGTGGTGGGTGTGTGGATGTCATTAAAGTGCTTGGACTGAAAATATCAACAGTCATTTATTGGGTGGTGGGTGTGTGGGTATCATTACAGTGCTTGGACTTTAAATATCAACCATCATTTATGGGGTGGTGGGTGTGTGGGTGTCATTACAGTGCTTGGACTGTAAATATCAACAGTCATTCATATGGTGTTGGGTGTGTGAGTGTCATTACAGTACTTGGACTGTAAATATCAACATTCATTAATTGGGTGGTGGGTGTGTGGGTGTCATTATAGTGCTTGGACTGTAAATATCAACAGTCAATCATGGGGTGGTGGGTGTGTGAGTGTCATTACAGTGCTTGGACTGAAAATATCTTACAGTCATTTATAAGGTGGTGGGTGTATGAGTGTCATTACAGTGTTTTAACTATAAATATTAACATTCATATATTCGGTGGTGGGTGTCATGACAGTGCTTGGACTGTAAATATCAAAAGTCAGTCATGTAGTGGTGGGTGTCATTAGAGTGTTTGGACTATAAATATCAACAGTCATTCATGGTGTGGTGGGTGTGTGGGTATCATTACAGTGCTTGGACTGAAAATATCAACTGTCATTCATGGGGTGGTGGGTGTGTGGGTTTCATTACAGTTCTTGGACTGTAAATATCAACCATCATTTATTGGGTGGTGGGTGTGTGGGTGACATTGCAGTGCTTGGACTGTAAATATTAACAGTCATTAAATGGGGTGGTGGGTGTGTGGATGTCATTAAAGTGCTTGGACTGAAAATATCAACAGTCATTTATTGGGTGGTGGGTGTGTGGGTATCATTACAGTGCTTGGACTTTAAATATCAACCATCATTTATGGGGTGGTGGGTGTGTGGGTGTCATTACAGTGCTTGGACTGTAAATATCAACAGTCATTCATATGGTGTTGGGTGTGTGAGTGTCATTACAGTACTTGGACTGTAAATATCAACATTCATTAATTGGGTGGTGGGTGTGTGGGTGTCATTATAGTGCTTGGACTGTAAATATCAACAGTCAATCATGGGGTGGTGGGTGTGTGAGTGTCATTACAGTGCTTGGACTGAAAATATCTTACAGTCATTTATAAGGTGGTGGGTGTATGAGTGTCATTACAGTGTTTTAACTATAAATATTAACATTCATATATTCGGTGGTGGGTGTCATGACAGTGCTTGGACTGTAAATATCAAAAGTCATTCTTGTGGTGGTGGGTGTTTGGGTGTCATTACAGTGCTTGGACTGTAAATATCAAAAGTAATTCATAGGGTGATGGGTGTGTGGGTGTCATTACAGTGCTTAGACTGTAAATATCAACAGTTATTTTTTGGGTGGTGGGTGTGTGGGTATCATTACAGTGCTTGGACTGAAAATATCAACAGTCATTTATTAAGTGGTGGGTGTGTGGGTGACATTACAGTGCTTGGACTGTAAATATTAACAGTCATTCATGGGGTAGTGGGTGTGTGGATGTCATTAAAGTGCTTGGACTGAAAATAGCAACAGTCTTTCATGGGGTGGTAGGTGTGTGAGTGTCAATACAGTGCTTGGACTTTAAATATCAACCTCTATTTATGGGGTGGTGGGTGTGTGGGTGACATTATAGTGCTTGGACTGTAAATATCAACAGTCAATCATGGGGTGGGCAGTGTGTTGGTGTCTTTACAGTGTTTTAACTATAAATATCAACATTCATTTATTGGGTGGTGGGTGTCATGACAGTGCTTGGACTGTAAATATCAACAGTCATTCATGGGGTGGTGCAGTTGTGGGTGTTATGACAGTGCTTGGACTGTAAATATCAACAGTCATTCATGGGGTGTTGCAGTTGTGGGTGTCATGATAGTGCTTGGACTGTAAATATCAACAGTCATTCATTAGGTGGTGGGTGTGTGGGTGTCTTTACAGTGCTCAGACTGTAAATACTAACAGTCATTCATGGTGTGGTGGGTGTGTGGATGTAAAAAAAGGGCTTGGACTGAAAATATCAATAACCATTCATGGGGTGGGGGTGTATGGGTGTCATTACATTGCTTGGACTATAAAAATCAACCGTCATTTATGGGGTGGTGGGAATGTGGGTGTCATTACAGTGCTTGGACTGTAAATATCAACAGTCATTCAATGGGTGGTGGGTGTGTATGTGTCATTACTGTGCTTGGACTGTAAATATCATAAGTCATTCTTGGGGTAGTGGGTGTGTGGGTGTCATTACAGTACTTAGAATGTAAATATCAACAGCTATTTATGGAGTGGTAGGTGTCATTAGAGTGCTTGGACTGTAAATTTGAACAGTCATTCATGGATTGCTGGGTGTGTTGGTGTCATTACAGTGTTTGAACTGTAAATAACAATGATAATTATTAGGGTGGTGGGTGTGGGGGTGTTATTAGTGCTTGGACTGTAAAGATCAAGTCATTTATGGGGTGGTGGGTGTGTGTGTGTCATTAGTGCTTGGACTGTAAAAATCAACAGTCATTCATGGTGTATTGGGTGGCATTACAGTCCTTGGACTCTAAATATCAACAGTCATTCATGGGGTGGTGGGTGTATGAGTGTCATTACAGTGTTTTAACTATAAACATCAACATTCATTTATTGGGTGGTGGGTGTCATGACAGTGCTTGGACTGTAAATATCAAAAGCCATTCTTGGGGTGGTGGGTGTGTGGGTGGCATTACAGTGCTTAGACTGAAATTATCAACAGTCATTTATTGGGAGGTGGGTGTCATTAGAGTGCTTTGACTGTAAATTTCAACAGTCATTCATGGGGTGGTGGATGTGTGGGTGTCATTAAACTGCTTGGACTGTAAATATCAACAGTAATTCATAGGGTGATGGGTGTGTGGGTGTCATTACAGTGCTTGGACTGTAAATATCAACAGTTATTTGTTGGGTGGTGGGTGTGGTTGTATCATTACAGTCCTTGGACTGTAAATATCAACCATCATCATTTATTGGGTGGTGGGTGTGTGGGTTACATTACAGTGCTTGGACTGTAAATATTAACAGTCATTCATGGGGTGGTAGGTGTGTAAATGTCATTACAGTGCTTGGACTGAAAATATCAACTGTCATTTATGGGGTGGTGGGTGTGTGGATTTCATTACAGTTCTTGGACTGTAAATATCAACCATCATTCATTGGGTGGTGGGTGTGTGGGTGACATTACAGTGCTTGGACTGTAAATATTAACAGTCATTCATGGGATAGTGGGTGTGTAGGTGTCATTAGCTTGCTTGGACTGTAAATATCAACAGTCATTCATGGGGTGGTTGGTGTGGGGTTGTCTTTACATTGCTTGGACTGTAAATATCAAGTCATTCATTGGGTGGTGGGTGTGTGTGTGTCATTAATGCTTGGACCTTAAATATTAACAGTCATTCATGGGGTGGTGGATGGCATTACAGTGCTTGGACTCTAAATATCAACAGTAATTCATTGGGTGATGGGTATGAGGGTATCATTACAGTGCTTGGACTGTAAATATCAACAGTCATATATTAAGTGGTGGATGTGTGGGTATCATTACAGTCCTTGGACTGTAAATATCAACCATTATTCATTGGGTGGTGGGTGTGTGGGTAACATTACAGTGCTTGGACTGTAAATATTACCAGTCATTCATGGGGTGGTAGGTGTGTAGATGTCATTACAGTGCTTGGACTTAATATATCAACTGCCATTCATGGGGTGGTGGGTGTGTGTGTTTCATTACAGTTCTTGGACTGTAAATATCAACTATCATATATTGGGTGGTGGGTGTTTGGGTGACATTACAGTGCTTTGACTGTAATTATTAACAGTCATTCAAGGGGTAGTGGGTGTGTGGATGTCATTAAAGTGCTTGGACTGAAAATAGCAACAGTCTTTCATGGGGTGGTAGGTGTGTGAGTGTCATTACAGTGCTTGGACTTTAAATATTAACCTCTATTTATGGGGTGGTGGGTGTGTGGGTGTCATTACAGTGCTTGGACTGCAAATATCAACAGTCAATCAAGGGGTGGGCGGTGTGTTAATGTCATTACAGTGCTTGGAGTGTAAATATCAACAGTCATTCATGGGGTGGTGGGCGTATGGGTGTCATTACAGTGTTTTAACTATAAATATCAACATTCATTTATTGGGTGGTGGGTGTCATGACAGTGCTTGGACTGTAAATATCAACAGTCATTCATGGGATGGTGTAGTTGTTAGTGTCATGACAGTGCTTGGACTCTAAATATCAACAGTCATTCATTAGGTTGTGAGTGTGTGGGTGTCATTACAGTTCTTGGACTGTAAATATCAACCATCATTCATTAGGTGGTGGGTGTGTGGGTGTCATTACAGTGCTCAGACTGTAAATACTAACAGTCATTCATGGTGTGGTGGGTGTGTGGATGTAATTACAGTGCTTGGACTGAAAATATTAACCGTCATTTATGGGGTGGTGGGAATTTGGGTGTTATTACAGTGCTTGGACAGTAAATATCAACAGTCATTCATAGGGTGGTGGGTGTGTGAGTGTTATTACAGAGCCTGGACTGTAAATATCAACAGTCATTCATGGTGTGGTGAGTGTGTATGTGTCATTACAGTGCTTGGACTGTAAATATCAAAAGTCATTCTTGGGGTGGTGGGTGTGTGGGTGTCATTACAGTACTTAGACTGTAAATATCAACAGCCATTTATCGGGTGGTAGGTGTCATAAGAGTGGTTGGACTGTAAATTTCAACAGTCATTCATGGATTGCTGGGTGTGTTGGTGTCATTACAGTGCATGGACTGTAAATAACAACCATAATTAATGGGGTGGCTGGTTTGGGGGTGTCATTACAGTGCTTGGTCTGTAAATATCAACAGTCATTCATGGAGTGGTGGATGTGTGGGTGTCATTACATTGCTTGGACTGTAAATATCAAGTCATTCATGGGGTGGTGGGTGTGTGTGTGTCATTAGTGCTTGGACTGTAAAAATCAACAGTCCTTCATGGAGTATTGGGTGTCATTACAGTGCTTGGTCTGTAAATATCAACAGTCATTCATGGAGTGGTGGATGTGTGGGTGTCATTACATTGCTTGGACTGTAAATATCAAGTCATTCATGGGGTGGTGGGTGTGTGTGTGTCATTAGTGCTTGGACTGTAAAAATCAACAGTCCTTCATGGAGTATTGGGTGGCATTACAGTGCTTGAACTCTAAATATCAACAGTCATTCATGTGGTGATGGGTGTGTTTGTGTCATTATAGAGCTAGGACTGTAAATATCAACAGTAATTCATGGGGTTGTGGGTGTCTGGGTATCTGTGCAGTGCTTGGTCTGTAAATATCAGCAGTCAATCATGGGGTGGTGGGTGTGTGGGTGTCATTACAGTGCTTGGACTGTAAATATCAACAGTCATTCATGGGGTGGTGTGTGTATGGGTGTCATTACAGTGTTTTGATTGTAAATATCAACAGTCATTCATAGGGTGGTGGGTGTCATTAGAGTGCTTGGACTATAAATATCAACACTCATTTATGGGGTGGTGGGTGTGTGGGTGTCTTTACATTGATTGGACTGTAAATATTAAGTCATTCATTGGGTGGTGGGTGTGTGTGTCATTAGTGCTTGGACTGTAAATATCAACAGTCATTTATGGGGTGATGGTTGGCATTACAGTGATTGGACTCTAAATATCAACAGTCATTCATAGGGTGATGGGTGTGTGGGTGTCATTACAGTGCTTGGACTGTAAATATTAACAGTCATTCATGGGGTTATGGGTGTTTGGGTGTCTATGCATTGCTTGGACTGTAAATATCAACAGTCAATCATGGGATAATGGGTGTGTGGGTGTCATTACAGTGCTTGGACTTTACATATCAACAGTCATTTATGGGGTGGTGGATGTGTGGGTGTCATTATAGTGCTTGAACTGTAAATATTAACAGTCATTCATGGGGTGGTGGGTGTGTGGGTGTCATTACAGTGCTTGGACTGTAAATATAAAAAGTCATTCTTGGGGTGGTGGGTGTGTGGGTGTCATTACAGTGCTTGGACTGTAAATATCAACAGTCATTCATGGGGTGGTGTGTGTATGGGTGTCATTACAGTGTTTTGACTGTAAATATTAACAGTCATTCATAGAGTGGTGGGTGTCATTAGAGTGCTTGGACTGTAAATATCAACAGTCATTAATAGGGTGGTGGGTGTGTGAGTGTCATTACAGAGCTTGGACTGTAAATATCAACAGTCATTCATGGGGTGGTTGGTGTGTGGGTGTCATTACAGTGCATGGACTGAAAATATCAACAGTCATTCATGGGGTGTTGGGTGTGTGAGTGTCATTACAGTGCTTGGACTTTACATATCAACAGTCATTTATGGGGTGGTGGATGTGTGGGTGTCATTATAGTGCTTGAACTGTAAATATTAACAGTCATTCATGGGGTGGTGGGTGTGTGGGTGTCATTACAGTGCTTGGACTGTAAATATAAAAAGTCATTCTTGGGGTGGTGGGTGTGTGGGTGACATTACAGTGCATAGACTGTAAATATCAACAGCCATTTATGGAGTGGTGGCAGTGTGGCTGTCATTACAGTGCTTGGACTGTAAATATCAACAGTAAATCATGGGGTGGTGGGTGTGTGGGTGTCATTACAGTGCTTGGACTGTAAATATCAACAGTCATTCATAAAGTGGTGGGTGTATGGGTGTCATTACAGTGCTTGGACTGTAAATATCAACAGTCATTCAAGAAGTGGTGGGTGTGTGGGTGTCATTACAGAGCTTGGACTGTAAATATCAACAGTCATTTATAGGGTGGTGTGTGAGTGAGTGTAATTACAGAGCTTGGACTGTAAATATCAACAGTCATTTATGGGGTGGTTGGTGTTTCGGTGTCATTACAGTGCTTGGACTGAAAATATCAAAAGTCATTCTTGGGGTGGTGGGTGTGTGGGTGTCATTACAGTGCTTTGACTTTAAATATCAACAGTCATTCATGGGGTGGTGGATGTGTGGATGTCATTATAGTGCTTGAACTGTAAATATCAACAGTCATTCATAGGGTGGTGGGTGTGTGGGTTTCATTACAGTGCTTGGACTGTAAATAGAAAAAGTCATTCTTGGGTTCGTGGTTGTGTGGGTGTCATTACAGTGCTTAGACTGTAATTTTCAACAGTCATTTATGGGGTGGTGGGTGTGTGGCTGTCATTACAGTGCTTTGACTGTAAATATCAAGAGTCATATGTGGTGGGTGTGTGGGTGTCATTACAGTGTTTTAATTGTAAATATCAACAGTCATTTATAGGTTGGTTGGTGTCATTAGAGTGCTTGGACTGTAAATATCAACAGTCATTCATGGGGTGGTGGTTGTGTGGATGTCATTACAGTGCATGGACTGAAAATATCAACTGTCATTCCTGGGATGTTGGGTGTGTGGGTGTCATTACAGTGCTTGGACTGTAAATATCAACCGTGATTTATGGGTTGGTGGGTGTGTGGGTGTCATTACAGTGCTTGGACTGTAAATATAAAAAGTCATTCATGGGGTGGTGGGTGTGTGGGTGTCATTACATTGCTTAGACTGTAAACATTAACAGTCATTTATTGGGTTGTGGGTGTGTGGGTGTCATTACAGAGCTTGGACTGTAAATATTAACAGTCATTCATGGGTGGTTAGTGTGTAGGTGCCATTACAGTGCTTGGACTGTAAATATCAAAAGTCATTCTTGGGGTGGTGGGTGTGTGGGTGTCATTACAGTGCTTGGACTGAAAATATCAACAGTCATAATGGGGTGTTGGGTGTGTGAGTGTCATTACAGTGTTTGGACTGTTAATATTAACTGTCATTTATGGGGTGGTGGGTGTGTAGGTGTCATTACAGTGTTTGGACTGTAAATATCAAAAGTCATTCTTGGGGTGTTGAGTGTGTGGGTGTCATTACAGTGCTTAGACTGTAAATTTCAAGTCATTTATGGGGTGGTGGGTGTGTGGCTGTCATTACAGTGCTTGGACTGTAAATATCAACAGTCAATCATGGGGTGTTGGGTGTTTGGGTGTCAATACAGTGCTTTGACTGTAAACATCAACAGTCATTCATAGGTGGTGGGTGTATTAGTGTCATTACAGTGTTTTGATTGTAAATATCAACAGTCATTCATAGGTTGGTTGGTGTCATTAGAGTGCTTGGACTGTAAATATCAACAGTCATTCATGGGGTGGTGAGTGTGTGGATGTCATTACAGTGCATGGACTGAAAATATCAACTGTCATTCCTGGGGTGGTGGGTGTGTGGTTGTCATTACAGTACTTGGACTGTAAATATCAACCATGATTTATGGGGTGGTGGGTGTGTAGGTGTCATTACAGTGCTTGGACTGTAAATATCAACCATAATTAATGGGGTGGTGGGTGTGGGGGTGTCATTACAGTGCTTGGACTGTAAATATCAACCATAATTAATGGGGTGGTGGGTGTGGGGGTGTCATTAGAGTGCTTGGACTGTAAATATCAACAGTCATTCATGGGGTGGTGGGTGTGTGGATGTCATTACTGTGCATGGAATGAAAATATCAACTGTCATTCCTGGGGTGGTGGGTGTGTCGTTGTCATTACAGTACTTGGACTGTAAATATCTACCATGATTTATGGGGTGGTGGGTGTGTGGGTGTCATTACAGTGCTTGGACAGTAAATATAAAAAGTCATTCTTGGGGTGGAGGGTGTGTGGGTGTCATTACAGTGCTTAGACTGTAAATATCAACAGCCATTTATGAAGTGGTGGTTGTGTTGCTGTCATTACAGTGCTTGGACTGTAAATATCAACAGTCAATCATGGGGTGGTGGGTGTGTGGGTGTCATTACAGTGCTTGAACTGTAAATATCAACAGTCATTCATAGGGTGGTGGGTGTGTGGGTTTCATTACAGTGCTTGGACTATAAATAGAAAAAGTCATTCTTGGGTTCGTGGTTGTGTGGGTGTCATTACAGTGCTTAGACTGTAAATTTCAACAGTCATTTATGGGGTGGTGGGTGTGTGGCTGTCATTACAGTGCTTTGACTGTAAATATCAAGAGTCATTCATATGTGGTGGGTGTGTGGGTGTCATTACAGTGTTTTAATTGTAAATATCAACAGTCATTTATAGGTTGGTTTGTGTCATTAGAGTGCTTGGACTGTAAATATCAACAGTCATTCATGGGGTGGTGGTTGTGTGGATGTCATTACACTGCATGGACTGAAAATATCAACTGTCATTCCTGGGATGTTGGGTGTGTGGGTGTCATTACAGTGCTTGGACTGTAAATATCAACCGTGATTTATGGGTTGGTGGGTGTGTGGGTGTCATTACAGTGCTTGGACTGTAAATATAAAAAGTCATTCTTGGGGTGGTGGGTGTTTGGGTGCCATTACAGTGCTTAGACTGTATATATCAACAGCAATTTATGGGGTGGTAGTTGTGTGGCTGTCATTACAGTGCTTGGACTGTAAATATCAACAGTCATTCATGGGGTGGTGGGTGTGTGGGTGTCATTACATTGCTTAGACTGTAAACATTAACAGTCATTTATTGGGTTGTGGGTTTGTGGGTGTCATTACAGAGCTTGGACTGTAAATATTAACAGTCATTCATGGGGTGGTTAGTGTGTAGGTGCCATTACAGTGCTTGGACTGTAAATATCAAAAGTCATTCTTGGGGTGGTGGGTGTGTGGGTGTCATTACAGTGCTTGGACTGAAAATATCAACAGTCATAATGGGGTGTTGGGTGTGTGAGTGTCATTACAGTGTTTGGACTGTTAATATTAACTGTCATTTATGGGGTGGTGGGTGTGTAGGTGTCATTACAGTGTTTGGACTGTAAATATCAAAAGTCATTCTTGGGGTGTTGAGTGTGTGGGTGTCATTACAGTGCTTAGACTGTAAATTTCAAGTCATTTATGGGGTGGTGGGTGTGTGGCTGTCATTACAGTGCTTGGACTGTAAATATCAACAGTCAATCATGGGGTGTTGGGTGTTTGGGTGTCAATACAGTGCTTTGACTGTAAACATCAACAGTCATTCATAGGTGGTGGGTGTATGAGTGTCATTACAGTGTTTTGATTGTAAATATCAACAGTCATTCATAGGTTGGTTGGTGTCATTAGAGTGCTTGGACTGTAAATATCAACAGTCATTCATGGGGTGGTGGGTGTGTGGATGTCATTACAGTGCATGGACTGAAAATATCAACTGTCATTCCTGGGGTGGTGGGTGTGTGGTTGTCATTACAGTACTTGGACTGTAAATATCAACCATGATTTATGGGGTGGTGGGTGTGTAGGTGTCATTACAGTGCTTGGACTGTAAATATCAACCATAATTAATGGGGTGGTGGGTGTGGGGGTGTCATTACAGTGCTTGGACTGTAAATATCAACCATAATTAATGGGGTGGTGGGTGTGGGGGTGTCATTAGAGTGCTTGGACTGTAAATATCAACAGTCATTCATGGGGTGGTGGGTGTGTGGATGTCATTACTGTGCATGGAATGAAAATATCAACTGTCATTCCTGGGGTGGTGGGTGTGTCGTTGTCATTACAGTACTTGGACTGTAAATATCTACCATGATTTATGGGGTGGTGGGTGTGTGGGTGTCATTACAGTGCTTGGACAGTAAATATAAAATGTCATTCTTGGGGTGGAGGGTGTGTGGGTGTCATTACAGTGCTTAGACTGTAAATATCAACAGCCATTTATGAAGTGGTGGTTGTGTGGCTGTCATTACAGTGCTTGGACTGTAAATATCAACAGTCAATCATGGGGTGGTGGGTGTGTGGGTGTCATTACAGTGCTTGGACTGTCAATATCAACAGTCATTTATGGAGTGGTGGGTGTGTGGGTGTCATTACAGTGCTTGGACTGTAAATATCAACAGTCATTCATGGGGTGGTGGGTGTGTAGGTGTCATTACAGTGCTACGACTGTAAACATATTAACAGTCATTTATTGGGTGGTTGGTGTGTGGGTGTCATTACAGAGCTTGGACTGTAAATATCAGCAGTCATTCATAGGGTGGTGTGTGTGTGAGTGTAATTACAGAGCTTGGACTGTAAATATCAACAGTCATTTATGGGGTGGTTGGTGTGTCGGTGTCATTACAGTGCTTGGACTATAATATCAAAATTCATTCTTGGGGTGGTGAGTGTTTGGGTGTCATTACAGTGCTTGGACTTTAAATATCAACAGTCATTCATGGGGTGGTGGATGTGTGGATGTCATTATAGTGCTTGAACTGTAAATATCAACAGTCATTCATGAGGTGGTTGGTGTGTGGTTGTCATTACAGTGCTTGGACTGTAAATATAAAAAGTCATTCTTGGGGTGGTGGGTGTGTGGGTGTCATTACAGTGCTTAGACTGTAAATTTCAACAGTCATTTATGGGGTGGTGGGTGTGTGGCTGTCATTACAGTGCTTGGACTGTAAATATCAGCAGTCAATCATGAGGTGGTGGGTGTTTGGGTGTCATTACAGTGCTTTGACCGTTAATATCAACAGTCATTCATAGGTGGTGGGTGTGTGGGTGTCATTACAGTTCTTAGACTGTAAATATCAATAGTCATTCATGGGGTGGTGGGTGTGAGGATGTCATCACAGTGCTTAGACTGTATATATCAACAATCATTCATGGGGTTGTGGGTGTCATTATAGTGCTTGGACTGTAAATATCAACAGTCATTTATGAGGTGGTGGGTGTTTGGGTGTCATTACATTGCTCGGACTGTAAATTTCAAGTCATTCATGGGGTGGTGGGTGTATGGGTGTCATTAGTGCTTGGACTGTGAATATCAACAGTCATTCATGGCGTGGTGGGTGGCATTACAGTGCTTAGACTCTAATATCAACTGTTATTCATAGGGTGATGGGTGTGTAGGTGTCATTACTGTGCTTGGACTGTAAATAAAAACAGTTATTCATGGGGATGTGGGTGTTTGGGTGTCATTATAGTGTTTGGACTGTAAATATTATCCGTCATTCATGGGGTAGTGGGTGTGTGGATGTCATTACAGTGCTTGGACTAATAATATCAACTGTCATTAATGGGCTGGTGGGTGTGTGGGTTTCATTACTGTTCTTGTACTGTAAATATCAACCATCCTTTATTGGGTGGTTGGTGTGTGTGTGACATTACAGTGCATGGACTGTAAATATTAACAGTCATTCATGGGGTAGTGGGTGTGTGGGTGTCATTACAGTGCTTGGCCTGTAAATATCAACAGTCATTAATTGGGTGGTGGAGGTGTAAGTGTCATTACAAAGCTTGGACTGTAAATATCAACCATAATTCATGGGGTGGTGGGTGTGGGGTGTCATTACAGTTCTTGGACTGTAAATATAAACCATCATTAATTAGGTGGTGGGTTTGTGGGTGTCATTACAGTGCTCAGACTGTAAATATTAACAGTCATTCATGGGGTTGTGGGTGTGTGGGTGTCATTACAGTTCTTTGACAGTAAATATCAACTGTCATTCATAGGGTGTTCGGTGTGTGAGTGTCATTATAGAGCGTGGACTGTAAATATCAACAGTCATTAATGGAGTGGTAGTTGTGTGGGTGTCATTACAGTGCTTGGACTGTAAATATCAACAGTCATTAATTGGGTGGTGGGTGTGTGTGTGTGACATTACAGTGCATGGACTGTAAATATTACAGTCATTCATGGGGTAGTGGGTGTGTGGATGTCATTACAGTGCTCGGACTGAAAATATCAACCGTTATTTATGGGGTGGTGGGTGTGTGGGTGTTATTACAGTGGTTGGACTGTAAATATCAACCATCATTCATAGGGTGGTGGGTGTGTGAGTGTCATTATAGACCTTGGACTGTAAATATCAACAGTCATTCATGGAGTGGTGGTTGTGTGGGTGTCATTACAGTGCTTGGACTGTAAATATCAACAGTCATTAATTGGGTGGTGGAGGTGTAAGTGTCATTACAGAGCTTGGACTGTTAATATCAACAGTCAATCATGGGGTGGTCGGTGTGTGGGTGTCATTACAGTGCTCAGACTGTAAATATCATCAGTATTTCTTGGGGTTGTGGGTGTGTAGGTGTCATTACAGTGCTTGTACTGTAAATATCAACCATAATTCATGGGGTGGTGGGTGTGGGGTGTCATTACAGTTCTTGGACTGTAATTATAAACCATCAATAATTAGGTGGTGGGTTTGTGGGTGTCATTACAGTGCTCAGACTGTAAATATTAACAGTCATTCATGGGGTTGTGGGTGTGTGGGTGTCATTACAGTTCTTTGACTGTAAATATCAACTGTCATTCATAGGGTGTTGGGTGTGTGAGTGTCATTATAGAGCTTGGACTGTAAATATCAACAGTCATTCATGGAGTGGTAGTTGTGTGGGTGTCATTACAGTGCTTGGACTGTAAATATCAACAGTCATTAATTGGGTGGTGGGTGTGTGTGTGACATTACAGTGCATGGACTGTAAATATTAACAGTCATTCATAGGGTAGTGGGTGTGTGGATGTCATTACAGTGCTCGGACTGAAATTATCAGCCATTATTTATGGGGTGGTGGGTGTGTGGGTGTTATTACAGTGGTTGGACTGTAAATATCAACCGTCATTCATAAGGTGGTGGGTGTGTGAGTGTCATTATAGAGCTTGGACTGTAAATATCAACAGTCATTCATGGAGTGGTCGGTGTGTGGGTGTCATTACAGTGCTTGGACTGTAAATATCAACAGTCATTAATTGGGTGGTGGAGGTGTAAGTGTCATTACAGAGCTTGGACTGTAAATATCAACAGTCAATCATGGGGTGGTCGGTGTGTATGTGTCATTAAAGTACTCAGACTGTAAATATCATCAGTAATTCATGGGGTTGTTGGTGTGTAGGTGTCATTACAGTTCTTGGACTGTAAATATCAACCATAATTCATGGGGTGGTGGGTGTGGGGTGTCATTACAGTTCTTGGACTGTAAATATAAACCATCATTAATTAGGTGGTGGGTTTGTGGGTGTCATTACAGTGCTCAGACTGTAAATATTAACAGTCATTCATGGGGTTGTGGGTGTGTGGGTGTCATTACAGTTCTTTGACTGTAAATATCAACTGTCATTTATAGGGTGTTGGGTGTGTGAGTGTTATTATAGAGCTTGGACTGTAAATATCAACAGTCATTAATGGAGTGGTAGTTGTGTGGGTGTCATTACAGTGCTTGGACTGTAAATATCAACAGTCATTAATTGGGTGGTGGGTGTGTTTGTGACATTACAGTGCATGGACCGTAAATATTAACAGTCATTCATGGGGTAGTGGGTGTGTGGATGCCATTACAGTGCTCGGACTGAAAATATCAACCGTTATTTATGGGGTGGTAGGTGTATGGGTGTCATTACAGTGCTTGGACTGTAAATATCAACAGTCATTAATTGGGTGGTGGAGGTGTAAGTGTCATTATAGAGCTTGGACTGTAAATATCAACAGTCATTCATGGAGTGGTCGGTGTGTGGGTGTCATTACAGTGCTTGGACTGTAAATGTCAACAGTCATTCATGGGGTGGTGAGTGTGTGGGTGTCAATACAGTTCTTGGACTATAAATATAAACCATCATTCATTAGGTGGTGGGTGTGTGGGTGTCATTACAGTGCTTGGGCTATGAATATCAACTGTCATTTATGGGGTTGTTGGTGTGTGTGTGTCATTACAGTTCTTGGACTGTATATATCAACAGTCATACATAGGTTGGTGGGTGTGTGAGTGTCATTACAGAGCTTGGACTGTAAATATCATCAGTAATTCAAGTGGTTGTGGGTGTGTAGGTGTCATTACAGTGCTTGGACTGTAAATATCAAAAGTCATTCTTGGGGAGTTGGGTGTGTGGGTGTCATTAGAGTGTTTTGATTGTAAATATCAACAGTCATTTATAAGGTGGTGGGTGTCATTATAGTGCTTGGACTGTAAATATCAACAGTCATTCATGGAGTGGTGGGTGTGTTGGTGTCATTACAGTGCTTGGACTGTAAATATCAACCATAATTCATGGGGTGGTGGGTGTGGGGTGTCATTACAGTTCTTGGACTGTAAATATAAACCATCATTCATTAGGTGGTGGGTTTGTGGGTGTCATTACCGTGCTCAGACTGCAAATATTAACAGTCATTCATGGGGTTGTGGGTGTGTGGGTTTCATTACAGATCTTTGACTGTAAATATCAACTGTCATTCATAAGGTGGTTGGTGTGTGAGTGTCATTACAAAGCTTGGACTGTAAATATCAACAGTCATTCATGAGGTTGTATGTGTGTAGGTGTCATTACAGTGCTTGGACTGTAAATATCAAAAGTCATTCTTTGGTGGTGGGTGTGTGGGTGTCATTACAGTGCTTAAACTGGAAGTCTCAACAATCATTTATGGGGTGGTGGGTGTGTGGCTGTCATTATAGTGCTTGGAGTGTAAATATCAACAGTCAATCATGGGGTGGTGGGTGTGTGGGTGTTATTACAGTGTTTTGATTGTAAATATCAACAGTCATTAATAAGGTGGTGGATGTCATTAGAATGCTTGGACTGTAAATATCAATAGTCATTCATGGAGTGGTGGGTGTGTTGGTGTCATTACAGTGCTTGGACTATAAATATCAACCATAATCATGGGGTGGTGGGTGTGGGGCGTCATTACAGTGCTTTCACTGTAAATATCAACAGTCATTTATGGGGTGGTTTGGGTGAGGGTGTCATTACAGTGCTTAGACTGTAAAGATCAACAATCATTCATGGGGTGGTGGGTGTGTGGGTGTCATGATAATGCTTGGACTGTAAATATCAACAGTCATTAATTGGGTGGTGGTTGTGTGGGTGTCATTACATTGCTTGGACTGTAAATATCAAGTCATTCAAGGGGTGGTGGGTGTCTGTGTGTCATTAGTGCTTGGACTGTGAATATCAACAGTAATTTATGGGGTGGTGGGTGGCATTACAGTGCTTAGACTCTAATATCAACAGTCATTAATGGGGTGATGGGTGTGTGGGTGTCATTACATTTCTTGGACTGTAGATATCAACAGTTATTCATGGGGATGTGGGTGTTTGGGTGTCTATGCAGTGCTTGGACTGTAAATATCAACAGTAAATCATATGGTGGTGGGTGTGTGGGTGTCATTAGACTGCTTGGATTGTAAATATTAACAGTCATTTATGGTGTAGTGGGTGTATGGGTGTCATTACAGGGCTTAGACTGAAAATATCAACAGTCATTCATAGTGTGGAGGGTGTGTGAGTGTCATTATAGAGCTTGGACTGTAAATATCAACAGTCATTCATGGAGTGGTCGGTGTGTGGGTGTCATTACAGTGCTTGGACTGTAAATATTAACAGTCATTTATGGGGTGGTGGGTGTGTGGATGTCATTACAGGGCTAAGACTGAAAATATCAACAGTCATTTATGGGGTGGTGGGTGTGTGGGTGTCATTACAATGCTTGAATATAAATATCAATTGTCATTTATGGGGTTGTGGGTGTGTGGGTGTCATTACAGTTCTTGGACTGTATATATCAAAAGTCATACATAGGATGGTGTGTGTGTGAGCGTCATTACAGAGCTTGGACTGTAAATATCATCAGTAATTCAAGGGGTTGTGGGTGTGTAGGTTTTTTATTACAGTGCTTGGACTGTAAATATCAAAAGTCATTCTTGGGGTGGTGGGTGTGTGGGTGTCATTACAGTGCTTAGACTGTAAACATCAACAGTCATTCATGGGGTGGTGGTTGTGTGGTTGTCATTAGAGTGTTTTGATTGTAAATATCAACAGTCATTTATAAGGTGGTGGGTGTCATTAGAGTGCTTGGACTGTAAATATCAACAGTCATTCATGGAGTGGTGGGTGTGTTGGTGTCATTACAGAGCTTGGACTGTAAATATCAACCATAATTCATGGGGTGGTGGGTGTGGGGTGTCATTACAGTTCTTGGACTCTAAATATAAACCATCATTCATTAGGTGGTGGGTTTGTGGGTGTCATTACCGTGCTCAGACTGCAAATATTAACAGTCATTCATGGGGTTGTGGGTGTGTGGGTTTAATTACAGTTCTTTGACAGTAAATATCAACTGTTATTCATAAGGTGGTTGGTGTGTGAGTGTCATTACAAAGCTTGGACTGTAAATATCAACAGTCATTCATGAGGTTGTATGTGTGTAGGTGTCATTACAGTGCTTGGACTGTAAATATCAAAAGTTATTCTTTGATGGTGGGTGTGTGGGTGTCATTATAGTGCTTAAACTGGAAGTCTCAACAATCATTTATGGGGTGGTGGGTGTGTGGCTGTCATTATAGTGCTTGGAGTGTAAATATCAACAGTCAATCATGGGGTGGTGGGTGTGTGGGTGTCATTACAGTGTTTTGATTGTAAATATCAACAGTCATTAATAAGGTGGTGGGTGTCATTAGAATGCTTGGACTGTAAATATCAACAGTCATTCATGGAGTGGTGGGTGTGTTGGTGTCATTACAGTGCTTGGACTATAAATATCAACCATAATCATGGGGTGGTGGGTGTGGGGCATCATTACAGTGCTTTCACTGTAAATATCAACAGTCATTTATGGGGTGGTTTGGGTGAGGGTGTTATTACAGTGCTTAGACTGTAAATATCAACAATCATTCATGGGGTGGTGGGTGTGTGGGTGTCATGATAATGCTTGGACTGTAAATATCAACAGTCATTAATTGGGTGGTGGGTGTGTGGGTGTCATTACATTGCTTGGACTGTAAATATCAAGTCATTCAAGGGGTGGTGGGTGTCTGTGTGTCATTAGTGCTTGGACTGTGAATATCAACAGTAATTTATGGGGTGGTGGGTGGCATTACAGTGCTTAGACTCTAATATCAACAGTCATTAATGGGGTGATGGGTGTGTGGGTGTCATTACAGTTCTTGGACTGTAGATATCAACAGTTATTCATGGGGATGTGGGTGTTTGGGTGTCTATGCAGTGCTTGGACTGTAAATATCAACAGTAAATCATATGGTGGTGGGTGTGTGGGTGTCATTAGACTGCTTGGATTGTAAATATTAACAGTCATTTATGGTGTAGTGGGTATATGGGTGTCATTACAGTGCTTAGACTGAAAATATCAACAGTCATTCATGGGGTGGTGGGTGTGTGATTGTCATTACAGTGCTTGGACTATAAATATCAACCGTCATTCTTGGGGTGGCGGGCGTGTAGTTGTCATTACAGTTCTTAGACTGTAATTATCAACAGTCATTTATGGGGTGGTGGGTGTGTGGGTGTCATTACAGTGCTTGGACTGTAAATATCAACAGTCATTAATTGGGTGGTGGAGGTGTAAGTGTCATTACAGTGCTTGGACTGTAAATATCAACAGTCAATAATGAGGTGGTCGGTGTGTGGGTGTCATTACAGTGCTTGGACTGTAAATGTCAACAGTCATTCATGGGGTGGTGCATGTGTTGGTGTCATGACAGTGCTTAGACTGTAAATATCAACAGTCATTCATGGGGTGGTGAGTGTGTGGGTGTCATTACAGTTCTTGGACTATAAATATCAACCATCATTCATTAGGTGGTGGGTTTGTGGGTGTCATTACAGTGCCCAGACTGTAAATATTAACAGTCATTTATGGGGTGGTGGGTGTGTGAATGTCATTACAGGGCTTAGACTCAAAATATCAACAGTCATTTATGGGGTGGTGGATGTGTGGGTGTCATTACAGTGCTTGCAATATAAATATCAACTGTCATTTATGGGGCTGTGGGTGTGTGGGTGTCATTACAGTTCTTGGACTGTAAATATCAACAGTCATACATAGGGTGGTGGGTGTGTGAGTGTCATTACAGAGCTTGGACTGTAAATATCATCAGTAATTCAAGGGGTTGTGGGTGTGTAGGTGTCATTACAGTGCTTGGACTGTAAATATCAAAAGTCATTCTGGGGGAGTTGGGTGTGTGGGTGTCATTAGAGTGTTTTGATTGTAAATATCAACAGTCATTTATAAGGTGGTGGGTGTCATTATAGTGCTTGGACTGTAAATATCAACAGTCATTCATGGAGTGGTGGGTGTGTTGGTGTCATTACAGTGCTTGGACTGTAAATATCAACCATAATTCATGGGGTGGTGGGTGTGGGGTGTCATTACAGTTCTTGGACTGTAAATATAAACCATCATTCATTAGGTGGTGGGTTTGTGGGTGTCATTACCGTGCTCAGACTGCAAATATTAACAGTCATTCATTGGGTTGTGGGTGTGTGGGTTTCATTACAGTTCTTTGACTGTAAATATCAACTGTCATTCATAGGGTGGTTGGTGTGTGAGTGTCATTACAAAGCTTGGAGTGTAAATATCAACAGTCATTCATGAGATTGTATGTGTGTAGGTGTCATTACAGTGCTTGGACTGTAAATATCAAAAGTCATTCTTTGGTGGTGGGTGTGTGGGTGTCATTACAGTTCTTGGACTGTAGATATCAACAGTTATTCATGGGGATGTGGGTGTTTGGGTGTCTATGCAGTGCTTGGACTGTAAATATCAACAGTAAATCATATGGTGGTGGGTGTGTGGGTGTCATTAGACTGCTTGGATTGTAAATATTAACAGTCATTTATGGTGTAGTGGGTATATGGGTGTCATTACAGTGCTTAGACTGAAAATATCAACAGTCATTCATGGGGTGGTGGGTGTGTGATTGTCATTACAGTGCTTGGACTATAAATATCAACCGTCATTCTTGGGGTGGCGGGCGTGTAGTTGTCATTACAGTTCTTAGACTGTAATTATCAACAGTCATTTATGGGGTGGTGGGTGTGTGGGTGTCATTACAGTGCTTGGACTGTAAATATCAACAGTCATTAATTGGGTGGTGGAGGTGTAAGTGTCATTACAGTGCTTGGACTGTAAATATCAACAGTCAATAATGAGGTGGTCGGTGTGTGGGTGTCATTACAGTGCTTGGACTGTAAATGTCAACAGTCATTCATGGGGTGGTGCATGTGTTGGTGTCATGACAGTGCTTAGACTGTAAATATCAACAGTCATTCATGGGGTGGTGAGTGTGTGGGTGTCATTACAGTTCTTGGACTATAAATATCAACCATCATTCATTAGGTGGTGGGTTTGTGGGTGTCATTACAGTGCCCAGACTGTAAATATTAACAGTCATTTATGGGGTGGTGGGTGTGTGAATGTCATTACAGGGCTTAGACTCAAAATATCAACAGTCATTTATGGGGTGGTGGATGTGTGGGTGTCATTACAGTGCTTGCAATATAAATATCAACTGTCATTTATGGGGCTGTGGGTGTGTGGGTGTCATTACAGTTCTTGGACTGTAAATATCAACAGTCATACATAGGGTGGTGGGTGTGTGAGTGTCATTACAGAGCTTGGACTGTAAATATCATCAGTAATTCAAGGGGTTGTGGGTGTGTAGGTGTCATTACAGTGCTTGGACTGTAAATATCAAAAGTCATTCTGGGGGAGTTGGGTGTGTGGGTGTCATTAGAGTGTTTTGATTGTAAATATCAACAGTCATTTATAAGGTGGTGGGTGTCATTATAGTGCTTGGACTGTAAATATCAACAGTCATTCATGGAGTGGTGGGTGTGTTGGTGTCATTACAGTGCTTGGACTGTAAATATCAACCATAATTCATGGGGTGGTGGGTGTGGGGTGTCATTACAGTTCTTGGACTGTAAATATAAACCATCATTCATTAGGTGGTGGGTTTGTGGGTGTCATTACCGTGCTCAGACTGCAAATATTAACAGTCATTCATTGGGTTGTGGGTGTGTGGGTTTCATTACAGTTCTTTGACTGTAAATATCAACTGTCATTCATAGGGTGGTTGGTGTGTGAGTGTCATTACAAAGCTTGGAGTGTAAATATCAACAGTCATTCATGAGATTGTATGTGTGTAGGTGTCATTACAGTGCTTGGACTGTAAATATCAAAAGTCATTCTTTGGTGGTGGGTGTGTGGGTGTCATTACAGTGCTTAAACTGGAAGTCTCAACAATCATTTATGGGGTGGTGGGTGTGTGGCTGTCATTATAGTGCTTGGAGTGTAAATATCAACAGTCAATCATGGGGTGGTGGGTGTGTGGGTGTCATTACAGTGTTTTGATTGTAAATATCAACAGTCATTAATAAGGTGGTGGGTGTCATTAGAATGCTTGGACTGTAAATATCAACAGTCATTCATGGAGTGGTGGGTGTGTTGGTGTCATTACAGTGCTTGGACTATAAATATCAACCATAATCATGGGGTGGTGGGTGTGGGGCGTCATTACAGTGCTTTCACTGTAAATATCAACAGTCATTTATGGGGTGGTTTGGGTGAGGGTGTCATTACAGTGCTTAGACTGTAAATATCAACAATCATTCATGGGGTGGTGGGTGTGTGGGTGTCATGATAATGCTTGGACTGTAAATATCAACAGTCATTAATTGGGTGGTGGGTGTGTGGGTGTCATTACATTGCTTGGACTGTAAATATCAAGTCATTCAAGGGGTGGTGGGTGTCTGTGTGTCATTAGTGCTTGGACTGTGAATATCAACAGTCATTCATGGGGTGGTGGGTGGCATTACAGTGCTTAGACTCTAATATCAACAGTCATTAATGGGGTGATGGGTGTGTGGGTGTCATTACAGTTCTTGGACTGTAGATATCAACAGTCATTCATGGGGATGTGGGTGTTTGGGTGTCTATGCAGTGCTTGGACTGTAAATATCAACAGTTAATCATATGGTGGTGGGTGTGGCTGTCATTAGACTGCTTGGAGTGTAAATATTAACAGTCATTTATTGTGTAGTGGGTGTGTTGATGTCATTACAGTGCTTAGACTGAAAATATCAACAGCCATTCATGTGGTGGTGGGTGTGTGATTGTCATTACAGTGATTGGACTATAAATATCAACCGTCATTTTTGGGGTGGTGGGTGTGTGGGTGTCATTACAGTTCTTTGACTGTAAATATTAAAAGTCATTATATGGGTGGTGGAGGTGTAAGTGTCATTACAGTGCTTGGACTGTAAATATCAACAGTCAATCATGGGGTGGTGCATGTGTTGGTGTCATGACAGTGCTTAGACTGTAAATATTAACAGTCATTTATGGGGTGGTGAGTGTGTGGGTGTCATTACAGTTTTTGGACCATAAATATCAACAATCATTCATTAGGTGGTGGGTTTGTGGGTGTCATTACAATGCTTAGACTGAAAATATTAACAGTCATTCATGGGGTGGTGGGTGTGTGGGTGTCATGATAGTGCTTGGACTGTAAATATCAATAGTCATTAATGGGGTTGTGCGTGTGTGGGTGTCATTACAGTGCTTGGACTATAAATATCAACTGTCATTTATGGGGTTGTGGGTGTGTGGGTGTCATTACAGTTCTTGGACTGTAAATATCAACAGTCATTAATGGGGTGGTGGGTGTGTGGGTGTCATTACAGTGTTTAGACTGAAAATATCAACAGTCATTTATGGGGTGGTGGGTGTGTGAGTGTCATTACAAAGCTTGGACTGTAAATATCAACAGTCATTCATGGGGTTGTATGTGTGTAGGTGTCATTACAGTACTTGGACTGTAAATATCAAAAGTCATTCTTGGGGTGGTGGGTGTGTGGGTGTCATTACAGTGCTTAGACTGTAAGTATCAACAGTCATTTATGGGGTGGTGGGTGTGTGGGTGACAATACAGTGCTTGGACTGTAAATATCAACAGTCATTAATTGGGTGGTGGAGGTGTAAGTGTCATTAGAGTGCTTGGACTGTAAATATCAACAGTCAACCATGGGGTGGTCGGTGTGTGGGTGTCATTACAGTGCTTGGACTATAAATGTCAACAGTCATTTATGGAGTTTTGCATGTGTTGGTGTCATGACAGTGATTAGACTGTAAATATCAACAGTCATTCATGGGGTGGTGAGTGTGTGGGTGTCATTACAGTTCTTGGACTATAAATATCAACCATCATTCATTAGGTGGTGGGTTTGTGGGTGTCATTACAGTGCTCAGACTGTAAATATTAACAGCCATTTATGGGGTGGTGGGTGTGTGGGTGTCATTACAGTGCTTGGACTATAAATATTAACTGTCATTTATGGAGTTGTGGGTGTGTGAGTGTCATTACAGTTCTTAGACTGTAAATATCAACAGTCATACATAGGGTGGTGGATGTGTGAGTGTCATTACAAAGCTTGGACTGTAAATATCATCAGTAATTCATGGGGTTGTGGGTGTGTAGGTGTCATTACAGTGCTTGGACTGTAAATATCAACCATCATTTATGGGGTTGTGGGTGTGTGGGTGTCATTACAGTTCTTTGACTGTAAATATCAACTGTCATTCATAGGGTGGTGGGTGTGTGACTGTCATTACAAAGCTTGGACTGTAAATATCAACCGTCATTTATGGGGTTGTTTGTGTGTAGGTGTCATTACAGTGCTTGGACTGTAAATATCAAAAGTCATTCTTGGGGTGGTGGGTGTGTGGGTGTCATTACAGTGCTTAGACTGTAAATATCAACAGTCATTTATGGGGTGGTGGGTTTGTGGCTGTCATTATAGTGCTTGGACTGTAAATATCAACAGTCAATCATGGAGTGATGGTTGTGTGGTTGTCATTACAGTGTTTTGATTGTAAATATCAACAGTCATTTATAAGGTGGTGGGTGTCATTAGAGTGCTTGGACTGTAAATATCAACAGTTATTCATGGAGTGGTGGGTGTGTTGGTGTCATTACAGTGCTTGGACTAAATATCAACCATAATTTATGGGGTGGTGGGTGTGGGGTGTCATTACAGTTCTTGGACTGTAAATACAAACCATCATTCATTTGGTGGTGGGTTTATGGGTGTCATTACAGTGCTCAGACTGTAAATATTAACAGTCATTCATGGGGTTGTGGGTGTGTGGGTGTCATTAAAGTTCTTTAACTGTAAATATTAACTGTCATTTATAGGGTGGTGGGTGTGTGAGTGTCATTACAAAGCTTGGACTGTAAATATCAACAGTCATTCATGAGGTTGTATGTGTGTAGGTGTCATTACAGTGCTTGGACTGTAAATATCAAAAATCATTCTTTGGTGGTGGGTGTGTGGGTGTCATTACAGTGCTTAGACTGTAAGTATCAACAGTCATTTATGGGGTGGTGAGTGTGTGGCTGTCATTATTGTGCTTGGGCTGTAAATATCAACAGTCAATCATGGGGTGGTGGGTATGTGGGTGTCATTACAGTGTTTTGATTGTAAATATCAACAGTCATTATTAAGGTGGTGGGTGTCATTAGAATGCTTGGACTATAAATATCAACAGTCATTCATGGAGTGGTGGGTGTGTTGGTGTCATTACAGTGCTTGGACTATAAATATCAACCATAATCATGGGGTGGTGGGTGTAAGGCGTCATTACAGTGCTTTGACTATAAATATCAACATTCATTTATTTGGTAATGGGTGTTATTAGAGTGCTTAGACTTTAAATATCAACAGTCATTCATAGGGTGGTGCGTGTGTGGGTGTCATGACAGTGTTTGGACTGTAAATATCAACAGTCATTCATGGGGTGGTGAGTGTTTGGGTGTCATTACAGTTCTTGGACTGTAAATATCAACCATCATTTATTAAGTGGTGGGTGTGTGGGTGTCATTACAGTACTCAGACTGTAAAAATAACCAGTCATTCATGGGGTGGTGGGAGTGTGGATGTCATTACAGTGCTTGGACTGAATATATCAACAGTCATTTATAAGGTGGTGGGTGTCATTAAAGTGCTTGGACTGTAAATATTAACAGTCATTCATGGAGTGGTGGGTGTGTTGGTGTCATAACAGTGCTTGGACTGTAAATATCAACAGTCATTCATGGGGTGATGGGTGTGTGGGTGTCATTACAGTGCTTGGACTTTAAATATCAACAGTCATTCATGGGGTTGTGGGTGTTTGGGTGTCTATGCAGTGCTTGGACTGTAAATATCAACAGTCAATAATGTAATTGTGGGTGTCATTAGAGTGTTTGGATTGTAAATATGAACCATAATTCATGGGGTGGTGGGTGTGGGGATGTCATTACAGTGCTTTGACTGTAAATATCAACAGTCATTCATGGGGTGGTGGGTGTGAGGGTATCATTACAGTGCTTAGACTGTAAATATCAAGTCATTCTTTGGGTGGTTGGTGTGTGTGTGTCATTAGTGCTTGGACTGTAAATATCAACAGTCATTCATGGGGTTGTGGGTGGCATTACAGTGCTTGGACTCTAAATATCAACAGTAATTTATAGGGTGATGAGGGTGTGGTTGTCATTACAGTGCTTGGACTGTAAATATCAACCATCATTCATTGGGTGGTGGGTGTGTGGGTGACATTACAGTGCTTGGGCTGTAAATATTAACAGTTATTTAGGGGGTGGTAGATGTGTAGATGTCATTACAGTGCTTGGACTGAAAATAAATACTGTCATTCATGGGGTGGTGGTTGTGTGGGTTTCATTACAGTTCTTCGACTGTAAACATCGACAGTCATTCATAGGGTGGTGGGTGTGTGGGTGACATTATAGTGCTTGTACTGTAAATATTTACAGTCATTCATGGGGTGGTGGGTGTGTAGGTGTCATTATAGTACTTGGACTGTAAATATCAACAGTTATTCATTGAGTAGTGGGCGTGTGTGTGTCATTAGTGCTTGGACTGTAAATATCAACAGTGATTCATGGGGTGGTGGGTTGCATTACAGTGCTTGGACTGTAAATATCAACAGTCATTCATAGGGTGGTGGGTGTGTGAGTGTCATTACAGAGCTTGGACTGAAAATATCAACAGTCATTTATTGGATGGTGGGTGTGTGGGTATCATTACAGTCCTTGGACTGTAAATATCAACTATCATTCATTGGGTAGTGGGTGTGTGGGTGACATTACAGTGCTTGGACTGTATATATTAACAGTCATTCATGGGGTGGTAGGCGTGTAGATGTCATTACAGTTCTTTGGACTGAAAATATCAACTGTCATTCATGGGGTGGTTGGTGTGTGGGTGTCATTACAGTGCTTGGACTCTAAATATCAACAGTCATTCATGGGGTTGTGGGTGTTTGGGTGTCTATGCAGTTCTTGGACTGTAAATATCAACAGTCAATCATGTAGTGGTGGGTGTCATTAGAGTGTTTGGACTATAAATATCAACTGTCATTCATGGTGTGGTGGGTGTGTGGGTGTCATTACAGTGCTTGGATTGTAAATATGAATCATAATTCATTGGGTGGTGGGTGTGGGGATGTCATTACAATGCTTTGACTGTAAATATCAACAGTCATTCATGGGGTGGTGGGTGTGAGGGTATCATTACAGTGCTTAGAATGTAAATATCAAGTCATTCATTGGGTGGTTGGTGCGTGTGTGTCATTAGTGCTTGGACTGTAAAGATCAACAGTCATTCATGGGGTGGTGGGTGGCATTACAGTGCTTGGACTCTAAATATCAACAATAATTCATAGGGTGATGGGGGTGTGGTTGTCATTACAGTGCTTGGACTGTAAATATCAACAGTCATTTATTGGGTGGTGGGTGTGTGGGTATCATTACAGTCCTTGGACTGTAAATATCAACCATCATTCATTGGGTGGTGGGTGTGTGGGTGACATTACATTGCTTGGACTGTAAATATTAACAGTCATTCACGGGGCGTTAGGTGTGTAGATGTCATTACAGTGCTTGGACAGAAAATATCAACTGTCATTCATGGGGTGGTGGGTGTGTGGGTTTCATTACAGTTCTTGGACTGTAAATATCAACCATCATTCATTGGGTGGTGGGTGTGTGGGTGACATTACAGTGCTTGGACTGTAAATATTTACAGTCATTAATGGGATGGTGGGTGTGTAGGTGTCATTATAGTACTTGGACTGTAAATATCAACAGTCATTCATGGGGTGGTGGGTGTGTGGGTGTCATTACATTGCTTGGACTATAAATATTAAGTCATTCATTGGGTAGTGGGTGTGTGTGTGTCATTAGTGCTTGTACTGTCAATATCAACAGTCACACATGGGATGGTGGGTGGCATAACAGTGCTTGGACTGTAAATATCAACAGTCATTGATAGGGTGGTGGGTGTGTGAGTGTCATTACAGAGCTTGGACTGAAAATATCAACAGTCATTTATTGGGTGGTGGGTGTGTGGGTATCATTACAGTCCTTGGAATTTAAATATCAACTATCATTCATTGGGTAGTGGGTGTGTGGGTGACATTACAGTGCTTGGACTGTAAATATTAACATTCATTCATGGGGTGGTAGTTGTGTAGATGTCATTACAGTGCTTTGGACTGAAAATATCAACTGTCATTCATGGGGTGGTGGGTGTGTGGGTTTCATTACAGTTCTTGGACTGTAAATATCAACCATCATTCATTGGGTGGTGGGTGTGTGGGTGACATTACAGTGCTTGGACTGTAAATATCAACAGTCATTAATTGGGTGGTGGGTGTGTGGGTGTCATTATAGTGCTTGGACTGTAAATATCAACAGTCAATCATGGGGTGGTGGGTGTGTGAGTGTCATTACAGTGCTTGGACTGAAAATATCTTACAGTCATTTATAAGGTGGTGGGTGTATGAGTGTCATTACAGTGTTTTAACTATAAATATTAACATTCATATATTGGGTGGTGGGTGTCATGACAGTGCTTGGTCTGTAAATATCAAAAGTCATTCTTGGGGTGGTGGAAGTTTGGGTGTCATTACAGTGCTTAGATTGAAAATATCAACAGTCATTTATGGGGTGGTGGGTGTCATTAGAGTGCTTGGACTGTAAATTTCCACAGTCATTCATGGGGTGGTGGATGTGTGGGTGTCATTACACTGCTTGGACTGTAAATATCAATAGTAATTCATAGGGTGATGGGTGTGTGGGTGTCATTACAATGCTTAGACTGTAAATATCAACAGTTATTTTTTGGGTGGTGGGTGTGTGGGTATCATTACAGTCCTTGGACTGTAAATATCAACCATCATTCATGGGGTGGTAGGTGTGTAGATGTCATTACAGTGCTTGGACTGAAAATATCAACTGTCATTCATGGAGTTGTGGGTGTGGGGTTGTCATTACATTGCTAGGACTGTAAATATCAAGTCATTCATTGGGTGATGGGTGTTTGTGTGTCATTAGTGCTTGGACTGTAGATATCAACAGTCATTCATGGGGTGGTGGATGGCATTACAGTGCTTGGACTCTAAATATCAATCATCATTTATTGGGTGATGGGTATGAGGGTGTCATTACAGTGCTTGGACTGAAAATATCAACAGTCATTTATTATATGGACTGTAAATATAAAAAGTCATTCTTGGGGTGGAGGGTGTGTGGGTGTCATGACAGTGCTTAGACTGTAAATATCAACAGCCATTTATGAAGTGGTGGTTGTGTGACTGTCATTACAGTGCTTGGACTGTAAATATCAACAGTCAATCATGGGGTGGTGGGTGTGTGGGTGTCATTACAGTGCTTGGACTGTCAATATCAACACTCATTTATGGAGTGGTGGGTGTGTGGGTGTCATTACAGTGCTTGGACTGTAAATATCAACAGTCATTCATGGGGTGGTGGGTGTGTAGGTGTATTTACAGTGCTACGACTGTAAACATATTAACAGTCATTTATTGGGTGGTTGGTGTGTGGGTGTCATTACAGAGCTTGGACTGTAAATATCAACAGTCATTCATAGGGGGGTGTGTGTGTGAGTGTAATTACAGAGCTTGGACTGTAAATATCAACAGTCATTTATGGGGTGGTTGGTGTGTCGGTGTCATTACAGTGCTTGGACTATAATATCAATATTCATTCTTGGGGTGGTGAGTGTGTGGGTGTCATTACAGTGCTTGGACTTTAAATATCAACAGTCATTCATGGGGTGGTGGATGTGTGGATGTCATTATAGTGCTTGAACTGTAAATTTCAACAGTCATTTATGGGGTGGTGGGTATGTGGCTGTCATTACAGTGCTTGGACTGTAAATATCAACAGTCAATCATGAGGTGGTGGGTGTTTGGGTGTCATTACAGTGCTTTGACCGTTAATATCAACAGTCATTCATAGGTGGTGGTTGTGTGGGTGTCATTACAGTGCTTAGACTGTAAATATCAATAGTCATTCATGGGGTGGTTGGTGTAAGGATGTCATCACAGTGCTTAGACTGTATATATCAACAATCATTCATAGGGTTGTGTGTGTGTGGGTGTCATTATAGTGCTTGGACTGTAAATATCAACAGTCATTCATGAGGTGGTGGGTGTGTGGGTGTCATTACATTGCTTGGACTGTAAATATCAAGTCATTCATGGGTTTGTGGGTGTATGGGTGTCATTAGTGCTTGGACTGTGAATATCAACAGTCATTCATGGCGTGGTGGGTGGCATTACAGTGTTTAGACTCTAATATCAACTGTTATTCATAGGGTGATGGGTGTGTAGGTGTCATTACTGTGCTTGGACTGTAAATAAAAACAGTTATTCATGGGGATGTGGGTGTTTGGGTGTCATTATAGTGTTTGGACTGTAAATATTATCCGTCATTCATGGGGTACTGGGTGTGTGGATGTCATTACAGTGCTTGGACTAATAATATCAACTGTCATTAATGGGGTGGTAGGTGTGTGGGTTTCATTACTGTTCTTGTACTGTAAATATCAACCATCCTTTATTGGGTAATTGGTGTGTGTGTGACATTACAGCGCATGGACTGTAAATATTAACAGTCATTCATGGGGTAGTGGGTGTGTGGGTGTCATTACAGTGCTTGGCCTGTAAATATCAACAGTCATTAATTGGATGGTGGAGGTGTAAGTGTCATTACAGAGCTTGGACTGTAATTATCAACAGTCAATCAAGGGGTGGTCGGTGTGTAGGTGTTATTAAAGTGCTCAGACTGTAAATATCATCAGTAATTCTTGGGGTTGTGGGTGTGTAGGTGTCATTACAGTGCTTGGACTGTAAATATCAACCATAATTCATGGGGTGGTGGGTGTGGGGTGTCATTACAGTTCTTGGACTGTAAATATAAACCATCATTAATTAGGTGGTGGGTTTGTGGGTGTCATTACAATGCTCAGACTGTAAATATTAACAGTCATTCATGGGGTTGTGGGTGTGTGGGTGTCATTACAGTTCTTTGACAGTAAATATCAACTGTCATTCATATGGTGTTCGGTGTGTGAGTGTCATTATAGAGCTTGGACTGTAAATATCAACAGTCATTAATGGAGTGGTAGTTGTGTGGGTGTCATTACAGTGCTTGGACTGTAAATATCAACAGTCATTAATTAGGTGGTGGGTGTGTGTGTGACATTACAGTGCATGGACCGTAAATATTAACAGTCTTTCATGGGGTAGTGGGTGTGTGGATGTCATTACAGTGCTCGGACTGAAAATATCAACCGTTATTTATGGGGTGGTGGGTGTGTGGGTGTTATTACAGTGGTTGGACTGTAAATATCAACCGTCATTCATATGGTGGTGGGTGTGTGAGTGTCATTATAGAGCTTGGACTGTAAATATCAACAGTCATTCATGGAGTGGTCGGTGTGTGGGTGTCATTACAGTGCTTGGACTGTAAATATCAACAGTCATTACTTGGGTTGTGGAGGTGTAAGTGTCATTACAGTGCTTGGACTGTAAATATCAACAGTAAATCATGGGGTGGTCGGTGTGTGGGTGTCATTACAGTGCTTGGACTGTAAATGTCAACAGTCATTCATGGGGTGGTGAGTGTGTGGGTGTCAATACAGTTCTTGGACTATAAATATAAACCATCATTCATTAGGTGGTGGGTGTGTGGGTGTCATTACAGTGCTTGGGCTATAAATATCAACTGTCATTTATGGGGTTGTTGGTGTGTGTGTGTCATTACAGTTCTTGGACTGTATATATCAACAGTCATACATAGGTTGGTGGGTGTGTGAGTGTCATTACAGAGCTTGGACTGTAAATATCATCAGTAATTCATAGGGTTGTGGGTGTGTAGGTGTCATTACAGTGCTTAGACTGTAAATATCAAAAGTCATTCTTGGGGTGGTGGGTGTGTGGGTGTCATTACAGTGCTTAGACTGTAAATATCAACAGCCATTTATGGGGTGGTGGGTGTGTGGCTGTCATTATAGTGCTTGGACTGTAAATATCAACAGTCAATCATGGAGTGGTGGGTTGGTGGGTGTCATTACAGTGCTTGGACTGTAAATATCAACCATCATTCATGGGGTGGTTGTTGTGTGGTTGTCATTACAGTGTTTTGATTATATATATCAACAGTCATTTATAAGGTGCTGGGTGTCATTAGAGTGCTTGGACTGTAAATATTAACAGTCATTCATGGAGTGGTGGGTGTGTTGGTGTCATTACAGTGCTTGGAGTGTAAATATCAACCATAATTCATGGGGTGGTGGGTGTGGGGTGTCATTACAGTTCTTGGACTGTAAATATAAACCATCATTCATTAGGTGGTGGGTTTATGGGTGTCATTACAGTGCACAGACTGTAAATATTAAGAGTCATTCATGGGGTTGTGGGTGTGTGGGTGTCATTACAGTTCTTTGACTGTAAATATCAACTGTCATTCATAGGGTAGTGGGTGTGTGAATGTCATTACAAAGCTTGGACTGTAAATATCAACAGTCATTCATGAGGTTGTATGTGTGTAGGTGTCATTACAGTGCTTGGACTGTAAATATCAAAAGTCATTCGTTGGTGGTGGGTGTGTGGGTGTCATTACAGTGCTTAAACTGTAAGTCTCAACAGTCATTTATGGGGTGGTGGGTGTGTGGCTGGCATTATAGTGCTTGGACTGTAAATATCAACAGTCAATCATGGGGTGGTGGGTATGTCAGTGTCATTACAGTGCTTGGACTGTAAATATCAACAGTCATTCATTGGGTGGTGGGTGTGTAGGTGTCACTACATTGTTTTGAATGTAAATATCAACAGTCGTTAATAAGGTGGTGGGTGACATTCGAATGCTTGGACTGTAAATATCAACAGTTATTCATGGAGTGGTGAGTGTGTTGGTGTCATTACAGTGCTTGGACTATAAATATCAAACATAATCATGGGGTGGTGGGTGTGGTGCATCATTACAGTGCTGTGACTGTAAATATCAACAGTCATTCATGGGGTGGCGGGGGTGAGGGTGTCATTACAGTGCTTAGACTTTAAATATCAACAATCATTCATGGGTTGGTGGGTGTGTGGGTGTCATTATAGTGCTTGGACTGTAAATATCAACAGTCATTAACCCCTCCGGGACGGGCCAAGAATGAAATTACGTGCTGTGAGTACGGGTCCAATACTTACTTTTATCCTGCCTGTCCGGGTATTTCCCGGAAAATCACTCTACTTCTCTTACTCCCTACGTCTAAACTACAATACTGAACAACTTAAATTTGATTGTGTACTCACCATCAACTCCTCCTCTTTCCATTAAAACCAACCCTAGCTCTCTAGGACACTCCATTGTCGAGAAATCAAGTGAGGAATGGAGGTCACTTTTCCCGTGAGAGCGAGGCTGCGTTCGCTTTGTGAGCGTGGCTCTGACAAGGACTGGCGTGGGTGGAGAAAAGATGGCCGCCGGCAGAATGACGCAACACTTGCCTCCCCCGGGCGACACGTCGTACGGTTCGTGTGCATCCTACCATTACAGCCCCTGTATTATTTGTGTGGTTAGCTGACCATTCCAGAGTGGTTTTATGCCCTGGAGAGAAGCGTGGGAGTTATGTACAGTATTTACGCGAAACATTTTCAGTGTCATTCGCACCATTTGTTCATGTTCAACGTAAATATAAATGTGTCACTATCACTGTTATCCTTATTTTCTATATATTTTTGTATTTTGTTGTTTTAAATTTTTTATTATCATTTTTTCTATGCGTAAATGTGTCACTCTCACTTTTCTTATAGCCTAATATGTACAAATGTGTCACTATCACGTCACTACAGCCTAAAATATATGTACAAATGTGTCACTATCACGTCACTACAGCCTAAAATATATGTACAAATGTGTCACTCTCACTTTTCTTATAGCCTAATAAGTACAAATGTGTCACTATCACGTCACTACAGCCTAAAATATATGTACAAATGTGTCACTCTCACTTTTCTTATAGCCTAAATAGTGTCACTGTCACCAAGTGTCACTGTCACTTTATTCGCATACTCCCATCACTTCCTGCTTCTATATATATTCCAATATATGGTAGTCTGAGAAGCAGTTTCCAGGGCATAACGGCACACAACATTCCTTGCACCAGAAGCGAGTTTCCTTGGACTTCTGGGGGTGACGTGTTGTGTGCCTGCAAACATAGCAGCGACGAGAGCCTGGACGTCCTGACGGCAACGGTGGCAGATTAGTGAGGTAGTGGCGAGCCATATAGCCACTCTGCTGCAACCTGTCAGGCCGTTGTGCCGCTGCCTGTCTGCCTTGCTGTGGTTGCACAGTGCTGAACCTCTCCAGGAGCTGAGATATCAACTCTAGCTCGAATTCCCGGAGTGCCAACTTGGAGTCAGGGTGATGCTGGAGGTAGAGTATATAACAGTTCAGCACTGTGACATCAAGAAGGTGGAAGAAAGCCTTCTTGTACCACTTACAAGTTTTTCTCAGACAATCGATGGAACTCACCATCATGTCTGACTTATCAACGAGTCTCATATTGATGTTATAATCGAGCACAGCATCAGGCTTGTAGATGGTATCACCTGTGCCGCGCTCAGTCTTCCCAGAATCCTGCATCACGCCCCTGTTCACGGTGGTGAGCATATTGACGGGGCGTTTATCGTGCCATTTGATGGCCAGCATGTTCCCACATTTCTTTTTGATGCAGTCGCCCCTCCGGGTGAGAGGGAATGCTGGCCACCCCTTCCTGTTGACACGAATAGTTCCGCAGGATCCTGTTTGGTGCTGCAGGAGAAACTGGCTAAGTGCTGGAGAGGTGTAATAGTTATCAGTGTACAGGATGTGGTTGTTGTCAAGGTAATCCCCCATGAGTGCCTTGACAACACTCCCGCTGAAGCCAAGAGGGTCGTCGGCCGGGACATCCACATCCGTACCTGAATAGAGTATAAAATCCAACACATAGCCAGTCTTACAGTCGCAGATGACATAGAATTTGATGCCAAATCTATGCCTCTTTGACGGGATGTACTGGATGAAGGACAGTCTTCCCCTGAACAGCACCAGAGACTCGTCGATAACCACTTTCTGGAATGGTCGAAAAAATGCTCGTATTTTCTCCTGGAGGATAGACATTACTGGCCTAATTTTCCACAGCCTGTCGTTCGGGTGTGGACCCATGTTGGGGGCGAAGTGCAGGTAGGACAAAATGTCCCTATACCTGTCCCTGGACATGTATTTCCCGAACGCAGGTGTGGATATCAGGGCGTGTGTGCTCCAGAAGTCCTTGAGGCGATGTTTCTTGACATGAGGCATCATCATGGTCAAAGCTAACCACACATACAACTCAGCAATATCGACGTCAGCCCATTGCAACATCTTACTATGTTCCCTGCCTGGTCTATTGCTGAGTTGCACAGAGAGTTGTTTGAAGGTGTTTATCTCCTGCATCATGTAAGTCATCAATATTATATCAAAAAAGGCAGTGAAATAATCTAATATTGATGACCTCTGACGACAGGGAAATGCGGCCTGTATACCTGAATGACTATCGTCAAAGGCAGGTATATCAGGCGCAAATTCATCGCAATCCGTCCACACATAGGGATCAGCGGGTCTATGACGAGGTGCGCCGCGTTGCTGTCGTTGTTGGCGTTGTTGTTGTGGTGGTGGTGGTGCAGCGGTACCAGGGGCAGGCGAGAGTGAGTCGTCAGGCACGAGAGGAGAGGGAGAGTGTGGTGGTGGGGGAGGTGGCGTCAGGTCACGGGGGGGCGGGCTATCAGGGTCAACTGTAGGGGAGAGATAAGCTGCCTTTGTCCTCTTCCCCCTTCCTTTACCCTTCCCTCTTACTCCTACTCTCCTCCCTCTTACCACCACTGGTTGCGACGCATCCTCGTCCGACGAGGAAGAGGAAGACGAAAAATCTAACCTCCTCCTCGGCCTCTTGCCCATGGGAGTGGAGACGTAGCGAGGTTTGGAGGTTGAAGCAGGAGTAGACCTCTTCCTGCCTCCCACGCCAGATGTTGTAGGAATGGGAGACAAGAGAGTGTCTCCCAAACTACCTCCCACCCCACTGGTGGACGGAATTGCAACAGGGGCTGTAACCTCTGACACATCATGCAAGGCTGAAGTTGAGGGAAGAGCTGTGATGGAAGTCACCGCTACACAGACATCTTCCTCAGTTGATTCGTCAGCTTGCCATTCAGTATCAGAGTAGCTGTCCAGGTCGTCACTCCCATATGAAAGGTCTGCCAGATTCTCCAATTCCCGCCCTATTGCAGAATCTGACAACCTTGCAGGTGCATGACGCAATCTAGCTGGTTGCACCCGCGGAGTGGAGGTTACAGGAGCGGGTGCGCCTGGCAGCGCGGTAGGATGCACCGAATCGAACGAGCCCGTATTTTCTTCACTACGCCCAGCCATTGTCACGGTCAAGCACACACTGATTGAATGTAGGGATGAAAAGGTCTGGTGGTGAAGTATAGCCAGATCAAAAAAAATCCCGACAAATTTGGCGTTTTTCCCCATAAATTACCAAAAGCGGGATTTCCCGCTGCCCGGACTCTGTCGACAGAGCGGGATTTCCCGCTGCCCGGCCTCTGTCGACCGAGCGGGAAATCCCGCTGCCCGGACTCTGGGGGTTAATTGGGTGGTGGGTGTGTGGGTGTCATTACATTGCTTGGACTGTAAATATCAAGTCATTCAAGGGGTGGTTGGTGTCTGTGTGTCATTAGTGCTTGGACTGTGAATATCAACAGTCATTAATTGGGTGGTGGAGGTGTAAGTGTCATTACAGTGCTTGAACTGTAAATATCAACAGTCAATCATGGGGTGGTCGGTGTGTTGGTGTCATTAGACTGCATGGAGTGTAAATATTAACAGTCATTTATGGTGTAGTGGGTGTGTGGATGTCATTACAGTGCTTAGACTGAAAATATCAACAGTCATTCATGGGGTGGTGGGTGTGTGATTGTCATTACAGTGCTTGGACTATAAATATCAACCGTCATTCTTGGGGTGGTGGGTGTGTGGGTGTCATTACAGTTCTTTGACTGTAAATATCAATTGTCAATCATAGGGTGGTGGGTGTTTGAGTGTCATTACAAAGCTTGGACTGTAAATATCAACAGTCATTCATGGGGTTGTATGTGTGTAGGTGTCATTACAGTGCTTAAACTGTAAATATCAAAAGTCATTCTTGGGGTGGTGGGTGTGTGGGTGTCATTACAGTGCTTTGACTGTAAATATGAACAGTCATTAATTGGGTGGTGGAGGTGTAAGTGTCATTACAGTGCTTGAACTGTAAATATCAACAGTCAATCATGGGGTGGTCGGTGTGTTGGTGTCATTACAGTGCTTGGACTGTAAACATCAACAGTCATTTATGGGGTGGTGCATGTGTTGGTGTCATGACAGTGCTTAGACTGTAAATATCAACAGTCATTCATGGGGTGGTGAGTGTGTGGGTGTCATTACAGTTCTTGGACTATAAATATTAACCATCATTCATTAGGTGGTTGGTTTGTGGGTGTCATTACAGTGCTCAGACTGTAAATATTAACAGTCATTTATGGGGTGGTGGGTGTGTGGATGTCATTACAGGGCTTAGACTTAAAATATCAACAGTCATTTATGGGGTGGTGGATGTGTGGGTGTCATTACAGTGCTTGCAATATAAATATAAACTGTCATTTATGGGGTTGTGGGTGTCATTGCAGTTCTTGGACTGTAAATATCAACAGTCATACAAAGGGTGGTGGGTGTTTGAGTGTCATTACAGAGCTTGGGCTGTAAATATCATCAGTAATTCATGGGGTTTTGGGTGTGTAGGTGTCATTACAGTGCTTGGACTGTAAATATCAAAAGTCATTCTTGGGGTGGTGGTTGTGTGGGTGTCATTAGAGTGCTGAGACTGTAAATATCAACAGTCATTTATGGGGTGGTGGGTGTGTGGCTGTCATTATAGTGCTTGGACTGTAAATATCAACAGTCAATCATGGAGTGGTGGGTATGTGGGAGTCATTACAGTGCTTGGACTGTAAATATCAAAAGTCATTCTTGGGGTGGTGGGTGTGTGGGTGTCATTAGAGTGCTTGGACTGTAAATATCAACAGTCATTCATGGAGTGGTGGGTGTGTTGGTGTCATTACAGTGCTTGGACTGTAAATATCAACAGTCATTCATGGAGTGGTGGTTGTGTGGGTGTCATTACATTGCTTGGACTGTAAATATCAACAGTCATTAATTGGGTGGTGGAGGTGTAACTGTCATTACAGAGCTTGGACTGTAAATATCAACAGTCAATCATGGGGTGGTCGGTGTGTAGGTGTCATTACAGTGCTTAGACAGTAAATATCTTCAGTAATTCATGGGGTTGTGGGTGTGTAGGTGTCATTACAGTGTTTGGACTGTAAATATCAACCATAATTCATGGGGTGGTGGGTGTGGTTTGTCATTACAGTTCTTGGACTGTAAATATAAACCATCATTAATTAGGTGGTTGGTTTGTGGGTGTCATTACAGTGCTCAGACTGTAAATATTAAGTCATTCATGTGGTTGTGGGTGTGTGGGTGTCATTACAGTTCTTTGAGTGTAAATATCAACTGTCATTCATAGGGTGTTGGGTGTGTGAGTGTCATTATAGAGCTTGGACTGAAAATATCAACAGTCATTAATGGAGTGGTAGTTGTGTGGGTGTCATTACAGTGCTTGGACTGTAAATATCAACAGTCATTAATTGGGTGGTGGGTGTGTGTGACATTACAGTGCATGGACTGTAAATATTAACAGTCATTCATGGAATAGTGGGTGTGTGGATGTCATTACAGTGCTCGGACTGAAAATATCAACCATTATTTATGGGGTGGTGGGTGTGTGGGTGTTATTACATTGGTTGGACTGTAAATATCAACCGTCATTCATAGGGTGGTGGGTGTGTGAGTGTCATTACAGACCTTGGACTGTAAATATCAACAGTCATTCATGGGGTTGTGGGTGTGTGGGTGTCATTACAGTTCTTAGACTGTAAATATCAACTGTCATTCATAGGGTGTTGGGTGTGTGAGTGTCATTATAGAGCTTGGACTGTAAATATCAACAGTCATTCATGGAGTGGTAGTTGTGTGGGTGTCATTACAGTGCTTGGACTATAAATATCAACAGTCATTAATTAGGTTGTGGGTGTGTGTGTGACATTACAGTGCATGGACTGTAAATATTAACAGTCATTCATGGGGTAGTGGGTGTGTGGATGTCATTACAGTGCTCGGACTGAAAATATCAACCGTTATTTATGGGGTGGTGGGTGTGTGGGTGTTATTACAGTGGTTGGACTGTAAATATCTACCGTCATTCATAGGGTGGTGGGTGTGTGAGTGTCATTATAGAGCTTGGACTGTAAATATCAACAGTCATGTATGGAGTGGTCGGTGTGTGGGTGTCATTACAGTGCTTGGACTGTAAATTTTAACAGTCATTAATAGGGTGGTGGAGGTGTAAGTGTCATTACAGTGCTTGGACTGTAAATATCAACAGTCAATCATGGGGTGGTCGGTGTGTGGGGGTCATTACCGTGCTTGGACTGTAAATGTCAACAGTCATTCATGGGGTGGTGCATGTGTTGGTGTCATGACAGTGCTTAGACTGTCAATATCAACAGTCATTCATGGGGTGGTGAGTGTGTGGGTGTCAATACAGTTCTTGGACTATAAATATAAACCATCATTCATTAAGTGGTGGGTGTGTGGGTGTCATTACAGTGCTTGGGCTATAAATATCAACTGTTATTTATAGGGTTGTTGGTGTGTGGGTGTCATTACAGTTTTTGGACTGTATATATCAACAGTCATACATAGGTAGGTGGGTGTGTGAGTTTCATTACAGAGCTTGGACTGTAAATATCATCAGTAATTCATGGGGTTGTGGGTGTGTAGGTGTCATTACAGTGCTTGGACTGTAAATATCAAAAGTCATTCTTGGGGTGGTGGGTGTGTGGGTGTCATTACAGTGCTTAGACTGTAAATATCAACAGTCATTTATGGGGTGGTTGGTGTGTGGCTGTCATTATAGTGCTTGGACGGTAAATATCAACAGTCAATCATGGAGTGGTGGGTAGGTGGGTGTCATTACAGTGCTTGGACTGTAAATATCAACCATCATTCATGGGGTGGTGGTTGTGTGGTTGTCATTACAGTGTTTTGATTGTATATATCAACAGTCATTTATAAGGTGCTGGGTGTCATTAGAGTGCTTGGACTGTAAATATCAACAGTCATTCATGGAGTGGTGGGTGTGTTGGTGTTATTACAGTGCTTGGAGTGTAAATATCAACCATAATTCATGGGGTGGTGGGTGTGGGGTGTCATTACAGTTCTTGGACTGTAAATATAAACCATCATTCATTAGGTGGTGGGTTTGTGGGTGTCATTACAGTGCACAGACTGTAAATATTAAGAGTCATTTATGGGATTGTGGGTGTGTGGGTGTCATTACAGTTCTTTGACTGTAAATATCAACTGTCATTCATAGGGTGGTGGGTGTGTGAATGTCATTACAAAGCTTGGACTGTAAATATCAACAGTCATTCATGAGGTTGTATGTGTGTAGGTGTCATTACATTGCTTGGACTGTAAATATCAAAAGTCATTCTTTGGTGGTGGGTGTGTGGGTGTCATTACAGTGCTAAAACTGTAAGTCTCAACAGTCATTTATGGGTAGGTGGGTTTGTGGCTGTCATTATAGTGCTTGGACTGTAAATATCAACAGTCAATCATGGGGTGGTGGGTATGTGGGTGTCATTACAGTGCTTGGACTGTAAATATCAACAGTCATTCATTGGGTGGTGGGTGTGTGGGTGTCATTACAGTGTTTTAATTGTAAATATTAACAGTCATTAATATGGTGGTGGGTGTCATTCGAATGCTTGGACTGTAAATATCAACAGTCATTCATGAAGTGGTGGGTGTGTTGGTGTCATTACAGTGCTTGGACTATAAATATCAACCATAATCATGGGGTGGTGGGTGTGGGGCGTCATTACAGTACTTTGGCTGTAAATATCAACAGTCATTCATGGGGTGGTGGGGGTGAGGGTGTCATTACAGTGCTTAGACTGTAAATATCAACAATCATTCATGGGGTGGTGGGTGTGTGGGTGTCATTACAGTGCTTGGACTGTAAATATCTACAGTCATTAATGGGGTGGTGGGTGTGTGGGTGTCATTACATTGCTTGGACTGTAAATATCAAGTCATTCAAGGGGTTGTGGGTGTCTGTGTGTCATTAGTGCTTGGACTCTGAATATCAACAGTCATTCATGGGGTGGTGGGTTGCATTACAGTGCTTAGACTCTAATATCAAAAGTCATTCATGGGGTGATGGGTGTGTGGGTGTCATTACAGTTCTTGGAATGTAGATATCAACAGTTATTCATGGGGATGTTGGTTTTTGGGTGTCTATGCAGTGCTTGGACTGTAAATATCAACAGTTAATCATATGGTGGTGTGTGTGTGGGTGTCATTAGACTGCTTGGAGTGTAAATATTAACAGTCATTTATGGTGTAGTGGGTGTGTGGATGTCATTACAGTGCTTAGACTGAAAATATCAACAGTCATTCATGGGGTGGTGGGTGTGTGATTGTCATTACAGTGCTTAGACTCAAAATATCAACCATCATTCTTGGGGTGGTGGATGTGTGGGTGTCATTACAGTGCTTGCAATATAAATATCAACAGTCATTCATGGGGTTGTGGGTGTTTGGGTGTCTATGCAGTTCTTGGACTGTAAATATCAACAGTCATACATAAGGTGGTGGGTGTGTGAGAGTCATTACAGAGCTTGGACTGTAAATATCATCAGTAATTCATGGGGTTTTGGGTGTGTAGGTGTCATTACAGTGCTTGGACTGTAAATATCAAAAGTCATTCAAGAAGTGGTGGGTGTGTGGGTGTCATTAGAGTGCTTAGACTGTAAATATCAACTGCCATTCATAAGGTGGTGGGTGTGTGAGTGTCATTACAGTGCTTGGACTGTAAATATCAAAAGTCATTCGTGGGGTGGTGGGTGTGTGGGTGTCATTACAGTGCTTAGACTGTAAGTATTAACAGTCATTTATGGGGTGGTGGGTGTGTGGGTGTCAATACAGTGCTTTGACTGTAAATATCAACAGTCATTAATTGGGTGGTGGAGGTGTAAGTGTCATTACAGTGCTTGAACTGTAAATATCAACAGTCAATCATGGGGTGGTCGGTGTGTGGGTGTCATTACAGTGCTTGGACTGTAAACGTCAACAGTCATTCATGGGGTGGTGCATGTGTTGGTGTCATGACAGTGCTTAGACTGTAAATATCAACAGTCATTCATGGGGTGGTGAGTGTTTGGGTGTCATTACAGTTCTTGGACTATAAATATCAACCATCATTCATTAGGCGGTTGGTTTGTGGGTGTCATTACAGTGCTCAGACTGTAAATATTAACAGTCATTTATGGGGTGGTGGGTGTGTGGATGTCATTACAGGGCTTAGACTCAAAATATCAACAGTCATTTATGGGGTGGTGGATGTGTGGGTGTCATTACAGTGATTGCAATATAAATATCAACTGTCATTTATGGGGTTGTGGGTGTCATTGCAGTTCTTGGACTGTAAATATCAACAGTCATACATAGGGTGGTGGGTGTGTGAGTGTCATTACAAAGCTTGCACTGTAAATATCATCAGTAATTCATTGGGGTTTTGGGTGTGTAGGTGTCATTACAGTGCTTGGACTGTAAATATCAAAAGTCATTCCTGGGGTGGTGGTTGTGTGGGTGTCAATAGAGTGCTTAGACTGTAAATATCAACAGTCATTTATGGGGTGGTGGGTGTGTGGCTGTCATTATAGTGCTTGGACTGTAAATATCAAAAGTCATTCTTAGGGTGGTGGGTGTGTGGGTCTCATTAGAGTGCTTGGACTGTAAATATCAACAGTCATTCATGGAGTGGTAGGTGTGTTGGTGTCATTACAGTGGTTGGACTGTAAATATCAACCATAATTCATGGGGTGGTGGGTGTGGGGTGTCATTACAGTTCTTGGACTGTAAATATAAACCATCATTCATTAGGTGGTGGGTTTGTGGGTGTCATTACAGTGCTCAGACTGTAAATATTAACAGTCATTCATGGGGTTGTGGGTGTGTGGGTGTCATTACAGTTCTTTGACTGTAAATATCATCTGTCAATCATAGGGTGGTGGGTGTGTGAGTGTCATTACAAAGCTTGGACTGTAAATATCAACAGTCATTTATGAGGTTGTATGTGTGTAGGTGTCATTACAGTGCATGGACTGTAAATATCAAAAGTCATTCTTTGGTGGTGGGTGTGTGGGTGTCATTACAGTGCTTTGACTGTAAATATCAACAGTTAATCATGGGGTGGTGGGTGTGTGGGTGTCATTAGTCTGCTTGGACTGTAAATATTAATAGTCATGAATGGTGTGGTGGGTGTGTGGATGTCATTACAGTGCTTAGACTGTAAATATCAACTGTCATTCATAGGGTGGTGGGTGTGTGAGTGTCATTACAAAGCTTGGACTGTAAATATCAACAGTCATTCATGGGGTTGTATGTGTGTATGTGTCATTACAGTGCTTGGACTGTAAATATCAAAAGTCATTCTTGGGGTGGTGGGTGTGTGGGTGTCATTACAGTGCTTAGACTGTAAGTATCAACAGTCATTTATGGGGTGGTGGGTGTGTGTGTGACATTACAGTGCATGGACTGTAAATATTAACAGTCATTCATGGGGTAGTGGGTGTGTGAATGTCATTACAGTGTTCGGACTGAAATTATCAACCGTTATTTATGGGGTGGTGGGTGTGTGGGTGTTATTACAGTGGTTGGACTGTAAATATCAACCGTCATTCATAGGGTGGTGGGTGTGTGAGTGTCATTATAGAGCTTGGACTGTAAATATCAACAGTCATTCATGGAGTGGTCGGTGTGTGGGTGTCATTACAGTGCTTGGACTGTAAATATTAACAGTCATTTATGGGGTGGTAGGTGTGTGGATGTCATTACAGTGTTTTGATTGTAAATATCAACAGTCATTAATAAGGTGGTGGGTGTCATTAGAATGCTTGGACTGTAAATATCAACAGTCATTCATGGAGTGGTGGGTGTGTTAGTGTCATTACAGTGGTTGGACTATAAATATCAACAGTCATTAATGGGGTGGTTGGTGTGTGGGTGTCATTACATTGCTTGGACTCTAAATATCAAGTCATTCAAGGAGTGGTGGGTGTCTGTGTGTCATTAGTGCTTGGACTGTGAATATCAACAGTCATTCATGGGGTGGTGGGTGGCATTACAGTGCTTAGACTCTAATATCAACAGTAATTAATGGGGTGATGGGTGTGTGGGTGTCATTACAGTTCTTGGACTGTAGATATTAACAGTTATTCATGGGGATATGGGTGTTTGGGTGTCTATGCAGTGCTTGGACTGTAAATATCAACAGTTAATCATATGGTGGTGGGTGTGTGGCTGTCATTAGACTGCTTGGAGTGTAAATATTAACAGTCATTTATGGTGTAGTGGGTGTGTGGATGTCATTACAGTGCTTAGACTGAAAATATCAACAGTCATTCATGGGGTGGTGGGTGGGTGATTGTCATTACAGTGCTTGGACTATAAATATCAACCGTTATTTTTGGGGTGGTGGGTGTGTGGGTGTCATTACAGTTATTTGACTGTAAATATCAACTTTCATTCATAGGGTGTTGGGTGTGTGAGTGTCATTACAAAGCTTGGAGTATAAATATCAACAGTCATTCATGGGGTTGTATGTGTGTAGGTGTCATTACAGTGCTTGGACTGTAAATATCAAAAGTCATTCTTGGAGTGGTGGGTGTGTGGGTGTCATTACAGTGCTTGGACTGTAAATATCAACCGTTAATTATGGGGTGGTGGGTGTGTGGGTGTTATTACAGTGGTTGGACTGTAAATATCAACCATCATTCATAGTGTGGTGGGTGTGTGAGTGTCATTATAGAGCTTGGACTGTAAATATCAACAGTCATTCATGGAGTGGTCGGTGTGTGGGTGTTATTACAGTGCTTGGACTGTAAATATTAACAGTCATTTATGGGGTGGTGGGTGTGGGGTGTCATATCAGTTCTTGGACTGTAAATATAAACCATCATTTATTAGGTGGTGGGTTTGTGGGTGTCATTACCGTGCTCAGACTGCAAATATTAACAGTCATTTATGGGGTTGTGGGTGTGTGGGTTTCATTACAGTTCTTTGACTGTAAATATCAACTGTCATTCATAGGGTGGTTGGTGTGTGAGTGTCATAACAAAGCTTGGACTGTAAATATCAACAGTCATTTATGAGATTGTATGTGTGTAGGTGTCATTACAGTGCATGGACTGTAAATATCAAAAGTCATTCTTTGGTGGTGGGTGTGTGGGTGTCATTACAGTGCTTTGACTGTAAGTATCAACAGTCATTTATGGGGTTGTGGGTGTGTGGCTGTCATTATAGTGCTTGGACTGTAAATATCAACAGTTAATCATGGGGTGGTGGGTGTGTGGGTGTCATTAGTCTGCTTGGACTGTAAATATTAACAGTCATGAATGGTGTGGTTGGTGTGTGGATGTCATTACAGTGCTTAGACTGTAAATATCAACTGTCATTCATAGGGTGGTGGGTGTGTGAGTGTCATTACAAAGCTTGGACTGTAAATATCAACAGTCATTCATGGGGTTGTATGTGTGTATGTGTCATTACAATGCTTGGACTGTAAATATCAAAAGTCATTCTTGGGGTGGTGGGTGTGTGGGTGTCATTATAGTGCTTAGACTGTAAGTATCAACAGTCATTTATGGGGTGGTGGGTGTGTGTGTGACATTACAGTGCATGGACTGTAAATATTAACAGTCATTCATGGGGTAGTGGGTGTGTGAATGTCATTACAGTGTTCGGACTGAAATTATCAACCGTTATTTATGGGGTGGTGGGTGTGTGGGTGTTATTACAGTGGTTGGACTGTAAATATCAATCGTCATTCATAGGGTGGTGGGTGTGTGAGTGTCATTTTAGAGCTTGGACTGTAATTATCAACAGTCATTCATGGAGTGGTCGGTGTGTGGGTGTCATTACAGTGCTTGGACTGTAAATATTAACAGTCATTTATGGGGTGGTAGGTGTGTGGATGTCATTACAGGGCTTAGACTGAAAATATCAACAGCCATTTATGGGGTGGTGGGTGTATGGGTGTCATTACAGTGCTTGGACTATAAATATCAACTGTCATTTATGGGGTTGTGGGTGTGTGGGTGTCATTACAGTTCTTGGACTGTATATATCAACAGTCATACATAGGGTGGAAGGTGTGTGAGTGTCATTACAGAGCTTGGACTGTAAATATCATCTGTAATTCATGGGGTTGTGGGTGTGTAGGTGTCATTACAGTGCTTGGACTGTAAATATCAAAAGTCATTCTTGGGGTGGTGGGTGTGTGGGTGTCATTACAGTGCTTAAACTTTAAGTCTCAACAGTCATTTATGGAGTGGTGGGTGTGTGGCTGTAATTATAGTGCTTGGACTGAAAATATCAACAGTCAATCATGGGGTGGTAGGTATGTGGGTGTCATTACAGTGCTTGGACTGTAAATATCAACAGTCATTCATTGGGTGGTGGGTGTGTGGGTGTCATTACAGTGTTTTGATTGTAAATATCAACAGTCATTAATAAGGTGGTGGGTGTCATTAGAATGCTTGGACTGTAAATATCAACAGTCATTCATGGAGTGGTGGGTGTGTTAGTGTCATTACAGTGCTTGGACTAAAAATATCAACAGTCATTAATGGGGTGGTGGGTGTGTAGGTGTCATTACATTGCTTGGACTCTAAATATCAAGTCATTCAAGGGGTGGTGGGTGTCTGTGTGTCATTAGTGCTTGGACTGAGAATATCAACAGTCATTCATGGGGTGGTGGGTGGCATTACAGTGCTTAGACTCTAATATCAACAGTAATTAATGGGGTGATGGGTGTGTGGGTGTCATTACAGTTCTTGGACTGTAGATATTAACAGTTATTCATGGGGATGTGGGTGTTTGGGTGTCTATGCAGTGCTTGGACTGTAAATATCAACAGTTAATCATATGGTGGTGGGTGTGTGGCTGTCATTAGACTGCTTGGAGTGTAAATATTAACAGTCATTTATGGTGTAGTGGGTGTGTGGATGTCATTACAGTGCTTAGACTGAAAATATAAACAGTCATTCATGGGGTGGTGGGTGGGTGATTGTCATTACAGTGCTTGGACTATAAATATCAACCGTAATTTTTGGGGTGGTGGGTGTGTGGGTGTCATTACAGTTATTTGACTGTAAATATCAACTGTCATTCATAGGTTGTTGGGTGTGTGAGTGTCATTACAAAGCTTGGAGTATAAATATCAACAGTCATTCATGGGGTTGTATGTGTGTAGGTGTCATTACAGTGCTTGGACTGTAAATATCAAAAGTCATTCTTGGAGTGGTGGGTGTGTGGGTGTCATTACAGTGCTTGGACTGTAAATATCAACCGTTAATTATGGGGTGGTGGATGTGTGGGTGTTATTACAGTGGTTGGACAGTAAATATCAACCATCATTCATAGTGTGGTGGGTGTGTGAGTGTCATTATAGAGCTTGGACTGTAAATATCAACAGACATTCATGGAGTGGTCGGTGTGTGGGTGTCATTACAGTGCTTGGACTGTAAATAATAACAGTCATTTATGGGGTGGTGGGTGTGTGGGTGTCATTACAGTGCTTAAATATAAATATCAACTGTCATTTATGGGGTTGTGGGTGTGTGGGTGTCATTACAGTTCTTGGACTGTATATATCAAAAGTCATACATAGGGTGGTGTGTGTGTGAGTGTCATTACAGAGCTTGGACTGTAAATATCATCAGTAATTCATGGGGTTGTGGGTGTGTAGGTTTTTTATTACAGTGCTTGGACTGTATATATCAAAAGTCATTCTTGGGGTGGTGGGTGTGTGGGTGTCATTACAGTGCTTAGACTGTAAACATCAACAGTCATTCATGGGGTGGTGGTTGTGTGGTTGTCATTACAGTGTTTTGATTGTAAATATCAACAGTTATTTATAAGGTGGTGGGTGTCATTAGAGTGCTTGGACTGTAAATATCAACAGTCATTCATGGAGTGGTGGTTGTGTTGGTGTCATTACAGTGCTTGGACTGTAAATATCAACCATAATTCATAGGGTGGTGGGTGTGGGGTGTCATTACAGTTCTTGGACTGTAAATATAAACCATCATTCATTAGGTGGTGGGTTTGTGGGTGTCATTACCGTGCTCAGACTGCAAATATTAACAGTCATTCATGGGGTTGTGGGTGTGTGGGTGTCATTACAGTTCTTTGACTGTAAATATCAACTGTCATTCATAGGGTGGTTGGTGTGTGAGTGTCATTACAAAGCTTGGACTGTAAATATCAACAGTCATTCATGAGGTTGTATGTGTGTAGGTGTCATTACAGTGCTTGGACTGTAAATATCAAAAGTCATTCTTTGGTGGTGGGTGTGTGGGTGTCATTACAGTGCTTAAACTAGAAGTCTCAACAATCATTTATGGGGTGGTGGGTGTGTGGCTGTCATTATAGTGCTTGGAGTGTAAATATCAACAGTCAATCATGGGGTGGTCGGTGTGTGGGTGTCATTAAAGTGTTTTGATTGTAAATATCAACAGTCATTAATAAGGTGGTGGGTGTCATTAGAATGCTTGGACTGTAAATATCAACAGTCATTCATGGAGTGGTGGGTGTGTTGGTGTCTTTACAGTGCTTGGACTATAAATATCAACCATAATCATGGGGTGGTGGGTGTGGGGCATCATTACAGTGCTTTCACTGTAAATATCAACAGTCATTTATGGGGTGGTTTGGGTGAGGGTGTCATTACAGTGCTTAGACTGTAAATATCAACAATCATTCATGGGGTGGTGGGTGTGTGGGTGTCATGATAATGCTTGGACTGTAAATATCAACAGTCATTAATTGGGTGGTGGGTGTGTGGGTGTCATTACATTGCTTGGACTGTAAATATCAAGTCATTCAATGGGTGGTGGGTGTCTGTGTGTCATTAGTGCTTGGACTGTGAATATCAACAGTCATTTATGGGGTGGTGGGTGGCATTACTGTGCTTAGACTCTAATATCAACAGTCATTAATGGGGTGATGGGTGTGTGGGTGTCATTACAGTTCTTGGACTGTAGATATCAACAGTTATTCATGGGGATGTGGGTGTTTGGGTGTCTATGCAGTGCTTGGACTGTAAATATCAACAGTTAATCATATGGTGGTGGGTGTGTGGGTGTCATTAGACTGCTTGGATTGTAAATATTAACAGTCATTTATGGTGTAGTGGGTGTATGGGTGTCATTACAGTGCTTAGACTGAAAATATCAACAGTCATTCATGGGGTGGTGGGTGTGTTATTGTCATTACAGTGCTTGGACTATAAATATCAACCGTCATTCTTGGGGTGGCGGGCGTGTGGTTGTCATTACAGTGCTTAGACTGTAAGTATCAAGTGTCATTTATGGGGTGGTGGGTGTGTGGGTGTCATTACAGTGCTTGGACTGTAAATATCAACAGTCATTAATTGGGTGGTGGAGGTGTAAGTGTCATTACAGTGCTTGGACTGTAAATATCAACAGTCAATAATGGGGTGGTCGGTGTGTGGGTGTCATTACAGTGCTTGGACTGTAAATGTCAACAGTCATTCATGGGGTGGTGCATGTGTTGGTGTCATGACAGTGCTTAGACTGTAAATATCAACAGTCATTCATGGGGTGGTGAGTGTTTGAGTGTCATTACAGTTCTTGGACTATAAATATCAACCATCATTCATTAGGTGGTGGGTTTGTGGGTGTCATTACAGTGCCCAGACTGTAAATATTAACAGTCATTTATGGGGTGGTGGGTGTGTGAATGTCATTACAGGGCTTAGACTCAAAATATCAACAGTCATTTATGGGGTGGTGGATGTGTGCGGGTCATTACAGTGCTTGCAATATAAATATCAACTGTCATTTATGGGGTTGTGGGTGTGTGGGTGTCATTACAGTTCTTGGACTGTAAATATCAACAGTCATACATAGGGTGGTGGGTGTGTGAGTGTCATTACAGAGCTTGGACTGTAAATATCATCAGTAATTCATGGGGTTGTGGGTGTGTAGGTGTCATTACAGTGCTTGGACTGTAAATATCAAAAGTCATTCTTGGGGTGGTGGTTGTGTGGTTGTCATTACAGTGTTTTGATTGTAAATATCAACAGTCATTTATAAGGTTGTGGGTGTCATTATAGTGCTTGGACTGTAAATATCAATAGTCATTCATAGAGTGGTGGGTGTGTTGGTGTCATTACAGTGCGTGGACTGTAAATATCAACCATAATTCATGGGGTGGTGGGTGTGGGGTGTCATTACAGTTCTTGGACTGTAAATATAAACCATCATTCATTAGGTGGTGGGTTTGTGGTTGTCATTACATTGCTCAGACTGTAAATATTAACAGTCATTCATGGGGTTGTGGGTGTGTTGGTGTCATTACAGTTCTTTGACTGTAAATATCATCTGTCATTCATAGGGTGGTGGGTGTGTGAGTGTTATTACAAAGCTTGGACTCTAAATATCAACAGTCATTTATGAGATTGTATGTGTGTAGGTGTCATTACAGTGCTTGGACTGTAAATATCAAAAGTCATTCTTTGGTGGTGGGTGTGTGGGTGTCATTACAGTTCTTAGACTGTAAGTATCAACAGTCATTTATGGGGTGGTTGGTGTGTGGCTGTCATTATAGTGCTTTGACTGTAAATATCAACAGTTAATCATGGGGTGGTGGGTGTGTGGGTGTCATTAGAATGCTTGGACTGTAAATATTAACAGTCATTCATTGTGTGGTGGGTGTGTGGATGTCATTACAGTTCTTTGACTGTAAATATCAACTGTCATTCATAGGGTGGTGGGTGTGTGATTTTCATTACAGTGCTTGGACTGTTAATATCAACAGTCATTCTTGGGGCGGTGGGTGTGTGGGTGTCATTACAGTGCTTAGACTGTAAGTATCAACAGTCATTTATGGGGTGGTGGGTGTGTGGGTGTCATTACAGTGCTTGGACTGTAAATATCAACAGTTATTAATTGGGTGGTGGAGGTGTAAGTGTCATTACACTGCTTGGACTGAAAATATTAACAGTCATTCATGGGGTGGTGCATGTGTTGGTGTCATGACAGTGCTTAGACTGTAAATATCAACCATCATTCATTAGGTGGTGGGTGTGTTAGTGTCATTACAGTGCTTGGACTATAAATATCAACCATAATCATGGGGTGGTGGGTGTGGGGCGTCATTACAGTGCTTTGACTGTAAAAATCAACAGTCATTCATGGGGTGGTGGGGGTTAGGGGGTTTTTACAGTGCTTAGACTGTAAATATCAACAATCATTCATGGGGTGGTGGGTGTGTGGGTGTCATGATAGTGCTTGGACTGTAAATATCAACAGTCATTAATGGGGTGGTGGGTGTGTGGGTGTCATTACATTGCTTGGACTGTAAATATCAAGTCATTCAAGGGGTGGTGGGTGTCTGTGTGTCATTAGTGCTTGGACTGTGAATATCAACAGTCATTCATGGGGTGGTGGGTGGCATTACAGTGCTTAGACTCTAATATCGACAGTCATTAATGGGGTGATGGGTGTGTGGGTGTCATTACAGTTCTTGGACTGTAGATATCAACAGTCATTCATGGGGATGTGGGTGTTTGGGTGTCTATGCAGTGCTTGGACTGTAAATATCAACAGTTAATCATATGGTGGTGGGTGTGTGGCTGTCATTAGACTGCTTGGAGTGTAAATATTAAAAGTCATTTATGGTGTAGTGGGTGTGTTGATGTCATTACAGTGCTTAGACTGAAAATATCAACAGTCATTCATGGGGTGGTGGGTGTGTGATTGTCATTACAGTGATTGGACTATAAATATCAACCGTCATTTTTGGGGTGGTGGGTGTGTGGGTGTCATTACAGTTCTTTGACTGTAAATATCAACTGTTATTCATAGGGTGTTGGGTGTGTGAGTGTCATTACAAAGCTTGGACTGTAAATATCAACAGTCATTCATGGGGTTGTATGTGTGTAGGTGTCATTACAGTGCTTGGAGTGTAAATGTCAACAGTCATTCATGGGGTGGTGCATGTGTTGGTGTCATGACAGTGCTTAGACTGTAAATATCAACAGTCATTCATGGGGTGGTGCATGTGTTGGTGTCATGACAGTGCTTAGACTGTAAATATCAACAGTCATTCATGGGGTGGTTAGTGTGTGGGTGTCATTACAGTTCTTGGACTATAAATATTAACCATCATTCATTAGGTGGTGGGTTTGTGGGTGTCATTACAGTGCTTTGACTGTAAATATTAAAAGTCATTATATGGGGGGTGGAGGTGTAAGTGTCATTACAGTGCTTGGACTGTAAATATCAACAGTCAATCATGGGGTGGTCGGGGTGTGGGTGTCATTACAGTGCTTGGACTGTAAATGTTAACAGTCATTCATAGGGTGGTGCATGTATTGGTGTCATGACAGTGCTTAGACTGTAAATATTAACAGTCATTTATGGGGTGGTGAGTGTGTGGGTGTCATTACAGTTTTTGGACCATAAATATCAACAATCATTCATTAGGTGGTGGGTTTGTGGGTGTCATTACAGTGCTTAGACTGAAAATATTAACAGTCATTCATGGGGTGGTGGGTGTGTGGGTGTCATGATAGTGCTTGGACTGTAAATATCAACAGTCATTAATGGGGTGGTGCGTGTGTGGGTGTCATTACAGTGCTTGGACTATAAATATTAACTGTCATTTATGGGGTTGTTGGTGTGTGTGTGTCATTACAGTTCTTGGACTGTAAATATCAACAGTCATACATAGGGTGGTGGGTGTGTGAGTGACATTACAGAGCTTGGACTTTAAATATCATCTGTAATTCATGGGGTTGTTGGTGTGTAGGTGTCATTACAGTGCTTGGACTGTAAATATCAAAAGTCATTTTTGGGGTAATGGGTGTGTGGGTGTCATTACAGTGCTTAGACTGTAAATATCAACAGTCATTTATGGGGTGGTGGGTGTGTGGGTGTCATTATAGTGCTTAGACTGTAAATATCAACAGTCATTAATGGGGTGGTGGGTGTGTGGGTGTTATTACAGTGTTTAGACTGAAAATATCAACAGTCATTTATGGGGTGGTGGGTGTGTGATTGTCATTACAGTGCTTGAACTATAAATATCAACCGTCATTTATGGGGTTGTGGGTGTGTGGGTGTCATTACAGTTCTTTGACTGTAAATATCAACTGTCATTCATAGGGTGGTGGGTGTGTGAGTGTCATTACAAAGCTTGGACTGTAAATATCAACCGTCATTCATGGGGTTCTATGTGTGTAGGTGTCATTACAGTACTTGGACTGTAAATATCAAAAGTCATTCTTGGGGTGGTGGGTGTGTGGGTGTCATTACAGTTGTTAGACTGTAAGTATCAACAGTCATTTATGGGGTGGTGGGTGTGTGGGTGTCAATACAGTGCTTGGACTGTAAATATCAACAGTCATTAATTGGGTGGTGGAGGTGTAAGTGTCATTAGAGTGCTTGGACTGTAAATATCAACAGTCAATCATGGGGTGGTCGGTGTGTGGGTGTCATTACAGTGCTTGGACTATAAATGTCAACAGTCATTTATGGGGTTTTGCATGTGTTGGTGTCATGACAGTGCTTAGACTGTAAATATTAACAGTCATTCATGGAGTGGTGAGTGTGTGGGTGTCATTACAGTTCTTGGACTATAAATATCAACCATCATTCATTAGGTGGTGGGTTTGTGGGTGTAATTACAGTGCTCAGACTGTAAATATTAACAGCCATTTATGGGTTGGTGGGTGTGTGGGTGTCATTACAGTGCTTGGACTATAAATATCAACTGTCATTTATGGGGTTGTGGGTGTGTGGGTGTCATTACAGTTCTTGGACTGTAAATATCAACATTCATACATAGGGTGGTGGATGTGTGAGTGTCATTACAGAGCTTGGACTGTAAATATCAACCGTCATTTATGGGGTTGTATGTGTGTAGGTGTCATTACAGTGCTTGGACTGTAAATATCAAAAGTCATTCATGGGGTGGTGCATGTGTTGGTGTCATGACATTGCTTAGACTGTAAATATCAACAGTCATTCATGGGGTGGTGCATGTGTTGGTGTCATGACAGTGCTTAGACTGTAAATATCAACAGTCATTCATGGGGTGGTGCATGTGTTGGTGTCATTACAGTTCTTGGACTGTAAATATCAACAGTCATTCATGGGGTGGTTAGTGTGTGGGTGTCATTACAGTTCTTGGACTATAAATATTAACCATCATTCATTAGGTGGTGGGTTTGTGGGTGTCATTACAGTGCTTTGACTGTAAATATTAAAAGTCATTATATGGGTGGTGGAGGTGTAAGTGTCATTACAGTGCTTGGACTGTAAATATCAACAGTCAATCATGGGGTGGTCGGGGTGTGGGTGTCATTACAGTGCTTGGACTGTAAATGTTAACAGTCATTCATGGGGTGGTGCATGTGTTGGTGTCATGACAGTGCTTAGACTGTAAATATTAACAGTCATTCATGGGGTGGTGGGTGTGTGGGTGTCATGATAGTGCTTGGACTGTAAATATCAACAGTCATTAATGGGGTGGTGCGTGTGTGGGTGTCATTACAGTGCTTGGACTATAAATATTAACTGTCATTTATGGGGTTGTGGGTGTGTGGGTGTCATTACAGTTCTTGGACTGTAAATATCAACAGTCATACATAGGGTGGTGGGTGTGTGAGTGACATTACAGAGCTTGGACTTTAAATATCATCAGTAATTCATGGGGTTGTTGGTGTGTAGGTGTCATTACAGTGCTTGGACTGTAAATATCAAAAGTCATTTTTGGGGTAATGGGTGTGTGGGTGTCATTACAGTGCTTAGACTGTAAATATCAACAGTCATTTATGGGGTGGTGGGTGTGTGGGTGTCATTATAGTGCTTAGACTGTAAATATCAACAGTCATTAATGGGGTGGTGGGTGTGTGGGTGTCATTACAGTGTTTAGACTGAAAATATCAACAGTCATTTATGGGGTGGTGGGTGTGTGATTGTCATTACAGTGCTTGAACTATAAATATCAACCGTCATTTATGGGGTTGTGGGTGTGTGGGTGTCATTACAGTTCTTTGACTGTAAATATCAACTGTCATTCATAGGGTGGTGGGTGTGTAAGTGTCATTACAAAGCTTGGACTGTAAATATCAACCGTCATTCATGGGGTTGTATGTGTGTAGGTGTCATTACAGTACTTGGACTGTAAATATCAAAAGTCATTCTTGGGGTGGTGGGTGTGTGGGTGTCATTACAGTTCTTGGACTATAAATATTAACCATCATTCATTAGGTGGTGGGTTTGTGGGTGTCATTACAGTGCTTTGACTGTAAATATTAAAAGTCATTATATGGGTGGTGGAGGTGTAAGTGTCATTACAGTGCTTGGACTGTAAATATCAACAGTCAATCATGGGGTGGTCGGGGTGTGGGTGTCATTACAGTGCTTGGACTGTAAATGTTAACAGTCATTCATAGGGTGGTGCATGTGTTGGTGTCATGACAGTGCTTAGACTGTAAATATTAACAGTCATTTATGGGGTGGTGAGTGTGTGGGTGTCATTACAGTTTTTGGACCATAAATATCAACAATCATTCATTAGGTGGTGGGTTTGTGGGTGTCATTACAGTGCTTAGACTGAAAATATTAACAGTCATTCATGGGGTGGTGGGTGTGTGGGTGTCATGATAGTGCTTGGACTGTAAATATCAACAGTCATTAATGGGGTGGTGCTTGTGTGGGTGTCATTACAGTGCTTGGACTATAAATATTAACTGTCATTTATGGGGTTGTTGGTGTGTGGGTGTCATTACAGTTCTTGGACTGTAAATATCAACAGTCATACATAGGGTGGTGGGTGTGTGAGTGACATTACAGAGCTTGGACTTTAAATATCATCTGTAATTCATGGGGTTGTTGGTGTGTAGGTGTCATTACAGTGCTTGGACTGTAAATATCAAAAGTCATTTTTGGGGTAATGGGTGTGTGGGTGTCATTACAGTGCTTAGACTGTAAATATCAACAGTCATTTATGGGGTGGTGGGTGTGTGGGTGTCATTATAGTGCTTAGACTGTAAATATCAACAGTCATTAATGGGGTGGTGGGTGTGTGGGTGTCATTACTGTGTTTAGACTGAAAATATCAACAGTCATTTATGGGGTGGTGGGTGTGTGATTGTCATTACAGTGCTTGAACTATAAATATCAACCGTCATTTATGGGGTTGTGGGTGTGTGGGTGTCATTACAGTTCTTTGACTGTAAATATCAACTGTCATTCATAGGGTGGTGGGTGTGTGAGTGTCATTACAAAGCTTGGACTGTAAATATCAACCGTCATTCATGGGGTTCTATGTGTGTAGGTGTCATTACAGTACTTGGACTGTAAATATCAAAAGTCATTCTTGGGGTGGTGGGTGTGTGGGTGTCATTACAGTTGTTAGACTGTAAGTATCAACAGTCATTTATGGGGTGGTGGGTGTGTGGGTGTCAATACAGTGCTTGGACTGTAAATATCAACAGTCATTAATTGGGTGGTGGAGGTGTAAGTGTCATTAGAGTGCTTGGACTGTAAATATCAACAGTCAATCATGGGGTGGTCGGTGTGTGGGTGTCATTACAGTGCTTGGACTATAAATGTCAACAGTCATTTATGGGGTTTTGCATGTGTTGGTGTCATGACAGTGCTTAGACTGTAAATATCAACAGTCATTCATGGAGTGGTGAGTGTGTGGGTGTCATTACAGTTCTTGGACTATAAATATCAACCATCATTCATTAGGTGGTGGGTTTGTGGGTGTAATTACAGTGCTCAGACTGTAAATATTAACAGCCATTTATGGGTTGGTGGGTGTGTGGGTGTCATTACAGTGCTTGGACTATAAATATCAACTGTCATTTATGGGGTTGTGGGTGTGTGGGTGTCATTACAGTTCTTGGACTGTAAATATCAACATTCATACATAGGGTGGTGGATGTGTGAGTGTCATTACAGAGCTTGGACTGTAAATATCAACCGTCATTTATGGGGTTGTATGTGTGTAGGTGTCATTACAGTGCTTGGACTGTAAATATCAAAAGTCATTCATGGGGTGGTGCATGTGTTGGTGTCATGACAGTGCTTAGACTGTAAATATCAACAGTCATTCATGGGGTGGTGCATGTGTTGGTGTCATGACAGTGCTTAGACTGTAAATATCAACAGTCATTCATGGGGTGGTGCATGTGTTGGTGTCATTACAGTTCTTGGACTGTAAATATCAACAGTCATTCATGGGGTGGTTAGTGTGTGGGTGTCATTACAGTTCTTGGACTATAAATATTAACCATCATTCATTAGGTGGTGGGTTTGTGGGTGTCATTACAGTGCTTTGACTGTAAATATTAAAAGTCATTATATGGGTGGTGGAGGTGTAAGTGTCATTACAGTGCTTGGACTGTAAATATCAACAGTCAATCATGGGGTGGTCGGGGTGTGGGTGTCATTACAGTGCTTGGACTGTAAATGTTAACAGTCATTCATGGGGTGGTGCATGTGTTGGTGTCATGACAGTGCTTAGACTGTAAATATTAACAGTCATTCATGGGGTGGTGGGTGTGTGGGTGTCATGATAGTGCTTGGACTGTAAATATCAACAGTCATTAATGGGGTGGTGCGTGTGTGGGTGTCATTACAGTGCTTGGACTATAAATATTAACTGTCATTTATGGGGTTGTGGGTGTGTGGGTGTCATTACAGTTCTTGGACTGTAAATATCAACAGTCATACATAGGGTGGTGGGTGTGTGAGTGACATTACAGAGCTTGGACTTTAAATATCATCAGTAATTCATGGGGTTGTTGGTGTGTAGGTGTCATTACAGTGCTTGGACTGTAAATATCAAAAGTCATTTTTGGGGTAATGGGTGTGTGGGTGTCATTACAGTGCTTAGACTGTAAATATCAACAGTCATTTATGGGGTGGTGGGTGTGTGGGTGTCATTATAGTGCTTAGACTGTAAATATCAACAGTCATTAATGGGGTGGTGGGTGTGTGGGTGTCATTACAGTGTTTAGACTGAAAATATCAACAGTCATTTATGGGGTGGTGGGTGTGTGATTGTCATTACAGTGCTTGAACTATAAATATCAACCGTCATTTATGGGGTTGTGGGTGTGTGGGTGTCATTACAGTTCTTTGACTGTAAATATCAACTGTCATTCATAGGGTGGTGGGTGTGTGAGTGTCATTACAAAGCTTGGACTGTAAATATCAACCATCATTCATGGGGTTGTATGTGTGTAGGTGTTATTACAGTACTTGGACTGTAAATATCAAAAGTCATTTTTGGGGTGGTGGGTGTGTGGGTGTCATTACAGTGCTTAGACTGTAAGTATCAACAGTCATTTATGGGGTGGTGGGTGTGTGGGTGTCAATACAGTGCTTGGACTGTAAATATCAACAGTCATTAATTGGGTGGTGGAGGTGTAAGTGTCATTAGAGTGCTTGGACTGTAAATATCAACAGTCAATCATGGGGTGGTCGGTGTGTGGGTGTCATTACAGTGCTTGGACTATAAATGTCAACAGTCATTTATGGGGTTTTGCATGTGTTGGTGTCATGACAGTGCTTAGACTGTAAATATCAACAGTCATTCATGGGGTGGTGAGTGTGTGGGTGTCCTTACAGTTCTTGGACTATAAATATCAACCATCATTCATTAGGTGGTGGGTTTGTGGGTGTAATTACAGTGCTCAGACTGTAAATATTAACAGCCATTTATGGGGTGGTGGTTGTGTGGGTGTCATTACAGTGCTTGGACTATAAATATCAACTGTCATTTATGGGGTTGTGGGTGTGTGGGTGTCATTACAGTTCTTGGACTGTAAATATCAACATTCATACATAGGGTGGTGGATGTGTGAGTGTCATTACAGAGCTTCGATTGTAAATATCAACCGTCATTTATGGGGTTGTATGTGTGTAGGTGTCATTACAGTGCTTGGACTGTAAATATCAAAAGTCATTCATGGGGTGGTGCATGTGTTGGTGTCATGACAGTGCTTAGACTGTAAATATCAACAGTCATTCATGGGGTGGTTAGTGTGTGGGTGTCATTACAGTTCTTGGACTATAAATATCAACCATCATTCATTAGGTGGTGGGTTTGTGGGTGTCATTACAGTGCTCAGACTGTAAATATTAAAAGTCATTATATGGGTGGTGGAGGTGTAAGTGTCATTACAGTTCTTGGACTGTAAATATCAACAGTCAATCATGGGGTGGTCGGGGTGTGGGTGTCATTACAGTGCTTGGACTGTAAATGTCAACAGTCATTCATGGGGTGGTGCATGTGTTGGTGTCATGACAGTGCTTAGACTGTAAATATTAACAGTCATTTATGGGGTGGTGAGTGTGTGGGTGTCATTACAGTTTTTGGACCATAAATATCAACAATCATTCATTAGGTGGTGGGTTTGTGGGTGTCATTACAGTGCTTAGACTGAAAATATTAACAGTCATTCATGGGGTGGTGGGTGTGTGGGTGTCATGATAGTGCTTGGACTGTAAATATCAACAGTCATTAATGGGGTGGTGCATGTGTGGGTGTCATTACAGTGCTTGGACTATAAATATCAACTGTCATTTATGGGGTTGTGGGTGTGTGGGTGTCATTACAGTTCTTGGACTGTAAATATCAACAGTCATACATAGGGTGGTGGGTGTGTGAGTGACATTACAGAGCTTGGACTTTAAATATCATCAGTAATTCATGGGGTTGTGGGTGTGTAGGTGTCATTACAGTGCTTGGACTGTAAATATCAAAAGTCATTTTTGGGGTAATGGGTGTGTGGGTTTCATTACAGTGCTTAGACTGTAAATATCAACAGTCATTTATGGGGTGGTGGGTGTGTGGGTGTCATTATAGTGCTTGGACTGTAAATATCAACAGTCATTAATGGGGTGGTGGGTGTGTGGGTGTCATTACAGTGTTTAGACTGAAAATATCAACAGTATCACGTTTAGGTCTTGATATGATTAATTCTTAAGAGCCCAGATGACTTCCACGTGATAAAACTTAAGAGTAGGTTCGGAGTTACACTGATAAATGAAGGGCTGAATAACAAATTTAATTATATATAAAAGCAAACTATATACAGAAGTTACAGACATGAGAATACATAATAATGTTACCACAAAATACACATTTAACCTATATGTGGAGGAACGGTAATAAACACAGAATATAGGGGAACAAAGAGGAAAATAGAAATACTCAAATACTGGCAGGGAGTCTTGGCAGTAGTGTGTGTGTGAGAGTCAAGCTCGCTGCTGGATGTGCTGACTTTTCTGCCGGCTGACTCCTTTTTTATACCGTCCGAAATCTTGGGGGGTGAAGGGGGAAATCGTTTTGGCAAATGCTGATTGGAGGGATAGATTAAATGAAGGAACGAGGGAAAGTCCAGTTGTGTGTGTGAGTCGATCTTGGGGTTTCACGAGATAGGTTCACAGAACCGTAACACCCCACCGTCGAAGACCTCTGTAGTACTCACGAAAGAGGTGAAGTATCTTCGGGATCAGAGATTGGAGAGCGGGACAGGGAATCTGCGATGATGTTGTCCACCCCTTTAATATGCTTCACAACGATGTTATAGGGTTGTGTCCATAAGGCCCATCGTAGGATACGGTGATTGTTATTCTTCATGGAATTTAGTAAGGCCAGGGGGTTATGGTCTGAGAATACCAGTGTTGTGTGTTGTGCGTGTCGTAAGTAGCATTGTAATTTCTGTAGGGCAGATATCAGAGCTAGTGTCTCCTTTTCAATTGTTGAGTAACCGATCTGGTGTTTCTTTAGTTTAGCAGAATGATAGGCTACTGGATGAAGTATTCCACTCACGGGGTCAGGTTGAAGAAGGACAGCACCAACTCCAACTCCACTTGCATCTATTTGAAGGTGAAAAGGTTGAGAGAAGTCTGGGGCATGCACTACAGGATGAGAAGCTAGCAGGGTCTTGAGGCGTGCAAAGGACTGGTTACAAACGTCATTCCATTGGAAGGGAACCGAGGAGCTTGTGAGGTCAGTCAGTGGTGCAGCGAAGGTTGAGAAGTTACTGCAAAAGCGTCGGTAGTACCCCGCCATACCAAGGAAGCGTAGGAGTTCTTTGCGGGTAGACGGAGTTGGGAAGGACAGGATAGCTTCCACGTTCGCTGACTTGGGTCTCACCACTCCCTGACCCACTGTATGACCAAGATATGTTACCGTGCCTCTGCCGAAAGTTGATTTGGCTAGGTTGATGGTCAATCCTGCATCCTGTAGCTTCTTGAACAGACACTGAAGTCTTGACACTGAAGTCTTGACACATGCTCCTCCCACGTGTTAGCCACCACCACTAGGTCGTCCAGATAAGCTGCTGTACCTTCAAGGTCTTGAATGATGAAGTTGATCATTCTCTGGAATGTTGCCGGGGCATTAGAGAGACCAAAACTAAGCACCTTATATTGATACAGTCCGAAGGGTGTGACAAATGCGGACACTTTCTTAGCACGTGGGGTGAGAGGGATTTGATAATATCCTTTCAAGAGGTCTATTGTAGTTATAAATGGTGATTGTCCTATCTCATCTATAATATCATCAATTAATGGGAGAGGGTAGGAGTCCTGAACAGTGACCTGGTTTACTTTACGGTAGTCAGTGCAAAATCTAAAAGAGCCATCAGGTTTTGGTATTAGCAAGCAGGGTGAAGCCCAAGGTGACATACTTGGTTCTGCTAAATCTGTATCTAGTAAATATTGTACCTCCTTTTTCATTATTACCCTTTTCTCTATATTAATTTTATAGGCCGCCTGTTTGATAGGTCTGGCTCCAGGTAACAACTGGATGTCGTGATGGATGAGGCGACATGACCCAGGAAGATCAGTCGTGAGTTTAGGAAATTCTGATAGTAGGGAAGAAATATCTTCATATTGAGAAGTAGTTAAGGTGGATAAATATTCATCCATCTTAGTCATCCATTGAGAATTTACAGGGTTTGTTGAAATAGATGGCAGGTCATTATAATTCAAATCTGTCTCTTGTTCAGCCTCCCGTCTCTCTACACTAAGGACAGCCACTGTTTTCTGGTCCTCCTCCTCCAACAACCTGGAAAAATATGGTTTTATAAGATTTACATGGACCATCTGAGTATCCTTCTTCCTGTCAGGTGTGGTTATTACATAGTTCACCTTACCCAATTTTCTTTCTACTTTGTAAGGACCTATGTATTTTGACTTGAGAGGTGATCCTGGTATGGGAAGGAACAACAGAACTTTGTCTCCTGGTTTGAAAGAGCGATGAACAGCTTTAGTTTGTCGTTTAACCATTTTGTTTTGAGCCTTGAGAAGGTGTTTAGCCGCAAAGGTTCGGGCATTAGATAATTTAGATCTTAAGTTCTCAATATATGTCTCCACAGAAATTGAACAAGGGGCAGAGTCAAACCACTGATCTTTAATTACTTTCAAGGGGCCTCTAATTTGTCTGCCGTACAAAAGCTCGAAGGGGGAATAACCAAGTGATTCTTGAGGACATTCTCTTAAAGCAAAAAGCAAGAAATCCAACTGTTCATCCCATTCCAGTTCATACTCTGAACAGAATTTACGAAGTACTGATTTTAAAGTTTGATGGAATCGTTCCAAGCATCCTTGTGACTGAGGATGGTAAGCAGTCGAAGTCACATGGGTCACTCCTAGTTCCTTCGTCACCTCTTGAAATATAGTGCTGGTGAAATTACTACCTTGATCTGTTTGTATTATTTTGGGGATGCCAACTGAGGTAAAGAAATGAAGGATAGGTTTAAGAATAGATTTAGATGTAATATTCTTGAGAGGAAAAGCCTCTGGATACCGAGTAGTTACATCCATTACCGTTACAAGATACTGGTTACCTTTTTTAGTTTGGGGTAGAGGACCCACACAATCCAACACTATCTTTTCAAACGGCTCAGAGGTTACAGGGATAGGATTTAATGGGGCTGGTGGAATGGTTTCATTAGCTTTTCCAACTGTTTGACATGTATGACAGTGTTTTATGTATGACTTCACATCTGTTTTCATTCCTGGCCAATAGAAATTGGTTAGCAATTTTCTGTAGGTTTTTAGTATTCCTAAGTGACCAGCAAGTCCATCATGAGCCAATTGTACCAATGAAGTTCGAACTGACTGTGGCACTACAATTTGGTGGTATTCTGACCAGGTATCAAGGGGTTTCAACTCCGGGGGTCTATATGCTCTCATCAAGATATCCTCTTGATAGTAAAAGCAAGGCAACTTACTCAGATTCTTATCCTCAAGAGCAGCTAGTCTGATGTTATTCAAAGTGGGATCAATCTGTTGAGCTTTGATTAACTCTTCACGTGTGATGGATTGTTTATTAAGGCATTCAATGGAAACTTTTAGATTGTGGGATGGAGTGGAGGAAATTTGTTTCGTTTTACTTTGAGATCGAGTTACTGCACAACAAGGGTACAAGGAAGAAGATTCTTCTAGAGAGCTATCAGGCAGAGGAGAGTCAAGGATTTTAAGGTTAGGGACGACTAGTTCTCCTGCTAAATCATTCCCGAGCAACATATGCACTCCTTGAACAGGCAAAGGGGAATCTCTCAGAGCAACTTGGAAGGTGCCAGATAATATGGGACATTCAATATATATGGTTGCTAAAGGATAGGAAGATTCAGTTGTAAGGTCACACACAATCACATTTTCTCCCGTTAGAGCAGAACTGTATTCAGGTAAAGAGTCTTTAAAAAGAATGGTCTGAGCTGCTGCGGTATCCCTTAGTATGGTAATAGGGTGAGTGTCACTTGATTTAGTCAATGAGATTTTTCCCTGATACATGAATGGCTGAAAAATGTTGAGAAGTAAGGGAGTAGAGTTTGAAGTTGCAACAGGTTTGTTTGGTGTAATGGTAGAAACATGAGGTTTGTGTCTAGTGGTATTATCTTGAGAAGTGTTAGAGTTTTTACAACCAGGGTGTCTACATTGTTGAATGGTGTGCCCTGGCTTTTTACAATAGTTACACGTAATTAGTGGAGGACCATAGGATACACTGGTATGACCTCGAGACCTCTCATTCCCAGTCACAAGGGGATTATCGAAGGAGGGCCTAGTAGAGCGAGCCTGAGTCTCCACTCTTCCCCAGCTCCGTACCAGCAATGAATATGCGTCAGCTACCTCAGCTGCGCGATCCAACTTTGTTTCCCCTCGCTCCTCCACATGTTTTAATATACTGATGGGCATTTTATTTTTTACCTCTTCTAACACAACTATATTAATCAAATCTTGAAAGGTAGTAGTTTCAGTAGAGTCTAACCACTTTTTAAACATCCTAAGTTTCTCTGATGCAAACTCAACAAATGTTTGACTGGAAGGTTTAGTTAGGGACCTAAATTTCTGCCTATATGCTTCTGGGGTTATCTCATAAGCTCTTAAAATATTGTTTTTTACAGCTTCATAATCATCGAATTGCTCCAAACTGTTGAACACCATCTGAGCTCGGCCAGTTAGTTTAGGAAACAAGATTATTAACCACTGATCATTTGGCCACTCCTTTTTCCTGGCTAGGCTTTCGAAAGTACGAAAATACCCATCTACATCTCTTTCTTCAAAAGGGGGTAATAGGGAAGTAGCTTCTGCAGCATTGAATTTAGTAAGTCTGTCCTTCATTCTAAGTTCTTGACTTCTAAGTTCTATATCTTCTCTTACTTTTAACTCCTCAATTTCAATTTCTTTAAGTCTAATTTCCTTGTCGTGTGCAAGTTCCATTTCTTTCATTTTTAGTTCGAATTCAAATTTTAATCTTCCAAGAGCTAATGGATATGCTTCGGTTAACACACTATGTCTAGTACCTTCAGGTAAAGGTTGAGCTACTCTAGATCGCGTCTTGGTTGAGTCAGGATTAGGAACGCCATGACACATAGGAGTCAACACCTCAATTGCTACACCGGGGAGTATGTCCCTCTCTACCAACTGTTCCACTACTACATTCTTTAGTACTTCCTTAGTTATTTGAGTAGAAAAAGGAATATCATATGCCTTGGCAAGGTTTTTCCAATCATTTTTTAATAGGTCGGAAAGGTCTTCATATCGTGGATTAAGTTGAAATTTCTCTACATCAAAAGGAAGGGTAGCCATGACAAATAAAGTAATGTATAACACCACGAGTGAAACTAACACAAAATCACACAAGTTACAGGTTAACTATTAAGGCAAAATAAATTATTGAACATCAAAAGGAATAAATTAGAGGCAGTGATAAGTGAATCAGGGTTACTGAGGAACACTTATATGAGCGAGTTATTCAGGATTATAGCAAGACAGGAGAATTGATGAACTTACTCTAAACTTTGAGCTTGATCACTTGAAGGAGAATAACCTTGATAAAAGAGACTTGAGGAGAGTAAAGTTCCTGATTCTTGAAAAAGAAATAGATACTTGAAAAGGTCTCACTAGTAAAAGATAATCCCGAGATAAATGCTTGAATGAGATGAGCACATAAGAGGGAATTAATAGTCTTAATCGTACGGCATGATTCAGGGATCCGGATAGATACAAAACTATAATTATGATAGACCTATAGTATGACTGCCTACGCCTATAGGACCATATGACACTCCAATAATATATAGAAAAGAGGAAACCACCAGCACAAGAAATAATTCCTATGAACAAAAATAAATACAAGTAAATAGCTAAAGTTGTGGTAGAAATTTAAATTACATATTATATAACAATTACCCTGGATTATCCTGGCGAGGTCGCCACTTATCACGTTTAGGTCTTGATATGATTAATTCTTAAGAGCCCAGATGACTTCCACGTGATAAAACTTAAGAGTAGGTTCGGAGTTACACTGATAAATGAAGGGCTGAATAACAAATTTAATTGTATATAAAAGCAAACTATATACAGAAGTTACAGACATGAGAATACATAATAATGTTACCACAAAATACACATTTAACCTATATGTGGAGGAACGGTAATAAACACAGAATATAGGGGAACAAAGAGGAAAATAGAAATACTCAAATACTGGCAGGGAGTCTTGGCAGGAGTGTGTGTGTGAGAGTCAAGCTCGCTGCTGGATGTGCTGACTTTTCTGCCGGCTGACTCCTTTTTTATACCGTCCGAAATCTTGGGGGGTGAAGGGGGAAATCGTTTTGGCAAATGCTGATTGGAGGGATAGATTAAATGAGGGAACGAGGGAAAGTCCAGTTGTGTGTGTGAGTCGATTTTGGGGTTTCACGAGATAGGTTCACAGAACCGTAACAACAGTCATTTATGGGGTGGTGGGTGTGTGATTGTCATTACAGTGCTTGGACTATAAATGTCAACAGTCATTTATGGGGTGGTGGGTGTGTGGGTGTCAATACAGTGCTTGGACTGTAAATATCAACAGTCATTAATTGGGTGGTGGAGGTGTATGTGTCATTAGAGTGCTTGGATTGTAAATATCAACAGTCAATCATGGGGTGGTCGGTGTGTGGGTGTCACTACAGTGCTTGGACTATAAATGTCAACAGTCATTTATGGGGTTTTGCATGTGTTGGTGTCATGACAGTGCTTAGACTGTAAATATCAACAGTCATTCATGGGGTGGTGAGTGTGTGGGTGTCATTACAGTTCTTGGACTATAAATATCAACCATCATTTATTAGGTGGTGGGTTTGTGAGTGTCATTACAGTGCTTAGACTGTAAATATTAACAGCCATTTATGGGGTGGTGGGTGTGTGGGTGTCATTACAGTGCTTGGACTATAAATATCAACTGTCATTTATGGGGTTGTGGGTGTGTGGGTGTCATTACAGTTCTTGGACTGTAAATATCAACAGTCATACATAGGGTGGTGGATGTGTGAGTGTCATTACAGAGCTTGGACTGTAAATATCATCAGTAATTCATGGGGTTGTGGGTGTGTAGGTGTCATTACAGTGCTCGGACTGTAAATATCAAAAGTCATTCTTGGGGTGGTGGGTGTGTGGGTGTCATTACAGTGCTTACACTGTAAATATCAACAGTCATTTATGGGGTGGTGGGTGTGTGGCTGTCATTATAGTGCTTGGACTGTAAATATCAACAGTCAATCATGGAGTGATGGTTGTGTGGTTGTCATTACAGTGTTTTGATTGTAAATATCAACAGTCATTTATAAGGTGGTGGGTGTCATTAGAGTGCTTGGACTGTAAATATCAACAGTCATTCATGGAGTGGTGGGTGTGTTGGTGTCATTACAGTGCTTGGACTAAATATCAACCATAATTTATGGGGTGGTGGGTGTGGGGTGTCATTACAGTTCTTGGACTGTATATACAAACCATCATTCATTTGGTGGTGGGTTTATGGGTGTTATTACAGTGCTCAGAGTGTAAATATTAACAGTCATTCATGGGGTTGTGGGTGTGTGGGTGTCATTAAAGTTCTTTGAATGTAAATATTAACTGTCATTCATAGGGTGGTGGGTGTGTGAGTGTCATTACAAAGCTTGGACTGTAAATATCAACAGTCATTCATGAGGTTGTATGTGTGTAGGTGTCATTACAGTGCTTGGACTGAAAATATCAAAAGTCATTCTTTGGTGGTGGGTGTGTGGGTGTCATTACAGTGCTTAGACTGTAAGTATCAACAGTCATTTATGGGGTGGTGAGTGTGTGGCTGTCATTATTGTACTTGGACTGTAAATATCAACAGTCAATCATGGGGTGGTGGGTATGTGGGTGTCATTACAGTGTTTTGATTGTAAATATCAACAGTCATTATTAAGTGGTGGGTGTCATTAGAATGCTTGGACTATAAATATCAACAGTCATTAATGGAGTGGTGGGTGTGTTGGTGTCATTACAGTGCTTGGACTATAAATATCAACCATAATCATGGGGTGGTGGGTGTGGGGCGTCATTATAGTGCTTTGACTGTAAATATCAACAGTCATTAATGGGGTGGTGGGTGTGTGGGTGTCATTACATTGCTTGGACTGTAAATATCAAGTCATTCAAGGGGTGGTGGGTGTCTGTGTGTCATTAGTGCTTGGACTGTAAATAAAAACAGTCATTCATGGGGTGGTGGGTGGCAATACAGTGCTTAGACTCTAATATCATCATTCATTCATGGGGTGATGGGTGTTTGGGTGTCATTACAGTGCTTGGACTGTAGATATCAACAGTTATTCATGGGGATGTGGGTGTTTGGGTGTCTATGCAGTGCTTGGACTGTAAATATCAAGTCATTCAAGGGGTGGTGGGTGTCTGTGTGTCATTAGTGCTTGGACTGTAAATAAAAACAGTCATTCATGGGGTGGTGGGTGGCAATACAGTGCTTAGACTCTAATATCATCATTCATTCATGGGGTGATGGGTGTTTGGGTGTCATTACAGTGCTTGGACTGTAGATATCAACCATAATCATGGGGTTGTGGGTATGGGGCGTCATTACAGTGCTTTGACTGTAAATATCAACGGTCATTCATGGGGTGGTGAGGGTGAGGGTTAAATATTAGTGCTTAGACTGTAAATATCAACAATCATTCATGGGGTGGTGGGTATGTGGGTGTCATTATAGTGCTTGGACTGTAAATATCAACAGTCATTCATGGGGTGGTGGTTGTGTGGGTGTCATTAATGTGTTTTGACTGAAAATATAAACAGTCATTCATAGGGTGTTTGGTGTCATTAGAGTGCTTGGACTGTTAATATCAACAGTTATTTATCGGGAGGTAGGTGTGTTGGTGTCATGACAGTACTTGGACTGTAAATATCAACAGTCATTCATTAGGTGGTGAGTGTGTGGGTGTTATTACAGTTCTTGGACTGTAAATATCAACCATCATTCATTAGGTGGTGGGTGTGTGGGTGTCATTACAGTGCTCAGACTGTAAATATTATCAGTCATTCATGGGGTGGTGGTTGTTTGGATGTCATTACAGTGCTTGGACTAAAAATATCAACTGTCATTCATGGGGTGGTGGGTGTGTGGGTTTCATTACAGTTCTTGGACTGTAAATATCAACCATCATTCATTGGGTGGTGGATGTGTGTGTGACATTACAGTGCTGGGACTGTAAATATTAACAGTCATTAATGGGGTGGTGGGTTTGTGGATGTCATTACAGTGCTCGGACTGAAAATATCAACCCTAATTTATAAGGTGGTGGATTTGTGGGTGTTATTACAGTGGTTGGACTGTAAATATCAACATTCATTCATAGGGTGCTGTGTGTGTGAGTGTCAATACAGAGCTTGGACTGTAAATATCAACAGTTATTCATGGAGTGGTGGGTGTGTGGGTGTCATTACAGTGCTTCGACAGTAAATATCAACAGTCATTCCTGGGGTGGTAGGTGTGTGGGTGTCATTACATTGCTTAGACTGTAAATATCAATAGTCATTAATTGGGTGGTGGGTGTGTGGGTGTCATTACACTGCTTGGACTGTAAATATCAACAGTCATTCCTGGGGTGGTGGGTGTGTGGGTGTCATTACAGTGCTTGTACTATAAATATCAACCGTCATTTTTGGGGTTATGGGTGTGTGGGTGTCATTACAGTTCTTGGACTGTAAATATCAACAGTCATACATAGGCTGGTGGGTGAGTGAATGTCATTACAGAGCTTGGACTATAAATATCAACAGTCATTCATTGGGTTGTGGGTGTGTAGGTGTCATTATAGTGCTTGGACTGTAAATATCAACAGTCAATCATGGTGTTATTGGGTATGTGGGTGTCATTAGAGTGCTTGGACTGTAAATATTAACAGTCATTCATGGAGTGGTGGGTGTATTGGTGTCATTACAGTGCTTGGACTGTAAATACCAACCATAATTTATGGGGTGGTGGGTGTGGGGTGTCATTACAGTTCTTGGACTGTAAATATCAACCATCATTCATTGGGTGGTGGATGTGTGTGTGACATTACAGTGCTTGGACTGTAAATATTAACAGTCATTCATGGGGTGGTGGGTGTTTGGATGTCATTACAGTGCTTGGACTGTAAATATTAACAGTCATTCATGGGGTGGTGCGTGTGTTGCTGTCATGACAGTGCTTGGACTGTAAATATCAACAGTCATTCATGGGGTGGTGAGTGTGTTGGTGTCATTACAGTGCTCAGACTGTAAATATTAACAGTCATTCATGGGGTTGTTTGTGTGTGGATATCATTGCAGTGCTTAGACTGAAAATATCAACAGTCATTTATGGGGTGGTAGGTGTGTTTGTGTCATTACAGTGCTTGGACTATAAATATCAACGGTCATTCTTGGGGTTGTGGGTGTGTGGGTGTCATTACAGTTCTTGGACTGTAAATATCATAAGTCATTCTTGGGGTGGTGGGTGTGTGGCTGTCATTTTAGTGGTTGGACTGAAAATATCAACAGTCATTCATAGGGTTGTGTGTGTGTAGGTGTCATTACATTGCATAGACTGTAAATATCAAAAGTCATTCTTGGGATGGTGGGTGTGTGGCTGTCATTATAGTGATTGGACTGTAAATATCAACAGTCAATCATGGGGTGGTATGTATGTGGGTGTCATTACAGTGCTTGGACACTAAATATCGACAGTCATTCATTAGAGGTGGTGGATGTGTGTGTGACATTACAGTGCTTGGACTGTAAATATTAACAGTCATTCATGGGGATGGTGGGTGTTTGGATGTCATTACAGTGCTTTGACTGTAAATATTAACAGTCATTCATGGGGTGGTTGGTGTGAGGGTGACATTACAGTGCTTGGACTGTAAATATTAACAGTCATTCATGGGGTGGTTGGTGTGTGGGTGTCATTACAATGGTTGGATTGTAAATATCAACAGTCATCAATAGGGTGGTGGGTGTCATTAGAGTGCTTGAACTTGAAATATCAACAGTCATTCATGGGTTGTGAGGGTGTCATTAGAGTGCTTGGACTGTAAATATCAACAGTCATTCATGGGGTGGTGGGTGTGTGGGTGTCATGACAGTGCTTGGACTGTAAATATCAACAGTCATTTATGGGGTGGTGAGTGTGTTGGTGTCATTACAGTGCTTGGACTGTAAATATTAACAGTCATTCATGGGGTGGTGCGTGTGTTGCTGTCATGACAGTGCTTGGACTGTAAATATCAACAGTCATTCATGGGGTGGTGAGTGTGTTGGTGTCATTTCAGTGCTCAGAGTGTAAATATTAACAGTCATTCAAGGGGTGGTGGGTGTGTGGATATCATTGCAGTGCTTAGACTGAAAATATCAACAGTCATTTAAGGGGTAGTAGGTGTGTTTGTGTCATTACAGTGCTTGGACTATAAATATCAACGGTCATTCTTGGGGTTGTGGGTGTGTGGGTGTCATTACAGTTCTTGGACTGTAAATATCATAAGTCATTCTTGGGGTGGTGGGTGTGTGGCTGTCATTATAGTGGTTGGACTGTAAATATCAACAGTCATTCATGGGGTTGTGTGTGTGTAGGTGTCATTACATTGCATGGACTGTAAATATCAAAAGTCATTCTTGGGATGGTGGGTGTGTGGCTGTCATTATAGTGATTGGACTGTAAATATCAACAGTCAATCATGGGGTGGTATGTATGTGGGTGTCATTACAGTGCTTGGACGGTAAAATATCGACAGTCATTCATGTTGTGATGGGTGTGTGGGTGTCATTACAATGTTTTGATTGTAAATATCAACAGTCATTTATAAGGAGGTGGGTGTCATTAGAGTGCTTAGACTGTAAATAGTAACAGTCATTCATGGAGTGGTGGGTGTGTTGATGTCATTACAGTGCTTGGACTGTAAATATCAACCATAATTCATGGGGTGGTGGGTGTGGGGTGTCATTACAGTTCTTGGACTGTAAATATCAACCATCATTCATTGACATTACAGTGCTTGGACTGTAAATATTAACAGTCATTCATGGGGTGGTTGGTGTGTGGGTGTCATTACAATGGTTGGATTGTAAATATCAACAGTCATCAATAGGGTAGTGGGTGTCATTAGAGTGCTTGAACTTGAAATATCAACAGTCATTCATGGGTTGTGAGGGTGTCATTAGAGTACTTGGACTGTAAATATCAACAGTCATTCATGGGGTGGTGGGTGTGTGGGTGTCATGACAGTGCTTGGACTGTAAATATCAATAGTCATTTATGGAGTGGTGAGTGTGTTGGTGTCATTACAGTGCTTGGACTATAAATATCAACAGTCATTCATGGGGTGGTGGGTGTGTGGGTGTCATTACAGTGCTTGGACTATAAATATCAACAGTCATTCATGGGGTGGTGGGTGTGTGGGTGTCATTACAGTGCTTAGACTATAAATATCAACAGTCATTCGTAGGGTGTTGGGTGTCATTAGAGTGCTTGGACTGTAAATATCAACAGTCATTCATGGGGTGGTGTGTGTGAGTGTCATTACAGAGCTTGGACTGTAAATATCAACAATCATTTATGGGGTTGTGTGTGTGTGGGTGTCATTACAGTGCTTGGACTATAAATATCAACAGTCATTCATTGGGTGGTGGGTGTGTGGGTGTCATTAGAGTGCTTGGACTGTATATATCAACAGTCATTAATGGGGTGGTGGGTTTGTGGGTGTCATTACAGTTCTTGAACTGTAAATATCAACAGTCATTCACGGGGTGGTGGGTGTGAGGGTGACATTACAGTGCTTGGACTGTAAACATTAATAGTCATTCATGGGGTGGTAAGTGTGTGAGTCTCATTATAGTGCTTGTACTGTAAATATCAACAGTCATTCATGGGGTGATACGTGTGTGGGTGTCATTACAGTGCTTGGACTGTAAATATCAAGTCATTCATGGGATGGTGGGTGGCATTACAGTGCTTGGACTGTAAATATCAACAATCATTCATTGGGTGATGGGTGTGTGGATGTCATTACAGTGCTTGCACTGTAAATATCAACAGTCATTCATGGGTTAGTGTGTGTGTGGGTGTCATTACAGTGCTTGGACTATAAATATCAACAGTCATTCATTGGGTGGTAGGTTTGTGGGTGTCATTACAGTGCTTAGACTGAAAATATCAAGTCATTCATGGGGTGGTGGCTGTGTAAGTGTCATTACAGTACTTGGACTGTAAATATCAACAGTCATTCATAGGATGGTGGGTGTGTGGGTGTCATTACAGTGTTTTGATTGTAAATATCAACAGTCATTCATGGGTTGTGAGGGTGTCATTAGAGTGATTGGACTGTAAATATCAACAGTCATTCATAGGGTGGTGGGTGTGTGGGTGTCATTACAGTGCTTAGACTGTAAATATCAACAGTCATTCATAGGTTGGTGGGTGTGTGGCTGTCATTACAGTGCTTAGACTGTAAATATCAAGTAATTCGTGGGGTGGTGGCTGTGTGAGTGTCGTGACACTGCTTGGAATGTACTTATCAGCAATCATTCATGGGGTGGAGAGTGTGTGGGTGTCATTACAGTGCTTGGACTATAAATATCAACAGCCATTCATAGGGTGGTGGGTGTCATTAGAATGCTTGGACTGTAAATATCAACAGTCATTCATGGGGTGGTGGGTGTGTGTGTGTCATTACAGTGCTTGGACTGTAAATAACAACCATATTTTATGAGGTAGTGGGTGTGGGGGTGTCATTACAGTGCTTTGACTGTAAACATCGACAGTCATTCTTGGGGTGGTGGGTGTGTGGGTGTCATTACAGTGCTTAGACTGTAAATATCAACAGTCATTTATTGGGTAGTGGGTGTTTGGCTGTCATTACAGTGCTTGGACTGTAAATATCAACAATCACTCATGGGGTGGTGGGTGTATGGGTGTCATTACAGAGCTTGGACTGTAAATATCAACAGTCATTCATGGGGTGGTGGGTGTGTGGGTGTCATTACAGTGATTGGACTGTAAATATCAACAGTCATTCTTGGGTAGGTGGGTGTGTGGGTGTCATTATAGTGCTTAGACTGTAAATACCAACAGTCATTCATGAGGTGGTGGGTGTTTGGCTGTTATTACAGTGCTTGGACTGTAAATATCAACAGTAATTCATGTTGTGGTGGCTGTGTGAGTGTCATTACAGTACTTTGACTGTAAATATCAACAGTCATTCATGGGGTGGTTGGTGTGTGGGTGTCATTACAGTGTTTTGATTGTAAATATCAACTACCATTCATAGGGTGGTGGGTGTCATTAGAGTGCTTGGACTGTAAATATCAACAGTCATCGATTGTCTTGTTGGTGTGTGGGTGTCATACAGGTCTTGGACTGTAAATATCAACCATAATTCATTGGGTGGTGGGTGTGGGGGTGTCATTACAGTGCTTTGACTGTAAATATCAACAGTCATTCATGGGATGGTGGGTGTGAGGGTGTCATTACAGTGCTTGGACTGTAAACATTAATAGTCATTCATGGGGGTGATGAGTGTGTGAGTCTCATTATAGTGCTTGGACTGTAAATATCAACAGTCATTCATATGGTGATGGGTGTGTGGGTGTCATTACAGTGCTTGAACTGTAAATATCAAGTCATTCATGGGATGGTAGTTGTGTGTGTGTCATTAGTGCATGGACTGTAAATATCAACAGTCATTCATGGGGTGGTGGGTGGCATTACAGTGCTTGGACTGTAAATATCAACAGTCATTCATGGGGTGATGGGTGTGTGGATGTCATTACAGTGCTTGGACTGTAAATATCAACAGTCATTCATGGGTTGGTGGGTGTGTGGGTATCATTACAGTGTTTGGACTATAAATATCAACAGTCATTCATGGGGTGGTAGGTTTGTGGGTGTCATTACAGTGCTTAGACTGAAAATATCAAGTCATTCATGGGGTGGTGGCTGTGTAAGTGTCATTACAGTACTTGGACTGTAAATATCAACAGTCATTCATGGGGTGGTGGGTGTGTGGGTGTCATTACAGTGTTTTGATTGTAAATATCAACAGTCATTCATGGGTTGTGAGGGTGTCATTAGAGTGCTTGGACTGTAAATATCAACAGTCATTCATAGGGTGGTGGGTGTGTGGGTGTCATTACAGTGCTTAGACTGTAAATATCAACAGTCATTCATAGGGTGGAGGGTGTGTAGATGTCATTACAGTGCTTAGACTGTAAATATCAAGTAATTCGTGGGGTGGTGGCTGTGTGAGTGTCATGACAGTGCTTGGATTGTAAATATCAGCAGTCATTCATGGGGTGGAGAGTGTGTGGGGGTCATTACAGTGCTTGGACTATAAATATCAACAGCCATTCATCTGGTGGTGGGTGTCATTACAGTGCTTGGACTGTAAATAACAACCATAATTTATAAGGTAGTGGGTGTGGGGGTGTCATTACAGTGCTTTGACTGTAAATATCGACAGTCATTCATGGGGTGGTGGGTGTGTGGGTGTCATTACAGTGTTTTGATTGTAAATATCAACAGTCATTTATAAGGTGGTGGGTGTCATTAAAGTGCTTGGACTGTAAATATTAACAGTCATTCATGGAGTGGTGGGTGTATTAGTGTCATTACAGTGCTTTGACTGTAAATATCGACAGTCATTCATGGGGTGGTGGGTGTGTGGGTGTCATTACAGTGTTTTGATTGTAAATATCAACAGTCATTTATAAGGTGGTGGGTGTCATTACAGTGCTTTGACTGTAAATATCGACAGTCATTCATGGGGTGGTGGGTTTGTGGGTGTCATTACAGTGCTCAGACTGTAAATATTGACATTCATTAATGGGGTGGTGGGTGTGTAGGTGTCATTACAGTTCTTGGACTGAAAAAATCAACAGTCATTTATAGGGTGGTGGGTGTGTGAGTGTCATTACAGAGCTTGGAGTGTAAATATCAACAGTCATTCATGGAGTTGTGTGTGTGTAGGTGTCATTACAGTGCTTGGACTGTAAGTATCAACAGTCATTTATGGGATAGTTGGTGTGTGGCTGTCATTATAGTGCTTGGACTGTAAATATCAACAGTCAATCATGAGGTGGTATGTATGTGGGTGTCATTACAGTGCTTGGACGGTAAAATATCGACAGTCATTCATGTTGTGATGGGTGTGTGGGTGTCATTACAATGTTTTGATTGTAAATATCAACAGTCATTTATAAGGTGGTGGGTGTCATTAGAGTGCTTAGACTGTAAATAGTAACAGTCATTCATGGAGTGGTGGGTGTGTTGATGTCATTACAGTGCTTGGACTGTAAATATCAACCATAATTCATGGGGTGGTGGGTGTGGGGTGTCATTACAGTTCTTGGACTGTAAATATCAACCATCATTCATTGGGTGGTGGATGTGTGTGTGACATTCCAGTGCTTGGACTGTAAATATTAACAGTCATTCATGGGGATGGTGGGTGTTTGGATGTCATTACAGTGCTTTGACTGTAAATATCAACAGTCATTCATGGGGTGGTGGGTGTGAGGGTGACATTACAGTGCTTGGACTGTAATTATTAACAGTCATTCATGGGGTGGTGGGTGTGTGGGTGTCATTAAAATGGTTGGATTGTAAATATCAACAGTCATCAATAGGGTGGAGGGTGTCATTAGAGTGCTTGAACTGGAAATATCAACAGTCATTCATAGGTTTTGAGGGTGTCATTAGAGTGCTTGGACTGTAAATATCAACAGTCATTCATGGGGTGGTGGGTGTGTGGGTGTCATGACAGTGCTTGGACTGTAAATATCAACAGTCATTTATGGGGTGGTGAGTGTGTTGGTGTCATTACAGTGCTTGGACTATAAATATCAACAGTCATTCATGGGGTGGTGGGTGTGTGGGTGTCATTACAGTGCTTGGACTATAAATATCAACAGTCATTCATGGGGTGGTGGGTGTGTGGGTGTCATTACAGAGCTTAGACTATAAATATCAACAGTCATGTATATGGTGGTGGGTGTCATTAGAGTGCTTGGACTGTAAATATCAACAGTCATTCATGGGGTGGTGTGTGTGTGAGTGTCATTACAGAGCTTGGACTGTAAATTTCAACAGTCATTTATGGGGTGGTGTGTGTGTGGGTGTCATTACAGTTCTTGGACTGTAAATATCAACATTCATTCATGGGATGGTGGGTGTGCGGGTGTCATTACAGTGCTTAGACTGTAAATATCAAGTAATTCGTGGGGTGGTGGCTGTGTGAGTGTCATTAGAGTGCTTGGACTGTAAATATCAACAGTCATTCATGGGGTGGTGGGTGTGTGGGTGTCATTACAGTGCTTGGACTGTAAAAAACAACCATAATTTATGAGGTAGTGGGTGTGGGGGTGTCATTACAGTGCTTTGACTGTAAATATCGACAGTCATTCATGGGGTGGTGGGTGTGTGGGTGTCATTACAGTGTTTTGATTGTAAATATCAATAGTCATTTATAAGGTGTTGGATGTCATTAAAGTGCTTGGACTGTAAATATTAACAGTCATTAATGGAGTGTTGGGTGTATTAGTGTCATTACAGTGCTTGGACTGTAAATATCAACAGTCATTCATAGGGTGGGGGGTGTGTGGGTGTCATTACAGTGCTTTGACTGTAAATATCGACAGTCATTCATGGGGTTGTGGGTTTGTGGGTGTCATTACAGTGCTCAGACTGTAAATATTGACATTTATTTATGGGGTGGTGGGTGTGTAGGTGTCATTACAGTTCTTGGACTGAAAAAATCAACAGTCATTTATAGGGTGGTGGGTGTGTGAGTGTCATTACAGAGCTTGGACTGTAAATATCAACAGTCATTCATGGGGTTGTGTGTATGTAGGTGTAATTACAGCGCTTGGACTGTAAGTATCAAGTGTCATTTATGGGATAGTGGGTGTGTGGCTGTCATTATAGTGCTTGGACTGTAAATATCAACAGTCAATCATGGGGTGGTATGTATGTGGGTGTCATTACAGTGCTTGGACTGTAAAATATCGAAAGTCATTCATGGGGTGATGGGTGTGTGGGTGTCATTACAGTGTTTTGATTGTAAATATCAACAGTCATTTATTAGGTGGTGGGTGTTATTAGAGTGCTTAGACTGTAAATTGTAACAGTCATTCATGGAGTGGTGGGTGTGTTGGTGTCATTACAGTGCTTGGACTGTAAATATCAACCATAATTCATGAGGTGGTGGGTGTGTGGGTGTCATTAATATGGTTGGATTGTAAATATCAACAGTCATCAATAGGGTGTTGGGTGTCATTAGAGTGCTTGAACTGGAAATATCAACAGTCATTCATGGGTTGTGAGGGTGTCATTAGAGTGCTTGGACTGTTAATATCAATAGTCATTCATGGGGTGGTGGGTGTGTGGGTGTCATGACAGTGCTTGGACTGTAAATATCAACAGTCATTTATGGGGTGGTAAGTGTGTTGGTGTCATTACAGTGCTTGGACTATAAATATCAACAATCATTCATGGGATGGTGGGTGTGTGGGTGTCATTACAGTGCTTAGACTGTAAATATCAAGTAATTCGTGGGGTGGTGGCTGTGTGAGTGTCATTAGAGTGCTTGGACTGTAAATATTAACAGTCATTCATGGGGTGGTGGGTTTGTGGGTGTCATTACAGTGCTTGGACTGTAAATAACAACCATAATTTATGAGGTAGTTGGTGTGGGGGTGTCATTACAGTGCTCTGACTGTAAATATCGACAGTCATTCATGGGGTGGTGGGTGTGTGGGTGTCATTACAGTGATTTGATTGTAAATATCAACAGTCATTTATAAGGTGGTGGGTGTCATTAAAGTGCTTGGACTGTAAATATTAACAGTCATTCATGGAGTGGTGAGTGTATTAGTGTCATTACAGTGCTTGGACTGTAAATATCAACAGTCATTCATAGGGGGGGGGGGTGTGGCTGTCATTACAGTGCTTTACTGTAAATATCGACAGTCATTCATGGGGTGGTGGGTTTGTGGGTGTCATTACAGTGCTCAGACTGTAAATATTGACATTCATTTATGGGGTGGTGGGTGTGTAGGTGTCATTACAGTTCTTTGACTGAAAAAATCAACTGTCATTTATAGGGTGGTGGGTGTGTGAGTGTCATTACAGAGCTTGGACTGTAAATATCAAAACAGTCATTCATGGGGTTGTGTGTGTGTAGGTGTCATTACAGTGCTTGGACTGTAAGTATCAACAGTCAATTATGGGATAGTGGGTGTGTGGCTGTCATTATAGTGCTTGGACTGTAAATATCAACAGTCAATCATGGGGTGGTATGTATGTGGGTCTCATTACAGTGCTTGGACTGTAAAATATCGACAGTCATTCATGGGGTGATGGGTGTGTGGGTGTCATTACAGTGTTTTGATTGTAAATATCAACAGTCATTTATAAGGTGGTGGGTGTCATTAGAGTGCTTAGACTGTAAATAGTAACAGTCATTCATGGAGTGGTGGGTGTGTTGGTGTCATTACAGTGATTGGACTGTAAATATCAACCATAATTCATGGGGTGGTGGGTGTGGGGTGTCATTACAGTTCTTGGACTGTAAATATCAACCATTATTCATTGGGTGGTGGATGTGTGTGTGACATTACAGTGCTTGGACTGTAAATATTAACAGTCATTCATGGGGTGGTGGGTGTTTGGATGTCATTACAGTGCTTTGACTGTAAATATCAACAGTCATTCATGGTGTGGTGGGTGTGAGGGTGACATTACAGTGCTTGGACTGTAAATATTAACAGTCATTCATGGTGTGGTGGGTGTGTGGGTGTCATTACAATGGTTGGATTGTAAATATCAACAGTCATCAATAGGGTGGTGGGTGTCATTAGAGTGCTTGAACTGGAAATATCAACAGTCATTCATGGGTTGTAAGGGTGTCATTAGAGTGCTTGGACTGTAAATATCAACAGTCATTCATGGGGTGGTGGGTGTGTGGGTGTCATGACAGTGCTTGGACTGTAAATATCAACAGTCATTTATGGGGTGGTGAGTGTGTTGGTGTCATTACAGTGCTTGGACTATAAATATCAACAGTCATTCATGGGGTGGTGGGTGTGTGGGTGTCATTACAGTGCTTGGACTATAAATATCAACAGTCATTCATGGGGTGGTGGGTGTGTGGGTGTCATTACAGTGCTTAGACTATATATATCAACAGTCATTCATAGGGTGGTGGGTGTCATTAGAGTGCTTGGACTGTAAATATCAACAGTCTTTAATGGGGTGGTGTATGTGTGAGTGTCATTACAGAGCTTGGACTGTAAATAGCAACAGTCATTTATGGGGTGGTGTGTGTGTGGGTGTCATTACAGTGCTTGGACTGTAAATATCAACATTCATTCATGGGATGGTGGGTGTGTGGGTGTCATTACAGTATTTTGATTGTAAATATCAACAGTCATTCATAGGGTGGTGGGTGTCATTAGAGTGCTTGGACTGTAAATATCAACCGTCATTCATGGGGTGGTGGGTTTGTGGGTGTCATTACAGTTTTTGGAATGTAAATATCAACCATAATTCATGGGGTAGTGGGTGTGGGGGTGTCATTAAAGTGCTTTGACTGTAAATATTAACAGTCATTCGTGTGGTGGTGGGTGTGTGGATGTCATTACAGTGCTTAGACTGAAAATATCAACAGTCATTCATGGGGTGGTGGGTGTGTGGGTGTCATACCAGTGCTTAGCCTGTAAATATCAACAGTCATTCATAGGGTGGTGGGTTTGTGGCTGTCATTACAGTGCTTGGACTGTAAATATTAACAGTCATTCATTTGGTGGTGTGAGTGTCAGTGTCATTACAGAGCTTGGACTGTAAATATTAACAGTCATTCATGGGGTGGTGTGTGTGTGGGTGTCATTACACTGCTTGGACTGTAAATATCAACCATAATTCATGGGGTAGTGGGTGTGAGGGTGTCATTACAGTGCTTTGACTATAAATATCAACAGTCATTCATGGGGTGGTGGGTGTGAGGGTGACATTACAGTGCTTGGACTGTAAATATCAATAGTCATTCATGGGTTGGTGGGTGTGTGGGTGTCATTATAGTTCTTGGACTGTAAATATCAACAGTCATTCATGGGGTGGTGGGTGTGTGGGTGTCATTACAGTGCTTGGACTGTAAAAATTATGTCATTCATGGGGTGGTAGGTTTGTGTGGGTCATTAGTGCTTGGACTGTAAATATAAACAGTCATTCATGGGATGGTGGGTGGCATTACAGTGCTTGGACTGTAACCATCAACAGTCATTCATGGGTTGTGTGGGTGTCATTACAGAGGTTGGACTGTAAATATCAACAGTAATTCATGAGGTGGTGGGTGTGTGGGTGTTATTACAGTGCTTTGACTGTAAATATCAACAGTCATTCATGGGGTGGTGGGTGTGTGGATGTCATTCCAGTGCTTGGACTGTAAATATCAACCATCATTCATGAGGTGGTTAGTGTGGGGTGTCATTACAATGCTTTTACTGTAAATATCAACAGTCATTCATGGGGTGGTGGGTGTGTGGGTGTCATTACAGTTCTTGGACTGTAAATATCAACAGTCATTCATAGGGTTGTGGGTGTGTGGGTTTCATTACAGTGATTGGGCTGTAAATATCAACAGTCATTCATGGGTTTATGGGTGTGTGGGTGTCATTACAGTACTTGGACTGTAAATATCAACAGTCATTCATAGGGTGAGGGGTGTGCGGTGTCATTACAGTGCTTTGACTGTAAATATCGACAGTCATTCATGTGGTGGTGGGTTTGTGGGTGACATTACAGTGCTCAGACTGTAAATATTGACAGTCATTTATGGGGTGGTGGGTGTGTAGGTGTCATTACAGTTCTTGGACTGAAAAAATCAACAGTCATTTATAGGGTGGTGGGTGTGTGAGTGTCATTACAGAGCTTGGACTGTAAATATCAACAGTCATTCATGGGGTTGTGTGTGTATAGGTGTCATTACAGTGCTTGGACTGTAAGTATCAACAGACATTTATGGGATAGTGGGTGTGTTGCTGTCATTATTGTGCTTGGACTGTAAATATCAACAGTCAATCATGGGGTGGTATGTATGTGGGTGACATTACAGTGCTTGGACTGTAAAATATCGACACTCATTCATGGGGTGATGGGTGTGTGGGTGTCATTACAGCGTTTTGATTGTAAATATCAACAGTCATTTATAAGGTGGTGGGTGTCATTAGAGTGCTTAGACTGTAAATAGTAACAGTCATTCATTGAGTGGTGGGTGTGTTGGTGTCATGACAGTGCTTGGACTGTAAATATCAACAGTCATTTATAGGGTGGTGAGTGTGTTGGTGTCATTACAGTGCTTGGACTATAAATATCAACAGTCATTCATGGGGTGGTGGGTGTGTGGGTGTCATTACAGTGCTTGGACTATAAATATCAACAGTCATTCATGGGGAGGTGGGTGTGTGGGTGTCATTACAGTGCTTAGACTATAAATATCAACAGTCATTCATAGGGTGGTGGGTGTCATTAGAGTGCTTGGACTGTAAATATCAACAGTCATTCATCGGGTGGTGTGTGTGTGAGTGTCATTACAGAGCTTGGACTGTAAATATCAACAGTCATTCATGGGATGGTGGATGTGTGGGTGTCATTACAGTATTTTTATTGTAAATATCAACAGTCATTCAAAGGGTGGTGGGTGTCATTAGAGTGCTTGGACTGTAAATATCAACAGTCATTCATGGGGTGGTGGGTTAGTGGGTGTCATCACAGTTTTGGACTGTAATTATCAACCATAATTCATGGGGTAGTGGGTGTAGGGGTGTCATTACAGTGCTTTGACTGTAAATATTAACAGTCATTCATGTGGTGGTGGGTGTGTGGATGTCATTACAGTGCTTAGACTGAAAATATCAACAGTCATTTATGGGGTGGTGGGTGTGTGGGTGTCATTACAGTGCTTGGACTATAAATATCAACAGTCATTCATGGGGTGGTGGGTGTGTGGTTGTCATTACGGTGCTTAGACTATAAATATCAACAGTCATTCATGGGGTGGTGGGTTCGTGGGTGTCATACCAGTGCTTAGTCTGTAAATATCAACAGTCATTCATAGGGTGGTGGATGTGTGGCTGTCATTACAGTGCTTGGACTGTAAATATCAACAGTCATTCATTTGGTGGTCTGTGTGTGAGTGTCATTACAGAGCTTGGACTGTAAATATTAACAGTCATTCATGGGGTGGTGTGTGTGTGGGTGTCATTACAGTGCTTGGACTGTAAATATCAACAGTCATTCATGGGGTTGTGGGTGTGTGGGTGTCATTACAGTGCTTGGACTGTAAAAATTATGTCATTCATGGGGTGGTGGGTTTGTGTGGGTCATTAGTGCTTGGACTGTAAATATAAACAGTCATTCATGGGGTGGTGGGTGGCATTACAGTGCTTGGACTGTAACTATCAACAGTCATTCATGGGTTGTGTGGGTGTCATTACAGAGGTTGGACTGTAAATATCAACTGTAATTCATGAGGTGGTGGGTGTGTGGGTGTTATTACATTGCTTCGACTGTAAATATCAACAGTCATTCATGGGGTAGTGGGTGTGTGGATGTCATTCCAATGCTTGGACTGTAAATATCAACCATCATTCATGAGGTGGTTAGTGTGGGGCGTCATTACAGTGCTTTTACTGTAAATATCAACAGTCATTTATGGGGTGGTGGGTGTGTGGGTGTCATTACAGTTCTTGGACTGTAAATATCAACAGTCATTCATAGGGTGGTGGGTGTGTGGGTTTTATTACAGTGATTGGGCTGTAAATATCAACAGTCATTCATGGGATTATGGGTGTGTGGGTGTCATTACAGTGCTTGGACTGTAAATATCAACAGTCATTTATGAGGTGGTGGGTGTGTGGGTGTTATTACAGTGCTTGGACTGTAATTATCAACAGTCATTAATGGGGTGGTGCAAATAAGTCCATCTAAACATTTTGGTTTTAGTAAAATATTTTCAAAATTAATTGAAGACTTGAAGGAACTTGAGAACAACGGCATTCAAATTAATAATGATAATTTGAAGGGGACACTATATTGCATTACTTGGGATAACTTGGGGTTTCATGGCATTGGTGCTTTTACAGAAAATTTTTGTAGATATTGTAACATAACCCTAAAAGAATTTCCTACTGACCCTGTGCATGTTGGTGTAATGAGAACAGTGGAAGACTATACATTAGCAATACAACAACTTTAAAACGAGAACACTGTCAAAATTTTAAATAATGTCATAGGTATTAAATTTAATTATCCATTCAATGCACTGAAATATTATCATGTCTGCAAAGCAGGTTTTCCACCATGCCTGGGTCATGACATTTTTTAGGGTGTTGGTGATTATAATGTTGCTCTGATATTGAAGAATTTAGTAAATGAAAAGAGATGGCTAACTTATGCAGAACTTAATCAGTGTATAATTATGTTTCTTTATCGTGGTACAGATGCTGCCTCAATGCCATGTCAAGTAAATACTTCAGGTACTAAATTAGGTGGTCAGGCTACACAAAACTGGTGTTTAATCAGGCTGTTGCCTGTTATATTATATGGCAAAATAGTTGATGTTAATGATCCTGTTTGGCAGTTGTTCCTGTTATTACGTAACATTACTGAAATTATCTGTGCCCCAAAGTTTGACGACTCTGACCTTGCATATCTAGCAATACTTATTAATGAATATTTAGAAGACAGACAAAGAATTTTTCAAATGACAAACTGAGGCCAAAGCATCATTTTCTAAAACATTATCCAAACCTAATTTTGCTGTTTGGCCCATTAATTCGTTTGTGGACATTACGCTTTGAAAGCAAGCACTGCTACTTCAAAGGATGCATTAAAAGTGCCCATTCCTTCAAGAATGTGTGTCAGACCATGAGTGAAAAACATCAGTTATTACAAGCATACAAACAGGCCAGTTCATATTTTCCCACTGATATAGAGGTTGTAAAAAACATTTTGTTAATCTCAGATACATAAAGTTCAGATATTAAAAAAGCCTTAATGATGTGTCAGACTACTGAAGGTGCAGAAGTTAGCTTGGAAGTGAAAATAATGGGGACTCCATACAAGAAGGGACACTATGTGGTGTTAAGTAAATGTGAACAGGGTCTAATGTTAGGTGAGATTCAGTTCATAATATTGAACTCCTGTACAAAAGCATAATTTTTAGTTAAAAAAATTCACAGAACAAATTTCCAAGGAGTTGCAATTATCTACAGTATTGAACACCTTCCCATGCTCTTCCTTTAAATGTACAGAATTTTCTAAACTCCTAGATTATTACCCACTGGTTGACTACAAAAGAGGAAAATAATTGTTGATCCCACTCAAACACAATATATCTGCATAAGACTTCCAAGAAAATTGAAAAGGTAATTTAAAGATTATAATTCTATATTCATGTAGACCATTAGATTTCCTGTACAGTACTGTATACCAGTACTACAGTACATTATATTCATCTCCTTTCCCTGGGGCATGATTTCAAGAAAATGACAAAAGGTTGAACTGAAATGGAAGCTAATTGTTAAAGTTCCATGCAAAAGATTAAAACATTCTGAACTGGAATTGGTTGTAGCTAAGGACCATGATGGTTATGAAGCTGATGACAGTGATAGTGATACTTGTAGTACAAGTAGTAGAGAGACAGTGATTTACATGACAGGTAAAGTACAGTACTGTACCATATGCACTGTAATTATGAAAACTGCTTATATGAGTAATGTACAGCATACTAAAGTAACTCCACTTCTCTACCTTTAATTGTGTTCTACATTGAATTTTTTACACAAAAATCATAAGTAAAATGAAAATGGTTAAATGACTTCTGTAAACTGGGGTTCGGCTTCCCTGAGCTCAGCTAGCTAAGTTAAACTGTTCTAATGAGATATGGTAGGCCTATGTGCAGTTATGTTAACTTACTTCCTTGGTTTGGATCATTATGGGTTTAATCTAGCAGTAGCTGTTTCATTTTCTAATTATTTTCTAATTATCAGAGACTGGATTGATTGATTTATTTATTGATGCTATTAGGCATCTGGCGGCGCAACAGCAATGGTCATATACCGCCCAACATAAAATGGTCATCTACATCATTAATAAAATATGTAAAAAGATTAAATAATTTTCACTACCTCGAAAGGGAGAAGCAGCATGAATAAAACCCACATCTTCCAAAAAATCATATATTAATGAAATAACCTACTTAAGTTAGATATATAAAAGAATTGAAATATTAACGAAAGAAACATTAAACTTTAACTACCTAAAAATTAATAGCCATAAATACAATAAAATTCACAATTTGTGGAGAAGGCCAGCCTCCTCCACATACGAGAGGGTGTTCTCTCCCACACCACAAGCCTCCTCCCCGAGGACCTGAGAGAGACTGTAAGAACCGTCACCCTCCTGGTACTCAGAGAGGTGCCTTCGACGAAGGTCACCAAGGCTGGGACACTCAACAATAAGATGCTGCACTGTCAAAGGGACCAGACAATCATCACAGTAGGGAGGGTGAGCCCTCTCCATTAAAAAGCCATGAGTCAATAATGTGTGGCCAATGTGCAGACGGACAAGAGCCATCTCCCACCAGCGGGACAGGCCACTGTAGCTCCACAAACCAAGGTGCTGGCGGATGTCGCGGAGCTTGTTAGCCCCGACGGTATCCCATCTGTCCTGCCAGCAGGAACAAACAGTAGCATCTATGTAGGGTCGAAGGTCCACTGCAGGAACAGGATGATGCCTGGCAGGAGGCCGGGAATTGGAGACCGCAGCCTTAGCCAGGGCGTCAGCCCGCTCATTCCCAACAACACCCACATGGGCCGGGACCCAACAACAAGTGATTTTGCGGCCACGACGACCCAGGAGGACAAGCCACTCAAGAATGGCCAACACCAGAGGATGGGAAGAGTTAAAATTACACAAGGCCTGCCAGGCATTACAGGTATCGCTAAAAATAGTAAACGGAGGCTGAGGGAGAGTAAAAATTACTTGGAGGGCATATAAAATGGCCGAGAGCTCAGCAGTAAAAATTGACATGACAGAAGGGAGCCTGCCGCCACGGCAAAAGTCAGGAAAGACAACTCCAAAGCCAACTCCAGCATCAGACTTTAACCCATCAGTGTACACAGGGAGGGACTCCCTGTGAGTGAAGGCATGTTCTAAAAAGAGGGAACGAGCCACTGGAGGAGAAAGAGATTCCTTCTTGTCTGTAAAGCAGGTGTAGGGAAAAACTTCTGGAAAAAGCCATGGAGCCACCCTGGGGACCCTCACAGGACAAATCTGTAAGTCATCAATGCCCATCTCCTCCATAGCCTTCCTGACCTGGAAGCCAAAGGGCCATGGTGTACGAGAATGTAAAAGGTAGTACTGAGACATGATATCAGATGACACTGCCAAGCAGGGAAGGGAGTCAGAAAGTCGATGTAATCGATGCCAACAACGAACCATCAAGGACTGGCGACGGAGATCATGAGGTGGCTCATTAGCGTCCACCAGGAGACTGGGGATTGGGGACGACCTGAAGGCTCCGGTCGCCAGACGTACTCCAGCATGATGTACAGGGTCTAAAACTCTGAGACGGGCATCGGTGGCAGAAGACTACACCTCACACCCATAGTCGTGTTTTGACCTAATAAGAACATGGTATAGGCGGAGGAGGGTGGCCCGATCAGCCTCCCAGGATGTATGGCCCAGGGCCCTCAACAGGTTAAGAGCCTTGAGGCAAGAGACCTTAAGTGTACGTAAGTGTGGCACCCAAGTCAAAACCTTGTCAAAAAGGAGACCCAAAAAGCGAGTCTCCTCGACACAGCGTATCTGATGACCATACATGAATAAGTCCAGATCGGGGTGGATGCCTCGGATGCCGCAGAAGTGCATAGCAACTGTCTTGGAAGGAGAAAATCGAAACCCATGAGAACCAGTCCAACGTGACACCCTGTCAAGGGCAAGCTGCATGCGCCGCTCTGCCACTGACATACGGGAAGCAACAAACCAGACTGCTAGGTCGTCAACGTACATCAAGTTAGCTATACCGTCTGGAAGGGATGAGGCAATGGCAATAATTGCTACTGCAAACAATGTGACACTGAGGACGCTTTCTTGGGGGATGCCCTCCTCCTGTGCAACAGATGCTGAGTGGGTGGTACCAACCCTCACAGAAAAAACTGCGACCACTGAGAAACTCCTTAAGAAATGCGACCCCGCAGGCCATATAAATGGAGCTGCTGCAGGATGCCATATTGCCATGTAGTGTCATAGGCTTTCTCTAAATCAAAGAATACACAGACAAGGTGTTGATGTCGTGCAAAGGCCTCGCATGCAGCAGCTTCCAACCTGACCAGAGCATCTGTAGTGGAACGGTGTTTACGAAAGCCAGACTGGGACGGAGACAGAAAATCACCCCGTTCTAAGAAGTATACCAGTCTGACATTCACCATCTTTCCAAATAGTTTACAGAGACAGGAGGTCAAGGCAATTGGTCGATAACTGAGGGCAACACCAGAGTCCTTGCCCAGCTTGAGGAAAGGAAGGATGGTAGCAACCCTGCACCCAGAAGGGAAGACACCCTCCAGCCAGATTCTGTTATATAAAGCTAAAAGAAGTGAGATCGCCTCCTCACCCAAGTGTCGTAACATTGCATATGGGATGTTGTCTGGCCCAGGAGAAGTGTCGCAGCAGAGAGAGAGAGCAAAATGCAGGTCTTTCAGGGTGAATATATGGTTATAACTTTCATTCTCGTTCCCTGAGAAATCCAGGACAGTACGCTCCTTGGCTCTTAACTCATGCCTGACAGCCAGAGGTCGAGAGTCACGGCTGGAGGCTTTTGCAAAAGCCTCCGCCATGGTATTGGCCACTGTCAAACCATCCATGATCTTAATTCCATTGACCTTAAGTACAGGTGGAGAACTAGGAGAAAACTTCCTCGCCATCATACGGACTCTCCTGAACACTTGGGTGAGTGGAGTTTTAGTATTAATTGAAGACACATAGGCCTTCCAAGATGCACGTCGTGCCTCTTTTAAAACTCGTCTAGCCCGAGCCCTTGCCCGTCGGAAGCCTCTTAAAGAGTTGGGTCCCCACGATTGCGACGAAGGCGAGAGAAAGCAGCGCGCTTCTCCCGCACAGCGTTGGTGCAGACTGATGACCACCAAGGGACAGGACGTTTGGGAAAGTAACCAGAAGTTCTAGTGATAGAGTTGAAAGCAGCAGAGTGGAGCATATCAGTGAAATATGTTACAGCCTCGTCAGAGCTACCAAAATCGGCTACAGAAGAGTCCGAAGAAGTTAGCTCTCTAAAAAAACTGCCAGTCAGCCTTCTCTAATTTCCACCTAGGAAGACGAAACTGTGGTTCGTACCAGTTACCTTCTAAAAGTATAGGGAAGTGGTCACTGCCATATAAATCAGGCAACACTCTCCTAGTAAAATCCAACAGAGCACTGGGTGAGCAGAGGGAAATGTCAATTGCGGTAAAAGTCCCAGTAGTGCTATCTCCCGTATTTAAAACCCCTAATCCCTCATCCTCTATAAAAGAAGCCAATTGACCGAACTGTCACCCCACAGAAGGACACAATTCCACTAAAGGACCTTAAACGGTGTTACTTTAGTACTGATTTTTGGGAAGCCTCACGGAGGTACTTCCCACTACCACCTCGACCTGAGGGTTTACTCAAACAATAAGATTTGTCTAATCCTAGGCCACTAGAAGAAGAGCGAACCCGAGGAGTAGTATGTGGGGCAGTAATTGGGACCCGTAGACAAGTCCCTGAAGCATCTGATATGTTAGAAGATGAAGGTATATGAGCTGGGATATTCTTTGAAACAATTACATTGGTTTTGTCCTGTACAGCAGTGGTATCACTGACACAGGCAGATACATCAACATCCATAATACAGGTGGTAGAATCACTCCGCTGCTCAAGCGGAAGAGAAACTGAATCTTTTGAAGTAACAACATCCGTGGCATCCACATTAACTTCACGCCCCTCTGATGATCCCGAAGGAAGCTTGCGAGGAGGAACTTCTGTTGAATCAAGAGATTCATCAGAGCCACGAAAACGTTTCTGGTGAAATTGAGAGGAAACTATGGATGAGTTCACAGAGATGGTTGCCTCACAAGGTGGAATATCTATAGAGTCAAGTGCCTCAGAGGAACCACGAAGGCATGTCTGTGGCAGTTTAGGTGACTTAAGTTGTCTTTTTGGAGAGCGTGTGGCAGCGTGAACCTCTACCACATGGACACCTTTAGCTAAAGTCTGAGAATTGTCATCAGTTGAAGGTTCAACAGAATGAGTGTCTGATAAAGTTTCCAAGACAGAGAAACTATTATGTAGAGTAACCTTAGAAACATTCTCACTCGAGCAAAAAGCAGAAAGCAGCTGCCTCTTGAGAGGGTTGAGAGGGTGCTGCAACCAATTTAGGGCGAAGGGAGGAGGCGTATGTCTTCACACCACCATCCTTCTGTCGCCTGAAGTTGAGTTGCCGTCTGGCACTACCTATGCTAATGAATTGAATATTAGCCAAGTGGAGGATATCCTGCTCAAGGAGGTACATCTTACATTGGCGAGAACGCAAGGGGTGAGCATCTCTGCATTAAAAGCAGTAACTCTCTGACCGACACTCAGAAGTAAGATGTGAGTCAAAAGCAGAACAATTACCACACCGGGAACGGTTGTTGCAGTTCCTCCTCCCATGACCAAACTCATAACAACAGAAACGCTGTAGGGGACGCTCAACAAAAGGCTTCCTCAAATGAGGTGGGGTTAATGTTAATGCGATCTGGGATATGCGAGCCATAGAAAGTGAGGATGATCATATTTTTACTGCCTTTCATCTTCGTTACTCGTTGGACACTGTCTGGGCACATAGCGAGAATGTCCTCTTCAGAGAATTCATACAGGTCCTCATTATATATACGCCCCTTGCTATAATTAAATGTTCGATGTGGTTTAATAGATTCAAACATGCTATCAGAAGGACAGGGGAGATTGAGGAGCATCATGGCCTGTGTAAGATCTTTGGCTCTGATTAAAATGCCCGTACCATATTTCTTTATGTGGCCCATTGGTAATAATCCAATTTCTTTCTCCAGATACCGGGAAGCATGGATAAGGTTACCACGTCCCTCCCTGTAGTAAGCCACAAACCAAAAGGGTGTAGGAACCCGACATTCCTTTGGGACATGCTCTACAGAGTCATCAAATATATTAGGGCAGTAGTCATTGTCACTGTCAACTACATTGGTGGACCGCATCATCTGAACTTTACAATGAGTATCCCCCACTGTCAGAGAATCTTTTGCCTCAAATGCTGCTTTGGCAGCAGCATTTGTATTGAAAGTAATATAGCACCGATTAGACCTACAATCACTGTCATATGTGATTCGGATTCGAAGAACTACTCCAAAACACTTAAAAATGGAGTGGATAGCGCCATAGGAAAAGGATGCAAGTACATTCGTTAACATTAACGTGTCCAAATCGCTAACAGGTTCTTCGACACAACACACAACCTGCTAGGTCTAGTCTTATTTGCAGCTTTCTGCATATTACCACGACCAGAGAGTGACGTCTCGGGGACCTGGTCGACCACCGCTCGAGGAAGAGATTGGGGCTTTTCTTTATCCATATATCATTGATTTGATGTTTTTGGCCCCAGGAGCCAAGAGCTACTACCTACCGGGCAGATGAGGGGACCGAGCGCTGGTCGCCGTGGGCGGGGTACCTCTTCCCCCACTGGGCCACTCGTTTTAAAAAGCAGCCCCAATGGCTCGAAAGAATGCCCACGATGGTGCTGAGACCCGCTTCCCCAACATCTCCCGGCCCAGACACCCAACCATCCAACATAGGATGGCCCCTAGAGGGCAGTCCCTATGGAGGGCAGCGCTGTTGGCCCGTACTGGCAGCCTAATGCATGGGAACCATTTAGTCTGGTCTCTCACTGGTGACCTTACTAGCATGGGAAGCCCTCTCTCCCCGAAATCGGGGCAGAGCAGGGGCCGGAGCCCCCTCTAGTCTAGCTCGCCAGGTCTCAGAGACACACAAGCCCCTCTACCATGTCAAGGCGGTTCCCGTTGGGGGGGATCAGAGACTGGAGATGGAGGAAATCAAGGAGACCATTGAAAAAATATTCTTCCAACCCTTCCTCCACAGTTACTGGAGGAAGTGTGTGAACACCTTATCAGCATTGGTGTAGAAACTGTTAATGATATTCACTATATGAAGGCATCCCATCTTACACCCATGTAGAAAGAGATTCAAGCACGTAAACTTATTGATAAATGGAAACAAGGTACAGTATAATGCATGCCATATTTTTTTAAGATTAGTTTACCTTACTGTACAGTTCTTGCCTGCATTTAAGACTCAGGTAATATTCTATATTAGCTTATGAGTTGTGTCCTAGCAAACTTGGCCAATCTTTTTTTTTTTTTTACAGTACCGGTACAGTACTGTATATTCAGACACTTGATGTGGGTTGTCATTTAACTGCAGGTCCAATTAAAACAGAGTATCACTGTTGCTTGTTATGTAACTTATTGTTCCCATGTACCCACAAAATACTTATACATCATCTTTTTGATGAAATGTTGTCTCATTTTCTTCTCAATTATGTTTCTTATAAATTAACTCATACAAAAATGGAATGCAGGAAGGGAGAAGTGAAGGAAGGAAGCACTGTGTGAATTATGTACAGTGTTGTGGATGGGCATGTTATTGCATATGGGCTTAAGTACTATGCATAATCAACACCAAAATTTTTTATAGGTTTTCTTAATATTTCAGTGGCACCGGCATCACAGGAATTATCACACTCATCACAGGAACTATCACACTCATCACATGAATTATCACACTCATCACAGGAAGATACACACTCATCACAGGAAGATACACACTCATCACAGGAAGATACACACTCATCACAGGAAGATACACACTCATCACAGGAAGATACACACTCATCACAGGAAGATACACACTCATCACAGGAATTATCACACTCATCACAGGAAGATACACACTCACCACAGCAAGATACACACTCATCACAGGAAGATGCACACTCATCACAGCAAGATACACACTCATCACAGCAAGATACACACTCATCACAGGAAGATACACACTCATCAAAGGAAGATATACACTCATCACAGGAAGATATACAATCATCACAGGAAGATATACAATCATCACAGGAAGATACACACTCATCACAGCAAGATACACACTCATCACAGGAAGATACACACTCAATTCAGCCAACTGTTTCAGCTCTAGATGACGGAGAAATCAGTGCCAAGCTACAACCAATCACATTGGGCTCAAGATTATACAATACCCTGGAAAAGATTTTCAAAGACAAATTTGCTTGTTTCCTTAGAAAAAGGACAGAGACCTAAGCCTTCTGCTAGAAGAGAGATAGTGAGAGTGTTGGTGGATGATATATCAAAAATCTCAGAAAGACCAGGGAAGAAATCACTGGCAGTAATTGCTGAGAGAATTGTTAAAACTTATCCAGCATCGTTTTTAGATGAAATTGATGGAACACTTGTTGGAACAGGTTTTGATTCTTTATTTAAACAGTTAATGGCAAGGTTTGATAATATAAATAGAGGGCCTAAAAGTAATTCAATCAAAAGAAAAGTAGACTGTTCCCATGAAAATGAAGAAATAGACACTGAGGGAGCTGGTCTAATCAGAAGAGTACAGGTGTGTTTTAATGATAAATATGGGTGTATTAATTATATGCCCAAAGATTATCCGGATGGGGAATCTGAAACAACACAAGAAGACAGGAAAACTTAATGAAAAATTACTGAAAACATTACTGAATAATGAGAGTTTGGAGGACTACATTGACTCCAAATTGACCACAAAAGGTTGATTTCCTTAAGGTGGCATATACCACATTGTTTTGGGTGATAAATTTAGAGCAATGATTCCTCCAAACTATTCCAGATATTGTATCAATATTTCTGCCTTTATTAAATTGAATAGTGTATGAATATTTCTGCTTTAAACTAAATTGAATAATGCATGAATATTTCTGCTTTAAATTAAATTGAATATTGTATAAATATTTCTGCTTTAAACTGAATATTGTATGAACGTGATATAAGTTGTTAAAGTCAAACTTCCCTAAGTTTGATATACCGTAGGTCTTACCTTGTGAAACTCCGTATAGGCTGTTCAGGTTAGGTCTTGGTAGTCTGCTATGGTTAGGTCCCGCTAGTCTGCAATGGTCCAGATTAGGTTAGATTGGGTTGGGTCGGGTTGGGTTGGGTTGGGTCGGGTTTGGTTTGGTTGGGGTGGGTTAGGTTGGATTAGATTAGGTTAGGTTAGGTATGTATGTCTAAAAACAGGACATTTGCACAATAAATGGATGTAAAAATTGAACTAATCACTTGAAAAAAATTGAACTAATCACTTGAAAAAATCTTGGAAAAGCAATATTTTGTCTGAAAATTTCACACGTGTAGCTCAGAAAATTTACCCAATTTTTTAATTACAAAAAAAAAAATTGTATAGACAAGGGAAACCATTATGAAATATGAGTAATAAAAACAACCGGTAATTATCTATTCTATTGCCATTTTCTATTACAATATTTTTATCTTCTTTATTCACAAATTCATAACATTCTAAAACACTTTTATTCGGAAATGCCCCATTTCCAAGTTAGGTCATATTCAAATTTTGAAATTAGTATGACCTTACATGACATAATTAGGGGAAACCACAATCTGACTATCTAACTCAGCTCCTTTTTACTGTAGAGGCAAAATCTCATTACCATCGTATTCCTCGTGTGTTTTTACGTATAATAACCAATTTTCATTGAAATCGTACAACAAATATTATTTTTCCCAATTTTTTTCACCAACTGAGGGATTTTTTTTTTTTTTTTTTTTTTCAGAACTTCCTCATACTTTATGTGAACACTCTCCCTAGATACAGCAACACTGTCATGAGCCAAGAACCCCATATCACTGCTAGAAATGGGAAATTGAAATCGCTTGAAAAGGGAGATAAAATTCCTGAGATGAAAAAAATCCTCAAAAATAGGGTAATCATTTATCAAGGAAATGGAAACAACAAAATATGCTCATATATACGTATATCACTTGTGAAAAGCTTCATGAACATGACATAAACACTGTTCGAGCTGTTATCAATTGCACCTGAAAAGGTGGGTCTTGAGAAAACTGCGAATTTATGATATAGGAAAGTTGGGCAGTTTAAAATAGTACCCCCCGTTCCCTTTCCGTACTCTATCATATCTCAAGTATAGAGAATGTGTCTGATGTATGGTAAACTATTATTTTTGCATATATAACTACGAGAATCTTTATTCCTCGTTCATCACTGACATATACCAGCACAGTATGATACATATAACGATATATTATGATATATTATGCTATATAGCAAAATATTATGATGCATTATGAATAATAAACAGTTCATATGATGGACTGAGAAGGGAGAATGAGATTTGAGATGGGTATGGGAGGTCTTATTTAATTTGTGTGTGTGTGTGTGTGCATACACTGCAATTATTTGTATGATCATTCACTTATTCATTATTTATTTGTTTATTTACCTATATAATTAGCCTTTACCGACAAGTGTAACTTGTCTCACCCCTGGGGGATTATGGAAGTAGCTGACTCAACGAAAAGGGGTTTATTTTTACCAGGGATTGGCTCTTCCCTTTCCTCCTCAGCTACTTCTACCCTTTTACTCACGTCCTTGCTTAGAAGGCTCCTGCTTCATATGTGGTGCCTTCTTTGGCGACTTTCTTCGTTTCTTCTTCCATTGCCTTTCGTTTCTTTGATCTTCTTTCTTCCTTCTTTTCTTGGCGGCTTTCAAACAATTTGTGTTTTTTCACGTCCTGCCCTGTTCCAATTTTTTTCCTTATTTTTCCAGAAGACACAAGGCCTCCAGAACGCGCAAATCCAAAGTTGAACTCAGTTATGGCCTTAGCAATCAGGTAATGCACCCTCTCCTTTTGATAAAACACAGTTTTAGAGCACTTGCTCCATATGACTGAATTCAGGCATTCATTGGCATTCTGTGTTCGTCCAGTGCACCTTGACAAGAGTTCATCTGTGCTGTACTTTCTCATTATGTCGTACAGGTCACCCTTGAGATCTTGGCGTATTGGGTGGTGAATATGCTGGTCATGGCTTCCAGTAGGCTTTCCTTCAGCTCGAGCTTTGTTGAAGAAGCACCAGGAATCAACTCCTTCTGGGCACAGCTCGTGGCAAGGATCGTCATCGGTGCTACAACAGTGTTCAATTATTGCAAAAATTGCCTTTTTCATCTTCTCCACATCATCCAGGTTACGAATTATGGCATACCTGTAAAAATCCTGGATTTTCCCTAAAGTAACCTGGGTCAGGGATCCTCTTCTCCTCCCTCCAACACCTTCTCCTTTCCTACTCTTTTCTTGTACATAGTCTCTCAATGCCTTCCCAACTCTCTTTGCAACTTGATTGATGCATTCGTCTTTGCGAATTTCCACATCTCCATACACTTTTTCTTTCACTACAGATGAGTAGGTCTTCGAGTCACCATCTGAAATTACAGTGGTATATCGAAAGTTACATTTTTCCACTGACCTTTTCCACAGTTTCATCCAACCCTCTGTCTCCATTGCAGGAGAACTTCCATCAAAGTTGTTTTACGCACTGTGGCTGATGTGCAGCATACCAGTCACCTTCTGTTTTTTTATTTTTTTCACATATTCTGCAGTATTTACTCAATACTTCATAGTCCACAACAAGTCCTGTGTCAAAGTGTATGACTGGTACCACACAAAACTTTGCCACAAACCCTCTCTTTGACCAGGAACCATCACATGTCACCGTTATATTCTTCACTTCAGGAGAACCTGGTTGTTCATTTTCAAGATATTCATGGACGAGTTCCCGTGCTCGTCTCAAACTCACTTCACCATCTTGGATTCCTTTTGCCTCAATGTAAAAGAACCTGGTACTTGACATTATTTTCATCTCGAACACTTTTTCCATGTCCTCAAGTGTTTTATAGCCATTGTTTTCTAGGCCAAATTCTACGAACTTCATATTCACATCATACTTGCCCTGTGGTTCGTACCTGAAGGAGGTCCAGGCAACAGACGTCTCGCCACACACACTACACTCGCACACGATTTTTGTTCGCTGCACCAAGTCGCCTTCCTACACTGGGGATACCCAATGCAATATTTCTACACTTTTCACATTTTTTTTTGAAATTTTGGAACAATTTTCTCTTCGAAATCATGACATATTCGTCAAGAAGAACAGCGATACTTTCTCGCAGCCGTCTCTTCACAGCGGCTGGTGACACTTGGGTTGTCCCCTCCTCTTGTGGTTGTGGTTGCTCCCCCGATGGTCCTGGTTGTGGCTGGGGTTGTGGTTGCTCCCCTGATGGTCCTGGTTGTTGCTGGGGTTGTGGTTGCTCCCCTGCTTTTTCTGCAATAGCAGCCAGGGCTTTCTCCTTCTTCTTCCTCGCTATATCAGCCATCTTTCTTCTAAGCTTTGACTTGGGTCCCATCTTGAGAAAAAGATTGCTTGCTTGCTTGATTTGAGCTCGTACAATAATACTCGACAGAGTCTGGAGTAAAAGTGAAGGAAAGTGGTAGTGGTAGGATGCGCTGTTTATGGTCGCGTTCTGAATCCTTTGAGATAACTTGAGGGTAAAGGCTAATTTCATTTTACATTTCTGTTTTTTTCCTTTTTTCATTCACAGTGAGTTTCATATAGAGTATTCTACATAAAAAAAAACACACACACACACACATGTATGTGTATTTGTATATGGGTTTGTTATATAGTCTACGACTGTTCAGAAAATGAATAGAGTGTGTATTGAAGACATCTACGTGTAATTTGAATGCAGCCTGGCCAGGGGTAGGCCTCCTTATCAGCCGTGGTTGACCGTGTGAAGAAGGGTCGCGATATGGGTAGTGAACAAGGTTGGAGGTTATGGGGTTGGGGATTGGGAGTTAGGGGGAGAGAGTTATGGGGTGGGGGTTATGTGATTGGGGTTATGGGTTGGGGGTTATGGGGTGGGGGTTATGGGGTTGGGGGTTATGAGTTAGGGGTTATGAGGTGGGGGTTATGGGGTGGGGGTTATGGGGTGGGGGTTATGAGGTGGGGATTATGGGGTGGGGGTTATGGGGTGGGGTTTATGGGGTGGGGATCATGGGTTGAGGGTTATGGGGTGGGGTTTATGGGGTTGGGGGTTATGGGTTGGGGGTTATGGGTTGGGGGTTATGGGGTTGGGGGTTATGGGGTTGGGGGTTATGAGTTAGGGGTTATGAGGTGGGGGTTATGGGGTGGGGGTTATAAGGGTGGGGATTATGGGGTGGGGGTTATGGGGTGGAGTTTATGGGATGGGGGTTGTTGGGTGGGGGTTGTGGGGTGGGGGTTGTGGGATGGGGGTTATGAGGTTGGGGGTTGTCGGGTGGGGGTTAAGGGGTTGGGGTTAAGGGGTTGGGGTTGTGGGGTGGGGTTCATGGGGTGGGGGTTGTGGGGTGGGGGTTATGGGGTGGGGATTATGGGGTGGGGGTTGTGGGGTGGGGGTTGTAGGGTGGGGGTTATGGGGTGGTGGTTGTGGGGAGGGGGTTGTGGGGTTCGGGGTTGTTGGGTGGGGGTTGTTGGGTGGGGGTTGTTGGGTGGGGGTTGTTGGGTGGGGGTTGTTGGGTGTGGGTTGTGGTGTGGGGGTTGTGGGGTGGGGGTTATGGGGTTGGGGGTTGTGGGGTGGGTTTATGGTGTTGGGGGTTATGGGTTTGGGGTTATGGGATGGTGGTTGTGGGGTGGGGGTTGTGGAGTGGGGGTTGTGGGGTGGGGGTTGTGGAGTGGGGGTTGTGGGGTGGGGGTTATGAAGTTGGGGGTTGTGGGGTGGGGTTTATGGGGTTAGGGGTTATGGGGTGGGGGTTGTGGGGTGGGGATTGTGGGGTGGGGGTTATGGGGTGGGGTTTATGGGGTTGTGGGTTGTGGGGTGGGGGTTATTAGGTGGGGTTTATGGGGTAGGGGGTTATGGGGTGGGGTTTATGGGGATGGGGGACATAATAATACTAATCAAATTACTAATTCAATGACCATATATAACATAGGAAACAAAAATGGAATTTCGAGTGTTTGGGGGTAGTTGGGGGGGGGGGGGTTGGAGGGGTTTGAAGGCTGATTAGCAAGTTTGGTTGCTACTACATGATGCGTAGGACCTCAAAGAACATATTTAGCATGGAATTGATAAATGCAAAATTTAGGCCAAAATTATCATGTCAGAGTGTGGTCTCCTCTCCTAACCTAAACTGCAGTAAACTACCGGAACCTAACCTGGGCAAACTACCGGGAACTAAACGTGGTAAGGACCGTGGCAAAATACGGTAAATATTGAAACAACTGCCGTTATCATGTACGTTTTTTCTACTTTAATTACCCACTTATTTAGACCATTCTAAGACTATTTTCTTCTATGACATTTCCAAGATAGGGCATATTCAAATTAGCCTAGCCTAACCTAACCTAACCTAGACGCAATCAGACCACAGGGACCTAATCTGGGCAAACTACCGGAATCTAACCTGGTCAAACTACCAGGAAATAACCGTGGTAAAGTACAGGAAATGACTGGGGCAGAATACTGGGACCTAGCCGGATGTGGCAACACTGCTACAAAACGGTAATGGGCCAAACTTTACCTTAAATGGCACCAAACTATGGTAATCTGGGGTAATTACCTTGGAAATGACAACACTGAAGAAATTAGCAATGCTGGTGTAAATAAAAGGGATTATGAGTGTTAACTATTATTATTATCATTATTATTATTATTATCTATTTATTTATTTATCTAGTTATTGGATTCTAAATATTCATTGGTATTTATTCAAATATATTTCATTTTTTTTTATAATACTCCTATTGTTATTATTATTGTTATTATTATTACTTTTACATTCATCATCTCAATGTAAACAAACTGGCGGCCATCATGGATTTTGACGTTATTATTGACAGTGTCGTGAAATCAGTGTTGCCATGTAAGAGGCAATTTTTTTTTTAATACTTACAAAAAAAAAAAATAATAATACTTAAAAAAAATTAATACTAAAAAAAATTAATAAATAAAAAAATAATATGACTTAAATAAATAATACTAAAAAAAAATTAATACTTATTAAAAAATTAATACTTAAAAAAAATTAATACTTACAAAAAGAAAATGAAAAAAAAAATAATACTTACATAAAATAGTACTTAAAAAAATTGATACTTAAAAAAAATACTAAAATAAAAATAATACTTAACAAAAATTAATACATAAACAAAATTAATACTTAAAAAAAAGTAATACAAAAACAAATATATATACTTAAAAAAATAATACTTAAAAAAAAATTTAATACTTAAACAAATGATATTTAAAAAAAATAATACTTAAAAAAAATTGTTACTTAAAAAAAATAATACTTAAAAAAAATTAATACTTAAAAAAAAAATTGTTACTTATCAAACCTTGGTTTGGCACTTAAGACTGTCTTAGCCACTAAGGATATTATGGTTAAAGTTTAAAATTTTAGAAGTTACTATTAGGGTGCCAAATCAATCTTTAGATACATAAACAAATTCCAAAGTCAATATGACTTCAGCGGGAAACGTATGTCAGTGTGACCAGTTTGATAACTATAACAAGTAGCAAAAAGAATAACCTAAGTTGGATGTTAGGGAGAATAAAGTCAATGAAGCACCTGTAAAGACTCTCAAAATGACACTTAGCTGTAGGGTTGCAGACACTTCGTTCTCCCAAGGTGAAGAAATGAGGCACGAGAATAGTATGGGTTATCACCAATAGTCAGTCACCCAGTCGAGTACCGGTATAAGGTTTCTTGGATAAGTCAAGAGGATATGTAGAAAAGAGCTGGTTAACTGAGAGCTATGACAATCAAGAATAAGGTATAAATGAAAGAACTTGAAGTGACTTGTACCACCACCGGTATTTGACTGGGCGAGATCCAGAACAGAACTGCCTTCCACACTCACTCTCTCCTCCTCCATCACCTCGGATTATATGTTATGAATCATCCCCAAATGTCTCGAACTGAGGAAAACAGTTTCATACAGTTTTCACAACACAGAAAATTAGATTCATGAACATGGATTCATGTATTCATCGAATCATATCTTAACAAAACTAAATATACAGCATCTAATAATTATAACAAATACATGTATATGTTACACATGCAAAAAATCGATATTTTGGGTGCCCAAAGTCAATATGTGCATGCATCTTCTGTACCCGTTTATATCCCAAATTCAGGCTAAAAAAACAAACAAAAAATCGATATTTTTGTGTCCCAGAAGCGATCTGTTCTGGCTGTTACAGTCAGCACTACAAACTCCAGTTGTCTGACGTTTGTATCCATGACTTTTCGAATCATGGGCTCGAAGAGTCTCAGGGGTGAAGAAGTGAGACGGTGCAGGGGGCGGAAGAGAGAGGGAGGGAGAGGGGGTACAGACGAGAGAGAAGGACGGGGGAGGAGAAAAGGGGACAGAAACGAGAGAGAGAGAGAGAGAGAGAGAGAGAGAGAGAGAGAGAGAGAGAGAGAGAGAGAGAGAGAGAGAGAGAGAGAGAGAGAGAGAGAGAGAGCCGGGTGGAGGAGAGGGTGGGCTGAAGGAGAGAGAGGGGGAAGGGGGACAGAATGAGTGGAGGGTAAAATAGCATAAGCCAACCAATGTAAGATATTGCTTAATATTCAAAAGATAAATTTTATTTTTATATTACTTCGAGAAAGATAATTAAAACCATATAGCCACGTCGGATGTAAAAGAGTTATAAAATGCAATTATCGTTATCAGTGATACGGAGATATCACATGACATTTGGATAGCAGATATTTTTTCACAGTGCCTTATGTTAACTGAGGTGGGACAGCCAGCATGAAGGAAAAGAGAGACAGGTGAAGATTTAAAAGGAAGCGGCTCAGGTTCAAAGGGTAGCCAAATTCCCTCAAGTATTGCCTACGAAAAAAAAAAAAAAAAAAATTGTAAGTCATACCTTCTTGCGGGGGTTTCCAGTAACTATACTAGTGATAAACAAAGAAATGTTTCTGTGAAGTAATTTATTCAATAAATTTCATAACATCGTCACGAGACAGACAGAGAGAAAGAGAGTAAACCCACAATTTTCGGTAACACTGATTCTGCTCTTTTTCTCTGACCAATGATTGTATAAGTTTATTACTACCTGGCCAGTGTAATAACGTTACTATAATGTCTGCTTTACCTAATTCGCCGTAATAAAAAAAAAAAATCTTTAGTATCAACTATGGAAATTATAAGTGCATTGGTATAGCCTAGTGTTTGTCATTCCTTGTATGGCAGCATGGGTCTGGCGATATACAGTATAAATCTTAGCCAGAGTTATTTAACCTATACTATAATGTTAATAAATCGAGTACTGTTAATACTAGTAGTATTACACCCCTAATTGTTATAAACAAATTATTTTCAACTTTCGTATGAACAAAATTTGATCGTAGCTCGAGGAGGTTTATCTCTAGGCAACAGGCTAATAACTGCTTGTTTTTATACGCAATAACAAACCGTAACAACAATTGCTGTGACCAAGAACGCCATGAAAGGCAGTATGATGCTTACTTTAACACTCCAGTGTATAATTATAACTATTGTGATCGATATTTATTTAAGTAGCACGATTCACAGAGTATGGTATTGAAATAAGTGGCAACTCTGAGTAATCCTATCATGAGAAATTTTATCGTTTTCAAACTGAAAAACACACCCGTTTCTGTCCCCCTTTCTCCTCCCCCGTCCTTCTCTCTCGTCTGTACCCCCTCTCCCTCCCCCTTCCCTCCCTCTCTCTTCCGCCCCCTGTAACGTCTCACTTCTTCACCCCTGAGACTCTTCGAGCCCATGATTCGAAAAGTCATGGATACAAACGTCAGACAACTGGAGTTTGTAGTGCTGACTGTAACAGCCAGAACTGTGGCCGACTGTACATACCTACTCAGTGCTAGAATGTTTTCAAAATATAGGCTCAAAACATGCTAATAATCGATATTTTATGTGTCCAAAGTCGATATGTACATGCATCTTCTGTACCCGTTTTTATCTTAAATTCAGGCTTAAAACACCCGAAAATTCGATATTTTTGGGTCCCAGGTGGTGGGAGTTTGGGTGTCATTACAGTGCTTTGACTGTAAATATCAACAGTCATTCATAGGTGGTGGGTGTGTGGGTGTCATTACAGTATTTTGATTGTAAATATCAACAGTCATTCATAGGTTGGTTGGTGTCATTAGAGTGCTTGGACTGTAAATATCAACAGTCATTCATGGGGTGGTTAGTGTGTGGATGTCATTACAGTGCATGGACTGAAAATATCAACTTCCTTCCTGGGGTGGTGGGTGTGTGGGTGTCATTACAGTGCTTGGACTGTAAATATCAACCATAATTCATGGGGTGGTGGGTGTGTGGGTGTCATTACAGTGCTTGGACTGTAAATATCAACCATAATTAATAGGGTGGTGGGTGTGGGGGTGTCATTACAGTGCTTGGACTTTAAATATCAACAGTCATTCATGGGGTGGTGGATGTGTGGGTGTCATTATAGTGCTTGAACTGTAAATATCAACAGCCATTTATAGAGTGGTGGTTGTGTGGCTGTCATTACAGTGCTTGGACTATAAATATCAACAGTCAATCATGGTGTGGTGGGTGTGTGGCTGTCATTACAGTGCTTGGACTATAAATATCAACAGTCAATCATGGGGTGGTGGGTGTGTGGGTGTCATTACAGTGCTTGGACTGTAAATATCAACGGTCATTTATGGAGTTGTGGGTGTGTGGGTGTCATTACAGTGCTTGGACTGTAAATATCAACAGTCATTCATGGAGTGGTGGGTTTCATTAGAGTGCTTGGACTGTAAATATCAACAGTCATTCATGGAGTGGTGAGTGTGTGGGTGTCAATACAGTTCTTGGACTGTAAATATCAACCATCATTCATTGGGAGGTGGGTGTGTGGGTGTCATTACTGTGCTCAGACGGTAAATATTAACAGTCATTCATGGGGTGGTGGGTGTGTGTATGTCATTACAGTGCTTGGACTGAAAATATCAACAGTCATTTATGGGGTGGTTGGTGTGTGGGTGTCATTACAGTGCTTGGACTGTAAATATCAAAAGTCATTCTTGGGGTGGTGGGTGTGTAAGTGTCATTACAAAGCTTGGACTGTAAATATCAATAGTCATTTATGGGGTGGTGGGTGTGTGGGTGTCGTTAAAGTGCTTGGACAGTAAATATCAAAAGTCATTCTTGGGGTGGTGGGTGTGTGGGTGTCATTACAGTGCTTAGAATGTAAATATCAACGGTCATTCATGGGTTGGTGGGTGTGTGGGTGTCATTACAGTGTTTTGATTTTAAATATCAACAGTCATTCATAAGGTGGTTTGTGTCATTAGAGTGCTTGGACTGTAAATATCAACAGTTATTCATGGGGTGGTTGGTGTGGGGCGTCATTACAGTTCTTGGACTGTAAATATCAACCATAATTCATTGGGTTGTGGGTGTGGGGGTGTCATTACAGTACTTTGACTGTAACTATAAACAGTCATTCATGGGGTGGTGGGTGTGTGGGTGTCATTACAATGCTTGGACTGTAAATATCAACAGTCATTTATGAGGTGGTGGGGTGTGGGTGTCATTACAGTGTTTTGACTGTAAATATTAACAGTCATTCATAGGGTGGTGGGTGTCATTAGAGTGCTTGGACTGTAAATATCAACAGTTATTCATGGGGTTTTTGGGTGTTTAGGTGTCTATGCAGTGCTTGGACTGTAAATATCAACAGTCATTCATGGGGTGGTGGGTGTGTGGGTATCATTACAGTGTTTTAACTGTAAATATCAACAGTCATTTATAAGGTGGTGGGTGTCATTAGAGTGCTTGGATTGTAAATATCAACAGTTATTCATGGGGTGGTGGATGTGTTTGTGTCATGACAGTGCTTGGACTGTAAATATCAACAGTCAATCATGGGGTGGTGGGTGTGTGGGTGTCATTACAGTTCTTGGACTGTAAATATCAACCATCATTCATTGGGTGGTGAGTGTATGGTGGTCATTACAGAGGTTGGACTGAAAATATCAACAGTCATTAATTTGGTGGTGGGTGTGTGGGTTTCATTACAGTTCTTGGACTGTAAATATCAACCATCATTCATTGGGTGGTGGGTGTGTGGTTGACATTACAGTGCTTGGACTGTAAATATTAACAGTCATTCATATGATGGTGGGTGTGCTGATGTCATTACAGTGTTTGGACTGAAAATATCAACAGTCATTCATGGAGTGGTAGGTGTGTGGGTGTCATTACAATGCTTGGATTATAAATATCAACCTTCATTTATGGGGTGGTGGGTGTATGGGTGTCATTACAGTGTTTGGACTGTAAATATCAACAGTCATTCATAGGGTGGTGGGTGTGTGAGTGTTATTACAGAGCTTGGACTGTAAATATCAACAGTCATTAATGGAGTGGTGGGTGTGTGGGTGTCATTACAGTGCTTGGACTGTAAATATCAACAGTCAATCATCGGGTGGTCCATGTGTGGGTGTCATTACAGTGCTTCGACTGTAAATATCAACTGTCATTTATGGGGTGGTGGGTGTATGGGTGTCATTACAGTGTTTTAACTATAAATATCAACATTCATTTATTTGGTAATGGGTATTATTATAGTGCTTGGACTGTAAATATCAACAGTCATTCATGGAGTGGTGCGTGTGTGGGTGTCATGACAGTGTTTGGACTGTAAATATCATCAGTCATTTATGGGGTGGTGAGTGTGTGGGTGTCATTACAGTTCTTGGACTGTAAATATCAACCATCATTCATTAGGTGGTGGGTGTGTGGGTGTCATTACAGTACTCAGACTGTAAAAATAACCAGTCATTTATGGGGTGGTGGGTGTGTGAGTGTTATTACAGAGCTTGGACTGTAAATATCAACAGTCATTAATGGAGTGGTGGGTGTGTGGGTGTCATTACAGTGCTTGGACTGTAAATATCAACAGTCAATCATCGGGTGGTCCATGTGTGGGTGTCATTACAGTGTTTGGACTGTAAATATCAACTGTCATTTATGGGGTGGTGGGTGTATGGGTGTCATTACAGTGTTTTAACTATAAATATCAACATTCATTTATAAGGTGGTGGGTGTCATTAAAGTGCTTGGACTGTAAATATTAACAGTCATTCATGGAGTGGTGGGTGTGTTGGTGTCATAACAGTGCTTGGACTGTAAATATCAACAGTCATTCATGGGGTGATGGGTGTGTGGGTGTCATTACAGTGCTTGGACTTTAAATATCAACAGTCATTCATGGGGTTGTGGGTGTTTGGGTGTCTATGCAGTGCTTGGACTGTAAATATCAACAGTCTATAATGTAATTGTGGGTGTCATTAGAGTGTTTGGATTGTAAATATGAACCATAATTCATGGGGTGGTGGGTGTGGGGATGTCATTACAGTGCTTTGATTGTAAATATGAACCATAATTAATGGGGTGGTGGGAGTGGGGATGTCATTACAGTGCTTTGACTGTAAATATCAACAGTCATTCATGGGGTGGTGGGTGTGAGGGTATCATTACAGTACTTAGACTGTAAATATCAAGTCATTCTTTGAGTGGTGGGTGTGTGTGTGTCATTAGTGCTTGGACTGTAAATATCAACAGTCATTCATGGGGTTGTGGGTGGCATTACAGTGCTTGGACTCTAAATATCAACAGTAATTCATAGGGTGATGGGGGTGTGGTTGTCATTACAGTGCTTGGACTGTAAATATCAACAGTCATTTATTTGGTGGTGGGTGTGTGGGTGTCATTACAGTGCTTGGACTGTAAATATCAAAAGTCATTCTTGGGGTGGTGGGTGTGTAAGTGTCATTACAGAGCTTGGACTGTAAATATCAACAGTCATTTATAGGGTGGTGGGTGTGTGGGTGTCATTAAAGTGCTTGGACAGTAAATATCAAAAGTCATTCTTGGGGTGGTGGGTGTGTGGGTGTCATTACAGTGCTTAGAATGTAAATATCAACGGTCATTCATGGGTTGGTGGGTGTGTGGGTGTCATTACAGTGTTTTGATTTTAAATATCAACAGTCATTTATAAGGTGGTGGGTGTCATTAGAGTGCTTGGACTGTAAATATCAACAGTCATTCATGGGGTGGTTGGTGTGGGGCGTCATTACAGTTCTTGGACTGTAAATATCAACCATAATTCATTGGGTTTTGGGTGTGGGGGTGTCATTACAGTACTTTGACTGTAACTATAAACAGTCATTCATGGGGTGGTGGGTGTGTGGGTGTCATTACAATGCTTGGACTGTAAATATCAACAGTCATTTATGAGGTGGTGGGGGTGTGTGTGTCATTACAGTGTTTTGACTGTAAATATTAACAGTCATTCATAGGGTGGTGGGTGTCATTAGAGTGCTTGGACTGTAAATATCAACAGTTATTCATGGGGTTTTTGGGTGTTTAGGTGTCTATGCAGTGCTTGGACTGTAAATATCAACAGTCATTCATGGGGTGGTGGGTGTGTGGGTATCATTACAGTGTTTTAACTGTAAATATCAACAGTCATTTATAAGGTGGTGGGTGTCATTAGAGTGCTTGGATTGTAAATATCAACAGTTATTCATGGGGTGGTGGGTGTGTTTGTGTCATGACAGTGCTTGGACTGTAAATATCAACAGTCAATCATGGGGTGGTGGGTGTGTGGGTGTCATTACAGTTCTTGGACTGTAAATATCAACCATCATTCATTGGGTGGTGAGTGTGTGGTGGTCATTACAGAGGTTGGACTGAAAATATCAACAGTCATTAATGTGGTGGTGGGTGTGTGGGTTTCATTACAGTTCTTGGACTGTAAATATCAACCATCATTCATTGGGTGGTGGGTGTGTGGTTGACATTACAGTGCTTGGACTGTAAATATTAACAGTCATTCATATGATGGTGGGTGTGCTGATGTCATTACAGTGTTTGGACTGAAAATATCAACAGTCATTCATGGAGTGGTAGGTGTGTGGGTGTCATTACAATGCTTGGATTATAAATATCAACCTTCATTTATGGGGTGGTGGGTGTATGGGTGTCATTAAAGTGTTTGGACTGTAAATATCAACAGTCATTCATAGGGTGGTAAGTGTGTGAGTGTTATTACAGAGCTTGGACTGTAAATATCAACAGTCATTAATGGAGTGGTGGGTGTGTGGGTGTCATTACAGTGCTTGGACTGTAAATATCAACAGTCAATCATCGGGTGGTCCATGTGTGGGTGTCATTACAGTGCTTGGACTGTAAATATCAACTGTCATTTATGGGGTGGTGGGTGTATGGGTGTCATTACAGTGTTTTAACTATAAATATCAACATTCATTTATTTGGTAATGGGTATTATTAGAGTGCTTGGACTGTAAATATCTACAGTCATTCATGGGGTGGTGCGTGTGTGGGTGTCATGACAGTGTTTGAACTGTAAATATCAACAGCCATTTATAGAGTGGTGGTTGTGTGGCTGTCATTACAGTGCTTGGACTATAAATATCAACAGTCAATCATGGGGTGGTGGGTGTGTGGGTGTCATTACAGTGCTTGGACTGTAAATATCAACGGTCATTTATGGAGTTGTGGGTGTGTGGGTGTCATTACAGTGCTTGGACTGTAAATATCAACAGTCATTCATGGAGTGGTGGGTGTGTGGGTGTCATTACAGTGTTTTGACTATAAATATCAACAGTCATTTATTGGGTGGTGGGTTTCATTAGAGTGCTTGGACTGTAAATATCAACAGTCATTCATGGAGTGGTGAGTGTGTGGGTGTCAATACAGTTCTTGGACTGTAAATATCAACCATCATTCATTGGGAGATGGGTGTGTGGGTGTCATTACTGTGCTCAGACTGTAAATATTAACAGTCATTCACGGTGTGGTGGGTGTGTGGATGTCATTACAGTGCTTGGACTGAAAATATCAACAGTCATTTATGGGGTGGTTGGTGTGTGGGTGTCATTACAGTGCTTGGACTGTAAATATCAAAAGTCATTCTTGGGGTGGTGGGTGTGTAAGTGTCATTACAGAGCTTGGACTGTAAATATCAACAGTCATTTATGGGGTGGTGGGTGTGTGGGTGTCATTAAAGTGCTTGGACAGTAAATATCAAAAGTCATTCTTGGGGTGGTGGGTGTGTGGGTGTCATTACAGTGCTTAGAATGTTGTCACGAGTCAGACATAATACTCGTGACGTAATTTGAATTACAGAGAGTTGGAAAATTCCATACTGGTGTCATTATAGAATGTTCTAGAGAAGGTTCTGGAATATTCCATTCAGGAGACAAAGGAGACAGGAGTGGGTTATGTTTTCGCCCACACAAAGAGACATTGCTCTATGCAATGTTTAATAGATTCGTGAAGTGGTAACGACGCCTTTGCATGTATAACTTTACAATAACAATTCATCCACACTTCACTTATTCTTGTATGTGTCAATTACTATCACCAGTTACGTGTTCATTTTTGCCAATGAGTGGAAAACTCCCAACAGTTACTTTAGCTTTTCAATCTTAGGAAGAAACTCCGAGACAAGAATGAATGTACCTGGTAATTTCTGCTCAGTACAATTTGTACACATTTAAGCAATATATAAGTGTGGTGTAAGTAATGCATTGTGTATTTGTTACATAGTATGTAAGAAAAATGCAATAATATCTCTGGAAGGCAATACATATATTAGTAATTATCCGAGCCTTGGATCAGAGTAAACCGCTAGAATCCGTGTCTTGGATAAGTTGCACAAAATACAATACATATAACATCGGATTTTTCCCCAATTCTAGGAAACCCCTTGATCTGAGTCGCATAAGACTCGTGCTCGTTGCGCTCGGAGAGGTAACAATTACGAGCAATTCGACCCGGAGGATACTTCTGCCGGTCGATCTTCGCATGAATATTTACTCGGTTAACTCTCCTTCAAGCAATCGTGACATAAGGTCCGCCCCGACATTAGCACTTCCCTTTATGTATCGCACAGTGAAGTTGAACTGTTGCAGATAGAGGGCCCAGCGCATAAGTCGTGCGTTGGCGTTCTTGGATGTACGCAAACTCTCCAGAGGCATATGATCGGTTTCTAACACAAAATTATCACCATACAGATAGTAGTAGTATTTCTTAATACCTTCTACTACTGCCAGAAGTTCCTTTTCCACTGTACTGTAATTTTCTTCAGCAGACTTCAGTTTACGACTGTGATATGCAACAGGGAATATTTCCCCATCCTTCTCCTGGAATAGGACTGCACCAAGACCATACTGAGAAGCATCAGTCCTAAGTATAAATGGCCGTTGGTTGTCAGGCAACTGCAAGATTGGTTCCTTGCAAAGAAGATTCTTAAGTGAAACGAATGCTTCTTCTTGCTCCGACCCCCATGAGATTTTATTAGGAGCGTTCTTCCTTAACAGCTCACTAAGTGGATGTGCAATGACAGAAAAGTTTGGGATAAACTTACGGTAATAACCTGTAAGACCCAAGAATGAACGCACCTGTTTCTTTGTAACGGGTCGTGACGCATCCTTAATTTTCTTTATCTTGTCATTCTGGCACCCACAACGTCCCCCACCTACAGTGTGACCCAAAAATTGTACCTCCTTCTGAAACAATTCACACTTAGATGGTTTGACTGTCATGTTATATTCCTGCAGTCGTTGCAAGACAGCTTGCAATATCACAATGTGCTCCTCAAACGTGGTTGAGTGCACGAGAACATCGTCAACAAAAGCTTCAACCCCTTTAATGCCATGTAATACTTGACGCATGACACGATTAAACACGGCGGGAGAATTAGTGAGACCAAAAGGTAGTACCTTGAAATGATACAGCCCATTTGGCGTGGATATAGCCGTGAGGAGACGACTTCGTTTCTCCAGTGGTATCTGAAAGAAACCCTTAGCCAAATCCATCTTAGAGAACACCTGAGAATTGCTAATCCTAGCAAAAATCTCTTGCTGATCACACATGGGTTCTGCATCGACCCTAGTGACAGCGTTGACACGCCGGTAATCCCCACAAATGCGTACCCCACCGTCCTTCTTCCGAACCACAACAATAGGGCTGGAATAAGACGAGTCCGACCTTTCAATAATACCAGCTGCTTCCATGTCATTAATTTCCTTACGTACTGTATCAATCAGCCGTACAGGAATAGGATATGGTTTCACCCTCACTGGTGTGTCGCTCGTAAGCTGTATCTCATGACAGGCTACGTTAGCAACAGCAGGCCTGTCAGAGAACACACGTGAATATTTTGCCAGTACCGCATTGACTCTTGCAAGCTGGTCTGGTCTTAAATTCTCCGAAACGGAGACCTCAGCCACTGTCTCACCTTGACGAGCTTCAGCCGTCTGGGGAGTATATCCCTCGTCACCCTCGGGAATTACCACAGCAGCGCTAACCATGTCTACTGCTGGGGAAAAATGACCACGGACTAGACTTAACACTTCACTCTGTTCTGAGGTGATGTTACAACAGCCTGCCCCAAATGTGGTAACAATGGAAGTACACCCCTGTTGGGTGGTGTAATATTCCTTAAGCATAATAATATGGAACCGCTTGGCTTCACCTTTGATTTTAACTATGTAGTTAAGGTCATTCACCTTCTTGACTACTTCAAAGGGACCCTTCCACTGAGCCAACAACTTATTATGAGCTGTTGGTAACAGAACGAGACACTTCCCCCCTACCTGTAGCGTTCGGAGCTTAGTTTTCCTATCATAGTAGGACTTCTGAATCTCCTTCGCTTTAGATAACTCCTGCTTTGCAATCTCGCAGGTTTGCTGTAATCGTTCTGCCAAATCAATTACATAAGAATAAGTGGTTTTCACCACGGGATCCGATTCCTCATCGTCCCAAAGTTCACGTAGAACCTGAAGTGGTCCTCGAGCAGGTTTACCATACACTAACTCGAATGGACTAAATTGCAACGATGCCTGAGGTGCTTCGCGATACGCGAACAGTAGTGGCGAGATATACCTGGACCACTCCCGAGGTTGTTCTACTGCCATCCTCCTCAACATTTTCTTGAGAGTACCATTAAACCTCTCACACAACCCATTACACATTGGATGATAAGGTGTTGTCCTCAACCCTTTAACTGAGAGTAATCTCCACAATTCCTCCATCATCGCGGAGGTAAATTGACTGCCTCGATCGGACAATACCTGCTTTGGTATGCCGACACGACAGAATATATCCAACAAGGCTTCAGCCACTGTAGTGGCTTCAATATCACGCAGAGGCACTGCTTCAGGCCATCTGGTCGCGAAATCCACACAGGTAAGAATGTACTTGGCACCGTCCGTAGCCCTCGGAATAATCGGTCCAACAATATCAACCGCTACTCTCTCAAATGATTCTGAGATTAACGGTAGTGGTTTTAGAGGTGCGGGCTTCACCCGACCCCTGTCACACGTTTTCTGACAAACGTCACATGACCTCAACAACCTCCCTATCTCTCTCCCCATACCTGGCCAATAGAAATGAGACTGAATCCTATCAATTGTTTTCCTCATCCCCATATGACCCCCTAATATAGCATGATGACCCAGGGTAAACACAGCCTGTCGGTATTTCTCTGGTATGAGAAACTGAACCCTCTCTTCCCCATCGGGGTTTACTGTACGTCGGTAAAACCTGTTTCTCCTCCTGACGTAACTGGTTACAATACCATGTCGATCTCTACTGTCACCCTCAAGTGCCTGCTTGCGAACAAGTGCCAATGAAGGGTCACTTGCTTGCTCTGCAACTACATCCTCGCAATTGACGAGGTCGGCGGCAGTTGTCACCTGAAGTGGAACAACTGTTTTCTTCGCATGCGCCATACCCCTGGTTACAGCAGCTGCACCAGTCTGTGTGGAAACTTCCACTGAACACGCATTCTTAACCCCTGGTATATTTCCTATTACCAAATCTGACACAGGATTTTGCATGACTGCTGCAATTACCTGGCCTGTATAGAATGGACTCTCCACTGCAATTTTAGCAAGAGGATAGAGCCTCCTGGTACCATCAATCATAGTGATAGTTACCTGCTCCCCTGTAAAATCATTAGAAGCAACTAAACCATCAGCGACACAACACCCCGATGACCCATTATCTCGAAAGACTTCAACAGATATCCCGTTAACCATCCCGGGACAAATATGAAAACCAGACTTACCTTTCGAGACTCCTGTCGCGTTTAGTCACAATTGATGAGGTTCGTGAACCGACTGAGGCACTCGTGGTTCTACACTAGGTTGAACCGCCACAGGTAAATACTGTGGTTCACCATGTGTTGCAGCTGCCGATCGCTGATAATAACCCTTATTTCCACTATGGTTATTACTATTTTTCCAGTTACTTTTTCCTTGGTAACGGTACTGATTGGACTGCTGCGAATAGTGATTATTACCTTGTTTCTGGGTGTGATTAAAATGAGGGTTAGGTTGCAGACGAACAATTTGACTCTGCTGCTGTGACTGATTTTTACTCGACTGGTTATATGAAACAGCAGAGTTCTGAGAAGGCTTATCCGACTGATTAATTTTCTTATTATACTGAATCCGCGTATGGTAACCATACGCGGTAAAATGGGCGTCGGACATATCCACCATCGTTTGCGACGTTTTCACCTTGTTGGTTTTCAGCTGAGCCGACAATTCTGGAGGGCAAGACTTCTCCAGCTGTGTACGCAGCAACAAGTCTTTTACCCCCTCCAACGTCTTAGGTGTTTCGGCCTTCTCCAACCACTGATCCAGGTAACTGGTCAGACGTGCACTAAACTGTGCAACAGTCTCCTTATCCTGTAAGGATGCACGCCAAAACTGAGTCCTAGCGTCATCGACCGTCAACCCGTACGCCTGTAATAAAGCCTTTTTCATGTTCTCATAGTCTCTGGCGGTACTGTCGAGTCGGTGGAGAATACTAAGTGCTTTTCCATCGAATAAATTAATAAACTCGAGCTTCTTTATATCATTATCTAATCTATACGTGTCTGCAACCATTTCGAATCGCTCAATAAAAGGGTCGATATCGTCTCCCTCTACGTATTTTGACAGTTGTAACCTTGGGGTTACGGTGGTTGAGCTTGCGACATTACTTCCACTCGCACTTTGACTTTCACTCGCACGTACTTGCAGTTCCAATACTTCCTTTTCATGTTCCCATTTCAATTTTTCTTGCTCTCTCTGTTCTCTTTCACTTTCTCTTATGGCCGCCCGTTCAAGCCGTTCTTCCTCTTGGCGGCCCCTCACGTATACTTGAAGTTCGGCCTTACCTTCAATTCCCAATAGTTGAGCCTCTCCCAATAATTCTTGTACGGTAGACATTTTTAATTTATTTTCTATCGTTTCGGTTGCCTTAATTTCTGGACAGTTATGACTATCTACTCGTGAAAGTGTGCGCGTGTGTGACTGGAATTAATACAACGATCAGGTCCCTACGTTTGGGCGCCAAATATGTGACGGTGATGTGAGAATGATAGATAATGTATTTTATAATATGACAATTACAACTTACCTTGCCCTGTTAATTTATGATCTCGTTGGTTGGCTGCAGCGAAGAACAAAAAGTCGGGGATTAATTCCCCGTTTAGGCCTCAATCACCACGCACATAATAAATTTTTATGTTAAGGGTTCTTCCCGATATATATGTATTTATATAGATAACAAATCTACTGGTGCATTTAAACAACCAATTGCAAATTTTCTATATTTATTCAACTCCAGTATGCCAACATGAATAAATTAATTTCACACACACACACACTCACGCAACGCTAACTAGCTACTCGCTCTCGCTACCTCTCGCTCTCGCTCGCGTGACGATAGTCTAGCTTACGTTAACACTGTAGTAATTCTATCAATTGTTACGCAAGTTGGAATATTTTTCTAATGTCTCACACTTAGGGTCTCACAACACACTCGTAATTTTCTTCAAAGATCCAACTCCCTTACCTTAATTCAGTCACTGAACCAGCGTCAATGCAACTAGTCAGTATACAACTGTAAAGCCTTGTGAATCGCGTAATATACAACGAATTCGGCGTTTACGTTGATCACTCCCCACTGCACACGTGGAGGATTGATCTAGGTAAGGGAAGCTGACGATACGAGTGTGTTCCTTCCTTCGAGTGTGTCCTGTTCCAACTGACCCAATTCTTCCTCTTGACTGGAAGCTGAAATTTCAAAATTTCTACTGACTCCTCCTCCTATCTGTGTTCGTTTTTCCTAACTGGCTACGATTTACATTGTACCCACTTATTCCTGAGTTATACTTGCAATTGCAATTTACCTATGGCGTGATAATAATTCCCGATAATTCCCCTCCACTTCACGATCATTTGCAATACCATAGTTAATCCGCAGGTAGTATAAAAAATAGACCAGGTAGAAAAAGGGAAAAAGGGTCATGGTTCAACTGAATTTGCCACATTCAGTCATATAGGTGTTCGTACATTAATTACAATTTGTATTATTAATTATGCTACCAGGGTAACTATGGTATTGCAAATGATCGTGAAGTGGAGGGGAATTATCGGGAATTATTAGCACGCCATAGGTAAATTGCAATTGCAAGTATAACTCAGGAATAAGTGGGTACAATGTAAATCGTAGCCAGTTAGGAAAAACGAACACAGATAGGAGGAGGAGTCAGTAGAAATTTTGAAATTTCAGCTTCCAGTCAAGAGGAAGAATTGGGTCAGTTGGAACAGGACACACTCGAAGGAAGGAACACACTCGTATCGTCAGCTTCCCTTACCTAGATCAATCCTCCACGTGTGCAGTGGGGAGTGATCAACGTAAACGCCGAATTCGTTGTATATTACGCGATTCACAAGGCTTTACAGTTGTATACTGACTAGTTGCATTGACGCTGGTTCAGTGACTGAATTAAGGTAAGGGAGTTGGATCTTTGAAGAAAATTACGAGTGTGTTGTGAGACCCTAAGTGTGAGACATTAGAAAAATATTCCAACTTGCGTAACAATTGATAGAATTACTACAGTGTTAACGTAAGCTAGACTATCGTCACGCGAGCGAGAGCGAGAGGTAGCGAGAGCGAGTAGCTAGTTAGCGTTGCGTGAGTGTGTGTGTGTGTGAAATTAATTTATTCATGTTGGCATACTGGAGTTGAATAAATATAGAAAATTTGCAATTGGTTGTTTAAATGCACCAGTAGATTTGTTATCTATATAAATACATATATATCGGGAAGAACCCTTAACATAAAAATTTATTATGTGCGTGGTGATTGAGGCCTAAACGGGGAATTAATCCCCGACTTTTTGTTCTTCGCTGCAGCCAACCAACGAGATCATAAATTAACAGGGCAAGGTAAGTTGTAATTGTCATATTATAAAATACATTATCTATCATTCTCACATCACCGTCACAAATGTAAATATCAACGGTCATTCTTGGGTTGGTGGGTGTGTGGGTGTCATTACAGTGTTTTGATTTTAAATATCAACAGTCATTCATAAGGTGGTGGGTGTCATTAGAGTGCTTGGACTGTAAATATCAACAGTCATTCATGGGGTGGTTGGTGTGGGGCGTCATTACAGTTCTTGGAAAGTAAATATCAACCATAATTCATTGGGTTGTGGGTGTGGGGGTGTCATTACAGTACTTTGACTGTAACTATAAACAGTCATTCATGGGGTGTGTGGGTGTCATTACAATGCTTGGACTGTAAATATCAACAGTCATTTATGAGGTGGTGGGGGTGTGGGTGTCATTACAGTGTTTTGACTGTAAATATTAACAGTCATTCATAGGGTGGTGGGTGTCATTAGAGTGCTTGGACTGTAAATATCAACAGTTATTCATGGGGTTTTTGGGTGTTTAGGTGTCTATGCAGTGCTTGGACTGTAAATATCTACAGTCATTCATGGGGTGGTGGGTGTGTGGGTATCATTACAGTGTTTTAACTGTAAATATCAACAGTCATTTATAAGGTGGTGGGTGTCATTAGAGTGCTTGGATTGTAAATATCAACAGTTATTCATGGGGTGGTGGGTGTGTTTGTGTCATGACAGTGCTTGGACTGTAAATATCAACAGTCAATCATGGGGTGGTGGGTGTGTGGGTGTCATTACAGTTCTTGGACTGTAAATATCAACCATCATTTATTGGGTGGTGAGTGTATGGTGGTCATTACAGAGGTTGGACTGAAAATATCAACAGTCATTAATGTGGTGGTGGGTGTGTGGGTTTCATTACAGTTCTTGGACTGTAAATATAAACCATCATTCATTGGGTGGTGGGTGTGTGGTTGACATTACAGTGCTTGGACTGTAAATATTAACAGTCATTCATATGATGGTGGGTGTGCTGATGTCATTACAGTGTTTGGACTGAAAATATCAACAGTCATTCATGGAGTGGTAGGTGTGTGGGTGTCATTACAATGCTTGGATTATAAATATCAACCTTCATTTATGGGGTGGTGGGTGTATGGGTGTCATTACAGTGTTTGGACTGTAAATATCAACAGTCATTCATAGGGTGGTGGGTGTGTGTGTGTTATTACAGAGCTTGGACTGTAAATATCAACAGTCATTAATGGAGTGGTGGGTGTGTGGGTGTCATTACAGTGCTTGGACTGTAAATATCAACAGTCAATCATCGGGTGGTCCATGTGTGGGTGTCATTACAGTGCTTGGACTGTAAATATCAACTGTCATTTATGGGGTGGTGGGTGTATGGGTGTCATTACAGTGTTTTAACTATAAATATCAACATTCATTTATTTGGTAATGGGTGTTATTATAGTGCTTGGACTGTAAATATCAACAGTCATTCATGGAGTGGTGCGTGTGTGGGTGTCATGACAGTGTTTGGACTGTAAATATCATCAGTCATTTATGGGGTGGTGAGTGTGTGGGTGTCATTACAGTTCTTGGACTGTAAATATCAACCATCATTCATTAGGTGGTGGGTGTGTGGGTGTGATTACAGTACTCAGACTGTAAAAATAACCAGTCATTCATGGGGTGGTGGGTGTGTGAGTGTTATTACAGAGCTTGGACTGTAAATATCAACAGTCATTAATGGAGTGGTGGGTGTGTGGGTGTCATTACAGTGCTTGGACTGTAAATATCAACATTCAATCATCTGGTGGTCCATGTGTGGGTGTCATTACAGTGCTTGGACTGTAAATATCAACTGTCATTTATGGGGTGGTGGGTGTATGGGTGTCATTACAGTGTTTTAACTATAAATATCAACATTCATTTATAAGGTGGTGGGTGTCATTAAAGTGCTTGGACTGTAAATATTAACAGTCATTCATGGAGTGGTGGGTGTGTTGGTGTCATAACAGTGCTTGGACTGTAAATATCAACAGTCATTCATGGGGTGATGGGTGTGTGGGTGTCATTACAGTGCTTGGACTTTAAATATCAACAGTCATTCATGGGGTTGTGGGTGTTTGGGTGTCTATGCAGTGCTTGGACTGTAAATATCAACAGTCTATAATGTAATTGTGGGTGTCATTAGAGTGTTTGGATTGTAAATATGAACCATAATTCATGGGGTGGTGGGTGTGGGGATGTCATTACAGTGCTTTGATTGAAAATATGAACCATAATTAATGGGGTGGTGGGAGTGGGGATGTCATTACAGTGCTTTGACTGTAAATATCAACAGTAATTCATGGGGTGGTGGGTGTGAGGGTATCATTACAGTACTTAGACTGTAAATATCAAGTCATTCTTTGAGTGGTGGGTGTGTGTGTGTCATTAGTGCTTGGACTGTAAATATCAACAGTCATTCATGGGGTTGTGGGTGGCATTACAGTGCTTGGACTCTAAATATCAATAGTAATTCATAGGGTGATGGGAGTGTGGTTGTCATTACAGTGCTTGGACTGTAAATATCAACAGTCATTTATTGGGTGGTGGGTGTGTGGGTATCATTGCAGTCCTTGGACTGTAAATATCAACCATCATTCATTGGGTGGTGGGTGTGTGGGTGACATTACAGTGCTTGGGCTGTAAATATTAACAGTCATTCATGGGGTGGTGGGTGTGTGGATGTCATTACAGTGCTTGGACTGAAAATATCAACAGTCATTTATGGGGTGGTTGGTGTGTGGGTGTCATTACAGTGCTTGGACTGTAAATATCAAAAGTCTTTCTTGGGGTGGTGGGTGTGTAAGTGTCATTACAGAGCTTGGACTGTAAATATCAACAGTCATTTATGGGGTGGTGGGTGTGTGGGTGTCATTAAAGTGCTTGGACAGTAAATATCAAAAGTCATTCTTGGGGTGGAGGGTGTGTGGGTGTCATTACAGTGCTTAGAATGTAAATATCAACGGTCATTCATGGGTTGGTGGGTGTGTGGGTGTCATTACAGTGTTTTGATTTTAAATATCAACAGTCATTCATAAGGTGGTGGGTGTCATTAGAGTGCTTGGACTGTAAATATCAACAGTCATTCATGGGGTGGTTGGTGTGGGGCATCATTACAGTTCTTGGACTGTAAATATCAACCATAATTCATTGGGTTGTGGGTGTGGGGGTGTCATTACAGTACTTTGACTGTAACTATAAACAGTCATTCATGGGGTGGTGGGTGTGTGGGTGTCATTACAATGCTTGGACTGTAAATATCAACAGTCATTTATGAGGTGGTGGGGGTGTGGGTGTCATTACAGTGTTTTGACTGTAAATATTAACAGTCATTCATAGGGTGGTGGGTGTCATTAGAGTGCTTGGACTGTAAATATCAACAGTTATTCATGGGGTTTTTGGGTGTTTAGGTGTCTATGCAGTGCTTGGACTGTAAATATCTACAGTCATTCATGGGGTGGTGGGTGTGTGGGTATCATTACAGTGTTTTAACTGTAAATATCAACAGTCATTTATAAGGTGGTGGGTGTCATTAGAGTGCTTGGATTGTAAATATCAACAGTTATTCATGGGGTGGTGGGTGTGTTTGTGTCATGACAGTGCTTGGACTGTAAATATCAACAGTCAATCATGGGGTGGTGGGTGTGTGGGTGTCATTACAGTTCTTGGACTGTAAATATCAACCATCATTCATTGGGTGGTGAGTGTGTGGTGGTCATTACAGAGGTTGGACTGAAAATATCAACAGTCATTAATGTGGTGGTGGGTGTGTGGGTTTCATTACAGTTCTTGGACTGTAAATATCAACCATCATTCATTGGGTGGTGGGTGTGTGGTTGACATTACAGTGCTTGGACTGTAAATATTAACAGTCATTCATATGATGGTGGGTGTGCTGATGTCATTACAGTGTTTGGACTGAAAATATCAACAGTCATTCATGGAGTGGTAGGTGTGTGGGTGTCATTACAATGCTTGGATTATAAATATCAACCTTCATTTATGGGGTGGTGGGTGTATGGGTGTCATTACAGTGTTTGGACTGTAAATATCAACAGTCATTCATAGGGTGGTGGGTGTGTGAGTGTTATTACAGAGCTTGGACTGTAAATATCAACAATCATTCATTAGGTGGTGGGTGTGTGGGTGTCATTACAGTACTCAGACTGGAAAAATAACCAGTCATTCATGGGGTGGTGGGTGTGTGAGTTTTATTACAGAGTTTGGACTGTAAATATCAACAGTCATTAATGGAGTGGTGGGTGTGTGGGTGTCATTACAGTGCTTGGACTGTAAATATCAACAGTCAATCATCGGGTGGTCCATGTGTGGGTGTCATTACAGTGGTTGGACTGTAAATATCAACTGTCATTTATGGGGTGGTGGGTGTATGGGTGTCATTACAGTGTTTTAACTATAAATATCAACATTCATTTATAAGGTGGTGGGTGTCATTAAAGTGCTTGGACTGTAAATATTAACAGTCATTCATGGAGTGGTGGGTGTGTGGGTGTCATGACAGTGTTTGGACTGTAAATATCATCAGTCATTTATGGGGTGGTGAGTGTGTGGGTTTCATTACAGTTCTTGGACTGTAAACATCAACAGTCATTCATAGGGTGGTGGGTGTGTGGGTGATATTACAGTGCTTGTACTGTAAATATTTACAGTCATTCATGGGGTGGTGGGTGTGTAGGTGTCATTATAGTACTTGGACTGTAAATATCAACAGTCATTCATGGGGTGGTGGGTGTGTGGGTGTCATTACATTGCTTGGACTATAAATATCAAGTCATTCATTGAGTAGTGGGTGTGTGTGTGTCATTAGTGCTTGGACTGTAAATATCAACAGTCATTCATGGGGTGGTGGGTGGCATTAAAGTGCTTGGACTGTAAATATCAACAGTCATTCATAGGGTGGTGGGTGTGTGAGTGTCATTACAGAGCTTGGACTGAAAATATCAACAGTCATTTATTGGATGGTGGTTGTGTGGGTATCATTACAGTCCTTGAACTGTAAATATCAACTATCATTCATTGGGTAGTGGGTGTGTGGGTGACATTACAGTGCTTGGACTGTAAATATTAACAGTCATTCATGGGGTGGTACGTGTGTAGATGTCATTACAGTTCTTTGGACTGAAAATATCAACTGTCATTCATGGGGTGGTGGGTGTGTGGGTGTCATTACAGTGCTTGGACTCTAAATATCAACAGTCATTCAAGAGGTTGTGGGTGTTTGGGTGTCTATGCAGTTCTTGGACTGTAAATATCAACAGTCAATAATGTAGTGGTGGGTGTGTGGGTGTCATTACAGTACTCAGACTGTAAAAATAACCAGTCTTTCATGGGGTGGTGGGAGTGTGGATGTCATTACAGTGCTTGGACTGAATATATCAACAGTCATTTATAAGGTGGTGGGTGTCATTAAAGTGCTTGGACTGTAAATATTAACAGTCATTCATGGAGTGGTGGGTGTGTTGGTGTCATAACAGTGCTTGGACTGTAAATATTAACAGTCATTCATGGGGTGATGGGTGTGTGGGTGTCATTACAGTGCTTGGACTTTAAATATCAACAGTCATTCATGGGGTTGTGGGTGTTTGGGTGTCTATGCAGTGCTTGGACTGTAAATATCAACAGTCTATAATGTAATTGTGGGTGTCATTAGAGTGTTTGGATTGTAAATATGAACCATAATTCATGGGGTGGTGGGTGTGGGGATGTCATTACAGTGCTTGGATTGTAAATATGAACCATAATTATTGGGGTGGTTGGTGTGGGGATGTCATTACGGTGCTTTGACTGTAAATATCAACAGTCATTCATGGGGTGGTGGGTGTGAGGGTATCATTACAGTGCTTAGACTGTAAATATCAAGTCATTCTTTGGGTGGTGGGTGTGTGTGTGTCATTAGTGCTTGGACTGTAAATATCAACAGTCATTCATGGGGTTGTGGGTGGCATTACAGTGCTTGGACTCTAAATATCAACAGTAATTCATAGGGTGATGGGGGTGTGGTTGTCATTACAGTGCTTGGACTGTAAATATCAACATTCATTTATTGGGTGGTGGGTGTGTGGGTATCATTGCAGTCCTTGGACTGTAAATATCAACCATCATTCATTGGGTGGTGGGTGTGTGGGTGACATTACAGTGCTTGGGTTGTAAATATTAAATGTTATTTAGGGGGTGGTAGGTGTGTAGATGTCATTACAGTGCTTGGACTGAAAATAAATACTGTCATACATGGGGTGGTGGTTGTGTGGGTTTCATTACAGTTCTTGGACTGTAAACATCAACAGTCATTCATAGTGTGGTGGGTGTGTGGGTGATATTACAGTGCTTGTACTGTAAATATTTACAGTCATTCATGGGGTGGTGGGTGTGTAGGTGTCATTATAGTACTTGGACTGTAAATATCAACAGTCATTCATTAGGTGGTGGGTGTTTGGGTGTCATTACATTGCTTGGACTATAAATATCAAGTCATTCATTGAGTAGTGGGTATGTGTGTGTCATTAGTGCTTGGACTGTAAATATCAACAGTCATTCATGGGGTGGTGGGTGGCATTACAGTGCTTGGACTGTAAATATCAACAGTCATTCATAGGGTGGTGGGTGTGTGAGTGTCATTACAGAGCTTGGACTGAAAATATCAACAGTCATTTATCGGGTGGTGGGTGTGTGGGTATCATTACAGTCCTTGGACTGTAAATATCAACTATCATTCATTGGGTAGTGGGTGTGTGGTTGACATTACAGTGCTTGGACTGTAAATATTAACAGTCATTCATGGGTTGGTAGGTGTGTAGATGTCATTACAGTTCTTTGGACTGAATATATCAACTGTCATTCATGGGGTGGTGGGTGTGTGGGTGTCATTACAGTGCTTGGATTGTAAATATGAGTCATAATTCATGGAGTGGTGGGTGTGGGGATGTCATTACAGTGCTTTGACTGTAAATATCAACAGTCATTCATGGGGTGGTGGTTGTGAGGGTATCATTACAGTGCTTAGACTGTAAATATCAAGTCATTCATAGGGTGATGGGGGTGTGGTTGTCATTACAGTGCTTGGACTGTAAATATCAACAGTCATTTATTGGGTTGTGGGTGTGTGGGTATCATTACAGTCCTTGGACTGTAAATATCAACCATCATTCATTGGGTGGTAGGTGTGTGGGTGACATTACATTGCTTGGACTGTAAATATTAACAGTCATTCATGGGGTGGTGGGTGTGTGGGTTTCATTACAGTTCTTGGACTGTAAATATCAACCATCATTCATTGGGTGGTGGGTGTGTGGGTGACATTACAGTGCTTGGACTGTAAATATTTACAGTCATTCATGGGATGGTTGGTGGGTAGGTGTCATTATAGTACTTGGACTCTAAATATCAATAGTCATTCATGGGGTGTTGGGTGTGTGGGTGTCATTACATTGCTTGGACTATAAATATCAAGTCATTCATTGGGTAGTGGGTGTGTGTGTGTCATTAGTGCTTGTAATGTCAATATCAACAGTCACTCATGGGGTGGTGGGTGGCATTACAGTGCTTGGACTGTAAATATCAACAGTCATTCATAGGGTGGTGGGTGTGTGAGTGTCATTACAGAGCTTGGACTGAAAATATCAACAGTCATTTATTGGGTGGTGGGTGTGTGGGTATCATTACAGTCCTTGGACTGTAAATATCAACTATCATTCATTGGGTAGTGGGTGTGTGGGTGACATTACAGTGCTTGGACTGTAAATATTAACATTCATTCATGGGGTGGTAGGTGTGTAGATGTCATTACAGTGCTTTGGACTGAAAATATCAACTGTCATTCATGGGGTGGTGGGTGTGTGGGTTTCATTACAGTTCTTGGACTGTAAATATCAACCATCATTCATTGGGTGGTGGGTGTGTGGGTGACATTTCAGTGCTTGGACTGTAAATATTAACAGTCATTCATGGGGTGGTGGGTGTGTGGATGTCATTAAAGTGCTTGGACTGAAAATATCAACAGTCATTTATTGGGTGATGGGTGTGTGGGTATCATTACAGTGCTTGGACTTTATATATCAACCGTCATTTATGGGGTGGTGGGTGTGTGGGTGTCATTACAGTGCTTGGACTGTAAATATCAACAGTCATTCATATGGTGGTGGGTGTGTGAGTGTCATTACAGTACTTGGACTGTAAATATCAACAGTCATTAATTGGGTGGTGGGTGTGTGGGTGTCATTATAGTGATTGGACTGTAAATATCAACAGTCAATCATTGGGTGGTGGGTGTGTGAGTGTCATTTCAGTGCTTGGACTGAAAATATCTTAGAGTCATTTATAAGGTGGTGGGTGTATGAGTGTCATTACAGTGTTTTAACTATAAATATTAACATTCATTTATTGGGTGGTGGGTGTCATGACAGTGCTTGGACTGTAAATATCAAAAGTCATTCTTGGGGTGGTGGGTGTGTGGGTGTCATTACAGTGCTTAGACTGAAAATATCAACAGTCATTTATGGGGTGGTGGGTGTCATTAGAGTGCTTGGACTGTAAATTTCAACAGTCATTCATGGGGTGGTGGATGTGTGGGTGTCATTACACTGCTTGGACTGTAAATATCAACAGTAATTTATAGGGTGATGGGTGTGTGGGTGTCATTACAGTGCTTAGACTGTAAATATCAACAGTTATTTTTTGGGTGGTGGGTGTGTGGGTATCATTACAGTCCTTGGACTGTAAATATCAACCATCATTCATTGGGTGGTGGGTGTGTGGGTGACATTACAGTGCTTGGACTGTAAATATTAATAGTCATTCATGGGGTGGTAGGTGTGTAGATGTCATTACAGTGCTTAGACTGAAAATATGAACTGTCATTCATGGAGTTGTGGGTGTGGGGTTGTCATTACATTGCTAGGACTGTAAATATCAATTCATTCATTGGGTGGTGGGTGTTTGTGTGTCATTAGTGCTTGGACTGTAGATATCAACAGTCATTCATTGGGTGGTGGATGGCATTACAGTGCTTGGACTCTAAATATCAACAGTAATTCATAGGGTGATGGGTATGAGGGTGTCATTACAGTGCTTGGACTGAAAATATCAGCAGTCATTTATTAAGTGGTTGGTGTGTGGGTGACATTACAGTGCTTGGACTGTAAATATCAACAGTCATTCATGGGGTGGTGCAGTTGTGGGTGTCATGACAGTGCTTGGACTGTAAATATCAACAGTCATTCATAGGGTGGTGCAGTTGTGGGTGTCATGACAGTGCTTGGACTGTAAATATCAACAGTCATTAATTAGGTGGTGAGTGTGTGGGTGTCTTTACAGTGCTCAGACTGTAAATACTAACAGTCATTCATGGTGTGGTGGGTGTGTGGATGTAAATAAAGTGCTTGGACTGAAAATATCAATAGCCATTCATGGGGTGGGGGTGTATGGGTGTCATTACAGGGCTTGGACCATAAAAATCAACCGTCATTTATGGGGTGATGGGAATGTGGGTGTCATTACAGTGCTTGGACTGTAAATATCAACAGTCATTCGTAGGGTGGTGGGTGTGTGAGTGTCATTACAGTGCCTGGACTGTAAATATCAACAGTCATTCAATAGGTGGTGGGTGTGTATGTGTCATTAATGTGCTTGGACTGTAAATATCAAAAGTCATTCTTGGGGTAGCGGGTGTGTGGGTGTCATTACAGTACTTAGAATGTATATATCAACAGCTATTTATGGAGTGGTAGGTGTCATTAGAGAGCTTGGACTGTAAATTTGAACAGTCATTCATGGATTGCTGGGTGTGTTGGTGTCATTACAGTGCTTGAACTGTAAATAACAACAATAATTATTAGGGTGGTGGGTGTGGGGGTGTTATTACAGTGCTTGGACTGTAAATATCAAGTCATTTATGGGGTGGTGGGTGTGTGTGTGTCATTAGTGCTTGAACTGTAAAAATCAACAGTCATTCATGGGGTATTGGGTGGCATTACAGTGCTTGGACTCTAAATATCAACAGTCATTCATGGGGTGGTGGGTGTATGAGTGTCATTACAGTGTTTTAACTATAAACATCAACATTCATTTATTGGGTGGTGGGTGTCATGATAGTGCTTGGACTGTAAATATCAAAAGCCATTCTTGGGGTGGTGGGTGTGTGGGTGTCATTACAGTGCTTAGACTGAAATTATCAACTGTCATTTATTGGGTGGTGGGTGTCATTAGAGTGCTTTGACTGTAAATTTCAACAGTCATTCATGGGGTGGTGGATGTGTGGGTGGCATTAAACTGCTTGGACTGTAAATATCAACAGTAATTCATAGGGTGATGAGTGTGTGGGTGTCATTACAGTGCTTGGACTGTAAATATCAACAGTTATTTGTTGGGTGGTGGGTGTGTGGGTGACATTACAGTGTTTGGACTGTAAATATAAACAGTCATTCATGGGGTGGTAGGTGTGTAATTGTCATTACAGTGCTTGCACTGAAAATATCAACTGTCATTCATGGGGTGGTGTGTGTGTGGATTTCATTACAGTTCTTGGACTGTAAATATCAACCATCATTCATTGGGTGGTGGGTGTGTGGGTGACATTACAGAGCTTGGACTGTAAATATTAACATTCATTCATGGGATGGTGGGTGTGTAGGTGTCATTAGAGTGCTTGGACTGTAAATATCAACAGTCATTCATGGGGTGGTTGGTGTGGGGTTGTCATTACATTGCTTGGACTGTAAATATCAAGTCATTCATTGGGTGGTGGGTGTGTGTGTGTCATTAATGCTTGGACTGTAAATATTAACAGTCATTCATGGGGTTGTGGATGGCATTACAGTGCTTGGACTCTAAATATCAACAGTAATTCATTGGGTGATGGGTATGAGGGTGTCATTACAGTGCTTGGACTGTAAATATCAACAGTTATATATTAAGTGGTGGATGTGTCGGTATCATTACAGTCCTTGGACTGTAAATATCAACCATTATTCATTGGGTGGTGGGTGTGTGGGTAACATTACAGTGCTTGGACTGTAAATATTACCAGTCATTCATGGGGTGGTAGGTGTGTAGATGTCATTACAGTGCTTGGACTGAATATATCAACTGCCATTCATGGGGTGATGGGTGTGTGTGTTTCATTACAGTTCTTGGACTGTAAATATCAACCATCATTCATTGAGTGGTGGGTGTGTGGGTGACATTACAGTGCTTGGACTGTAAATATTAACAGTCATTCAAGGGGTAGTGGGTGTGTGGATGTCATTAAAGTGCTTGGACTGAAAATAGCAACAGTCTTTCATGGGGTGGTAGGTGTGTGAGTGTCATTACAGTGCTTGTACTTTAAATATCAACCTCTATTTATGGGGTGGTGGGTGTGTGGGTGTCATTACAGTGCTTGGACTGCAAATATCAACAGTCAATCATGGGGTGGGCGGTGTGTTAATGTCATTACAGTGCTTGGAGTGTAAATATTAACAGTCATTCATGGGGTGGTGGGCGTATGGGTGTCATTACAGTGTTTTAACTATAAATATCAACATTCATTTATTGGGTGGTGGGTGTCATGACAGTGCTTGGACTGTAAATATCAACAGTCATTCATGGGATGGTGCGGTTGTTGGTGTCATGACAGTGCTTGGACTCTAAATATCAACAGTCATTCATTAGGTGGTGAGTGTGTGGGTGTCATTACAGTTCTTGGACTGTAAATATCAACCATCAATCATTAGATGGTGGGTGTGTGGGGGTCATTACAGTGCTCAGACTGTAAATACTAACAGTCATTCATGGTGTGGTGGGTGTGTAGATGTAATTACAGTGCTTGGACTATAAATATCAACCGTCATTTATGGGGTGGTGGGAATGTGGGTGTTATTACAGTGCTTGGACAGGAAATATCAACAGTCATTCATAGGGTGGTGGGTGTGTGAGTGTTATTACAGAGCCTGGATTGTAAATATCAACAGTCATTCATGGTGTGGTGAGTGTGTATGTGTCATTACAGTGCTTGGACTGTAAATATCAAAAGTCATTCTTGGGGTGGTGGGTTTGTGGGTGTCATTACAGTACTTAGACTGTAAATATCAACAGCCATTTATCGGGTGGTAGGTGTCATTAGAGTGGTTGGACTGTAAATTTCAGCAGTCATTCATGGAATGCTGGGTGTGCTGGTGTCATTACAGTGCTTGGACTGTAAATAACAACCATAATTAATGGGGTGGCTGGTGTGGGAGTGTCATTACAGTGCTTGGTCTGTAAATATCAGCAGTCAATCATGGGGTGGTGGGTGTGTGGGTGTCATTACAGTGCTTGGACTGTAAATATCAACAGTCATTCATGGGGTGGTGGGTGTATGGGTGCCATTACAGTGTTTTGATTGTAAATATCAACAGTCATTCATAGGGTGGTGGGTGTCATTAGAGTGTTTGGACTATAAATATCAACAGTCATTCATGGGTTGGTGGGTGTGTGGGTGTCATTACATTGATTGGACTGTAAATATTAAGTCATTCATTGGGTGGTGGGTGTGTGTGTCATTAGTGCTTGGACTGTAAATATCAACAGTCATTTATGGGGTGATGGTTGGCATTACAGTGATTGGACTCTAAATATCAACAGTCATTCATAGGGTGATGGGTGTGTGGGTGTCATTACAGTGCTTGGACTGTAAATATTAACAGTCATTCATGGGGTTGTGGGTGTTTGGGTGTCTATGCATTGCTTGGACTGTAAATATCAACAGTCAATCATGGGATAATGGGTGTGTGGGTGTCATTACAGTGCTTGGACTGTAAATATCAACAGTCATTCATGGGGTAGTGGGTGTGCGGGTGTCATTACAGTGTTTTGACTGTAAATATTAACAGTCATTCAAAGGGTGGTGGGTGTCATTAGAGTGCTTGGACTGTAAATATCAACAGTCATTCATAGGGTGGTGGGTGTGTGAGTTTCATTACAGAGCTTGGACTGTAAATATCAATAGTCATTCATGGGGAGGTTGGTTTGTGGGTGTCATTACAGTGCATGGACTGAAAATATCAACAGTCATTCATGGGGTGTTGGGTGTGTGAGTGTCATTACAGTGCTTGTACTGTAAATATTAACTGTCATTTATGGGGTGGTGGGTGTGTAGGTGTCATTACAGTCTTTAGACTGTAAATATCAAAAGTCATTCTTGGGGTGGTGAGTGTGTGGGTGTCATTACAGTGCTCAGACTGTAATTATTAACAGTCATTCATGGGGTGGTTAGTGTGTGGGTGTCATTACAGTGCTTAGACTGTAAATTTCAACAGTCATTTATAGGGTGGTGGGTGTGTGGCTGTCATTACATTGCTTGGACTGTAAATATCAACAGTCAATCATGGGGTGGTGAGTGTTTGGGTGTCATTACAGTGCTTTGACTCTAAACATCAACAGTCATTCATAGGTGGTGGGTGTGTGGGTGTCATTACAGTGTTTTGATTGTAAATATCAACAGTCATTCAATGGTTGGTTGGTGTCATTAGAGTGCTTGGACTGTAAATATCAACAGTCATTTATGGGGTGGTGGGTGTGTGGATGTCATTACAGTGCATGGACTGAAAATATCAACTGTCATTCCTCGGGTGGTGGGTGTGTGGGTGTCATTACAGTGCTTGGACTGGAAACATCAACCGTGATTTATGGGTTGGTGGGTGTGTGGGTGTCATTACAGTGCTTAAACTGTAAATATCAACCATAATTAATGGGGTGGTGGGTGTGGGGGTGGTGTGGGGGTGTCATTACAGTGGTTGGCCTTTAAATATCAACAGTCATTCATGGGGTGGTGGATGTGTGGGTGTCATTATAGTGCTTGAACTGTAAATATCAACAGTCATTCATGGGGTGGTGGGTGTGTGGGTGTCATTACAGTGCTTGGACTGTAAATTTAAAAAGTCATTCTTGAGGTGGTTGGTGTGTGGGTGTCATTACAGTGCATAGACTGTAAATATCAACAGATATTTATGGAGTGGTGGTTGTGTGGCTGTCATTACAGTGCTTGGACTGTAAATATCAACAGTCAATCATGGGGTGGTGGGTGTGTGCGTGTCATTTCAGTGCTTAGACTGTAAATATCAACAGTCATTCATGAAGTGGTGGGTGTATGGGTGTCATTACAGTGCTTGGACTGTAAATATCAACAGTCATTCAAGAAGTGGTGGGTGTGTGGGTGTCATTACAGAGCTTGGACTGTAAATATCAACAGTCATTTATAGGGTGGTGTGTGTGTGAGTGTAATTACAGAGCTTGGACTGTAAATATCAACAGTCATTTATGGGGTGGTTGGTGTGTCGGTGTCATTACAGTGCTTGGACTGTAAATATCAAAAGTCATTCTTGGGGTGGTGGTTGTGTGGGTGTCATTACAGTGCTTTGACTTTAAATATCAACAGTCATTCATGGGGTGGTGGATGTGTGGACGTCCTTATAGTGCTTGAACTGTAAATATCAACAGTCATTCATAGGGTGGTGGGTGTGTGGGTTTCATTACAGTGCTTGGACTGTAAATATAAAAAGTCATTCTTGGGGTGGTGGGTGTGTGGGTGTCATTACAGTGCTTAGACTGTAAATTTCAACAGTCATTTATGGGGTGGTGGGTGTGTGGCTGTCATTACAGTGCTTTGACTGTAAATATCAAGAGTCATTCATATGTGGTGGGTGTGTGTGTGTCATCACAGTGTTTTAATTGTAAATATTTTCAGTCATTTATAGGTTGGTTGGTGTCATTAGATTGCTTGGACTGTAAATATCAACAGTCATTCACGAGGTGGTGGGTGTGTGGTTGTCATTACAGTGCATGGACTGAAAATATCAACTGTCATTCCTGGGATGTTGGGTGTGAGGGTGTCATTACAGTGCTTGGACTGTAAATATCAACTGTGATTTATGGATTGGTGGGTGCGTGGGTGCCATTACAGTGCTTAGACTGTAAATATCAACATAAATTTATGGGGTGGTAGTTGTGTGGCTGTCATTACAGTGCTTGGACTGTAAATATTAACAGTCATTCATGGGGTGGTGGGTGTGTGGGTGTCATTACATTGCTTAGACTGTAAACATTAACAGTCATTAATGGGGTGTTGGGTGTGTGAGTGTCATTACAGTGCTTGGACTGTTAATATTAACTGTCATTTATGGGGTGGTGGGTGTGTAGGTGTCATTATAGTGTTTGGACTGTAAATATTAAAAGTCATTCTTGAGGTGGTGAGTGTGTGGGTGTCATTACAGTGCTTAGACTGTAAATTTCAACAGTCATTTATGGGGTGGTGGGTGTGTGGCTGTCATTACAGTGCTTGGACTGTAAATATCAACAGTCAATCATGGGGTGGTTGGTGTTTGGGTGTCAATACAGTGCTTTGACTGTAAACATCAACAGTCATTCATAGGTGGTGGGTGTGTGAGTGTCATTACAGTGTTTTGATTGTAAATATCAACAGTCATTCATAGGTTGGTTGGTGTCATTAGAGTGCTTGGACTGTAAATATCAACAGTCATTCATGGGGTGGTGGGTGTGTGGATGTCATTACAGTGCATAGACTGAAAATATCAACTGTCATTCCTGGGGTGGTGGGTGTGTGGTTGTCATTACAGTAATTGGACTGTAAATATCAACCATAATTAATGGGTGGTAGGTGTGTAGGTGTCATTACAGTGCTTGGACTGTAAATATCAACCATAATTAATGGGGTGGTGGGTGTGGGGGTGTCATTACAGTGCTTGGAATTTAAATATCAACAGTCATTCATGGGGTGGTGGATGTGTGGGTGTCATTATAGTGCTTGAACTCTAAATATCATCAGTCATTCATGGGGTGGTGGGTGTGTGGGTTTCATTACAGTGATTGGACTGTAAATATCAACAGTCAATCATGGGGTGGTGGGTGTGTGGGTGTCATTACAGTGCTTGGACTGTCAATATCAACAGTCATTTATGGAGTGGTGGGTGTGTAGGTGTCATTACAGAGCTTGGACTGTAAATATCAACAGTATTTCATGGGGTGGTGGGTGTGTAGGTGTCATTACAGTGCTAAGACTGTAAACATATTAACAGTCATTTATTGGGTGGTTGGTGTGTGGGTGTCATTACAGAGCTTGGACTGTAAATATCAACAGTCATTCAAAAGGTGGTTTGTGTGTGAGTGTAATTACAGAGCTTGGACTGTAAATATCAACAGTCATTTATGGGGTGGTTGGTGTGTTGGTGTCATTACAGTGCTTGGACTATAATATCAAAATTCATTCTTGGGGTGGAGAGTGTGTGGGTGTCATTACAGTGCTTGGACTTTAAATATCAACAGTCATTCATGGGGTGGTGGATGTGTGGATGTCATTATAGTGCTTGAACTGTAAATATCAACAGTCATTCATGGGGTGGTTGGTGTGTGGGTGTCATTACAGTGCTTGGACTGTAAATATAAAAAGTCATTCTTGGGGTGGTGGGTGTGTGGGTGTCATTACAGTGCGTGGACTGTAAATATCAACCATCATTTATGGGTTTGGTGAGTGTGTGGGTGTCATTACAGAGCTTGGACTGTAAATATCAACAGTCATTCATTGGGTGGTGGGTGTGTGGGTGTCATTACAGTGCTTAGACTGTAAACATTAACAGTCATTTATTGGGTGGTGGGTGTGTTGGTGTCATTACAGAGCTTGGTCTGTAAATATCAACAGTCATTCATTGAGTGGTAGGTGTGTGAGTGTCATTACAGAGCTTGGACGGTAAATATCAACAGTCATTCATGGGGTGGTTGGTGTGTAGGTGCCATTACAGTGCTTGGACTGTAAATATTAAAAGTCACCCTTGGGGTGGTGGGTTTGTGGGTGTCATTACAGTGATTAGACTGTAAATATCAACAGTCATTTATAGGGTGGTGGGTGTGTGGCTGTCATTACAGTGCTTAGACTGTAAATATAAACAGTCAATCATGGGGTGGTGGGTGTGTGGGTGTCATAACAGTGCTTGGACTGAAAATATCAACAGTCATTCATGGGGTGTTGGGTGTGTGAGTGTCATTACAGTGCTTGGAGTGTAAATATTAACTGTCATTTATGGGGTGGTGGGTGTGTAGGTGTCATTACAGTGTTTGGACTGTACATATCAAAAGTCATTCTCGGGGTGGTGAGAGTGTGGGTGTCATTACAGTGCTCAGACTGTAATTATTAACAGTCATTCATGGGGTGGTGGGTGTGTTGGTGTCATTACAGTGCTTATACTGTAAATATCAACAGATATTTATGGAGTGGTGGTTGTGTGGCTGTCATTACAGTGCTTGGACTGTAAATATCAACAGTCAATCATGGGGTGGTGGGTGTGTGCGTGTCATTTCAGTGCTTAGACTGTAAATATCAACAGTCATTCATGAAGTGGTGGGTGTATGGGTGTCATTACAGTGCTTGGACTGTAAATATCAACAGTCATTCAAGAAGTGGTGGGTGTGTGAGTGTCATTACAGAGCTTGGACTGTAAATATCAACAGTCATTTATAGGGTGGTGTGTGTGTGAGTGTAATTACAGAGCTTGGACTGTAAATATCAACAGTCATTTATGGGGTGGTTGGTGTGTCGGTGTCATTACAGTGCTTGGACTGTAAATATCAAAAGTCATTCTTGGGGTGGTGGTTGTGTGGGTGTCATTACAGTGCTTTGACTTTAAATATCAACAGTCATTCATGGGGTGGTGGATGTGTGGACGTCATTATAGTGCTTGAACTGTAAATATCAACAGTCATTCATAGGGTGGTGGGTGTGTGGGTTTCATTACAGTGCTTGGACTGTAAATATAAAAAGTCATTCTTGGGGTGGTGGGTGTGTGGGTGTCATTACAGTGCTTAGACTGTAAATTTCAACAGTCATTTATGGGGTGGTGGGTGTGTGGCTGTCATTACAGTGCTTTGACTGTAAATATCAAGAGTCATTCATATGTGGTGGGTGTGTGTGTGTCATCACAGTGTTTTAATTGTAAATATTTTCAGTCATTTATAGGTTGGTTGGTGTCATTAGATTGCTTGGACTGTAAATATCAACAGTCATTCACGAGGTGGTGGGTGTGTGGTTGTCATTACAGTGCATGGACTGAAAATATCAACTGTCATTCCTGGGATGTTGGGTGTGAGGGTGTCATTACAGTGCTTGGACTGTAAATATCAACTGTGATTTATGGATTGGTGGGTGCGTGGGTGCCATTACAGTGCTTAGACTGTAAATATCAACATAAATTTATGGGGTGGTAGTTGTGTGGCTGTCATTACAGTGCTTGGACTGTAAATATTAACAGTCATTCATGGGGTGGTGGGTGTGTGGGTGTCATTACATTGCTTAGACTGTAAACATTAACAGTCATTAATGGGGTGTTGGGTGTGTGAGTGTCATTACAGTGCTTGGACTGTTAATATTAACTGTCATTTATGGGGTGGTGGGTGTGTAGGTGTCATTATAGTGTTTGGACTGTAAATATCAAAAGTCATTCTTGAGGTGGTGAGTGTGTGGGTGTCATTACAGTGCTTAGACTGTAAATTTCAACAGTCATTTATGGGGTGGTGGGTGTGTGGCTGTCATTACAGTGCTTGGACTGTAAATATCAACAGTCAATCATGGGGTGGTTGGTGTTTGGGTGTCAATACAGTGCTTTGACTGTAAACATCAACAGTCATTCATAGGTGGTGGGTGTGTGAGTGTCATTACAGTGTTTTGATTGTAAATATCAACAGTCATTCATAGGTTGGTTGGTGTCATTAGAGTGCTTGGACTGTAAATATCAACAGTCATTCATGGGGTGATGGGTGTGTGGATGTCATTACAGTGCATAGACTGAAAATATCAACTGTCATTCCTGGGGTGGTGGGTGTGTGGTTGTCATTACAGTAATTGGACTGTAAATATCAACCATAATTAATGGGTGGTAGGTGTGTAGGTGTCATTACAGTGCTTGGACTGTAAATATCAACCATAATTAATGGGGTGGTGGGTGTGGGGGTGTCATTACAGTGCTTGGAATTTAAATATCAACAGTCATTCATGGGGTGGTGGATGTGTGGGTGTCATTATAGTGCTTGAACTCTAAATATCATCAGTCATTCATGGGGTGGTGGGTGTGTGGGTTTCATTACAGTGATTGGACTGTAAATATCAACAGTCAATCATGGGGTGGTGGGTGTGTGGGTGTCATTACAGTGCTTGGACTGTCAATATCAACAGTCATTTATGGAGTGGTGGGTGTGTAGGTGTCATTACAGAGCTTGGACTGTAAATATCAACAGTATTTCATGGGGTGGTGGGTGTGTAGGTGTCATTACAGTGCTAAGACTGTAAACATATTAACAGTCATTTATTGGGTGGTTGGTGTGTGGGTGTCATTACAGAGCTTGGACTGTAAATATCAACAGTCATTCAAAAGGTGGTTTGTGTGTGAGTGTAATTACAGAGCTTGGACTGTAAATATCAACAGTCATTTATGGGGTGTTTGGTGTGTTGGTGTCATTACAGTGCTTGGACTATAATATCAAAATTCATTCTTGGGGTGGAGAGTGTGTGGGTGTCATTACAGTGCTTGGACTTTAAATATCAACAGTCATTCATGGGGTGGTGGATGTGTGGATGTCATTATAGTGCTTGAACTGTAAATATCAACAGTCATTCATGGGGTGGTTGGTGTGTGGGTGTCATTACAGTGCTTGGACTGTAAATATAAAAAGTCATTCTTGGGGTGGTGGGTGTGTGGGTGTCATTACAGTGCGTGGACTGTAAATATCAACCGTCATTTATGGGTTTGGTGATTGTGTGGGTGTCATTACAGAGCTTGGAATGTAAATATCAACAGTCATTCATTGGGTGGTGGGTGTGTGGGTGTCATTACAGTGCTTAGACTGTAAACATTAACAGTCATTTATTGGGTGGTGGGTGTGTTGGTGTCATTACAGAGCTTGGTCTGTAAATATCAACAGTCATTCATTGAGTGGTAGGTGTGTGAGAGTCATTACAGAGCTTGGACGGTAAATATCAACAGTCATTCATGGGGTGGTTGGTGTGTAGGTGCCATTACAGTGCTTGGACTGTAAATATTAAAAGTCACCCTTGGGGTGGTGGGTTTGTGGGTGTCATTACAGTGATTAGACTGTAAATATCAACAGTCATTTATAGGGTGGTGGGTTTGTGGCTGTCATTACAGTGCTTAGACTGTAAATATAAACAGTCAATCATGGGGTGGTGGGTGTGTGGGTGTCATAACAGTGCTTGGACTGAAAATATCAACAGTCATTCATGGGGTGTTGGGTGTGTGAGTGTCATTACAGTGCTTGGAGTGTAAATATTAACTGTCATTTATGGGGTGGTGGGTGTGTAGGTGTCATTACAGTGTTTGGACTGTACATATCAAAAGTCATTCTCGGGGTGGTGAGAGTGTGGGTGTCATTACAGTGCTCAGACTGTAATTATTAACAGTCATTCATGGGGTGGTGGGTGTGTTGGTGTCATTACAGTGCTTAGACTGTAAATTTCAACAGTCATTTATGGGGTGGTGGGTGTGTGACTGTCATTACAGTGCTTGGACTGTAAATATCAACCGTCAATCATGGGGTGGTGGGTGTTTGGGTGTCATTACTGTGCTTTGACTGAAAATTTCAACAGTCATTCATAGGTGGTGGGTGTGTGGGTGTCATTACAGTGTTTTGATTGTAAATATCAATAGTCATTCATAGGTTGGTTGTTGTCATTAGAGTGCTTGGACTGTAAATATCAACAGTCATTCAAGGGGTGGTGGGTGTGTGGATGTCACAACAGTGCATGGACTGAAAATATCAACTGTCATTCCTTGGGTGGTGGGTGTGTGGGTGTCATTACAGTGCTTGGACTGTAAATATCAACCATAATTAATAGGGTGGTGGGTGTGGGGTGTCATTACAGTGCTTGTACTTTAAATATCAACAGTCATTAATGGGGTGGTTGATGTGTGGGTGTCATTATAGTGCTTGAACTGTAAATATCAAGAGTCATTCATGGGGTGGTGGGTGTGTTGGTGTCATTACAGTGCTTGGACTGTAAATATTAAAAGTCATTCTTGGGGTGATGGGTGTGTGGGTGTCATTACAGAGCTTGGACTGTAAATATCAACAGCCATTTATGGAGTTTTGGTTGTGTAGTTGTCATTACAGTGCTTGGACTGTAAATATCAACAGTCAATCATGGGGTGGTGGGTGTGTGGGTGTCATTACAGTGCTTGGACTGTAAATATTAACAGTAATTTATGGAGTGGTGGGTGTGTGGGTGTCATTACAGTGCTTGGACTGTAAATATCAACAGTCATTCATGGGGTGGTGGGTTTGTAGGTATCATTACAGTGCTTAGACTGTAAACATATTAATAGTCATTTATTGGGTGGTGGGTGTGTTTGTGTCATTACAGAGCTTGGACTGTAAATATCAACAGTCATTCATAGGGTGGTGTGTGTGTGAGTGTAATTACAGAGCTTAGACTGTAAATATCAACAGTCATTTATAGGGTGGTGGGTGTGTGGCTGTCATTACAGTGCTTGGACTGTAAATATCAACAGTCAATCATGGGGTGGTGGGTTTGTGGGTGTCATTACAGTGCTTGGACTTAAAATATTATCAGTTGTTCATGGGGTGTTGGGTGTGTGAGTGTCATTACAGTGCTTGGACTGTAAATATCAACAGTCATTTATGCGGTGGTGGGTGTGTAGGTGTCATTACAGTGTTTGGACTGTAAATATTAAAAGTCATTCTTGGGGTGGTGAGTGTGTGGGTGTCATTACAGTGCTCAGACTGTAATTATTAACAGTCATTCATGGGGTGGTGGGTGTGTGGGTGTCGTTAAATTGTTTAGACTGTAAATTTCAACAGTCATTTATGGGGGGGTGGGTGTGTGGCTGTCATTACAGTGCTTGGACTGTAAATATCATCAGTCAATAATGGGGTGGTGAGAGTTTGGGTGTCATTACAGTGCTTTAACTGTAAATATCAACAGTCATACATAGGTGGTGGATGTGTGGGTGTCATTACAGTGTTTTGATTGTAAATATCAACAGTCATTTATAGGTTGGTTGGTGTCATTACAGTGCTTGGACTGTAAATATCAACAGTCATTCATGGGGTGGTTAGTGTGTGGATGTCATTACAGTGCATGGACTGAAAATATCAACTGTCCTTCCTGGGGTGGTGGGTGTGTGGGTGTCATTACAGTGCTTGGACTGTAAATTTCAACAGTGATTTATTTGGTGGTGGGTGTGTGGGTGTCATTACAGTGCTTGGACTGTAAATATCAACCATAATTAATTGGGTGGTGGGTGTGGGGGTGTCATTACAGTGCTTGGACTTTAAATATCAACAGTCATTCATGGGGTGGTGGATGTGTGGGTGTCATTATAGTGCTTGAACTGTAAATATCAACAGTCATTCATAGGGTGGTGGGTGTGTGGGTGTCATTACAGTGCTTGGACTGTAAATATAAAAAGTCATTCTTGGGGTGGTGGGTGTGTGGGGTTCATTACAGTGCTTAGACTGTAAATATCAACAGTCATTTATGGGGTGGTGGCTGTGTGGGTGTCATTACAGTGCTTTGACTGTAAATATCAACAGTCATTTATGGGGTGGTGTGTGTGTGACTGTCATTACAGTGCTTGGACTGTAAATATCAACAGTCAATCATGGGGTGGTAGGTGTTTGGGTGTCATTAAAGTGCTTTGACTGTAAATATCAACAGTCATTCATAGGAGGTGGGTGTGTGGGTGTAATTACAGTGTTTTGATTGTAAATATCAACAGTCATTCATAGGTTGGTTTATGTCATTAGAGTGCTTGGACTGTAAATATATACAGTCATTTATAGGGTGCTGGGTATGTGGGCGACATTACAGTGTTTGGACTATAAATATCAACCAAAATTCAAGGGGTGGTGGGTTTGCGGGTGTCATTACATTGCTTTGACTGTAAATATCAACAGTCATTCCTGGGGTGGTGGGTGTGAGAGTGTCATTACAGTGCTTAGACTGTAATTATCAACAGTCATTCATGGGGTAGTGGGTGTGTGGGTGTCATTATAGTGCTTGGACTGTAAATATCAACAGTCACCCATGGGGTGGTGGGTGTGTGTGTGTCATTAGTGCTTGGACTGTAAATATCAACAGTCATTTATGGGATGGTGGGTGGCATTACAGTGCTTGGACTCTAAATATCAACAGTCACTCATAGAGTGGTGGGTGTGTGAGTGTCATTCCAGAGCTTGGACTATAAATATCAACAGTCATTCATGGGGTTGTGTGTGTTTGGGTGTCTATGCAGTGCTTGGACTGCAAATATCAACAGTCAATCATGGGGTGGGTGGTGTGTGAGTGTCATTACAGAGCTTGGACTGTAAATATCAACAGTCATTCAGGGGGTGGTGGGTGTGTGGGTGTCATTACAGTGCTTAGACTGTAAATATTAACAGTCATTTATTGGGTGGTGGGTGTGTGGGTGTCATTACAGTGCTTGGACTGTAAATATCAACAGTCAATCATGGGGTAGTCGTTGTGTGGGTGTCATTACAGTGCTGGGACTGTAAATATCAACAGTCATTCATGGGGTGGTGGGTGTGTGGGTGTCATTACAGTGTTTTAACTATAAATATCAACATTCATTTATTGGGTGGTGGGTGTCATTAGACTGCTTGGACTGTAAATATCAACAGTCAATCATGGGGTGGTCGGTGTGTGGGTGTCATTACAGTGCTGGGACTATAAATATTAACCATCATTTATTGGGTGGTGGGTGTGTGGGTGTCATTACAGTGCATGGACTGTAAATATCAACAGTCATTCATAGAGTGGTGGGTGTGTAAGTGTCATTACAGAGCTTGGACTGTAAATATCAACAGTCATTAATGGGGTGGTTGGTGTGTAGGTGTCATTAGAGTTATTGGAATGTGAATATCAAAAGTCATTCTTGGGATGGTGGGTGTGTGGGTGTCATTAGAGTGCTTAAACTGTAAATATCAACAAATATTTATGGGGTGGTGGGTGTCATTAGAGTGCTTGGACTGTAAATATCAACAGTCATTCATGGAGTGGTGGGTGTGTGGGTGTCATTTTAGTGCTTGGACTGTAAATATCAACAGTCATTTGTGGGGTGGTGTGTGTGTGGGTGTCATTACATTGCTTGTGCTGTGAATATCAAGTCATTAATTGGGTGGTGGGTGTGTGTGTGTCATTAGTGCTTGGACGGTAAATATCAACAGTCATTCATGGGGTGGTAGGTGGCATTACAGTGCTTGGACTCTAAATATCAACAGTAATTCATGAGGTGATGGGTGTGTGAGTGTCATTACAGTTTCTGGACTGTAAATATTAACAGTCATTCATAGGGTGGTGGGTGTGTGAGTGTCATTACAGAGCTTAGACTGTAAATATCAACATTCATTCATGGGGTGGTGGGTGTGTGGGTGTCATTACAGTGTTTTAACTATAAATATCAACATTCATTTATTGGGTGGTGGGTGTCATTAGAGTGCTTGGAATGTAAATATCAACAGTCACCCATGGGGTGGTGGGTGTGTAGGTGTCATGACAGTGCTTGGACTGTAAATATCAACAGTCATTCTTTAGGTGTGTGACATTACAGTGCTTGGACTGTAAATATTACCAGTCATTCATGGAGTGGTGGGTGTGTGGATGTCATTACATTGCTCGGACTGAAAATATTAACAGCCATTTATGGGGTGTTGGGTGTGTGGGTGTTATTACACTGGTTGGACTGTAAATATCACCTGTCATTTATAGGGTGGTGGGTGTGTGAGTGTCATTACAGAGCTTGGACTGTAAATATCAACAGTCATTCATGGGGTGGTGGGTGTGTGGGTGTCATTACAGTGCTAGGATTGTAAATATCAACAGTCATTTATGGGGTGGTGGGTGTGTGGGTGTCATTACAGTGCTTCAACTGTAAATATCTACAGTCATTCATGGGATGTTGCATTTGTTGGTGTCATGACAGTGCTTGGACTGTAAATATCAACAGTTATTCATTGGGTGGTGAGTGTGTGGGTGTCATTACAGTTCTTGGACTATAAATATCAACCATCATTCATTAGGTGGTGGGTTTGTGGATGTCATTACAGTGCTTAGACTGAAAATATCAACAGTCATTCATGGGGTGGTGGGTGTGTTGCTGTCATTACAGTGCTTGGACTATAAATATTAACCGTCATTTATGGGGTTGTGGGTGTGTGGGCGTCATTACAGTTCTTGGACTGTTAATTTAAACAGTCATACATAGGGTGGTGGGTGTGTGAGTGTCATTACAGAGCTTGGACTGTAAATATCATCAGTCATTTATGGGGTGGTGGGTGTGTGAGTGTCATTACAGTGTCTGGACTGTAAATATTAACAGTCATTCATAGGGTGGTGGGTGTGTGAGAGTCATTACAGAGCTTGGACTGTAAATATCAACATTCATTCATGGGATGGTGGGTGTGTGGGTGTCATTACAGTGCTTAGACTGTAAATATCAACAGTCATTAATGGGGTGGTGGGTGTGTGGCTGTCATTGATGTGCTTGCAGTGTAAATATCAACATTCAATAATGGGGTTGGGGCTGTGTACGTGTTATTACAGTGCTACGACTGTAAATATCAAAAGTCATTCTTGGGATGGTGGGTGTGTTGGTGTCATGACATTGCTTGGACTGTAAATATCAAGTCATATATTGGGTGGTGGGTGTGTCTGTGTCATTAGTGCTTGGACTGTAAATATCAACAGTAATTCATGGGGTGGTGGGTGGCATTACAGTGCTTGGACTCTTAATATCAACAGTAATTCATGGGGTGATGGGTGTGTGGGTGTCATTATAGTGCTTGAACTGTAAATATCAAGTCATTCATATGGTGGCGGGTGTGTGGGTTTCATTACAGTGCTTGGACTGTAAATAGAAAAAGTCATTCTTAGGGTGGTGAGTGTGTGGGTGTCATTACAGTGCTTAGACTGTAAATTTCAACAGTCATTTATGGGGTGATGGGTGTGTGGCTGTCATTACAGTTCTTGGACTGTAAATATCAACAGTCAATCATGGGGTGGGTGGTGTGTGGGTGTCATTACAGTGTTTGGACTGTAAATATCAACAGTCATTCATGGGGTGGTGGGTGTGTGGGTGTCATTACAATGTTTTAATTGTAAATATCAACAGTCATTCATAGGGTGGTGGGTGTCATTACAGTTACTGGACTGTAAATATCAACAGTCATTCATAGGGTGGAGGGTGTGTGAGTGTCATTACAGAGCTTGGACTGTAAATATCAAAAGTCATTCATGAGGTGGTGGGTGTGTGGGTGTCATTACAGTGCTTAGACTGTAAATATTAACAGTCATTTATTGGGTGGTGGGTGTGTTGGTGTCATTACCGTGCTTGGACTGTAAATATCAACAGTCAATCATGGGGTAGTCGTTGGGTGGGTGTCATTACAGTGCTGGGAGTGTAAATATCAACAGTCATTCATGGGGTGGTGGGTGTGTGGGTGTCATTACAGTGTTTTAACTATAAATATCAACATTCATTTATTGGGTGGTGGGTGTCATTAGACTGCTTGGACTGTAAATATCAACAGTCAATCATGGGGTGGTCGGTGTGTGGGTGTCATTACAGTGCTGGGACTATAAATATTAACCGTCATTTATGGTGTGGTGGGTGTGTGGGTGTCATTACAGTGCATGGACTGTAAATATCAACAGTCATTCATAGAGTGGTGGGTGTGTAAGTGTCATTAGAGAGCTTGGACTGTAAATATCAACAGTCATTAATGGGGTGGTTGGTGTGTAGGTGTCATTAGAGTTATTGGAATGTAAATATCAAAAGTCATTCTTGGGATGGTGGGTGTGTGGGTGTCATTATAGTGCTTAAACTGTAAATATCAACAAATATTTATGGGGTGGTGGGTGTCATTAGAGTGCTTGGACTGTAAATATCAACAGTCATTCATGGGGTGGTGGGTGTGTGGGTGTCATTTTAGTGCTTGGACTGTAAATATCAACAGTCACTTTTGGGGTGGTTGGTGTGAGGGTGTCATTACATTGCTTGTACTGTAAATATCAAGTCATTAATTGGGTGGTGGGTGTGTGTGTGTCATTAGTGCTTGGACGGTAAATATCAACAGTCATTCATGGGGTGGTAGGTGGCATTACAGTGCTTGGACTCTAAATATCAACAGTAATTCATGAGGTGATGGGTGTGTGAGTGTCATTACAGTTTCTGGACTGTAAATATTAACAGTCATTCATAGTGTGGTGGGTGTGTGAGTGTCATTAAAGAGCTTGGACTGTAAATATCAACATTCATTCATGGGGTGGTGGGTGTGTGGGTGTCATTACAGCGTTTTAACTATAAATATCAACATTCATTTATTGGGTGGTGGGTGTCATTAGAGTGCTTGGACTGTAAATATCAACAGTCATTTATGGGGTGGTGGGTGTGTGGGTGTCATGACAGTGCTTGGACTGTAAATATCAACAGTCATTCTTTAGGTGTGTGACATTACAGTGCTTGGACTGTAAATATTACCAGTCATTCATGGAGTGGTGGGTGTGTGGATGTCATTACATTGCTCGGACTGAAAATATTAACAGCCATTTATGGGGTGTTGGGTGTGTGGGTCTTATTACAGTGGTTGGACTGTAAATATCACCTGTCATTTATAGGGTGGTGGGTGTGTGAGTGTCATTACAGAGCTTGGACTGTAAATATCTACAGTCATTCATTGGGTGTTGCATTTGTTGTTGTCATGACAGTGCTTGGACAGTAAATATCAACAGTTATTCATTGGGTGGTTAGTGTGTGGGTGTCATTAGAGTTCTTGGACTATAAATATCAACCATCATTCATTAGGTGGTGGGTTTGTGGGTGTCATTACAGTGCTCAGACTGTAAATATTAACAGTCATTTATAGGGTGGTGGGAGTGTGGATGTCATTACAGTGCTTAGACTGAAAATATCAACAGTCATTAATGGGGTGGTGGGTGTGTTGCTGTCATTACAGTGCTTGGACTATAAATATTAACCATCATTTATGGGGTTGTGGGTGTGTGGGTGTCATTACAGTTCTTGGACTGTAAATTTTAACAGTTATACATAGGGTGGTGGGTGTGTGAGTGTCATTACAGAGCATGGACTGTAAATATTATCAGTCATTTATGGGGTGGTGGGTGTGTGAGTGTCATTACAGTTTCTGGACTGTAAATATTAACAGTCATTCATAGGGTGGTGGGTGTGTGAGAGTCATTACAGAGCTTGGACTGTAAATATCAACATTCATTCATGGGGTGGTGGGTGTGTGGGTGTCATTACAGTGCTTAGACTGTAAATATCAACAGTCATTAATGGGGTGGTGGGTGTGTGGCTGTCATTGATGTGCTTGCAGTGTAAATATCAACATTCAATAATGGGGTTGGGGCTGTGTAGGTGTTATTACAGTGCTTTGACTGTAAATATCAAAAGTCATTCTTGGGATGGTGAGTGTGTTGGTGTCATGACATTGCTTGGACTGTAAATATCAAGTCATTCATTGGGTGGTGGGTGTGTCTGTGTCATTAGTGCTTGGACTTTAAATATCAACAGTAATTCATGGGGTGGTGGGTGGCATTACCGTGCTTGGACTCTTAATATCAACAGTAATTAATGGGGTGATGGGTGTGTGGGTGTCATTATAGTGCTTGAACTGTAAATATCAACAGTCATTCATAGGGTGGTGGGTGTGTGGGTTTAATTACAGTGCTTGGACTGTAAATAGAAAAAGTCATTCTTTGGGTGGTGAGTGTGTGGGTGTCATTACAGTGCTTAGAATGTAAATTTCAACAGTCATTTATGGGGTGGTGGGTGTGTCGGTGTCATTACAGTGCTTGGACTATAATATCAAAATTTATTCTTGGGGTGGTGAGTGTGTGGGTGTCATTACAGTGCTTGGACTTTAACCCCTCCGGGACGGGCCAAGAATGGAAATACGTACTGTGGTTCTGGGTTCAATACTAATTTTTTACCCTGCCTGTCCGGGTATTTCCCGGAAAATCACTCTACTTCTCTTACTCCCTACGTCTAAACTACAATACTGAACAACTTAAATTTGATTGTGTACTCACCATCAACTCCTCCTCTTTCCATTAAAACCAACCCCAGCTCTCTAGGACACTCCATTGCCGAGAAATCAAGTGAGGAATGGAGGTCACTTTTCCCGTGAGAGCGAGGCTGCGTTCGCTTTGTGAGCGTGGCTGTGACTCAATCTAGCTGGTTGCACCCGCGGAGTGGAGGTTACAGGAGCGGGTGCGCCCGGCAGCGCGGTAGGATGCACCGAATCGAACGAGCCCGTATTTTCTTCACTACGCCCAGCCATTGTCACGGTCAAGCACACACTGATTGAATGTGGGGATGAAAAGGTCTGGTGGTGAAGTATAGCCAGATCAAAAAAAATCCCGACAAATTTGGCGTTTTTCCCCATAAATTACCAAAAGCGGGATTTCCCGCTGCCCGGACTCTGTCGACAGAGCGGGATTTCCCGCTGCCCGGCCTCTGTCGACCGAGCGGGAAATCCCGCTGCCCGGACTCTGGGGGTTAAATATCAACAGTCATTCATGGGGTGGTGGATGTGTGGATGTCATTATAGTGCTTGAACTGTAAATATCAACAGTCATTCATGGGGTGGTTGGTGTGTGAGTGTCATTACAGTGCTTGGACTGTAAATATAAAAAGTCATTCTTGGGGTGGTGGGTGTGTGGGTGTAATTACAGTGCTTAGACTGTAAATTTTAACAGTCATTTATGGGGTGGTGGGTGTGTGGCTGTCATTACAGTGCTTGGACTGTAAATATCAACAGTCAATCATGAGGTGGTGGGTTTTTGGGTGTCATTACAGTGCTTTGACCATAAATATCAACAGTCATTCATAGGTGGTGGGTGTGTGGGTGTCATTACAGTGTTTTGATTATAAATATCAACAGTCATTCATAGGTTGGTTGGTGTCATTAGAGGGTTTGGACTGTAAATATCAACAGTCATTCATGGGGTTGTGGGTGTGTGGATGTCATTACAGTGCATGGACTGAAAATATCAACTGTCATTCCTGGGGTGGTGGGTGTGTGGGTGTCATTACAGTGCGTGGACTGTAAATATCAAGCGTCATTTATGGGTTTGGTGAGTGTGTGGGTGTCATTACAGAGCTTGGACTGTAAATATTAACAGTCATTCATGGGGTGGTGGGTGTGTGGGTGTCATTACAGTGCTTTTACTGTAAACATTAACAGTCATTTATTGGGTGTTGGGTGTGTGGGTGTCATTACAGTGCTTAGACTGTAAATATCAACAGTCATTTATAGGGTGGTGGGTGTGTTGCTGTCATTACAGTGCTTGGACTGTAAATATCAACAGTCAATCATGGGGTGGTGGGTGTGTGGGTGTCATAACAGTGCTTGGACTGAAAATATCAACAGTCATTCATGGGGTGTTGGGTGTGTGAGTGTCATTACAGTGCTTGGACTGTAAATATTAACTGTCATTTATGGGGTGGTGGGTGTGTAGGTGTCATTACAGTGTTTGGACTGTACATATCAAAAGTCATTCTCGGGGTGGTGAGTGTGTGGGTGACATTACAGTGCTCAGACTGTAATTATTAACAGTCGTTCATGGGGTGGTGGGTGTGTGGGTGTCATTACAGTGCTTAGACTGTAAATTTCAACAGTCATTTATGGGGTGGTGGGTGTGTGACTGTCATTACAGTGCTTGGACTGTAAATATCAACCGTCAATCATGGGGTGGTGGGTGTTTGGGTGTCATTACTGTGCTTTGACTGTAAATTTCAACAGTCATTCATAGGTGGTGGGTGTGTGGGTGTCATTACAGTGTTTTGATTGTAAATATCAATAGTCTTCATAGGTTGGTTGGTGTCATTAGAGTGCTTTGACCGTAAATATCAACAGTCATTCATGGGGTGGTATGTGTGTGGATGTCACAACAGTGCATGGACTGAAAATATCAACTGTCATTCATGGGGTGGTGGGTGTGTGGGTGTCATTACAGTGCTTGGACTGTAAATATCAACCATAATTAATAGGGTGGTGGGTGTGGGGGTGTCATTACAGTGCTTAAACTGTAAATATCAACAGTCATTCATGGGGTGGTGGGTGTGTGGGTGTCATTACAGTGCTCGGACTGTAAATATAAAAAGTCATTCTTGGGGTTATGGGTGTGTGGGTGTCATTACAGTTCTTAGACTGTAAATATCAACAGCCATTTATGGAGTTTTGGTTGTGTAGTTGTCATTACAGTGCTTGGACTGTAAATATCAACAGTCAATCATGGGGTGGTGGGGGTGTGGGTGTCATTACAGTGCTTGGACTGTAAATATTAACAGTAATTTATGGAGTGGTGGGTTTGTTGGTGTCATTACAGTGCTTGGACTCTAAATATCAACAGTAATTCTTGGGGTGGTGAGTTTGGAGGTGTCATTACAGTGTCTAGACTGTAAACATATTAATAGTCATTTATTGGGTGGTGGGTGTGTGGGTGTCATTACAGAGCTTGGACTGTAAATATCAACAGTCATTCATAGGGTGGTGTGTGTGTGAGTGTAATTACTGAGCTTGGACTGTAAATATCAACAGTCATTTATGGGGTGGTTAATGTGTCGGTGTCATTACAGTGCTTGGACTGTAAATATCAAAAGTCATTCATGGGGTGGTGGGTGTGTGGGTGTCATTACAGTGCTTAGACTGGAAATTTCAACAGTCATTTATGGGGTGGTGGGTGTGTGACTGTCATTACAGTGCTTGGACTGTAAATATCAACTGTCATTCATGGGATGGTGGGTGTGTGGATGTCACAACAGTGCATGGACTGAAAATATCAACTGTCATTTCTGGGGTGGTGGGTGTGTGGGTGTCATTACAGTGCTTGTACTGTAAATATCAATCATTATTAATAGGGTGGTGGGTGTGGGGTGTCATTACAGTGCTTGGACTTTAAATATCAACAGTAATTAATGGGGTGGTGGGTGTGTGGGTGTCATTACAGAGCTTGGACTGTAAATATCAACAGTCATTCATCGGGTGGTGTGTGTGTGAGTGTAATTACTGAGCTTGGACTGTAAATATCAAAAGTCATTCTTGGGGTGGTTGGTGTGTCGGTGTCATTACATTGCTTGGACTGTAAATATTAAAAGTAATTCTTTGGGTGGTGGGTTTGTGGGTGTCATTACAGTGCTTAGACTGTAAATATCAACAGTCATTTATAGGGTGGAGGGTGTGTGGCTGTCATTACAGTGCTTGGACTGTAAATATCAACAGTCAATCATGGGGTGGTGGGTTTGTGGGTGTCATTATAGTGCTTTGACTTAAAATATCAACAGTCATTCATGGGGTGTTGGGTGTGTGAGTGTCATTACAGTTCTTGGACTGTAAATATCAACAGTCATTCATGGGGTTGTATGTGTGTATGTGACATTACAGTGCTTGACCTGTAAATATCAAAAGTCATTCTTGGGGTGGTGGGTGTGTGGGTGTCATTACAGTGCTTAGACTGTAAGTATCAACAGTCATTTATGGGGTGGTGGGTGTGGGTGTGACATTACAGTGCATGGACTGTAAATATTAACAGTCATTCATGGGGTAGTGGGTGTGTGGATGTCATTACAGTGCTCGGACTGAAAATATCAACCTTTATTTATGGGGTGGTGGTTGTGTGGGTGTTATTACAGTGGTTGGACTGAAAATATCAACAGTCGTTTATGGGGTGGTGGGTGTGTGGGTGTCATTACAGTGCTTGGACTATAAATATCAACTGTCATTTATGGGGTTGTGGGTGTGTGGGTGTCATTACAGTTCTTGGACTGTATATATCAACAGTCATACATATAGTGGAGGGTGTGTGAGTGTCATTAAAGAGCTTGGACTGTAAATATCATTAGTAATTCATGGGGTTGTGGGTGTGTAGGTGTCATTACAGTGCTTGGACTGTAAATATCAAAAGTCATTCTTGGGGTGGTGGGTGTGTGGGTGTCATTACAAAGCTTGGACTGTAAATATCAACAGTCATTCATGAGGTTGTATGTGTGTAGGTGTCATTACAGTGCTTGGACTGTAAATATCAAAAGTCATTCTTTGGTGGTGGGTTTGTGGGTGTCATTACAGTGCTCAGATTGTAAATATTAAAAGTCATTCATGGGGTTGTGGGTGTGTGGGTGTCATTACAGTTCTTTGACTCTAAATATCATCTGTCATTCATAGGGTGGTGGGTTTGTGAGTGTCATTACAAAGCTTGGACTGTAAATATCAATAGTCATTCATGAGGTTGTATGTGTGTAGGTGTCATTACAGTGCTTGGACTGTAAATATCAAAAGTCATTCTTTGGTGGTGGGTGTGTGGGTGTCATTACAGTGCTTAGACTGTAAGTATCAACAATCATTTATGGGGTGGTGGGTGTGTGGCTGTCATTATAGTGCTTGGACTGTAAATATCAACAGTTAATCATGGGGTGGTGGGTGTGTGGGTGTCATTAGACTGCTTGGACTGTAAATATTAATAGTCATGAATGGTGTGGTTGTGTGTGGATGTCATTACAGTGCTTAGACTGAAAATATCAACAGTCATTCATGGGGTGGTAGGTGTGTGATTGTCATTACAGTGCTTGGACTATAAATATCAACCGTCATTTATGGGGTTGTGGGTGTGTGGGTGTCATTACAGTTCCTTGACTGTAAATATCAACTGTCATTCATAGGGTGGTGGGTGTGTGAGTTTCATTACAAAGCTTGGACTGTAAATATTAACAGTCATTCATGGGGTTGTATGTGTGTATGTGTCATTACAGTGCTTGGACTGTAAATATCAAAAGTCATTCTTGGGGTAGTGGGTGTGTAGGTGTCATTACAGTGCTTCGACTGTAAGTATCAACAGTCATTTATGGGGTGGTGGATGTGTGTGTGACATTACAGTGCATGGACTGTAAATATTAAAAGTCATTCATGGGGTAGTGGGTGTGTGGATGTCATTACAGTGCTCGGACTGAAAATATCAACCATTATTTATGGGGTGGTGGGTGTGTGGGTGTTATTACAGTGGTTGGACTGTAAATATCAACCGTCATTCATAGGGTGGTGGGTGTATGAGTTTCATTATAGAGCTTGGACTGTAAATATAAACAGTCATTCATGGAGTGGTCGGTGTGTGGGTGTCATTACAGTGCTTGGACTGTAAATATTAACAGTAATTAATGGGGTGGTGGGTGTGTGGATGTCATTACAGAGCTTAAACTGAAAATATCAACAGTCGTTTATGGGGTGGTGGGTGTGTGGGTGTCATTACAGTGCTTGGACTATAAATATCAACTGTCATTTATGGGGTTGTGGGTGTGTGGGTGTCATTACAGTTCTTGGACTGTAAATATTAACAGTCATTCATAGGGTGGTGGGTGTGTGAGAGTCATTACAGAGCTTGGACTGTAAATATCAACATTCATTCATGGGGTGGTGGGTGTGTGGGTGTCATTACAGTGCTTAGACTGTAAATATCAACAGTCATTAATGGGGTGGTGGGTGTGTGGCTGTCATTGATGTGCTTGCAGTGTAAATATCAACATTCAATAATGGGGTTGGGGCTGTGTACGTGTTATTACAGTGCTTTGACTGTAAATATCAAAAGTCTTTCTTGGGATGGTGGGTGTGTTGGTGTCATGACATTGCTTGGACTGTAAATATCAAGTCATATATTGGGTGGTGGGTTTGTCTGTGTCATTAGTGCTTGGACTGTAAATATCAACAGTAATTCATGGGGTGGTGGGTGGCATTACAGTGCTTGGACTCTTAATATCAACAGTAATTCATGGGGTAATGGGTGTGTGGGTGTCATTATAGTGCTTGAACTGTAAATATCAAGTCATTCATATGGTGGCGGGTGTGTGGGTTTCATTACAGTGCTTGGACTGTAAATAGAAAAAGTCATTCTTAGGGTGGTGAGTGTGTGGGTGTCATTACAGTGCTTAGACTGTAAATTTCAACAGTCATTTATGGGGTGATGGGTGTGTGGCTGTCATTACAGTTCTTGGACTGTAAATATCAACAGTCAATCATGGGGTGGGTGGTGTGTGGGTGTCATTACAGTGTTTGGACTGTAAATATCAACAGTCATTCATGGGGTGGTGGGTGTGTGGGTGTCATTACAATGTTTTAATTGTAAATATCAACAGTCATTCATAGGGTGGTGGGTGTCATTACAGTTACTGGACTGTAAATATCAACAGTCATTCATAGGGTGGAGGGTGTGTGAGTGTCATTACAGAGCTTGGACTGTAAATATCAACAGTCATTCATGAGGTGGTGGGTGTGTGGGTGTCATTACAGTGCTTAGACTGTAAATATTAACAGTCATTTATTGGGTGGTGGGTGTGTTGGTGTCATTACAGTGCTTGGACTGTAAATATCAACAGTCAATCATGGGGTAGTCGTTGGGTGGGTGTCATTACAGTGCTGGGAGTGTAAATATCAACAGTCATTCATGGGGTGGTGTGTGTGTGGGTGTCATTACAGTGTTTTAACTATAAATATCAACATTCATTTATTGGGTGGTGGGTGTCATTAGACTGCTTGGACTGTAAATATCAACAGTCAATCATGGGGTGGTCGGTGTGTGGGTGTCATTACAGTGCTGGGACTATAAATATTAACCGTCATTTATGGTGTGGTGGGTGTGTGGGTGTCATTACAGTGCATGGACTGTAAATATCAACAGTCATTCATAGAGTGGTGGGTGTGTAAGTGTCATTAGAAAGCTTGGACTGTAAATATCAACAGTCATTAATGGGGTGGTTGGTGTGTAGGTGTCATTAGAGTTATTGGAATGTAAATATCAAAAGTCATTCTTGGGATGGTGGGTGTGTGGGTGTCATTATAGTGCTTAAACTGTAAATATCAACAAATATTTATGGGGTGGTGGGTGTCATTAGAGTGCTTGGACTGTAAATATCAACAGTCATTCATGGGGTGGTGGGTGTGTGGGTGTCATTTTAGTGCTTGGACTGTAAATATCAACAGTCACTTTTGGGGTGGTTGGTGTGAGGGTGTCATTACATTGCTTGTACTGTAAATATCAAGTCATTAATTGGGTGGTGGGTGTGTGTGTGTCATTAGTGCTTGGACGGTAAATATCAACAGTCATTCATGGGGTGGTAGGTGGCATTACAGTGCTTGGACTCTAAATATCAACAGTAATTCATGAGGTGATGGGTGTGTGAGTGTCATTACAGTTTCTGGACTGTAAATATTAACAGTCATTCATAGTGTGGTGGGTGTGTGAGTGTCATTAAAGAGCTTGGACTGTAAATATCAACATTCATTCATGGGGTGGTGGGTGTGTGGGTGTCATTACAGCGTTTTAACTATAAATATCAACATTCATTTATTGGGTGGTGGGTGTCATTAGAGTGCTTGGACTGTAAATATCAACAGTCATTTATGGGGTGGTGGGTGTGTGGGTGTCATGACAGTGCTTGGACTGTAAATATCAACAGTCATTCTTTAGGTGTGTGACATTACAGTGCTTGGACTGTAAATATTACCAGTCATTCATGGAGTGGTGGGTGTGTGGATGTCATTACATTGCTCGGACTGAAAATATTAACAGCCATTTATGGGGTGTTGGGTGTGTGGGTCTTATTACAGTGGTTGGACTGTAAATATCACCTGTCATTTATAGGGTGGTGGGTGTGTGAGTGTCATTACAGAGCTTGGACTGTAAATATCTACAGTCATTCATTGGGTGTTGCATTTGTTGTTGTCATGACAGTGCTTGGACAGTAAATATCAACAGTTATTCATTGGGTGGTTAGTGTGTGGGTGTCATTAGAGTTCTTGGACTATAAATATCAACCATCATTCATTAGGTGGTGGGTTTGTGGGTGTCATTACAGTGCTCAGACTGTAAATATTAACAGTCATTTATAGGGTGGTGGGAGTGTGGATGTCATTACAGTGCTTAGACTGAAAATATCAACAGTCATTAATGGGGTGGTGGGTGTGTTGCTGTCATTACAGTGCTTGGACTATAAATATTAACCATCATTTATGGGGTTGTGGGTGTGTGGGTGTCATTACAGTTCTTGGACTGTAAATTTTAACAGTTATACATAGGGTGGTGGGTGTGTGAGTGTCATTACAGAGCATGGACTGTAAATATTATCAGTCATTTATGGGGTGGTGGGTGTGTGAGTGTCATTACAGTTTCTGGACTGTAAATATTAACAGTCATTCATAGGGTGGTGGGTGTGTGAGAGTCATTACAGAGCTTGGACTGTAAATATCAACATTCATTCATGGGGTGGTGGGTGTGTGGGTGTCATTACAGTGCTTAGACTGTAAATATCAACAGTCATTAATGGGGTGGTGGGTGTGTGGCTGTCATTGATGTGCTTGCAGTGTAAATATCAACATTCAATAATGGGGTTGGGGCTGTGTAGGTGTTATTACAGTGCTTTGACTGTAAATATCAAAAGTCATTCTTGGGATGGTGAGTGTGTTGGTGTCATGACATTGCTTGGACTGTAAATATCAAGTCATTCATTGGGTGGTGGGTGTGTCTGTGTCATTAGTGCTTGGACTGTAAATATCAACAGTAATTCATGGGGTGGTGGGTGGCATTACCGTGCTTGGACTCTTAATATCAACAGTAATTAATGGGGTGATGGGTGTGTGGGTGTCATTATAGTGCTTGAACTGTAAATATCAACAGTCATTCATAGGGTGGTGGGTGTGTGGGTTTAATTACAGTGCTTGGACTGTAAACAGAAAAAGTCATTCTTTGGGTGGTGAGTGTGTGGGTGTCATTACAGTGCTTAGAATGTAAATTTCAACAGTCATTTATGGGGTGGTGGGTGTGTCGGTGTCATTACAGTGCTTGGACTATAATATCAAAATTTATTCTTGGGGTGGTGAGTGTGTGGGTGTCATTACAGTGCTTGGACTTTAACCCCTCCGGGACGGGCCAAGAATGGAAATACGTACTGTGGTTCTGGGTTCAATACTAATTTTTTACCCTGCCTGTCCGGGTATTTCCCGGAAAATCACTCTACTTCTCTTACTCCCTACGTCTAAACTACAATACTGAACAACTTAAATTTGATTGTGTACTCACCATCAACTCCTCCTCTTTCCATTAAAACCAACCCCAGCTCTCTAGGACACTCCATTGCCGAGAAATCAAGTGAGGAATGGAGGTCACTTTTCCCGTGAGAGCGAGGCTGCGTTCGCTTTGTGAGCGTGGCTGTGACTCAATCTAGCTGGTTGCACCCGCGGAGTGGAGGTTACAGGAGCGGGTGCGCCCGGCAGCGCGGTAGGATGCACCGAATCGAACGAGCCCGTATTTTCTTCACTACGCCCAGCCATTGTCACGGTCAAGCACACACTGATTGAATGTGGGGATGAAAAGGTCTGGTGGTGAAGTATAGCCAGATCAAAAAAAATCCCGACAAATTTGGCGTTTTTCCCCATAAATTACCAAAAGCGGGATTTCCCGCTGCCCGGACTCTGTCGACAGAGCGGGATTTCCCGCTGCCCGGCCTCTGTCGACCGAGCGGGAAATCCCGCTGCCCGGACTCTGGGGGTTAAATATCAACAGTCATTCATGGGGTGGTGGATGTGTGGATGTCATTATAGTGCTTGAACTGTAAATATCAACAGTCATTCATGGGGTGGTTGGTGTGTGAGTGTCATTACAGTGCTTGGACTGTAAATATAAAAAGTCATTCTTGGGGTGGTGGGTGTGTGGGTGTAATTACAGTGCTTAGACTGTAAATTTTAACAGTCATTTATGGGGTGGTGGGTGTGTGGCTGTCATTACAGTGCTTGGACTGTAAATATCAACAGTCAATCATGAGGTGGTGGGTTTTTGGGTGTCATTACAGTGCTTTGACCATAAATATCAACAGTCATTCATAGGTGGTGGGTGTGTGGGTGTCATTACAGTGTTTTGATTATAAATATCAACAGTCATTCATAGGTTGGTTGGTGTCATTAGAGGGTTTGGACTGTAAATATCAACAGTCATTCATGGGGTTGTGGGTGTGTGGATGTCATTACAGTGCATGGACTGAAAATATCAACTGTCATTCCTGGGGTGGTGGGTGTGTGGGTGTCATTACAGTGCGTGGACTGTAAATATCAAGCGTCATTTATGGGTTTGGTGAGTGTGTGGGTGTCATTACAGAGCTTGGACTGTAAATATTAACAGTCATTCATGGGGTGGTGGGTGTGTGGGTGTCATTACAGTGCTTTTACTGTAAACATTAACAGTCATTTATTGGGTGTTGGGTGTGTGGGTGTCATTACAGTGCTTAGACTGTAAATATCAACAGTCATTTATAGGGTGGTGGGTGTGTTGCTGTCATTACAGTGCTTGGACTGTAAATATCAACAGTCAATCATGGGGTGGTGGGTGTGTGGGTGTCATAACAGTGCTTGGACTGAAAATATCAACAGTCATTCATGGGGTGTTGGGTGTGTGAGTGTCATTACAGTGCTTGGACTGTAAATATTAACTGTCATTTATGGGGTGGTGGGTGTGTAGGTGTCATTACAGTGTTTGGACTGTACATATCAAAAGTCAATCTCGGGGTGGTGAGTGTGTGGGTGACATTACAGTGCTCAGACTGTAATTATTAACAGTCGTTCATGGGGTGGTGGGTGTGTGGGTGTCATTACAGTGCTTAGACTGTAAATTTCAACAGTCATTTATGGGGTGGTGGGTGTGTGACTGTCATTACAGTGCTTGGACTGTAAATATCAACCGTCAATCATGGGGTGGTGGGTGTTTGGGTGTCATTACTGTGCTTTGACTGTAAATTTCAACAGTCATTCATAGGTGGTGGGTGTGTGGGTGTCATTACAGTGTTTTGATTGTAAATATCAATAGTCTTCATAGGTTGGTTGGTGTCATTAGAGTGCTTTGACCGTAAATATCAACAGTCATTCATGGGGTGGTATGTGTGTGGATGTCACAACAGTGCATGGACTGAAAATATCAACTGTCATTCATGGGGTGGTGGGTGTGTGGGTGTCATTACAGTGCTTGGACTGTAAATATCAACCATAATTAATAGGGTGGTGGGTGTGGGGGTGTCATTACAGTGCTTAAACTGTAAATATCAACAGTCATTCATGGGGTGGTGGGTGTGTGGGTGTCATTACAGTGCTCGGACTGTAAATATAAAAAGTCATTCTTGGGGTTATGGGTGTGTGGGTGTCATTACAGTTCTTAGACTGTAAATATCAACAGCCATTTATGGAGTTTTGGTTGTGTAGTTGTCATTACAGTGCTTGGACTGTAAATATCAACAGTCAATCATGGGGTGGTGGGGGTGTGGGTGTCATTACAGTGCTTGGACTGTAAATATTAACAGTAATTTATGGAGTGGTGGGTTTGTTGGTGTCATTACAGTGCTTGGACTCTAAATATCAACAGTAATTCTTGGGGTGGTGAGTTTGGAGGTGTCATTACAGTGTCTAGACTGTAAACATATTAATAGTCATTTATTGGGTGGTGGGTGTGTGGGTGTCATTACAGAGCTTGGACTGTAAATATCAACAGTCATTCATAGGGTGGTGTGTGTGTGAGTGTAATTACTGAGCTTGGACTGTAAATATCAACAGTCATTTATGGGGTGGTTAATGTGTCGGTGTCATTACAGTGCTTGGACTGTAAATATCAAAAGTCATTCATGGGGTGGTGGGTGTGTGGGTGTCATTACAGTGCTTAGACTGGAAATTTCAACAGTCATTTATGGGGTGGTGGGTGTGTGACTGTCATTACAGTGCTTGGACTGTAAATATCAACTGTCATTCATGGGATGGTGGGTGTGTGGATGTCACAACAGTACATGGACTGAAAATATCAACTGTCATTTCTGGGGTGGTGGGTGTGTGGGTGTCATTACAGTGCTTGTACTGTAAATATCAACCATAATTAATAGGGTGGTGGGTGTGGGGTGTCATTACAGTGCTTGGACTTTAAATATCAACAGTAATTAATGGGGTGGTGGGTGTGTGGGTGTCATTACAGAGCTTGGACTGTAAATATCAACAGTCATTCATCGGGTGGTGTGTGTGTGAGTGTAATTACTGAGCTTGGACTGTAAATATCAAAAGTCATTCTTGGGGTGGTTGGTGTGTCGGTGTCATTACATTGCTTGGACTGTAAATATTAAAAGTAATTCTTTGGGTGGTGGGTTTGTGGGTGTCATTACAGTGCTTAGACTGTAAATATCAACAGTCATTTATAGGGTGGAGGGTGTGTGGCTGTCATTACAGTGCTTGGACTGTAAATATCAACAGTCAATCATGGGGTGGTGGGTTTGTGGGTGTCATTATAGTGCTTTGACTTAAAATATCAACAGTCATTCATGGGGTGTTGGGTGTGTGAGTGTCATTACAGTTCTTGGACTGTAAGTATCAACAGTCATTTATGGGGTGGTGTGTGTGGGTGTGACATTACAGTGCATGGACTGTAAATATTAACAGTCATTCATGGGGTAGTGGGTGTGTGGATGTCATTACAGTGCTCGGACTGAAAATATCAACCTTTATTTATGGGGTGGTGGGTGTGTGGGTGTTATTACAGTGGTTGGACTGAAAATATCAACAGTCGTTTATGGGGTGGTGGGTGTGTGGGTGTCATTACAGTGCTTGGACTATAAATATCAACTGTCATTTATGGGGTTGTGGGTGTGTGGGTGTCATTACAGTTCTTGGACTGTATATATCAACAGTCATACATATAGTGGAGGGTGTGTGAGTGTCATTAAAGAGCTTGGACTGTAAATATCATTAGTAATTCATGGGGTTGTGGGTGTGTAGGTGTCATTACAGTGCTTGGACTGTAAATATCAAAAGTCATTCTTGGGGTGGTGGGTGTGTGGGTGTCATTACAAAGCTTGGACTGTAAATATCAACAGTCATTCATGAGGTTGTATGTGTGTAGGTGTCATTACAGTGCTTGGACTGTAAATATCAAAAGTCATTCTTTGGTGGTGGGTTTGTGGGTGTCATTACAGTGCTCAGATTGTAAATATTAACAGTCATTCATAGGGTTGTGGGTGTGTGGGTGTCATTACAGTTCTTTGACTCTAAATATCATCTGTCATTCATAGGGTGGTGGGTTTGTGAGTGTCATTACAAAGCTTGGACTGTAAATATCAATAGTCATTCATGAGGTTGTATGTGTGTAGGTGTCATTACAGTGCTTGGACTGTAAATATCAAAAGTCATTCTTTGGTGGTGGGTGTGTGGGTGTCATTACAGTGCTTAGACTGTAAGTATCAACAATCATTTATGGGGTGGTGGGTGTGTGGCTGTCATTATAGTGCTTGGACTGTAAATATCAACAGTTAATCATGGGGTGGTGGGTGTGTGGGTGTCATTAGACTGCTTGGACTGTAAATATTAACAGTCATGAATGGTGTGGTTGTGTGTGGATGTCATTACAGTGCTTAGACTGAAAATATCAACAGTCATTCATGGGGTGGTAGGTGTGTGATTGTCATTACAGTGCTTGGACTATAAATATCAACCGTCATTTATGGGGTTGTGGGTGTGTGGGTGTCATTACAGTTCCTTGACTGTAAATATCAACTGTCATTCATAGGGTGGTGGGTGTGTGAGTTTCATTACAAAGCTTGGACTGTAAATATTAACAGTCATTCATGGGGTTGTATGTGTGTATGTGTCATTACAGTGCTTGGACTGTAAATATCAAAAGTCATTCTTGGGGTGGTGGGTGTGTAGGTGTCATTACAGTGCTTCGACTGTAAGTATCAACAGTCATTTATGGGGTGGTGGGTGTGTGTGTGACATTACAGTGCATGGACTGTAAATATTAAAAGTCATTCATGGGGTAGTGGGTGTGTGGATGTCATTACAGTGCTCGGACTGAAAATATCAACCATTATTTATGGGGTGGTGGGTGTGTGGGTGTTATTACAGTGGTTGGACTGTAAATATCAACCGTCATTCATAGGGTGGTGGGTGTATGAGTTTCATTATAGAGCTTGGACTGTAAATATAAACAGTCATTCATGGAGTGGTCGGTGTGTGGGTGTCATTACAGTGCTTGGACTGTAAATATTAACAGTAATTAATGGGGTGGTGGGTGTGTGGATGTCATTACAGAGCTTAAACTGAAAATATCAACAGTCGTTTATGGGGTGGTGGGTGTGTGGGTGTCATTACAGTGCTTGGACTATAAATATCAACTGTCATTTATGGGGTTGTGGGTGTGTGGGTGTCATTACAGTTCTTGGACTGTCTATATCAACAGTCATACATAGGGTGGAGGGTGTGTGAGTGTCATTAAAGAGCTTGGACTGTAAATATCATCAGTAATTCATGGGGTTGTGGGTGTGTGGGTGTCATTACAGTTCTTTGACTGTAAATATCAACTGTCATTCATAGGGTGGTGGGTGTGTGAGTGTCATTACAAAGCTTGGACTGTAAATATCAACAGTCATTCATGGGGTTGTATGTGTGTATGTGTCATTACAGTGCTTGGACTGTAAATATCAAAAGTCATTCTTGGGGTGGTAGGTGTGTGGGTGTCATTACAGTGCTTAGACTGTAAGTATCAACAGTCATTTATGGGGTGGTGGGTGTGGGTGTGACATTACAGTGCATGGACTGTAAATATTAACAGTCATTCATGGGGTAGTGGGTGTGTGGATGTCATTACAGTGCTCGGACAGAAAATATCAACCTTTATTTATGGGGTGGTGGGTGTGTGGGTGTTATTACAGTGGTTGGACTGTAAATATCAACCGTCATTCATAGGGTGGTGGGTGTGTGAGTGTTATTATAGAGCTTGGACTGTAAATATCAACAGTCATTCATGGGGTGGTCGGTGTGTGGGTATCATTACAGTGCTTGGACTGTAAATATTAACAGTCATTTATGGGGTTGTGGGTGTGTGGGTGTCATTACAGTTCTTGGACTGTATATATCAACAGTCATACATATAGTGGAGGGTGTGTGAGTGTCATTAAAGAGCTTGGACTGTAAATATCATCAGTAATTCATGGGGTTGTGGGTTTGTAGGTGTCATTACAGTGCTTGGACTGTAAATATCAAATGTCATTCTTGGGGTGGTGGGTGTGTGGGTGTCATTACAGTGCTTAGACTGTAAATATCAACAGTCATTATTGGGGTGTTGGGTGTGTGGCCGTCATTATAGTGTTTGGACTGTAAATATCAACAGTCAATCATAGAGTGGTGGGTATGTGGGTGTCATTACAGTGCTTGGACTGTAAATATCAACAGTCAATCATGGGGTGGTGGGTATGTGGGTGTCATTACAGTGCTTGGACTGTAAATATCAACAGTCATTCATTGGGTGGTGGGTGTGTTGGTGTCATTACAGTGTTTTAATTGTAAATATCAACAGTCATTAATAAGGTGGTGGGTGTCATTAGAATGCTTGGACTGTAAATATCAACAGTCATTTATGGAGTGGTGGGTGTGTTAGTGTCATTACAGTGCTTGGACTATAAATATCAACCATAATCATGGGGTGGTGGGTGTGGGGCGTCATTACAGTGCTTTGACTGTAAATATCAACAGTCATTCATGGGGTGGTGGGGGTGAGGGTGTCATTACAGTGCTTAGACTGTAAACATCAACAATCATTTATTTGGTGGTGGGTGTGTGGGTGTCATGATAGTGCTTGGACTGTAAATATCAACAGTCATTAATGGGGTGGTGGGTGTGTGGGTGTCATTACATTGCTTGGACTGTAAATATCAAGTCATTCAAGGGGTGGTGGGTGTATGTGTGTCATTAGTGCTTGGACTGTGAATATCAACAGTCATTCATGGGGTGGTGGGTGGCATTACAGTGCTTAGACTCTAATATCAACAGTCATTAATGGGGTGATGGTTGTGTGTTTGTCATTACAGTTCTTGGACTGTAGATATCAACAGTTATTCATGGGGATGTGGGTGTTTGGGTGTCTATGCAGTGCTTGGACTATAAATATCAACAGTTAATCATATGGTGGTGGGTGTGTGGCTGTCATTTCAGTGCTTAGACTGTAAATATCAACAATCATTCATGGGGTTGTGGGTGTGTGGGTGTCATTATAGTGCTTGGACTGTAAATATCAACAGTCATTCATGAGGTGGTGGGTGTGTGGGTGTCATTACATTGCTTGGACTGTAAATATCAAGTCATTCATGGGGTGGTGGGTGTATGGGTATCATTAGTGCTTGGACTGTGAATATCAACAGTCATTCATGGCGTGGTGGGTGGCATTACAGTGTTTAGACTCTAATATCAACAGTTATTCATAGGGTGATGGGTGTGTAGGTGTCATTACAGTGCTTGGACTGTAAATATAAACAGTTATTCATGGGGATGTGGGTGATTGGGTGTCATTATAGTGTTTGGACTGTAAATATTATCCTTCATTCATGGGGTAGTGGGTGTGTGGATGTCATTACAGTGCTTGGACTAATAATATCTACTGTCATTAATGGGGTGGTGGGTGTGTGGGTTTCATTACAGTTCTTGTACTGTAAATATCAACCATCCTTTATTGGGTGGTTGGTGTGTGTGTGACATTACAGTGCATGGACTGTAAATATTAACAGTCATTCATGGGGTAGTGGGTGTGTGGATGTCATTACAGTGCTCGGACTGAAAATATCAACCGTTATTTATGGGGTGGTGGGTGTGTGGGTGTCATTACAGTTCTTGGACTTTAAATATAAACTATCATTAATTAGGTGGTGGGTTTGTGGGTGTCATTACAGTGCATAGACTGCAAATTTCAACAGTCATTAATGGGGTGGTGGGTGTGTGACTGTCATTACAGTGCTTGGACTGTAAATATCAACCATCAATCATAGGGTGGTGGGTGTTTGGGTGTCATTACTGTGCTTTGACTGTAAATTTCAACAGTCATTCATAGGTGGTGGGTGTGTGGGTGTCATTACAGTGTTTTGATTGTAAATATCAATAGTCTTCATAGGTTGGTTGGTGTCATTAAAGTGCTTGGACTGTAAATATCAACAGTCATTCATGGGGTGGTGGGTGTGTGGATGTCACAACAGTGCATGGACTGAAAATATCAACTGTCATTCATGGGGTGGTGGGTGTCATTACAGTGATTGGACTGTAAATATCAACCATAATTAATAGGGTGGTGGGTGTGGGGCTGTCATTACAGTGCTTGGACTTTAAATATCAACAGTCATTAATGGGGTGGTTGATGTGTGGGTGTCATTATAGTGCTTGAACTGTAAATATAAACAGTCATTCATGGGGTGATGGGTGTGTTGGTGTCATTACAGTGCTTGGACTGTAAATATAAAAAAGTCATTCTTGGGGTGATGGGTGTGTGGGTGTCATTACAGTTCTTAGACTGTAAATATCAACAGCCATTTATGGAGTTTTGGTTGTGTAGTTGTCATTACAGTGCTTGGACTGTAAATATCAACAGTCAGTCATGGGGTGGTGGGGGTGTGGGTGTCATTACTGTGCTTGGACTGTAAATATTAACAGTAATTTATGGAGTGGTGGGTGTGTGGGTGTCATTACAGTGCTTGGACTGTAAATATCAACAGTCATTCATGGGGTGGTGGGTTTGTAGGTGTCATTACAGTGTCTAGACTGTAAACATATTAATAGTCATTTATTGGGTGGTGGGTGTGTGGGTGTCATTACAGAGCTTAGACTGTAAATATTAACAGTCATTCATGGGGTTGTGGGTGTGTGGGTGTCATTACAGTTCTTTGACTGTAAATATCAACTGTCATTCATAGGGTGTTGGGTGTGTGAGTGTCATTATAGAGCTTGGACTGTAAATATCAACAGTCATTAATGGAGTGGTAGTTGTGTGGGTGTCATTACAGTGTTTGGACTGTAAATATCAACAGTCATTAATTGGGTGGTGGGAGTGTGTGTGACATTACAGTGTATGGACTGTAAATATTAACAGTCATTCATGGGGTAGTGGGTGTGTGGATGTCATTACAGTGCTCGGACTGAAAATATCAACTGTTATTTATGGGGTGGTGGGTGTGTGGGTGTTATTACAGTGGTTGGACTGTAAATTTCAAGTCATTCATGGGGTGGTGGGTGTAGGGGTGTCATTAGTGCTTGGACTGTGAATATCAACAGTCATTCATGGAGTGGTGGGTGGCATTACAGTGCTTAGACTCTAATATCAACAGTTATTCATAGGGTGATGGGTGTGTAGGTGTCATTACAGTGCTTTGACTGTAAATATAAACATTTATTTATGGGGATGTGGTGTTTGGGTGTCATTATAGTGTTTGGACTGTAAATATTATCAGTCATTCATGGGGTAGTGGGTGTGTGGATGTCATTACAGTGTTTTGACTAATAATATCAACTGCCATTAATGGGGTGGTGGGTGTGTGGGTTTCATTACATTTCTTGTACTGTAAATATCAACCATCCTTTATTGGGTGGTTGGTGTGTGTGTGACATTACAGTGCATGGACTGTAAATATTAACAGTCATTCATGGGGTAGTGGGTGTGTGGATGTCATTACAGTGCTCGGACTGAAAATATCAACCGTTATTTATGGGGTGGTGGGTGTGTGGGTGTTATTACAGTGGTTGGATTGTAAATATCAACCGTCATTCAAAGGGTGGTAGGTGTGTGAGTGTCATTATAGAGCTTGGACTGTAAATATCAACAGTCATTCATGGAGTGGTGGTTGTGTGGGAGTCATTACAGTGCTTGGACTTTAAATATCAACATTCATTAATTGGGTGGTAGAGGTGTAAGTGTCATTACAGAGCTTGGACTGTAAATATCAACAGTCAATCATGGGGTGGTCGGTGCGTAGGTGTCATTACAGTGCTCAGACTGTAAATATCATCAGTAATTCATGGGGTTGTGGGTGTGTAGGTGTCATTACAGTGCTTGGACTGTAAATATCAACCATAATTCATGGGGTGGTGGGTGTGGGGTGTCATTACAGTTCTTGGACTGTAAATATAAACCATCATTAATTAGGTGGTGGGTTTGTGGGTGTCATTACAGTGCTCAGACTGTAAATATTAACAGTCATTCATGGGGTTGTGGGTGGGTGGGTGTCATTACAGTTCTTTGACTGTAAATATCAACTGTCATTCATAGGGTGTTGGGTGTGTGAGTGTCATTATAGAGCTTGGACTGTAAATATCAACAGTCATTAATGGAGTGGTAGTTTTTGTGGGTGTCATTACAGTGCTTGGACTGTAAATATCAACAGTCATTAATTGGGTGGTGGGTGTGTGTGTGACATTACAGTGCATGGACTGTAAATATTAACAGTCATTCATGGGGTAGTGGGTGTGTGGATGTCATTACAGTGCTCGGACTGAAAATATCAACCGTTATTTATGGGGTGGTGGGTGTGTGGGTGTTATTACAGTGCTCAGACTGTAAATATTAACAGTCATTCATGGGGTTGTGGGTGGGTGGGTGTCATTACAGTTCTTTGACTGTAAATATCAACTGTCATTCATAGGGTGTTGGGTGTGTGAGTGTCATTATAGAGCTTGGACTGTAAATATCAACAGTCATTAATTGGGTGATGGAGGTGTAAGTGTCATTACAGAGCTTGGACTGTAAATATCAAAATTCAATCATGGGGTGGTCGGTGTGTGGGTGTCATTACAGTGCTCAGACTGTAAATATCATCAGTAATTCTTGGGGTTGTGGGTGTGTGGGTGTCATTACAGTGCTTGTACTGTAAATATCAACCATAATTCATGGGATGGTGGGTGTGGGGTGTCATTACAATTCTTGGACTGTAAATATAAACCATCATTAATTAGGTGGTGGGTTTGTGGGTGTCATTACAGTGCTTAGACTGTAAATATTAACAGTCATTCATGGGGTTGTGGGTGTGTGGGTGTCATTACAGTTCATTGACTGTAAATATCAACTGTCATTCATAGGGTGTTGGGTGTGTGAGTGTCATTATAGAGCTTGGACTGTAAATATCAACAGTCATTCATAGAGTGGTAATTGTGTGGGTGTCATTACAGTGCTTGGACTGTAAATATCAACAGTCATTAATTGGTTGGTGGGTGTGTGTGTGACTTTACAGTGCATGGACTGTAAATATTAACAGTCATTCATGGGGTAGTGGGTGTGTGGATGTCATTACAGTGCTCGGACTGAAAATATCAACCGTTATTTATGGGGTGGTTGGTGTGTGGGTGTTATTACAGTGGTTGCACTGTAAATATCAACCGTCATTCATAGGGTGGTGGGTGTGTGAGTGTCATTATAGAGCTTGGACTGTAAATATCAACAGTCATTCATGGAGTGGTCGGTGTGTGGGTGTCATTACAGTGCTTGGACTGTAAATATCAACAGTCATTAATTGGGTGGTGGAGGTGTAAGTGTCATTACAGTGCTTGGACTGTAAATATCAACAGTCAATCATGGGGTGGTCGGTGTGTGGGTGTCATTACAGTGCTTGGACTGTAAATGTCAACAGTCATTCATGGGGTGGTGCGTGTTTTGGTTTATAGTGCTTAGACTGTCAATATCAACAGTCATTCATGGGGTGGTGAGTGTGTGGGTGTCAATACAGTTCTTGGACTATAAATATAAACCATCATTCATTAGGTGGTGGGTGTGTGGGTGTCATTACAGTGCTTGGGCTATAAATATCAACTGTCATTTATAAGGTTGTTGGTGTGTGGGTGTCATTACAGTTCTTGGACTGTATATATCAACAGTCATACATAGGTTGGTGGGTGTGTGAGTGTCATTACAGAGTTTGGACTGTAAATATCATCAGTAATTCATGGGGTTGTGGGTGTGTAGGTGTCATTACAGTGTTTCGACTGTAAATATCACAAGTCATTCTTGGGGTGGTGGGTGTGTTGGTGTCATTACAGTGCTTAGACTGTAAATATCATCAGTCATTTATGGGGTGGTGGGTGTGTGGCTGTCATTATAATGCTTGGACTGTAAATATCAACAGTCAATCATGGAGTGGTGGGTAGGTGGGTGTCATTACAGTGCTTGGAATGTAAATATCAACCGTCATTCATGGGGTGGTGGTTGTGTGGTTGTCATTACAGTGTTTTGGTTGTATATATCAACAGTCATTTATAAGGTGCTGGGTATCATTAGAGTGCTTGGACTGTAAATATTAACAGTCATTCATGGAGTGGTAGGTGTGTTGGTGTCATTACAGTGCTTGGAGAGTAAATATCAACCATAATTCATGGGGTGGTGGGTGTGGGGTGTCATTACAGTTCTTGGACTGTAAATATAAACCATCATTCATTAGGTGGTGGGTTTGTGGGTGTCATTACAGTGCACAGACTGTAAATATTAATAGTCATTCATGGGGTTGTGGGTGTGTGGGTGTCATTACAGTTCTTTGACTGTAAATATCAACTGTCATTCATAGGGTGGTGGAGGTGTAAGTGTCATTACAGAGCTTGGACTGTAAATATCAACAGTCAATCATGGGGTGGTCGGTGTGTAGGTGTCATTAAAGTGCTCAGACTGTAAATATCATCAGTAATTCATGGGGTTGTGGGTGTGTAGGTGTCATTACAGAGCTTGGACTGTAAATATCAAACATAATTCATGGGGTGGTGGGTGTGGGGTGTCATTACAGTTCTTGGACTGTAAATATAAACCATCATTAATTAGGTGGTGGGTTTGTGGGTGTCATTACAGTGCTCAGACTGTAAATATTAACAGTCATTCATGGGGTTGTGGGTGTGTGGGTGTCATTACAGTTCTTTGACTGTAAATATCAACTGTCATTCATAGGGTGTTGGGTGTGTGAGTGTCATTATAGAGCTTGGACTGTAAATATCAACAGTCATTAATGGAGTGGTAGTTGTGTGGGTGTCATTACAGTGCTTGGACTGTAAATATCAACAGTCATTAATTGGGTGGTGGGTGTATGTGTGACATTACAGTGCATAGACTGTAAATATTAACAGTCATTCATGGGGTAGTGGGTGTGTGGATGTCATTACAGTGCTCGGACTGAAAATATCAACCGTTATTTATGGGGTGGTGGGTGTGTGGGTGTTATTACAGTGGTTGGACTGTAAATATCAACCGTCATTCATAGGGTGGTGGGTGTGTGAGTGTCATTATAGACCTTGGACTGTAAATATCAACAGTCATTCATGGAGTGGTGGTTGTGTGGGTGTCATTACAGTGCTTGGACTGTAAATATCAACAGTCATTAATTGGGTGGTGGAGGTGTAAGTGTCATTACAGAGCTTGGACTGTAAATATCAAAATTCAATCATGGGGTGGTCGGTGTGTGGGTGTCATTACAGTGCTCAGACTGTAAATATCATCAGTAATTCTTGGGGTTGTGGGTGTGTGGGTGTCATTACAGTGCTTGTACTGTAAATATCAACCATAATTCATGGGATGGTGGGTGTGGGGTGTCATTACAATTCTTGGACTGTAAATATAAACCATCATTAATTAGGTGGTGGGTTTGTGGGTGTCATTACAGTGCTTAGACTGTAAATATTAACAGTCATTCATGGGGTTGTGGGTGTTTGGGTGTCATTACAGTTCTTTGACTGTAAATATCAACTGTCATTCATAGGGTGTTGGGTGTGTGAGTGTCATTATAGAGCTTGGACTGTAAATATCAACAGTCATTCATAGAGTGGTAATTGTGTGGGTGTCATTACAGTGCTTGGACTGTAAATATCAACAGTTATTAATTGGGTGGTGGGTGTGTGTGTGACATTACAGTGCATGGACTGTAAATATTAACAGTCATTCATGGGGTAGTGGGTGTGTGGATGTCATTACTGTGCTCGGACTGAAAATATCAACCGTTATTTATGGGGTGGTGGGTGTGTGGGTGTTATTACAGTGGTTGCACTGTAAATATCAACCGTCATTCATAGGGTGGTGGGTGTGTGAGTGTCATTATAGAGCTTGGACTGTAAATATCAACAGTCATTCATGGAGTGGTCGGTGTGTGGGTGTCATTACAGTGCTTGGACTGTAAATATCAACAGTCATTAATTGGGTGGTGGAGGTGTAAGTGTCATTACAGTGCTTGGACTGTAAATATCAACAGTCAATCATGGGGTGGTCGGTGTGTGGGTGTCATTACAGTGCTTGGACTGTAAATGTCAACAGTCATTCATGGGGTGGTGCGTGTTTTGGTTTATAGTGCTTAGACTGTCAATATCAACAGTCATTCATGGGGTGGTGAGTGTGTGGGTGTCAACACAGTTCTTGGACTATAAATATAAACCATCATTCATTAGGTGGTGGGTGTGTGGGTGTCATTACAGTGCTTGGGCTATAAATATCAACTGTCATTTATGGGGTTGTTGGTGTGTGGGTGTAATTACAGTTCTTGGACTGTATATATCAACAGTCATACAAAGGTTGGTGGGTGTGTGAATGTCATTACAGAGCTTGGACTGTAAATATCATCAGTAATTCATGGGGTTGTGGGTGTGTAGGTGTCATTACAGTGTTTCGACTGTAAATATCACAAGTCATTCTTGGGGTGGTGGGTGTGTTGGTGTCATTACAGTGCTTAGACTGTAAATATCAACAGTCATTTATGAGGTGGTGGGTGTGTGGCTGTCATTATAATGCTTGGACTGTAAATATCAACAGTCAATCATGGAGTGGTGGGTAGGTGGGTGTCATTACAGTGTTTTGATTGTATATATCAACAGTCATTTATAAAGTGCTGGGTATCATTAGAGTGCTTGGACTGTAAATATTAACAGTCATTCATGGAGTGGTGGGTGTGTTGGTGTCATTACAGTGCTTGGAGTGTAAATATCAACCATAATTCATGGGGTGGTGGATGTGGGGTGTCATTACAGTTCTTGGACTGTAAATATAAACCATCATTCATTAGGTGGTGGGTTTGTGGGTGTCATTACAGTGCACAGACTGTAAATATTAAGAGTCATTCTTGGGGTTGTGGGTGTGTGGGTGTCATTACAGTTCTTTGACTGTAAATATCAACTGTCATTCATAGGGTGGTGGAGGTGTAAGTGTCATTACAGAGCTTGGACTGTAAATATCAACAGTCAATCATGGGGTGGTCGGTGTGTAGGTGTCATTAAAGTGCTCAGACTGTAAATATCATCAGTAATTCATGGGGTTGTGGGTGTGTAGGTGTCATTACAGTGCTTGGACTGTAAATATAAAACATAATTCATGGAGTGGTGGGTGTGGGGTGTCATTACAGTTCTTGGACTGTAAATATAAACCATCATTAATTAGGTGGTGGGTTTGTGGGTGTCATTACAGTGCTCAGACTGTAAATATTAACAGTCATTCATGGGGTTGTGGGTGTGTGGGTGTCATTACAGTTCTTTGACTGTAAATATCAACTGTCATTCATAGGGTGTTGGGTGTGTGAGTGTCATTATAGAGCTTGGACTGTAAATATCAACAGTCATTAATGGAGTGGTAGTTGTGTGGGTGTCATTACAGTGCTTGGACTGTAAATATCAACAGTCATTAATTGGGTGGTAGGTGTGTGTGTGACATTACAGTGCATGGACTGTAAATATTAACAGTCATTCATGGGGTAGTGGGTGTGTGGATGTCATTACAGTGCTCGGACTGAAAATATCAACCGTTATTTATGGGGTGGTGGGTGTTTGGGTGTTATTACAGTGGTTGGACTGTAAATATCAACCGTCATTCATAGGGTGGTGGGTGTGTGAGTGTCATTATAGACCTTGGACTGTAAATATCAAGAGTCATTCATGGAGTGGTGGTTGTGTGGGTGTCATTACAGTGCTTGGACTGTAAATATCAACAGTCATTAATTGGGTGGTGAAGGTGTAAGTGTCATTACAGTGCTTGGACTGTAAATATCAACAGTCAATCATGGGGTGGTCGGTGTGTGGGTGTCATTACAGTGCTCAGACTGTAAATATCATCAGTAATTCATGGGGTTGTGGGTGTGTAGGTGTCATTACAGTGCTTGGACTGTAAATATCAACAATAATTCATGGGGTGGTTGGTGTGGGGTGTCATTACAGTTCTTGGACTGTAAATATAAACCATCATTAATTAGGTGGTGGGTTTCTGGGTGTCATTACAGTGCTCAGACTGTAAATATTAACAGTCATTCATGGGGTTGTTAGTGTGTGGGTGTCATTACATTTCTTTGACTGTAAATATCAACTGTCATTCATAGGGTGTTGGGTGTGTGAGTGTCATTATAGAGCTTGGACTGTAAATATCAACAGTCATTCATGGAGTGGTAGTTGTGTGGGTGTCATTACAGTGCTTTGACTGTAAATATCAACAGTCATTAATTGGGTTGTGGGTGTGTGTGTGACATTACAATGATTGGACTGTAAATATTAACAGTCATTCATGGGGTAGTGGGTGTGTGGATGTCATTACAGTGCTCGGACTGAAAATATCAACCGTTATTTATGGGGTGGTGGGTGTGTGGGTGTTATTACAGTGGTTGGACTGTAAATATCTACCGTCATTCATAGGGTGGTGGGTGTGTGAGTGTCATTATAGAGCTTGGACTGTAAATATCAACAGTCATTCATGGAGTGTTCGGTGTGTTGGTGTCATTACAGTGCTTGGACTGTAAATATCAACAGTCATTAATTGGGTGGTAGAGGTGTAAGTGTCATTACAGTGCTTGGACTGTAAATATCAACAGTCAATTATGGGGTGGTCGGTGTGTGGGTGTCATTACAGTGCTTGGACTGTAAATGTCAACAGTCATTCATGGGGTGGTGCATGTGTTGGTGTCATGACAGTGCTTAGACTGTCAATATCAACAGTCATTCATGGGGTGGTGAGTGTGTGGGTGTCAATACAGTTCTTGGACTATAAATATAAACCATTATTCATTAGGTGGTGGGTGTGTGGGTGTCATTACAGTGCTTGGGCTATAAATATCAACTGTCATTTATAGGGTTGTTGGTGTGTGGGTGTCATTACAGTTTTTGGACTGTATATATCAACAGTCATACATAGGTAGGTGGGTGTGTGAGTGTCATTACAGAGCTTGGACTGTAAATATCATCAGTAATTCATGGGGTTGTGGGTGTGTAGTTGTCATTACAGTGCTTGGACTGTAAATATCAAAAGTCATTCTTGGGGTGGTGGGTGTGTGGGGGTCATTACAGTGCTTAGACTGTAAATATCAACAGTCATTTATGGGGTGGTGGGTGTGTGGCTGTCATTATAGTGCTTGGACTGTAAGTATCAACAGTCAATCATGGAGTGGTGGGTAGGTGGGTGTCATTACAGTGCTTGGACTGTAAATATCAACCATCATTCATGGGGTGGTGGTTGTGTGGTTGTCATTACAGTGTTTTGATTGTATATATCAACAGTCATTTATAAGGTGCTGGGTGTCATTAGAGTGCTTGGACTGGAAATATCAACAGTCATTCATGGAGTGGTGGGTGTGTTGGTGTCATTACAGTGCTTGAAGTGTAAATATCAACCATAATTCATGGGGTGGTGGGTGTGGGGTGTCATTACAGTTCTTGGACTGTAAATATAAACCATCATTCATTAGGTGGTGGGTTTGTGGGTGTCATTACAGTGCACAGACTGTAAATATTGAGAGTCATCCATGGGGTTGTGGGTGTGTGGGTGTCATTACAGTTCTTTGACTGTAAATATCAACTGTCATTCATAGGGTGGTGGGTGTGTGAATGTCATTACAAAGCTTGGACTGTAAATATCAACAGCTATTCATGAGGTTGTATGTGTGTAGGTGTCATTACAGTGCTTGGACTGTAAATATCAAAAGTCATTCTTTGGTGGTGGGTGTGTGGGTGTCATTACAGTGCTTAAACTGTAAGTCTCAACATTCATTTATGGGTAGGTGGGTTTGTGGCTGTCATTATAGTGCTTGGAGTGTAAATATCAACAGTTAATCATGGGGTGGTGGGTATGTGGGTGTCATTACAGTGCTTGGACTGTAAATATCAACAGTCATTCATTGGGTGGTGGGTGTGTGGGTGTCATTACAGTGTTTTGATTGTAAATATCAACAGTCATTAATATGGTGGTGGGTGTCATTCGAATGCTTGGACTGTAAATATCAACAGTCACTCATGAAGTGGTGGGTGTGTTGGTGTCATTACAGTGCTTGGACTATAAATATCAACCATAATCATGGGGTGGTGGGTGTGGGGCGTCATTACAGTGCTTTGACTGTAAATATCAACAGTCATTCATAGGGTGGTGGGGGTGAGGGTGTCATTACAGTGCTTTGACTGTAAATATCAACAATCATTCATGGGGTGGTGGGTGTGTGGGTGTCATTATAGTGCTTGGACTGTAAATATCAACAGTCATTAATGGGGTGGTGGGTGTGTGGGTGTCATTACATTGCTTGGACTGTAAATATCAAGTCATTCAAGCGGTGGTGGGTGTATGTGTGTCATTAGTGCTTGGACTCTGAATATCAACAGTCATTCATGGGGTGGTGGGTTGCATTACAGTGCTTAGACTCTAATATCAACAGTCATTCATGGGGTGATGGGTGTGTGGGTGTCATTACAGTTCTTGGACTGTAGATATCAACAGTTATTCATGGGGATGTTGGTGTTTGGGTGTCTATGCAGTGCTTGGACAGTAAATATCAACAGTTAATCATATGGTGGTGGGTGTGTGGGTGTCATTATTCTGCTTGGAGTGTAAATATTAACAGTCATTTATGGTGTAGTGGGTGTGTGGATGTCATTACAGTGCTTAGACTGAAAATATCAACAGTCATTCATTGGGTGGTGGGTGTGTGATTGTCATTACAGTGCTTGGACTATAAATATCAACCGTCATTCTTGGGGTGGTGGGTGTGTGGGTTTCATTACAGTTCTTTGACTGTAAATATCAACTGTCATTCATAGGGTGGTGGGTGTTCGAGTGTCATTACAAAGCTTGGACTGTAAATATCAACAGTCCTTTATGGGGTTGTATGTGTGTAGTTGTCATTACAGTGCTTGGACTGTAAATATCAAAAGTCATTCTTGGGGTGGTGGGTGTGTGGGTGTCATTACAGTGCTTAGACTGTAAGTATCAACAGTCATTTATGGGGTGGTGGGTGTGTGGGTGTCATTACAGTGCTTTGACTGTAAATATCAACAGTCATTAATTGGGTGGTGGAGGTGTAAGTGTCATTACAGTGCTTGAACTGTAAATATCCACAGTCAATCATGGGGTGGTCGGTGTGTGGGTGTCATTACAGTGCTTGGACTGTAAACGTCAACAGTCATTCATTGGGTGGTGCATGTGTTGGTGTCATGACAGTGCTTAGACTGTAAATATCAACAGTCATTCATGGGGTGGTGAGTGTGTGTGTGTCATTACAGTTCTTGGACTATAAATATCAATCATCATTCATTAGGTGGTTGGTTTGTGGGTGTCATTACAGTGCTCAGACTGTAAATATTAACAGTCATTTATGGGGTGGTGGGTGTGTGGATGTCATTACAGGACTTAGACTCAAAATATCAACTGTCATTTATGTGGTGGTGGATGTGTGGGTGTCATTACAGTGCTTCCAATATAAATATCAACTGTCATTTATGGGGTTGTGGGTGTCATTGCAGTTCTTGGACTGTAAATATCAACAGTCATACATAGGGTGGTGGGTGTGTGAGTGTCATTACAGAGCTTGGACTGTAAATATCATCAGTAATTCATGGGGTTTTGGGTGTGTAGGTGTCATTACAGTGCTTGTACTGTAAATATCAAAAGTCATTCTTGGGGTGGTGGTTGTGTAGGTGTCATTAGAGTGCTTAGACTGTAAATATCAACTGTCATTCATAAGGTGGTGGGTGTGTGAGTGTCATTACAAAGCTTGGACTGTAAATATCAACAGTCATTCATGGGGTTGTATGTGTGTAGGTGTCATTACAGTGCTTGGACTGTAAATATCAAAAGTCATTCTTGGATTGGTGGGTGTGTGGGTGTCATTACAGTGCTTAGACTGTAAGTATCAACAGTCATTTATGGGGTGGTGGGTGTGTGGGTGTCATTACAGTGCTTTGACTGTAAATATAAACAGTCATTAATTGGGTGGTGGAGGTGTAAGTGTCATTACAGTGCTTGAACTGTAAATATCAACAGTCAATCATGGGGTGGTCGGTGTGTGGGTGTCATTACAGTGCTTGGACTGTAAACATCAACAGTCATTCATGGGGTTGTGCATGTGTTGGTGTCATGACAGTGCTTAGACTGTAAATATCAACATTCATTCATGGGGTGGTGAGTGTGTGGGTGTCATTACAGTTCTTGGACTATAAATATCAACCATCATTCATTAGGTGGTTGGTTTGTGGGTGTCATTACAGTGCTCAGACTGTAAATATTAACAGTCATTTATGGGGTGGTGGGTGTGTGGATGTCATTACAGGGCTTAGACTCAAAATATCAACAGTCATTTATGGGGTGGTGGATGTGTGGGTGTCATTACAGTGCTTGCAATATAAATATCAACTGTCATTTATGGAGTTGTGTGTGTCATTGCAGTTCTTGGACTGTAAATATCAACAGTCATACATAGGGTGGTGGGTGTGTGAGTGTCATTACAGAGCTTGAACTGTAAATATCAAAAGTCATTCTTGGGGTGGTGGTTGTGTGGGTGTCATTAGATTGCTTAGACTGTAAATATCAACAGTCATTTATGGGGTGGTGGGTGTGTGGCTGACATTATAGTGCTTGGACTATAAATATCAACAGTCAATCATGGAGTGGTGGGTATGTGGGTGTCATTACAGTGCTTGGACTGTAAATATCAAAAGTCATTCTTGGGGTGGTGGGTGTGTGGGTGTCATTAGAGTGCTTGGACTGTAAATATCAACAGTCATTCAAAGAGTGGTAGGTGTGTTGGTGTCATTACAGTGCTTGGACTGTAAATATCTACCATAATTCATGGGGTGGTGGGTGTGGGGTGTCATTACAGTTCTTGGGCTGTAAATATAAACCATCATTCATTAGATGGTGGGTTTGTGGGTGTCATTACAGTGCTCAGACTGTAAATATTAACAGTCATTCATGGGGTTGTGGGTGTGTGGGTGTCATTACAGTTCTTTGACTGTAAATATCATCTGTCATTCATAGGGTGGTGGGTGTGTGAGTGTCATTACAAAGCTTGGACTGTAAATATCAACAGTCATTCATGAGGTTGTATGTGTGTAGGTGTCATTACAGTGCATGGACTGTAAATATCAAAAGTCATTCTTTGGTGGTGGGTGTGTAGGTGTCATTACAGTGCTTAGACTGTAAGTATCAACAGTCATTTATGGAGTGGTGGGTGTGTGGCTGTCATTATAGTGCTTGGACTGTAAATATCAACAGTTAATCATGGGGTGGTAGGTGTGTGGGTGTCATTAGACTGCTTGGACTGTAAATATTAACAGTCATGAATGGTGTGGTGGGTGTGTGGATGTCATTACAGTGCTTAGACTGAAAATATCAACAGTCATTCATGGGGTGGTAGGTGTGTGATTGTCATTACAGTGCTTGGACTATAAATATCAACCGTCATTTATGGGGTTGTGGGTGTGTGGGTGTCATTACAGTTCTTTGACTGTAAATATCAACTGTCATTCATAGGGTGGTGGGTGTGTGAGTGTCATTACAAAGCTTGGACTGTAAATATCAACAGTCATTCATTGGGTTGTATGTGTGTATGTGTCATTACAGTGCTTGGACTGTAAATATCAAAAGTCATTCTTGGGGTGGTGGGTGTGTGGGTGTCATTACAGTGCTTAGACTGTAAGTATCAAAAGTCATTCTTGGGGTGTTGGGTGTGTGTGTGTCATTACAGTGCTTTGACTGTAAATATCAACAGTCATTTATAGGGTGGTGGGTGTGTGAGTGTCATTACAAAGCTTGGACTGTAAATATAAACAGTCATTCATGGGGTTGTATGTGTGTATGTGTCATTACAGTGCTTGGACTGTAAATATCAAAAGTCATTCTTGGGGTGGTGGGTGTGTGGGTGTCATTACAGTGCTTAGACTGTAAGTATCAACAGTCATTTATGGGGTGGTGGGTGTGTGTGTGTCATTACAGTGCTTTGACTGTAAATATCAACAGTCATTAATTGGGTGGTGGAGGTGTAAGTGTCATTACAGTGCTTGAACTGTAAATATCAACAGTCAATCATGGGGTGGTCGGTGTGTGGGTGTCATTACAGTGCTTGGACTGTAAACATCAACAGTCATTCATGGGGTGGTGCATGTGTTGGTGTCATGACAGTGCTTGGACTGTAAATATCAACAGTCATTCATGGGGTGGTGAGTGTGTGGGTGTCATTACAGTTCTTGGACTATAAATATCAACCATCATTCATTAGGTGGTTGGTTTGTGGGTGTCATTACAGTGCTCAGACTGTAAATATTTACAGTCATTTATGGGGTGGTGGGTGTGTGGATGTCATTACAGGGCTTAGATTAAAAATATCAACAGTCATTTATGGGGTGGTGGATGTGTGGGTGTCATTACAGTGCTTGCAATATAAATATCAACTGTCATTTATGGGGTTGTGTGTGTCATTGCAGTTCTTGGACTGTAAATATCAACAGTCATACATAGGGTGGTGGGTGTGTGAGTGTCATTACAGAGCTTGGACTGTAAATATCAAAAGTCATTCTTGGGGTGGTGGTTGTGTGGGTGTCATTAGAGTGCTTAGACTGTAAATATCAACAGTCATTTATGGGGTGGTGGGTGTGTGGCTGTCATTATAGTGCTTGGACTGTAAATATCAACAGTCAATCATGGAGTGGTGGGTATGTGGGTGTCATTACAGTGCTTGGACTGTAAATATCAAAAGTCATTCTTGGGGTGGTGGGTGTGTGGGTGTCATTAGAGTGCTTGGACTGTAAATATCAACAGTCATTCAAGGAGTGGTAGGTGTGTTGGTGTCATTACAGTGCTTGGACTGTAAATATCAACCATAATTCATGGGGTGGTGGGTGTGGGGTGTCATTACAGTTCTTGGACTGTAAATATAAACCATCATTCATTAGATGGTGGGTTTGTGGGTGTCATTACAGTGCTCAGACTGTAAATATTATCAGTCATTCATGGGGTTGTGGGTGTGTGGGTGTCATTACAGTGCTTAGACTGTAAGTATCAACAGTCATTTATGGGGTGGTGGGTGTGTGGCTGTCATTATAGTGCTTGGACTGTAAATATCAACAGTTAATCATGGGGTGGTGGGTGTGTGGGTGTCATTAGACTGCTTGGACTGTAAATATTAACAGTCATGAATGGTGTGGTGGGTTTGTGGATGTCATTACAGTGCTTAGACTGAAAATATCAACAGTCATTCATGGGGTGGTAGGTGTGTGATTGTCATTACAGTGCTTGGACTATAAATATCAACCGTCATTTATGGGGTTGTGGGTGTGTGGGTGTCATTACAGTTCTTTGACTGTAAATATCAACTGTCATTCATAGGGTGGTGGGTGTGTGAGTGTCATTACAAAGCTTGGACTGTAAATATCAACAGTCATTCATGGGGTTGTATGTGTGTATGTGTCATTACAGTGCTTGGACTGTAAATATCAAAAGTCATTCTTGGGGTGGTGGGTGTGTGGGTGTCATTACAGTGCTTAGACTGTAAGTATCAACAGTCATTTATGGGGTGGTGGGTGTGTGTGTGACATTACAGTGCATGGACTGTAAATATTAACAGTCATTCATGGGGTAGTGGGTGTGTGAATGTCATTACAGTGTTCGGACTGAAATTATCAACCTTTATTTATGGGGTGGTGGGTGTGTGGGTGTTATTACAGTGGTTGGACTGTAAATATCAACCGTCATTCATAGGGTGGTGGGTGTGTGAGTGTCATTATAGAGCTTGGACTGTAAATATCAACAGTCATTCATGGAGTGGTCGGTGTGTGGGTGTCATTACAGTGCTTGGACTGTAAATATCAACCATCATTCATGAGGTGGTGGTTGTGTGGTTGTCATTACAGTGTTTTGATTGTAAATATAAACAGTCATTTATAAGGTGGTGGGTGTCATTAGAGTGCTTGAACTGTAAATATCAACAGTCATTCATGGAGTGGTGGGTGTGTTGGTGTCATTACAGTGCTTGGACTGTAAATATCAACCATAATTCATGGGGTGGTGGGTGTGGGGTGTCATTACAGTTCTTGGACTGTAAGTATAAATCATCATTCATTAGGTGGTGGGATTGTGGGTGTCATGACCGTGCTCAGACTGCAAATATTAACAGTCATTCATGGGGTTGTGGGTGTGTGGGTGTCATTACAGTTCTTTGACTGTAAATATCAACTGTCATTCAAAGGGTGTTAGGTGTGTGAGTGTCATTACAAATCTTGGGCTGTAAATATCAACAGTCATTCATGACGTTGTATGTGTATAGGTGTCATTACAGTGCTTGGACTGCAAATATCAAAAGTCATTCTTTGGTGGTGGGTGTGTGGGTGTCATTACAGTGCTTAAACTTTAAGACTCAAAAGTCATTTATGGAGTGGTGGGTGTGTGGCTGTCATTATAGTGCTTGGACTGTAAATATCAACAGTCAATCATGGGATGGTGGGTATGTGGGTTTCATTACAGTGCTTGGACTGTAAATATCAACCATCATTCATTGGGTGGTGGGTGTGTGGGTGTCATTACAGTATTTTGATTGTAAATATCAACAGTCATTAATAAGGTGGTGGGTGTCATTAGAAAGCTTGGACTGTATATATCAACAGTCATTCATGGAGTGGTGGGTGTGTTAGTGTCATTACAGTGCTTGGACTATAAATATCAACCATAATCATGGGGTGGTGGGTGTGGGGCGTCATTACAGTGCTTTGACTGTAAATATCAACAGTCATTCATGGGGTGGTTGGGGTCAGGGTGTCATTACAGTGCTTAGACTGTAAATATCAACAATCATTCATGGGGTAGTGGGTGTGTGGGTGTCATGATAGTGTTTGGACTGTAAATATCAACAGTCATTAATAGGGTGGTGGGTGTGTGGGTGTCATTACATTGTTTGGACTGTAAATATCAAGTCATTCAAGGGGTGGTGGGTGTCTATGTGTCATTAGTGCTTGGACTGTGAATATCAATATTTATTCATGGGGTGGTGGGTGGCATTACAGTGCTTAGACTCTAATATCAACAGTCATTAATGGGGTGATGGGTGTGTGGGTGTCATTACAGTTCTTGGACTGTAGATATCAACAGTTATTCATGGGGATGTGGGTGTTTGGGTGTCTATGCAGTGCTTGGACTGTAAATATCAACAGTTAATCATATGGTGGTGGGTGTGTGGCTATCATTAGACTGCTTGGAGTGTAAATATTAACAGTCATTTATGGTGTAGTGGGTGTGTGGATGTCATTACAGTGCTTAGACTGAAAATATCAACAGTCATTCATGGGGTGGTGGGTGTGTGATTGTCATTACAGTGCTTGGACTATAAATATCAACCATCATTTTTGGGGTGGTGGGTGTGTGGGTGTCATTACAGTTATTTGACTGTAAATATCTACTGTCATTCATAGGGTGTTGGGTGTGTGAGTGTCATTATAAAGCTTGGAGTGTAAATATCAACAGTCATTCATGGGGTTGTATGTGTGTAGGTGTCATTACAGTGCTTGGACTGTAAATATCAAAAGTCATTCTTGGGGTGGTAGGTTTGTGGTTGTCATTACAGTGCTTAGACTGTAAATATCAACAGTCATTAATAAGGTGGTGGGTGTGTGGCTGTCATTACAGTGCTTGGACTGTAAATATCAACAGTCAATCATGGGGTGGTGGGTTTGTGGGTGTCATTACAGTGCTTGGACTTAAAATATCAACAGTCATTCATGGGGTGTTGGGTGTGTGAGTGTCATTACAGTGCTTGGACTGTAAATATTAACTGTCATTTATGGGGTGGTGAGTGTGTAGGTGTCATTACAGTGTTTGGACTGTAAATATTAAAAGTCATTCTTGGGGTGGTGAGTGTGTGGGTGTCATTACAGTGCTCAGACTGTAATTATTAACAGTCATTCATGGGATGGTGGGTGTGTGGGTGTCTTCAAATTGTTTAGACTGTAAATTTCAACAGTCATTTATGGGGTTGTGGGTGTGTGGCTGTCATTACAGTGCTTGGACTGTAAATATCATCAGTCAATAATGGGGTGGTGAGAGTTTGGGAGTCATTACAGTGCTTTGACTGTAAATATCAACAGTCATACATAGGTGGTGGGTGTGTGGGTGTCATTACAGTGTTTTGATTGTAAATATCAACAGTCATTCATAGGTTGGTTGGTGTCATTAGAGTGCTTGGACTGTAAATATCAACAGTCATTTATGGGGTGGTTAGTGTGTGGATGTCATTACAGTGCATGGACTGAAAATATCAACTGTCATTCCTGGGGTGGTGGGTGTGTGGGTGTCATTACAGTGTTTGGACTGTAAATATCAACCATAATTAATAGGGTGGTGGGTGTGGGGTGTCATTACAGTTCTTGGACTTTAAATATCAACAGTCATTAATGGGGTGGTTGATGTGTGGGTGTCATTATAGTGCTTGAACTGTAAATATCAACAGTCATTCATGGGGTGGTGGGTGTGTTGGTGTCATTACAGTGCTTGGACTGTAAATATAAAAAGTCATTCCTGGGGTGATGGGTGTGTGGGTGTCGTTATAGTTCTTAGATTGTAAATATCAACAGTTATTTATGGAGTTTTGGTTGTGTAGTTGTCATTACAGTGCTTGGAATGTAAATATCAACAGTCAATCATGGGGTGGTGGGGGTGTGGGTGTCATTACAGTGCTTGGACTGTAAATATTAACAGTAACTTATGGAGTGGAGGTTGTGTGGGTGTCATTACAGTGCTTGGACTGTAAATATCAACAGTCATTCATGGGGTGGTGGGTTTGTAGGTGTCATTACAGTGCTTAGACTGTAAACATATTAATAGTCATTTATTGGGTGGTGGGTGTGTGGGTGTCATTACAGAGCTTGGACTGTAAATATCAACAGTCATTCATAGGGTGGTGTGTGTGTGAGTGTAATTTCTGAGCTTGGACTGTAAATATCAACAGTCATTTATGGGGTGGTTGGTGTGTCGGTGTCATTACAGTGCTTGGACTGTAAATATCAAAAGTCATTCTTGGGGTGGTGGGTTTGTGGTTGTCATTACAGTGCTTAGACTGTAAATATCAACAGTCATTAATAGGGTGGTGGGTGTGTAGGTGTCATTACAGTGTTTGGACTGTACATATCAAAAGTCATTTTTGGGTTGGTGAGTGTGTGGGTGTCATTACAGTGCTCAGACTGTAATTATTAACAGTCATTTATGGGGTGGTGGGTGTGTGGGTGTCATTACAGTGCTTAGACTGTAAATTTCAACAGTCATTTATGGGGTGGTGGGTGTGTGACTGTCATTACAGTGCTTGGACTGTAAATATCAACCGTCAATCATGGGGTGGTGGGTGTTTGGGTGTCATTACTGTGCTTTGACTGTAAATTTCAACAGTCATTCATAGGTGGTGGGTGTGTGGGTGTCATTACAGTGTTTTGATTGTAAATATCAATAGTCTTCATATGTTGGTTGGTGTCATTAGAGTGCATGGACTGAAAATATCAACAGTCATTCCTGGGGTGGTGGGTGTGTGGGTGTCATTACCGTGCTTGGACTGTAAATATCAACCATAATTAATAGGGTGGTCGGAGTGGGGGTGTCATTACAGTGCTTGGACTTTAAATATCAACAGTCATTAATGGGGTGGTTGATGTGTGGGTGTCATTATAGTGCTTGAACTGTAAATATCAACAGTCATTTATGGGGTGGTGGGTGTGTTGGTGTCATTACAGTGCTTGAACTGTAAATATAAAAAGTCATTCCTGGGGTGATGGGTGTGTGGGTGTCGTTACAGTTCTTAAACTGTAAATATCAACAGCCATTTATGGAGTTTTGGTTGTGTAGTTGTTATTACAGTGCTTGGAATGTAAATATCAACAGTCAATCATGGGGTGGTGGGGGTGTGGGTGTCATTACAGTGCTTGGACTGTAAATATTAACAGTAATTTATGGAGTGGAGGTTGTGTGGGTGTCATTACAGTGCATGGACTGTAAATATCAACAGTCATTCATGGGGTGGTGGGTTTGTAGGTGTCATTACAGTGTCTAGACTGTAAACATATTAATAGTCATTTATTGGGTTGTGGGTGTGTGGGTGTCATTACAGAGCTTGGACTGTAAATATCAACAGTCATTCATAGGGTGGTGTGTGTGTGAGTGTAATTTCTGAGCTTGGACTGTAAATATCAACAGTCATTTATGGGGTGGTTGGTGTGTCGGTGTCATTACAGTGCTTGGACTGTAAATATCAAAAGTCATTCTTGGGGTGGTGGGTTTGTGGTTGTCATTACAGTGCTTAGACTGTAAATATCAACAGTCATTAATAGGGTGGTGGGTGTGTGGCTGTCATTACAGTGCTTGGACTGTAAATATCAACAGTCAATCATGGGGTGGTGGGTTTGTGGGTGTCATTACAGTGCTTGGACTTAAAATATCAACAGTCATTCATGGGGTGTTGGGTGTGTGAGTGTCATTACAGTGCTTGGACTGTAAATATTAACTGTCATTTATGGGGTGGTGAGTGTGTAGGTGTCATTACAGTGTTTGGACTGTAAATATTAAAAGTCATTCTTGGGGTGGTGAGTGTGTGGGTGTCATTACAGTGCTCAGACTGTAATTATTAACAGTCATTCATGGGATGGTGGGTGTGTGGGTGTCATCAAATTGTTTAGACTGTAAATTTCAACAGTCATTTATGGGGTTGTGGGTGTGTGGCTGTCATTACAGTGCTTGGACTGTAAATATCATCAGTCAATAATGGGGTGGTGAGAGTTTGGGAGTCATTACAGTGCTTTGACTGTAAATATCAACAGTCATACATAGGTGGTGGGTGTGTGGGTGTCATTACAGTGTTTTGATTGTAAATATCAACAGTCATTCATAGGTTGGTTGGTGTCATTAGAGTGCTTGGACTGTAAATATCAACAGTCATTTATGGGGTGGTTAGTGTGTGGATGTCATTACAGTGCATGGACTGAAAATATCAACTTTCATTCCTGGGGTGGTGGGTGTGTGGGTGTCATTACAGTGTTTGGACTGTAAATATCAACCATAATTAATAGGGTGGTGGGTGTGGGGTGTCATTACAGTTCTTGGACTTTAAATATCAACAGTCATTAATGGGGTGGTTGATGTGTGGGTGTCATTATAGTGCTTGAACTGTAAATATCAACAGTCATTCATGGGGTGGTGGGTGTGTTGGTGTCATTACAGTGCTTGGACTGTAAATATAAAAAGTCATTCTTGGGGTGATGGGTGTGTGGGTGTCATTACAGAGCTTGGACTGTAAATATCAACAGCCATTTATGGAGTTTTGGTTGTGTAGTTGTCATTACAGTGCTTGGACTGTAAATATCAACAGTCAATCAAGGGGTGGTGGGGGTGTGGGTGTCATTACAGTGCTTGGACTGTAAATATTAACAGTAATTTATGGAGTGGTTGGTGTGTGGGTGTCATTACAGTGCTTGGACTGTAAATATCAACAGTCATTCATGGGGTGGTGGGTTTGTAGGTATCATTACAGGGCTTAGACTGTAAACATATTAATAGTCATTTATTGGGTGGTGGGTGTGTGGGTGTCATTACAGAGCTTGGACTGTAAATATCAACAGTCATTCATAGGGTGGTGTGTGTGTGAGTGTAATTACTGAGCTTGGACTGTAAATATCAACAGTCATTTATGGGGTGGTTGGTGTGTCGGTGTCATTACAGTGCTTGGACTGTAAATATCAAAAGTCATTCTTAGGGTGGTGGGTTTGTGGTTGTCATTACAGTGCTTAGACTGTAAATATCAACAGTCATTAATAGGGTGGTGGGTGTGTGGCTGTCATTACAGTGCTTGGACTGTAAATATCAACAGTCAATCATGGGGTGGTGGGTTTGTGGGTGTCATTACAGTGCTTGGACTTAAAATATCAACAGTCATTCATGGGGTGTTGGGTGTGTGAGTGTCATTACAGTGCTTGGACTGTAAATATTAACTGTCATTAATGGGGTAGTGGGTGTGTAGGTGTCATTACAGTGTTTGGACTGTAAATATTAAAAGTCATTCTTGGGGTGGTGAGTGTGTGGGTGTCATTACAGTGCTCAGACTGTAATTATTAACAGTCATTCATGGGATGGTGGGTGTGTGGGTGTCATCAAATTGTTTAGACTGTAAATTTCAACAGTCATTTATGGGGTTGTGGGTGTGTGGCTGTCATTACAGTGCTTGGACTGTAAATATCATCAGTCAATAATGGGGTGGTGAGAGTTTGGGAGTCATTACAGTGCTTTGACTGTAAATATCAACAGTCATACATAGGTGGTGGGTGTGTGGGTGTCATTACAGTGTTTTGATTGTAAATATCAACAGTCATTCATAGGTTGGTTGGTGTCATTAGAGTGCTTGGACTGTAAATATCAACAGTCATTTATGGGGTGGTTAGTGTGTGGATGTCATTACAGTGCATGGACTGAAAATATCAACTTTCATTCCTGGGGTGGTGGGTGTGTGGGTGTCATTACAGTGTTTGGACTGTAAATATCAACCATAATTAATAGGGTGGTGGGTGTGGGGTGTCATTACAGTTCTTGGACTTTAAATATCAACAGTCATTAATGGGGTGGTTGATGTGTGGGTGTCATTATAGTGCTTGAACTGTAAATATCAACAGTCATTCATGGGGTGGTGGGTGTGTTGGTGTCATTACAGTGCTTGGACTGTAAATATAAAAAGTCATTCTTGGGGTGATGGGTGTGTGGGTGTCATTACAGAGCTTGGACTGTAAATATCAACAGCCATTTATGGAGTTTTGGTTGTGTAGTTGTCATTACAGTGCTTGGACTGTAAATATCAACAGTCAATCAAGGGGTGGTGGGGGTGTGGGTGTCATTACAGTGCTTGGACTGTAAATATTAACAGTAATTTATGGAGTGGTTGGTGTGTGGGTGTCATTACAGTGCTTGGACTGTAAATATCAACAGTCATTCATGGGGTGGTGGGTTTGTAGGTATCATTACAGGGCTTAGACTGTAAACATATTAATAGTCATTTATTGGGTGGTGGGTGTGTGGGTGTCATTACAGAGCTTGGACTGTAAATATCAACAGTCATTCATAGGGTGGTGTGTGTGTGAGTGTAATTACTGAGCTTGGACTGTAAATATCAACAGTCATTTATGGGGTGGTTGGTGTGTCGGTGTCATTACAGTGCTTGGACTGTAAATATCAAAAGTCATTCTTAGGGTGGTGGGTTTGTGGTTGTCATTACAGTGCTTAGACTGTAAATATCAACAGTCATTAATAGGGTGGTGGGTGAGTGGCTGTCATTACAGTGCTTGGACTGTAAATATCAACAGTCAATCATGGGGTGGTGGGTTTGTGGGTGTCATTACAGTGCTTGGACTTAAAATATCAACAGTCATTCATGGGGTGTTGGGTGTGTGAGTGTCATTACAGTGCTTGGACTGTAAATATTAACTGTCATTAATGGGGTAGTGGGTGTGTAGGTGTCATTACAGTGTTTGGACTGTAAATATTAAAAGTAATTCTTGGGGTGGTGAGTGTGTGGGTGTCATTACAGTGCTCAGACTGTAATTATTAACAGTCATTTATGGGGTGGTGGGTGTGTGGGTGTCATTAAAGTGCTTTGACTGTAAATATCAACAGTCATTCATAGGTGGTGGGTGTGTGGGTGTCATTACAGTGTTTTGATTGTAAATATCAATAGTCTTCATAGGTTGGTTGGTGTCATTAGAGTGCTTGGACTGTAAATATCAACAGTCATTCATGGGGTGGTGGGTGTGTCGATGTCACAACAGTGCATGGACTGAAAATATCAACTGTCATTCCTGGGGTGGTGGGTGTGTGGGTGTCATTACAGTGCTTGGACTGTAAATATCAACAGTCATACATAGGTGGTGGGAGTGTGGGTGTCATTATAGTGTTTTGATTGTAAATATCAACAGTCATTCATAGTTTGGTTGGTGTCATTAGAGTGCTTGGACTGTAAATATCAACAGTCATTCATGGGGTGGTTAGTGTGTGGATGTCATTACAGTGCATGGACTGAAAATATCAACTGTCCTTCCTGGGGTGGTTAGTGTGTGGGTGTCATTACAGTGTTTGGACTGTAAATATCAACAGTGATTTATAAGGTGGTTGGTGTGTGGGTGTCATTACAGTGCTTGGACTGTAAATATCAACCATAATTAATTGGGTGGTGGGTGTGGGGGTTTCATTACAGTGCTTGGACTTTAATTATCAACAGTCATTCATGGGGTGGTGGGTGTGTGGGTTTCATTACAGTGCTTGGACTGTAAATATAAAAAGTCATTATTGGGGTGGTGGGTGTGTGGGTGTCATTACAGTGCTTAGACTGTAAATATCAACAGTCATTTATGGGGTGGTGGGTGTGTGGGTGTCATTAAAGTGCTTTGACTGTAAATATCAACAGTCCTTCATAGGTTGGTTTGTGTCATTAGAGTGCTTGGACTGTAAATATATACAGTCATTTATATGGTGGTGGGTATGTGGGCGACATTACAGTGCTTGGACTATAAATATCAACCAAAATTCATGGGGTGGTGGGTTTGCGGGTGTCATTACATTGCTTTGACTGTAAATATCAACAGTCATTCCTGGGGTGGTGGGTGTGAGAGTGTCATTACAGTGCTTAGACTGTTATTATCAACAGTCATTCATGGAGTAGTGGGTGTGTGGGTGTCATTATAGTGCTTGGACTGTAAATATCAACAGTCACCCATGGGGTGGTGGGTGTGTGTGTGTCATTAGTGCATGGACTGTAAATATCAACAGTCATTTATGGAATGGTGGGTGGCATTACAGTGCTTGGACTCTAAATATTAACAGTCATTCATAGAGTGGTGGGTGTGTGAGTGTCATTCCAGAGTTTGGACTATAAATATCAACAGTCATTCATGGGGTTGTGTGTGTTTGGGTGTCTATGCAGTGCTTGGAGTGTAAATATCAACAGTCAATCATGGGGTGGGTGGTGTGTGGGTGTCATTACAGTGTTTGGACTGTAAATATCAACAGTCATTCATGGGGTGGTGGGTGTGTGGGTGTCATTACAATGTTTTGATTGTAAATATCAACAGTCATTCATAGGGTGGTGGGTGTCATTACAGTTACTGGACTGTAAATATCAACAGTCATTCATAGGGTCGAGGGTGTGTGAGTGTCATTACAAAGCTTGGACTTTAAATATCAACAGTCATTCATGGGGTGGTGGGTGTGTGGGTGTCATTACAGTGCTTAGACTGTAAATATTAACAGTCATTTATTGGGTGGTGGGTGTGTGGGTGTCATTACAGTGCTTGGACTGTAAATATCAACAGTCAATCATGGGGTAGTCGTTGTGTGGGTGTCATTACAGTGCTTAAACTGTAAATATAAACAGTCATTCATGTGGTGGTGGGTGTGTGGGTGTCATTACAGTGCTGGGACTATAAATATCAACATTCATTTATTGGGTGGTGGGTGTCATTAGACTGCTTGGACTGTAAATATCAACAGTCAATCATGGGGTGGTCGGTGTGTGGGTGTCATTAGAGTGTTTGGAATGTAAATATCAAAAGTCATTCTTGGGATGGTGGGTGTGTGGGTGTCATTATAGTGCTTAAACTGTAAATATCAACAAATATTTATGGGGTGGTGGGTGTCATTATAGTGCTTGGACTGTAAATATCAACAGTCATTCATGGGGTGGTTAGTGTGTGGGTGTCATTTTAGTGCTTGGATTGTAAATATCAACAGTCATTTGTGGGGTGGTGGGTGTGTGGGTGTCATTACATTGCTTGTACTGTAAATATCAAGTCATTAATTGGGTGGTGGGTGTGTGTGTGTCATTAGTGCTTGGACAGTAAATATCAACAGTCATTCATGGGGTGGTAGGTGGCATTACAGTGCTTAGACTCTAAATATCAACAGTAATTCATGAGGTGATGGGTGTGTGAGTGTCATTACAGAGCTTGGACTGTAAATATCAACATACATTCATGGGGTGGTGGGTGTGTGGGTGTCATTACAGTGTTTTAACTATAAATATCAACATTCATTTATTAGGTGGTGGGCGTCATTAGAGTGCTTGGAATGTAAATATCAACAGTCATTCATGGGATGGTGGGTGTGTGGGTTTCATGACAGTGCTTGAACTGTAAATATCAACAGTCATTCTTTAGGTGTGTGACATTATAATGCTTGGACTGTAAATATTACCAGTCATTCATGGAGTGGTGTGTGTGTGGATGTCATTACATTGCTCGGACTGAAAATATTAACAGCCATTTATGGGGTGTTGGGTGTGTGGGTGTTATTACAGTGGTTGGACTGTAAATATCACCTGTCATTTATAGGGTGGTGGGTGTGTGAGTGTCATTACAGAGCTTGGACTGTAAATATCATCAGTTATTCATGAGGTGGTGGGTGTGTGGGTGTCATTGCAGTGCTTTGACTGTAAATATCAACAGTCATACATAGGTGGTGGGTGTGTGGGTGTCATTACAGTGTTTTGATTGTAAATATATACAGTCATTCATAGGTTGGTTGGTGTCATTAGAGTGCTTGGACTGTAAATATCAACAGTCATTAATGGGGTGGTTAGTGTGTGGATGTCATTACAGTGCATGGACTGCCTCGCATCCGTGAGGTCGGCAGATCGAGCCTCGCCCAGGCCCGAGAGTTTAAAACTGTTTACTGGGGGGTTACTGCCATGGCTGGGCACCATGGTGGGGAGTTGGGCTTGCCTGGCTGACGTTCAGGAGAGTATCTCATCAGAGATAGATACCAGAACTAAAACCCTGCAACTTTAACTTTAACTTTAAAATATCAACTGTCCTTCCTGGGGTGGTGGGTGTGTGGGTGTCATTACAGTGCTTGGACTGTAAATATCAACAGTGATTTATTAGGTGGTGGGTGTGTGGGTGTCATTACAGTGCTTGGAATGTAAATATCAACCATAATTAATTGGGTCGTGGGTGTGGGGGTTTCATTACAGTGCTTGGACTTTAATTATCAACAGTCATTCATGGGGTGGTGGATGTGTGGGTGTCATTATAGTGCTTGAACTGTAAATATCAACAGTCATTCATGGGGTGGTGGGTGTGTGGGTGTCATTACAGTGCTTGGACTGTAAATATAAAAAGTCATTCTTGGGGTGGTGGGTGTGTGGGTGTCATTACAGTGCTTAGACTGTAAATATCAACAGTCATTTATAGGGTGGTGGGTGTGTGGGTGTCATTATAGTGCTTTGACTTTAAATATCAATAGTCATTTAAGGGGTGGTGTGTGTGTGACTGTCATTACAGTGCTTGGACTGTAAATATCAACAGTCAATCATGGGGTGGTAGGTGTTTGGGTGTCATTAATGTACTTTGACTGTAAATATCAACAGTCATTCATAGGAGGTGGGTGTGTGGGTGTAATTACAGTGTTTTGATTGTAAATATCAACAGTCCTTCATAGGTTGGTTTGTGTCATTAGAGTGCTTGGACTGTAAATATATACAGTCATTTATAGGGTGGTGGGTATGTGTGCGACATTACAGTGCTTGGACTATAAATATCAACCAAAATTCATGGGGTGGTGGGTTTGCGGGTGTCATTACATTGCTTTGACTGTAAATATCAACAGTCATTCCTGGGGTGGTGGGTGTGAGAGTGTCATTACAGTGCTTAGGCTGTTATTATTAACAGTCATTAATGGGGTGTGGGTGTCATTATAGTGCTTGGACTGTAAATATCAACAGTCACCAATGGGGTGGTGGGTGTGTGTGTGTCATTAGTGCTTGGACTGTAAATATCAACAGTCATTTATGGGATGGTGGGTGGCATTACAGTGCTTGGACTGTAAATATCAACAGTCATTCATAGAGTGGTGGGTGTGTGAGTGTCATTCCAGAGCTTGGACTATAAATATCAACAGTCATTCATGGGGTTGTGTGTGTTTGGGTGTCTATGCAGTGCTTGGACTGTAAATATCAACAGTCAATCATGGGGTGGGTGGTGTGTTGGTGTTATTACAGTGTTTGGACTGTAAATATCAACAGTCATTCATGGGGTGGTGGGTGAGTGGGTGTCATTAGAATGTTTTGATTGTAAATATCAACAGTCATTCATAGGGTGGTAGATGTCATTACAGTTACTGGACTGTAAATATCAACAGTCATTCATAGGGTGGAGAGTGTGTGAGTGTCATTACAAAGCTTGGACTGTAAATACCAACAGTCATTCATGGGGTGGTGGGTGTGTGGGTGTCATTACAGTGCTTAGACAGTAAATATTAACAGTCATTTATTGGGTGGTGGGTGTGTGGGTGTCATTACAGTGCTTGGACTGTAAATATCAACAGTCAATCATGGGGTAGTCGTTGTGTGGGTGTCATTACAGTGCTTAAACTGTAAATATCAACAGTCATTCATGGGGTGGTGGGTGTGTGGGTGTCATTACAGTGTTTTAACTATAAATATCAACATTCATTTATTGGGTGGTGGGTGTCATTAGACTGCTTGGACTGTAAATATCAACAGTCAATCATGGGGTGGTCGGTGTGTGGGTGTCATTACAGTGCTGGGACTATAAATATTAACCGTCATTTATGGGGTGGTGGGTGTGTGGGTGTCATTACAGTGCATGGACTGTAAATATCAACAGTCATTCATAGAGTGGTGGGTGTGTAAGTGTCATTACAGAGCTTGGACTGTAAATATCAACAGTCATTAATGGGGTGGTTGGTGTGTAGGTGTCATTAGAGTGGTTGGAATGTAAATATCAAAAGTCATTCTTGGGATGGTGGTTGTGTGGGTGTCATTATAGTGCTTAAACTGTAAATATCATCAAATATTTATGGGGTGGTGGGTGTCATTAGAGTGCTTGGACTGTAAATATCAACAGTCATTCATGGAGTGGTGGGTGTGTGGGTGTCATTTTAGTGCTTGGACTGTAAATATCAACAGTCATTTGTGGGGTGGTGGGTGTGTGAGTGTCATTACATTGCTTGTACTGTAAATATCAAGTCATTAATTGGGTGGTGGGTGTGTGTGTGTCATTAGTGCTTGGACGGTAAATATCAACAGTCATTCATGGGGTGGTAGGTGGCATTACAGTGCTTAGACTCTAAATATCAACAGTAATTCATGAGGTGATGGGTGTGTGAGTGTCATTACAGAGCTTGGACTGTAAATATCAACATTCATTCATGGGGTGGTGGGTGTGTGGTTGTCATTACAGTGTTTTAACTATAAATATGAACATTCATTTATTAGGTGGTGGGCGTCATTAGCGTGCTTGGACTGTAAATATCAACAGTCATTCATGGGGTTGTGGGTGTCTGGGTGTCATGACAGTGCTTGGACTGTAAATATCAACAGTAATTCTTTAGGTGTGTGACATTACAATGCTTGGACTGTAAATATTACCAGTCATTCATGGAGTGGTGGGTGTGTGGATGTCATTACATTGCTCGGACTGAAAATATTAACAGCCATTTATGTGGTGTTGGGTGTGTGGGTGTTATTACAGTGGTTGGACTGTAAATATCACCTGTCATTTATAGGGTGGTGGGTGTGTGAGTGTCATTACAGAACTTGGACTGTAAATATCAACAGTCATTCATGGGGTGGTGGGTGTGTGGGTGTCATTACAGTGCTTGGATTGTAAATATCAACAGTCATTGATGGGGTGGTGGGTGTGTGGGTGTCATTACAGTGTTTCAACTGTAAATATCTACAGTCATTCATGGGGTGTTGCATTTGTTGGTGTCATGACAGTGCTTGGACTTGAAATATCAACAGTCATTCATTGGGTGGTGAGTGTGTGGGTGTCATTACAGTTCTTGGATTATAAATATCAACCATCATTCATTAGGTGGTGGGTTTGTGGGTGTCATTACAGTGCTCAGTGTGTAAATATTAACAGTCATTTATAGGGTGGTGGGAGTGTGGATGTCATTACAGTGCTTAGACTGAAAATATCAACAGTCATTCATGGGGTGGTGGGTGTGTGGCTGTCATTACAGTGCTTGGACTATAAATATTAACCGTCATTTATGGGGTTGTGGGTGTGTGGGTGTCATTACAGTTCTTGGACTGTAAATTTTAACAGTCATACATAGGGTGGTGGGTGTGTGAGTGTCATTACAGAGCTTGGACTGTAAATATTATCAGTCATTTATGGGGTGGTGGGTGTGTGAGTGTCATTACAGTTTCTGGACTGTAAATATTAACAGTCATTCATAGGGTAGTGGGTGTGTGAGAGTCATTACAGAGCTTGGACTGTAAATATCAACATTCATTCATGGGGTGGTGGGTGTGTGGGTGTCATTACAGTGCTTAGACTGTAAATATCAACAGTCATTAATGGTGTGGTGGGTGTGTGGCTGTCATTGATGTGCTTGCAGTGTAAATATCAACAGTCAATAATGGGGTTGGGGCTGTGTAGGTGTTATTACAGTGCTTTGACTGTAAATATCAAAAGTCATTCTTGGGATGGTGGGTGTTTTGGTGTCATGACATTGCTTGGACTGTAAATAACAAGTCATTCATTGGGTGGTGGGTGTGTCTGTGTCATTAGTGCTTGGACTGTAAATATCAACAGTAATTCATGGGGTGGTGGGTGGCATTACAGTGCTTGGACTCTTAATATCAACAGTAATTCATGGGGTGATGGGTGTGTGGGTATCATTACAGTGCTTAGACTGTAAATATCAACAGTCATTCATGGGGTGGTGGGTGTGTGGGTGTCATTACAGTGTTTTGACTGTAAATGTCAACAGTCATTCATAGGGTGGTGAGTGTCATTAGAGTGCTTGGACTGTAAATATCAACAGTTATTCATGGGGTGGTGTGTGTTTGTGGGTATCATGACAGTGCTTGGGCTGTATATATCAACAGTCAATCATGGGGTAGTGAGTGTGTGGGTGTTATTACAGTTCTTGGACTTTGAATATCAACAATCATTCATTGGGTGGTGGATGTGTGGGTGTTATTACAGTGCTCAGACTGTAAATATTAACAGTCATTCATGTGGTGGTGGGTGTGTGGATGTCATTACAGTGCTTGAACTGAAAATATCAACTGTCATTCATGGGGTAGTGGGTGTGCTGGTGTCATTAGAGTGCTTGGACTGTAAATATCAACTGTCATTTATGGGGTGGTGGGTGTGTGGGTGTCATTACAATTCCTGGACTGTAAATATCAACAGTCATTCATAGGGTGGTGGGTATGTGAGTGTCATTACAGTGTTTTAACTATAAATATCAACATTCATTTATTAGGTGGTGGGTTTTCATTAAAGTGCTTGGACTGTAAATATCAACAGTCATTCATGGGGTGGTGCATGTGTGGGTGTCATTACATTGCTTGGACTGTAAATATCAACAGTCATTCATGGGGTTTTGGGTGTTTGAGTGTCTATGCAGTGCTTGGACTGTATATATCAACAGTCAATCATGGGGTGGTGGGTGTCTGGGTGTCATTACAGTGCTTGGACTGTAAATATCAACAGTCATTCATGGGGTGGTTGGTGTGTGGGTGTCATTACAGTGTTTTGATTGTAAATATCAACTGTCATTTATAGGGTGGTGTGGGTCATTAGAGTGCTTGGACTGTAAATATCAACAGTCATTCGTGGGGTCGTTGGTGTGTGGGTGTCATTACAGTGCTTGGACTGTAAATATCAACAGTCATTCATGGTGTGGTGGGTGTGTGGGTGTCATTTCAGAGATTGGACAGTAAATATCAATAGTCATTCATGGGGTGGTGGGTGTGAGGATATCATCACAGTGCTTAGACTGTATATATCAACAATCATTCATGGGGTTGTAGGTGTGTGGGTGTCATTATAGTGCTTGGACTGTAAATATCAACAGTCATTCATGAGGTGGTGGGTGTGTGGGTGTCATTACATTGCTTGGCCTGTAAATATCAAGTCATTTATGGGGTGGTGGGTGTATGGGTGTCATTAGTGTTTGGACTGTGAATATCAACAGTCATTCATGGCGTGGTTGGTGGCATTACAGTGCTTAGACTCTAATATCAACAGTTATTCATAGGGTGATGGGTGTGTAGGTGTCATTACAGTGCTTGGACTGTAAATATCAACAGTCATTCATGGGGTGGTGGGTGTTTGGGTGTCATTATAGTGTTTGGACTGTAAATATTATCAGTCATTAATGGGGTAGTGGGTGTGTGGATGTCATTACAGTGCTTGGACTAATAATATCAACTGTCATTAATGGGGTGGTGGGTGTGTGGGTGTTATTACAGTGGTTGGACTGTAAATATCAACCGTCATTCAAAGGGTGGTGGGTGTGTAAGTGTCATTATTAAAACTTGGACTGTAAATATCAACAGTCATTCATGGAGTGGTGGTTGTGTGGATGTCATTACAGTGCTTGGACTGTAAATATCAACAGTCATTAATTGGGTGGTGGAGGTGTAACTGTCATTACAGAGCTTGGACTGTAAATATCAACAGTCAATCATGGGGTGGTCGGTGTGTAGGTGTCATTACAGTGCTCAGACTGTAAATATCATCAGTAATTCATGGGGTTGTGGGTGTGTAGGTGTCATTACAGTGCTTGGACTGTAAATATCAACCATAATTCAAGGGGTGGTGGGTGTGGGGTGTCATTACAGTTCTTGGACTGTAAATATAAACCTTCATTAATTAGGTGGTGGGTTTGTGGGTGTCATTACAGTGCTCAGACTGTAAATATTAACAGTCATTCATGGGGTTGAGGGTGTGTGGGTGTCATTACAGTTCTTTGACGGTAAATATCAACTGTCATTTATAGGGTGTTGGGTGTGTGAGTGTCATTATAGAGCTTGGACTGTAAATATCAACATTCATTAATGGAGTGGTAGTTGTGTGGGTGTCATTACAGTGCGTGGACTGTAAATATCAACAGTCATTAATTGGGTGGTGGGTGTGTGTGTGAAATTACAGTGCATGGACTGTAAATATTAACAGTCATTCATGGGGTAGTGGGTGTGTGGATGTCATTACAGTGCTCGGACTGAAAATATCAACCGTTATTTATGGGGTGGTGGGTGTGTGGGTGTTATTACAGTGGTTGGACTGTAAATATCAACCATCATTCATAGGGTGGTGGGTGTGTGAGTGTCATTATAGACCTTGGACTGTAAATATCAACAGTCATTCATGGAGTTGTGGTTGTGTGGGTGTCATTACAGTGCTTGGACTGTAAATATCAACAGTCAATCATAGAGTGGTGGGTATGTGGGTGTCATTACAGAGCTTGGACTGTAAATATCAACAGTCAATCATGGGGTGGTCGGTGTGTGGGTTTCATTACAGTGCTCAGACTGTAAATATCATCAGTAATTCATGGGGTTGTGGGTGTGTAGGTGTCATTACAGTGCTTGGACTGAAAATATCAACCAAAATTCATGGGGTGGTGGGTGTGGGGTGTCATTACAGTGCTTGGACTGTAAATATCAACAGTCATTAATTTGGTAGTGGAGGTGTAAGTGTCATTACAGTGCTTGGACTGTAAATATCAACAGTCAATCATGGGGTGGTCGGTGTGTGGGTGTCATTACCGTGCTTGGACTGTAAATGTCAACAGTCATTCATGAGGTGGTGCATGTGTTGGTGTCATGACAGTGCTTAGACTGTCAATATCAACAGTCATTCATGGGGTGGTGAGTGTATGGGTGTCAATACAGTTCTTGGACTATAAATATAAACCATCATTCATTAGGTGGTGGGTGTGGGGGTGTCATTACAGTGCTTGGGCTATAAATATCATCTGTCATTTATGGGGTTGTTGGTGTGTGGGTGTCATTACAGTTCTTGGACTGTATATATCAACAGTCAAACATAGGTTGGTGGGTGTGTGAGTGTCATTACAGAGCTTGGACTGTAAATATCATCAGTAATTCATGGGGTTGAGGGTGTGTAGGTGTCATTACAGTGCTTGGACTGTAAATATCAAAAGTCATTCTTGGGGTGGTGGGTGTGTGGGTGTCATTACAGTGCTTAGACTATAAATATCAACAGTCATTTATGGGGTGGTGGGTGTGTGTGTGACATTACAGTGCATGGACTGTAAATATTAACATTCATTCATGGGGTAGTGGGTGTGTGAATGTCATCACAGTGTTCGGACTGAAAATATCAACCGTTATTTATGGGGTGGTGGGTGTGTGGGTGTTATTACAGTGGTTGGACTGTAAATATCAACCGTCATTCATAGGGTGGTGGGTGTGTGAGTGTCATTATAGAGCTTGGACTGTAAATATCAACAGTCATTCATGGAGTGGTCGGTGTGTGGGTGTCATTACAGTGCTTGGACTGTAAATATTAACAGTCATTTATGGGGTGGTGGGTGTGTGGATGTCATTACAGGGCTTAGATTGAAAATATCAACAGTCATTTATGGGGTGGTGGGTGTGTGGGTGTCATTACAGTGCTTGGACTATAAATATCAACTGTCATTTATGGGGTTGTGGTTGTGTGGGTGTCATTACAGTTCTTGGACTGTATATATCAACAGTCATACATAGGGTGGAGGGTGTGTGAGTGTCATTACAGAGCTTGGACTGTAAATATCATCAGTAATTCATGGTGTTGTGGGTGTGTAGGTGTCATTACAGTGCTTGGACTGTAAATATCAAAAGTCATTCTTGGGGTGGTGGGTGTGTGGGTGTCACTACAGTGCTTAGACTGTAAATATCAACAGTCATTAATGGGGTGGTGGGTGTGTGGCCATCATTATAGTGCTTGGACTGTAAATATCAACAGTCAATCATGGAGTGGTGGGTATGTGGGTGTCATTACAGTGCTTGGACTGTAAATATCAACCATCATTCATGGGGTGGTGGTTGTGTGGTTGTCATTACAGTGTTTTGATTGTAAATATAAACAGTCATTTATAAAGTGGTGGGTGTCATTAGAGTGCTTGAACTGTAAATATCAACAGTCATTCATGGAGTGGTGGGTGTGTTGGTGTCATTACAGTGCTTGGACTGTAAATATCAACCATAATTCATTAGGTGGTGGGATTGTGGCTGTCATTACCGTGCTCAGACTGCAAATATTAACAGTCATTCATGGGGTTGTGGTTGTGTGGGTGTCATTACAGTTCTTTGACTGTAAATATCAACTGTCATTAATAGGGTGGTTGTGTGTGAGTGTCATTCCAAAGCTTGGACTGTAAATATCAACAGTCATTCATGACGTTGTATGTGTGTAGGTGTCATTACAGTGCTTGAACTGTAAATATCAACCATAATCATGGGGTGGTGGGTGTGGGGCGTCATTACAGTGCTTTGACTGTAAATATCAACAGTCATTCATAGGGTGGTGGGGGTGAGGGTGTCATTACAGTGCTTAGACTGTAAATATCAACAATCATTTATGGGCTGGTGGGTGTGTGGGTGTCATGATAGTGCTTGGACTGTAAAAATCAACAGTCATTAATGGGGTGGTGGGTGTGTGGGTGTCATTACATTGCTTGGACTGTAAATATCAAGTCATTCAAGGGGTGGTGGGTGTCTGTGTGTCATTAGTGCTTGGACTGTGAATATCAACAGTCATTCATGGGGTGGTGGGTGGCATTACAGTGCTTAGACTCTAATATCAACAGTCATTAATGGGGTGATGGGTGTGTGGGTGTCATTAGAGTTCTTGGACTGTAGATATCAACAGTTATTCATGGGGATGTGGGTGTTTGGGTGTCTATGCAGTGCTTGGACTGTAAATATCAACAGTTAATCATATGGTGGTGGGTGTGTGGCTGTCATTAGACTGCTTGGAGTGTAAATATTAACAGTCATTTATGGTGTAGTGGGTGTGTGGATGTCATTACAGTGCTTAGACTGAAAATATCAACAGTCATTCATGGGGTTGTGGGTGTGTAGGTGTCATTACAGTGCTTGGACTGAAAATATCAACCAAAATTCATGGGGTGGTGGGTGTGGGGTGTCATTACAGTGCTTGGACTGTAAATATCAACAGTCATTAATTTGGTGGTGGAGGTGTAAGTGTCATTACAGTGCTTGGACTGTAAATATCAACAGTCAATCATGGGGTGGTCGGTGTGTGGGTGTCATTACCGTGCTTGGACTGTAAATGTCAACAGTCATTCATGAGGTGGTGCATGTGTTGGTGTCATGACAGTGCTTAGACTGTCAATATCAACAGTCATTCATGGGGTGGTGAGTGTATGGGTGTCAATACAGTTCTTGGACTATAAATATAAACCATCATTCATTAGGTGGTGGGTGTGGGGGTGTCATTACAGTGCTTGGGCTATAAATATCAACTGTCATTTATGGGGTTGTTGGTGTGTGGGTGTCATTACAGTTCTTGGACTGTATATATCAACAGTCAAACATAGGTTGGTGGGTGTGTGAGTGTCATTACAGAGCTTGGACTGTAAATATCATCAGTAATTCATGGGGTTGTGGGTGTGTAGGTGTCATTACAGTGCTTGGACTGTAAATATCAAAAGTCATTCTTGGGGTGGTGGGTGTGTGGGTGTCATTACAGTGCTTAGACTGTAAATATCAACAGTCATTTATGGGGTGGTGGGTGTGTGTGTGACATTACAGTGCATGGACTGTAAATATTAACATTCATTCATGGGGTAGTGGGTGTGTGAATGTCATCACAGTGTTCGGACTGAAAATATCAACCGTTATTTATGGGGTGGTGGGTGTGTGGGTGTTATTACAGTGGTTGGACTGTAAATATCAACCGTCATTCATAGGGTGGTGGGTGTGTGAGTGTCATTATAGAGCTTGGACTGTAAATATCAACAGTCATTCATGGAGTGGTCGGTGTGTGGGTGTCATTACAGTGCTTGGACTGTAAATATTAACAGTCATTTATGGGGTGGTGGGTGTGTGGATGTCATTACAGGGCTTAGATTGAAAATATCAACAGTCATTTATGGGGTGGTGGGTGTGTGGGTGTCATTACAGTGCTTGGACTATAAATATCAACTGTCATTTATGGGGTTGTGGTTGTGTGGGTGTCATTACAGTTCTTGGACTGTATATATCAACAGTCATACATAGGGTGGAGGGTGTGTGAGTGTCATTACAGAGCTTGGACTGTAAATATCATCAGTAATTCATGGTGTTGTGGGTGTGTAGGTGTCATTACAGTGCTTGGACTGTAAATATCAAAAGTCATTCTTGGGGTGGTGGGTGTGTGGGTGTCACTACAGTGCTTAGACTGTAAATATCAACAGTCATTAATGGGGTGGTGGGTGTGTGGCCATCATTATAGTGCTTGGACTGTAAATATCAACAGTCAATCATGGAGTGGTGGGTATGTGGGTGTCATTACAGTGCTTGGACTGTAATTATCAACCATCATTCATGGGGTGGTGGTTGTGTGGTTGACATTACAGTGTTTTGATTGTAAATATAAACAGTCATTTATAAAGTGGTGGGTGTCATTAGAGTGCTTGAACTGTAAATATCAACAGTCATTCATGGAGTGGTGGGTGTGTTGGTGTCATTACAGTGCTTGGACTGTAAATATCAACCATAATTCATTAGGTGGTGGGATTGTGGCTGTCATTACCGTGCTCAGACTGCAAATATTAACAGTCATTCATGGGGTTGTGGTTGTGTGGGTGTCATTACAGTTCTTTGACTGTAAATATCAACTGTCATTAATAGGGTGGTTGTGTGTGAGTGTCATTCCAAAGCTTGGACTGTAAATATCAACAGTCATTCATGACGTTGTATGTGTGTAGGTGTCATTACAGTGCTTGAACTGTAAATATCAACCATAATCATGGGGTGGTGGGTGTGGGGCGTCATTACAGTGCTTTGACTGTAAATATCAACAGTCATTCATAGGGTGGTGGGGGTGAGGGTGTCATTACAGTGCTTAGACTGTAAATATCAACAATCATTTATGGGCTGGTGGGTGTGTGGGTGTCATGATAGTGCTTGGACTGTAAATATCAACAGTCATTAATGGGGTGGTGGGTGTGTGGGTGTCATTACATTGCTTGGACTGTAAATATCAAGTCATTCAAGGGGTGGTGGGTGTCTGTGTGTCATTAGTGCTTGGACTGTGAATATCAACAGTCATTCATGGGGTGGTGGGTGGCATTACAGTGCTTAGACTCTAATATCAACAGTCATTAATGGGGTGATGGGTGTGTGGGTGTCATTAGAGTTCTTGGACTGTAGATATCAACAGTTATTCATGGGGATGTGGGTGTTTGGGTGTCTATGCAGTGCTTGGACTGTAAATATCAACAGTTAATCATATGGTGGTGGGTGTGTGGCTGTCATTAGACTGCTTGGAGTGTAAATATTAACAGTCATTTATGGTGTAGTGGGTGTGTGGATGTCATTACAGTGCTTAGACTGAAAATATCAACAGTCATTCATTGGGTGGTGGGTGTGTGATTGTCATTACAGTGCTTGGACTATAAATATCAACCGTCATTTTTGGGGTGCTGGGTGTGTGGGTGTCATTACAGTTCTTTGACTGTAAATATCAACTGTCATTCATAGGGTGTTGGGTGTGTGAGTGTCATTACAAAGCTTGGACTGTAAATATCAACAGTCATTCATGGGGTTATATGTGTGTAGGTGTCATTACAGTGCTTGGACTGTAAATATCAAAAGTCTTTCTTGGGGTGGTGGGTGTGTGGGTGTCATTACAGTGCTTGGACTGTAAATATCAACCATTAATTATGGGGTGGTGGGTGTATGGGTGTTATTACAGTGGTTGGTCTGTAAATATCAACCGTCATTCATAGGGTGGTGAGTGTGTGAGTGTCATTATAAAGCTTGGACTGTAAATATTAACAGTCATTAATGTAGTGGTCGGTGTGTGGGTATCATTACAGTGCTTGGACTGTAAATATTAACAGTCATTTAACGGGTGGTGGGTGTGTGGATGTCATTACAGGGCTTAGACTGAAAATATCAACAGTCATTTATGGGGTGGTGGGTGTGTGGGTGTCATTACAGTGCTTGGACTATAAATATCAACTGTCATTTATGGGGTTGTGGGTGTGTGGGTGTCATTACAGTTCTTGGACTGTATATATCAACAGTCATACATAGGGTGGAGGGTGTGTGAGTGTCATTACAGAGCTTGGACTGTAAATATCATCAGTAATTCATGATGTTGTATGTGTGTAGGTGTCATTACAGTGCTTGGACTGTAAATATCAAAAGTAATTCTTTGGTGGTGGGTGTGTGGGTGTCATTACAGTGCTTAAACTTTAAGTCTCAACAGTCATTTATGGAGTGGTGGGTGTGTGGCTGTCATTATAGTGCTTGGACTGTAAATATCAACAGTCAATCATGGGGTGGTGGGTATGTGGGTGTCATTACAGTGCTTGGACTGTAAATATCAACAGTCATTCCTTAGGTGGTGGGTGTGTGGGTGTCATTACAGTGTTTTGATTGTAAATATCAACAGTCATTAATAAGGTGGTGGGTGTCATTAGAATGCTTGGACTGTAAATATCAACAGTCATTCATGGAGTGGTGGGTGTGTTAGTGTCATTACAGTGCTTGGACTATAAATATCAACCATAATCATGGGGTGGTGGGTGTGGGGCGTCATTACAGTGCTTTGACTGTAAATATCGACAGTCATTCATGGGGTGGTGGGGGTGAGGGTGTTATTACAGTGCTTAGACTGTTAATATCAACAATCATTCATGGGGTGGTGGGTGTGTGGGTGTCATGATAGTGCTTGGACTGTAAATATCAACAGTCATTAATGGGGTGGTGGGTGTGTGGGTGTCATTACATTGCTTGGACTGTAAATATCAAGTCATTCAAGGGGTGGTGGGTGTCTGTGTGTCATTAGTGCTTGGACTGTGAATATCAACAGTCATTCATGGGGTGGTGGGTGGCATTACAGTGCTTAGACTCTGATATCAACAGTCATTAATGGGGTGATGGGTGTGTGGGTGTCATTACAGTTCTTGGACTGTAGATATCAACAGTTATTCATGGGGATGTGGGTGTTTGGGGGTCTATACAGTGCTTGGACTGTAAATATCAACAGTTAATCATATTGTGGTGGGTGTGTGGCTGTCATTAGACTGCTTGGAGTGTAAATATTAACAGTCATTTATGGTGTAGTGGGTGTGTGGATGTCATTACAGGGCTTAGACTGAAAATATCAACAGTCATTTATGGGGTGGTGGGTGTGTGGGTGTCATTACAGTGCTTGGACTATAAATATCAACTGTCATTTATGGGGTTGTGGGTGTGTGGGTGTCATTACAGTTCTTGGACTGTATATATCAACAGTCATACATAGGGTGGAGGGTGTGTGAGTGTCATTACAGAGCTTGGACTGTAAATATCATCAGTAATTCATGATGTTGTATGTGTGTAGGTGTCATTACAGTGCTTGGACTGTAAATATCAAAAGTAATTCTTTGGTGGTGGGTGTGTGGGTGTCATTACAGTGCTTAAACTTTAAGTCTCAACAGTCATTTATGGAGTGGTGGGTGTGTGGCTGTCATTATAGTGCTTGGACTGTAAATATCAACAGTCAATCATGGGGTGGTGGGTATGTGGGTGTCATTACAGTGCTTGGACTGTAAATATCAACAGTCATTCCTTAGGTGGTGGGTGTGTGGGTGTCATTACAGTGTTTTGATTGTAAATATCAACAGTCATTAATAAGGTGGTGGGTGTCATTAGAATGCTTGGACTGTAAATATCAACAGTCATTCATGGAGTGGTGGGTGTGTTAGTGTCATTACAGTGCTTGGACTATAAATATCAACCATAATCATGGGGTGGTGGGTGTGGGGCGTCATTACAGTGCTTTGACTGTAAATATCAACAGTCATTCATGGGGTGGTGGGTGTGAGGGTGTTATTACAGTGCTTAGACTGTAAATATCAACAATCATTCATGGGGTGGTGGGTGTGTGGGTGTCATGATAGTGCTTGGACTGTAAATATCAACAGTCATTAATGGGGTGGTGGGTGTGTGGGTGTCATTACATTGCTTGGACTGTAAATATCAAGTCATTCAAGGGGTGGTGGGTGTCTGTGTGTCATTAGTGCTTGGACTGTGAATATCAACAGTCATTCATGGGGTGGTGGGTGGCATTACAGTGCTTAGACTCTGATATCAACAGTCATTAATGGGGTGATGGGTGTGTGGGTGTCATTACAGTTCTTGGACTGTAGATATCAACAGTTATTCATGGGGATGTGGGTGTTTGGGGGTCTATGCAGTGCTTGGACTGTAAATATCAACAGTTAATCATATTGTGGTGGGTGTGTGGCTGTCATTAGACTGCTTGGAGTGTAAATATTAACAGTCATTTATGGTGTAGTGGGTGTGTGGATGTTATTACAGTGCTTAGATTGAAAATATCAACAGTCATTCATGGGGTGGTGGGTGTGTGATTGTCATTACAGTGCTTGGACTATAAATATCAACCGTCATTTTTGGGGTGTTGGGTGTGTGGGTGTAATTACAGTTCTTTGACTGTAAATATCAACTGTCATTCATAGGGTGTTGGGTGTGTGTGTGTCATTACAAAGCTTGGACTGTAAATATCAACAGTCATTCATGGGGTTGTATGTGTGTAGGTGTCATTACAGTGCTTGGACTGTAAATATCAAAAGTCATTCTTGGGGTGGTGGGTGTGTGGGAGTCATTACAGTGCTTGGACTGTAAATATCAACAGTCATTAATTGGGTGGTGGAGATGTAGGTGTCATTACAGTGCTTGGACTGTAAATATCAACAGTCAATCATGGGGTGGTCGGTGTGTGGGTGCCATTACAGTGCTTGGACTGTAAATGTCAACAGTCATTCATGGGGTGGTGCATGTGTTGGTGTCATGACAGTGCTTAGACTGTAAATATCAACAGTCATTCATGGGGTGGTGAGTGTGTGGGTGTCATTACAGTTCTTGGACTATAAATATCAACCATCATTCATTAGGTGGTGGGTTTGTGGGTGTCATTACAGTGCTCAGACTGTAAATATTAACAGTCATTTATCTGGTGGTGGGTGTGTGGATGTCATTACAGGGCTTAGACTCAAAATATTAACAGTCATTTATGGGGTGGTGGATGTGTGGGTGTCATTACAGTGCTTGCAATATAAATATCAACTGTCATTTATGGGGTTGTGGGTGTGTGGGTGTCATTACAGTTCTTGGACTGTAAATATCAACAGTCATACATAGGGTGGTGGGTGTGTGAGTGTCATTACATAGCTAGGACTGTAAATATCATCAGTAAATCATGGGGTTGTGGGTGTGTAGGTGTCATTACAGTGCTTGGACTGTACATATCAAAAGTCATTCTTGGGGTGGTTGGTGTGTGGGTGTCATTAGAGTGCTTAGACTGTAAATATCAACAGTCATTTATGGGGTGGTGGGTGTGTGGCTGTCATTATAGTGCTTGGACTGTAAATATCAACAGTCAATTATGGAGTGGTGGGTATGTGGGTGTCATTACAGTGCTTGGACTGTAAATATCAACCGTCATTCATGGGGTGGTGGTTGTGTGGTTGTCATTACAATGTTTTGATTGTAAATATCAACAGTTATTTATAAGGTGGTGGGTGTCATTAGAGTGCTTGGACTGTAAATATCAACAGTCATTCATGGAGTGGTGGGTGTGTTGGTGTCATTACAGTGCGTGGACTGTAAATATCAACCATAATTCATGGGGTGGTGGGTGTGGGGTGTCATTACAGTTCTTGGACTGTAAATTTAAACCATCTTTTATTAGGTGGTGGGTTTGTGGGTGACATTACAGTGCTCAGACTGTAAATATTAACAGTCATTCATGGGGTTGTGAGTGTGTGGGTGTCATTACAGTTCTTTGAGTGTAAATATCATCTGTCATTCATAGGGTGGTGGGTGTGTGAGTGTCATTACAAAGCTTGGATTGTAAATATCAACAGTCATTCATGAGGTTGTATGTGTGCAGGTGTCATTACAGTGCTTTGACTGTAAATATCAAAAGTTAATCATGGGGTGGTGGGTGTGTGGGTGTCATTAGACTTCTTGGACTGTAAATATTAACACTCATTTATGGGGTGGTGGGTGTGTGGGTGTCATTACAGTGCTTGGACTGTAAATATCAACAGTCATTAATTGGGTGGTGGAGGTGTAAGTGTCATTACAGTGCTTGGACTGAAAATATCAACAGTCAATCATGGGGTGGTTGGTGTGTGGGTGTCATTACAGTGCTTGGACTGTAAATGTCAACAGTCATTCATGGGGTGGTGCATGTGTTGGTGTCATGACAGTGCTTAGACTGTAAATATCAACAGTCATTCATGGGGTGGTGAGTGTGTGGGTGTTATTACAATTCTTGAACTATAAATATCAACCATCATTCATTTGGTGGTGGGTTTGTGGGTGTCATTACAGTGCTCAGACTGTAAATATTAACAGTCATTTATGTGGTGGTGGGTGTTTGGATGTCATTACAGGGCTTAGACTGAAAATATCAACAGTCATTTATGGGGTGGTGGGTGTGTGGGTGTCATTACAGTGCTTGGACTATAAATATCAACTGTCATTTTTGGGGTTGTGGGTGTGTGGGTGTCATTACAGTTCTTGGACTGTATATATCAACAGTCATACATAGGGTGGTGTGTGTGTGAGTGTCATTACAGAGCTTGGACTGTAAATATCATCAGAAATTCATGGGGTTTTGAATGTGTAGGTTTTTTATTACAGTGCTTGGACTGTAAATATCAACTGTCATTCATGGGGTGGTGGTTGTGTGGTTGTCATTACAATGTTTTGATTGTAAATATCAACAGTCATTTATAAGGTGGTGGGTGTCATTAGAGTGCTTGGACTGTAAATATCAACAGTCATTCATGGAGTGGTGGGTGTGTTGGTGTCATTACAGTGTGTGGACTGTAAATATCAACCATAATTCATGGGGTGGTGGGTGTGGGGTGTCATTACAGTTCTTGGACTGTAAATTTAAACCATCTTTTATTAGGTGGTGGGTTTGTGGGTGTCATTACAGTGCTCAGACTGTAAATATTAACACTCATTCATGGGGTTGTGGGTGTGTGGGTGTCATTACAGTTTTTTTACTGTAAATATCATCTGTCATTCATAGGGTGGTGTGTGTGTGAGTGTCATTACAAAGCTTGGACTGTAAATATCAACAGTCATTCATGAGGTTGTATGTGTGTAGGTGTCATTACAGTGCTTGGACTGTAAATATAAAAAGTTAATTATGGGGTGGTGGGTGTGTGATTGTCATTAGACTGCATGGACTGTAAATATTAATACTCATTTATGGGGTGGTGAGTGTGTGGGTGTCATTACAGTGCTTGGACTGTAAATATCAACAGTCATTAATTGGGTGGTGGAGGTGTAAGTGTCATTACAGTGCGTGGACTGAAAATATCAACAGTCAATCATGGGGTGGTCGGTGTGTGGGTTTCATTACAGTGCTTGAAAAGTAAATGTCAACAGTCATTCATGGGGTGGTGACTGTGTTGGTGTCATGACAGTGCTTAGACTGTAAATATCAACAGTCATTCATGGGGTGGTGAGTGTGTGGGTGTCATTACAGTTCTTGGACTATAAATATCAACCATCATTCATTAGGTGGTCGGTGAGTGGGTGTCATTACAATGCTTGGACTGTAAATATCAACAGTCATTAATTGGGTGGTGGAGGTGTAAGTGTCATTACACTGCTTGGACTGTAAATATCAACAGTCAATCATGGGGTGGTCGGTGTGTGGGTGTCATTAAAGTGCTTGTACTGTAAATGTCAACAGTCATTCAAGGGGTGGTGCATGTCTTGGTGTCATGACAGTGCTTAGACTGTCAATGTCAACAGTCATTTATGGGGTGGTGAGTGTGTGGGTGTCATTACAGTTCTTGGACTATAAATATAAACCATCATTCATTAGTTGGTGGGTTTGAGGGTGTCATTACAGTGCTCAGACTGTAAATATTAACAGTCATTTATGTGGTGGTGGGTGTTTGGATGTCATTACAGGGCTTAGACTGAAAATATCAACAGTCATTTATGGGGTGGTGGGTGTGTGGGTGTCATTACAGTGCTTGGACTATAAATATCAACTGTCATTTTTGGGGTTGTGGGTGTGTGGGTGTCATTACAGTTCTTGGACTGTATATATCAACAGTCATACATAGGGTGGTGTGTGTGTGAGTGTCATTACAGAGCTTGGACTGTAAATATCATCAGAAATTCATGGGGTTTTGAATGTGTAGGTTTTTTATTACAGTGCTTGGACTGTAAATATCAACTGTCATTCATGGGGTGGTGGTTGTGTGGTTGTCATTACAATGTTTTGATTGTAAATATCAACAGTCATTTATAAGGTGGTGGGTGTCATTAGAGTGCTTGGACTGTAAATATCAACAGTCATTCATGGAGTGGTGGGTGTGTTGGTGTCATTACAGTGTGTGGACTGTAAATATCAACCATAATTCATGGGGTGGTGGGTGTGGGGTGTCATTACAGTTCTTGGACTGTAAATTTAAACCATCTTTTATTAGGTGGTGGGTTTGTGGGTGTCATTACAGTGCTCAGACTGTAAATATTAACAGTCATTCATGGGGTTGTGGGTGTGTGGGTGTCATTACAGTTTTTTTACTGTAAATATCATCTGTCATTCATAGGGTGGTGGGTGTGTGAGTGTCATTACAAAGCTTGGACTGTAAATATCAACAGTCATTCATGAGGTTGTATGTGTGTAGGTGTCATTACAGTGCTTGGACTGTAAATATCAAAAGTTAATCATGGGGTGGTGGGTGTGTGGGTGTCGTTAGACTGCATGGACTGTAAATATTAACACTCATTTATGGGGTGGTGGGTGTGTGGGTGTCATTACAGTGCTTGGACTGTAAATATCAACAGTCATTAATTGGGTGGTGGAGGTGTAAGTGTCATTACAGTGCGTGGACTGAAAATATCAACAGTCAATCATGGGGTGGTCGGTGTGTGGGTTTCATTACAGTGCTTGGAAAGTAAATGTCAACAGTCATTCATGGGGTGGTGCCTGTGTTGGTGTCATGACAGTGCTTAGACTGTAAATATCAACAGTCATTCATGGGGTGGTGAGTGTGTGGGTGTCATTACAGTTCTTGGACTATAAATATCAACCATCATTCATTAGGTGGTGGGTTTGTGGGTGTCATTACAGTGCTCAGACTGCAAATATTAACAGTCATTCATGGGGTTGTGGGTGTGTGGGTTTTATTACAGTTCTTTGACTGTAACTATCAACTGTCATTCATAGGGTGGTTGGTGTGTGAGTGTCATTACAAAGCTTGGACTGTAAATATCAACAGTCATTCATGATGTTGTATGTGTGTAGGTGTCATTACAGTGCTTGGACTGTAAATATCAAAAGTCATTCTTTGGTGGTGGGTGTGTGGGTGTCATTACAGTGCTTAAACTGGATGTCTCAACAATCATTTATGGGGTGGTGGGTGTGTGGCTGTCATTATAGTGCTTGGAGTGTAAATATCAACAGTCAATCATGGGGTGGTGGGTGTGTGGGTGTCATTACAGTGTTTTGATTGTAAATATCAACAGTCATTAATAAGGTGGTGGGTGTTATTAGAATGCTTGGACTGTAAATATCAACAGTCATTCATGGAGTGGTGGGTGTGTTGGTGTCATTACAGTGCTTGGACTATAAATATCAACCATAATCATGGGGTGGTGGGTGTGGGGCGTCATTACAGTGCTTTCACTGTAAATATCAACAGTCATTCATGGGGTGGTTTGGGTGAGGGTGTCATTACAGTGCTTAGACTGTAAATATCAACAATCATTCATGGGGTGGTGGGTGTGTGGGTGTCATGATAGTGCTTGGACTGTAAATATAAACAGTCATTAATGGGGTGGTGGGTGTGTGGGTGTCATTACATTGCTTGGACTGTAAATATCAAGTCATTCAAGGGGTGGTGGGTGTCTGTGTGTCATTAGTGCTTGGACTGTGAATATCAACAGTCATTCATGGGGTGGTGGGTGGCATTACAGTGATTAGACTCTAATATCAACAGTCATTAATGGGGTGATGGGTGTGTGGGTGTCATTACAGTTCTTGGACTGTAGATATCAACAGTTATTCATGGGGATGTGGGTGTTTGGGTGTCTACGCAGTGCTTGGACTGTAAATATCAACAGTTAATCATATGGTGGTAGGTGTGTGGGTGTCATTAGACTGCTTGGAGTGTAAATATTAACAGACATTTATGGTGTAGTGGGTGTATGGGTGTCATTACAGTGCTTAGAATGAAAATATCAACAGTCATTCATGGGGTGGTGGGTGTGTGATTGTCATTACAGTGCTTGGACTATAAATATCAACCGTCATTCTTGGGGTGGCGGGCGTGTGGGTGTCATTACCGTGCTTAGACTGTAAGTATCAACAGTCATTTATGGGGTGGTGGGTGTGTGGGTGTCATTACAGTGCTTGGACTGTAAATATCAACAGTCATTAATTGGGTGGTGGAGGTGTAAGTGTCATTACAGTGCTTGGACTGTAAATATCAACAGTCAATCATGGGGTGGTCGTTGTGTGGGTGTCATTACAGTGCTTAGACTGTAAATATCAACAGTCATTCATCGGGTGGTGAGTGTGTGGGTGTCATTACAGTTCTTGGACTATAAATATCAACCATCATTCATTAGGTGGTGGGTTTGTGGGTGTCATTACAGTGGTCAGACTGTAAATATTAACAGTCATTTATGGGGTGGTGGGTGTGTGGATGTCATTACAGGGCTTATACTCAAAATATCAACAGTCATTTATGGGGTGGTGGATGTGTGGGTGTCATTACAGTGATTGAAATATAAATATCAACTGTCATTTATGGGGTTGTGGGTGTGTGGGTGTCATTACAGTTCTTGGACTGTAAATATCAACAGTCATACTTAGGGTGGTGGGTGTGTGAGTGTCATTACAGAGCTTGGAATGTAAATATCATCAGTAATTCATGAGGTTGTGGGTGTGTAGGTGTCATTACAGTGCTTGGACTGTAAATATCAAAAGTCATTCTTGGGGTGGTGGGTGTGTGGGTGTCATTAGAGTGCTTAGACTGTAAGTATCAACAGTCATTTATGGGGTGGTGGGTGTGTGGCTGTCATTATAGTGCTTGGACTGTAAATATCAACGGTCAATCATGGAGTGGTATGTATGTGGGTGTCATTACAGTGCTTGGACTGTAAATATCAACCGTCATTCATGGGGTGGTGGTTGTGTTATTGTCATTACAGTGTTTTGATTGTAAATATCAACAGTCATTTATAAGGTGGTGGGTGTCATTATAGTGCTTAGACTGTAAATATCAATAGTCATTCATGGAGTGGTGGGTGTGTTGGTGTCATTACAGTGCGTGGACTGTAAATATCAACCATAATTCATGGGGTGGTGGGTGTGGGGTGTCATTACAGTTCTTTGACTGTAAATATAATCCATCATTCATTAGGTGGTGGGTTTGTGTTTGTCATTACAGTGCTCAGACTGTAAATATTAACAGTCATTCATGGGGTTGTGGGTGTGTGGGTGTCATTACAGTTCTTTGACTGTAAATATCATCTGTCATTCATAGGGTGATGGGTGTGTGAGTGTCATTACAAAGCTTGGACTGTAAATATCAACAGTCATTCATGAGGTTGTATGTGTGTAGGTTTCATTGCAGTGCTTGGACAGTAAATATCAAAAGTCATTCTTTGGTGGTGGGTGTGTGGGTGTCATTACAGTTCTTAGACTGTAGGTATCAACAGTCATTTATGGGGTGGTGGATGTGTGGCTGTCATTATAGTGCTTGGACTGTAAATATCAACAGTTAATCATGGGGTGGTGGGTGTGTGGGTGTCATTAGACTGCTTGGACTGTAAATATTAACAGTCATTCATGGTGTGGTGGGTGTGTGGATGTCATTACAGTTCTTTGACTGTAAATATCAACTGTCATTCATAGGGTGGTGGGTGTGTGATTGTCATTACAATGGTTGGACTGTAAATATCAACAGTCATTCATGGGGTTGTATGTGTGTATGTGTCATTACAGTGCTTGGACTGTAAATATCAAAAGTCATTCTTGGGGCGGTGGGTGTGTGGGTGTCATTACAGTGCTTAGACTGTAAGTATCAACAGTCATTTATGGGGTGGTGGGTGTGTGGGTATCATTACAGTGCTTGGACTGTAAATATCAACAGTCATTAATTGGGTGGTGGAGGTGTAAGTGTCATTACACTGCTTGGACTGAAAATATTAACAATCAATCATGGGGTGGTCGGTGTGTGGGTGTCATTACAGTGCTAGGACTGTAAATGTCAACAGTCATTCATGGGGTGGTGCATGTGTTGGTGTCATGACAGTGCTTAGACTGAAAATATCAACAGTCATTCATGGGGTTGTGAGTGTGTGGGTGTCATTACAGTTCTTGGACTATAAATATCAAAAATCATTCATTAGGTGGTGGGTTTGTGAGGGTCATTACAGTGCTCAGACTGTAAATATCAACAGTCATTAATTGGGTGGTGGAGGTGTAAGTGTCATTACAGTGCTTGGACTGAAAATATCAACAGTCAATCATGGGGTGGTCGGTGTGTGGGTGTCATTACAGTGCTTGGACTGTAAATGTCAACAGTCATTCATGGGGTGGTGCATGTGTTGGTGTCATGACAGTGCTTAGACTGTAAATATTAACAGTCATTTATGGGGTGGTGAGTGTGTGGGTGTCTTTACAGTTCTTGGACCATAAATATCAACAATCATTCATTAGGTGGTGGGTTTGTGGGTGTCATTACAGTGCTTAGACTGAAAATATTAACAGTCATTTATGGGGTGGTGCGTGTGTGGCTGTCATTACAGTGCTTGGACTATAAATATCAACTGTCATAATATTGGGTTGTGGGTGTGTGGGTGTCATTACAGTTCTTGGGCTGTAAATATCAACAGTCATACATAGGGTGGTGGGTGTGTGAGTGACATTACAGAGCTTGGACTTTAAATATCATCAGTAATTTATATGGTTGTGGGTGTGTAGGTGTCATTACAGTGCTTGGACTGTAAATATCACAAGTCATTCCTGGGGTAATGGGTGTGTGGGTGTCATTACAGTGCTTAGACTGTAAATATCAACAGTCATTTATATGGTGGTGGGTGTGTGGGTGTCATTATAGTGCTTGGACTATAAATATCAACAGTCATTAATGGGGTGGTGGGTGTGTGGGTGTCATTAGACTGCTTGGACTGTAAATATTAACAGTCATTCATGGTGTGGTGGGTGTGTGGATGTCATTACAGTGTTTAGACTGAAAATATCAACAGTTATTTATGGGGTGGTGGGTGTATGATTTTCATTACAGTGCTTGAACTATAAATATCAACCGTTATTTATGGGGTTGTGGGTGTGTGGGTGTCATTACAGTTCTTTGACTGTAAATATCAACTGTCATTCATAGGGTGGTGGGTGTGTGAGTGTCATTACAAAGCTTGGACTGTAAATATCAACAGTCATTCATGGAGTTGTATGTGTGTAGGTGTCATTACAGTACTTGGACTGTAAATATCAAAAGTCATTCTTGGGGTGGTGGGTGTGTGGGTGTCATTACAGTGCTTAGACTGTAAGTATCAACAGTTATTTATGGGGTGGTGGGTGTGTGGGTGTCAATACAGTGCTTGGACTGTAAATATCAACAGTCATTAATTGGGTGGTGGAGGTGTAAGTGTCATTAGAGTGCTTGGACTGTAAATATCAACAGTCAATCATGGGGTGGTCGGTGTGTGGGTGTCATTACATTGCTTGGACTGTAAATGTCAACAGTCATTTATGGGGTTGTGGGTGTGTGGGTGTCATTACAGTTCTTTGACTGTAAATATTATCTGTCATTCATAGGGTGATGGGTGTGTGACTGTCATTACAAAGCTTGGATTGTAAATATCAACCGTCATTTATAGGGTTGTATGTGTGTAGGTGTCATTACAGTGCTTGGACTGTAAATATCAAAAGTCATTCATGTGGTGGTTGGTGTGTGGGTGTCATTACAGTTCTTTGACTGTAAATATTTACTGTCATTTATAGGGTGGTGGGTGTGTGAGTGTCATTACAAAGCTTGGACTGTAAATACCAACAGTCATTTATGAGGTTGTATGAGTGTATGTGTCATTACAGTGCTTGGACTGAAAATATCAAAAGTCATTCTTTGGTGGTAGGTGTGTGGGTGTCATTACAGTGCTTAGACTGTAAGTATCAACAGTCATTTATGGGGTGGTGAGTGTGTGGCTGTCATTATTGTGCTTGGACTGTAAATATCAACAGTCAATCATGGGGTGGTGGGTATGTGGGTGTCATTACAGTGCTAGGACTGTAAATATCAACAGTAATTCATTGGGTGGTGTGTGTGTGGGTGTCATTACAGTGTTTTGATTGTAAATATCAACAGTCATTATTAAGGTGGTGGGTGTCATTAGAATGCTTGGACTATAAATATCAACAGTCATTCATGGAGTGGTGGGTGTGTTGGTGTCATTACAGTGCTTGGACTATAAATATCAACCATAATCATGGGGTGGTGTTTGTGGGGCGTCATTACAGTGCTTTGACTGTAAATATCAACAGTCATTCATGGGGTGGTGGGGGTGAGGGTGTCATTACAGTGCTTAGAGTGTAAATATCAACAATCATTCATGGGGTGGTGGGTGTGTGGGTGTCATTATAGTGCTTGGACTGTAAATATCAACAGTCATTAATGGGGTGGTATGTGTGTGGGTATCATTACATTGCTTGGACTGTAAATATCAAGTCATTCAAGAGGTTGTGGGTGTCTGTGTGTCATTAGTGCGTTGACTGTAAATATAAACAGTCATTCATGGGGTGGTGGGTGGCATTACAGTGCTTAGACTCTAATATTAACAGTCATTCATGGGGTGATGGGTGTCTGGGTGTCATTACAGTGCTTGGACTGTAGATATCAACAGTTATTTATGGGGATGTGGGTGTTTGGGTGTCTATGCAGTGCTTGGACTGTAAATATCAACAGTTAATCATGGGGTGATGGGTGTGTGGGTGTCATTAGACTGCTTGGACTGTAAATATTAACAGTCATTCATGGTGTGGTGGGTGTGTGGATATCATTACAGTGCTTAGACTGAAAATATCAACAGTCATTTATGGGGTGGTTGCTGTGTGATTGTCATTACAGTGCTTGGACTATAAATATCAACTGTCATTTATGGGGTTGTGGGTGTGTGGGTGTCATTACAGTTCTTTGACTGTAAATATCCACTGTCTTTTATAGGGTGGTGGGTGTTTGAGTGTCATTACAAAGCTTGGACTGTAAATATCAACAGTCATTTATGGGGTTGTATGTGTGTAGGTGTCATTACAGTGCTTGGGCTGTAAATATCAAAAGTCATTCTTGGGGTGGTAGGTGTGTGGGTGTCATTACAGTGCTTAGACTGTAGGTATCAACAGTAATTAATGGCGTGGTGGGTGTGTGGGTGTCATTATAGTGCTTGGACTGTAAATATCAACAGTCAATCATGGGGTGGTGGGTGTGTGGGTGTCATTACAGTGTTTTGATTGTAAGTATCAACAGTCATTAATAAGGTGGTGGGTGTCATAAGAATGCTTGGACTGTAAATATCAACAGTAATTCATTGGGTGGTGTGTGTGTGGGCATCATTACAGTGTTTTGATTGTAAATATCAACAGTCATTATTAAGGTGGTGGGTGTCATTAGAATGCTTGGACTATAAATATCAACAGTCATTCATGGAGTGGTGGGTGTGTTGGTGTCAATACAGTGCTTGGACTATAAATATCAACCATAATCATGGGGTGGTGGGTGTGGGGCGTCATTACAGTGCTTTGACTGTAAAAATCAACAGTCATTCATGGGGTGGTGGGGGTGAGGGTGTCATTACAGTGCTTAAACTGTAAATATCAACAATCATTCATGGGGTGGTGGGTGTGTGGGTGTCATTATAGTGCTTGGACTGTAAATATCAACAGTCATTAATGGGGTGGTGGGTGTGTGGGTGTCATTACATTGTGTGGACTGTAAATATCAACAGTCATTCATGGGGTGGTGGGTGTGTGGGTGTCATTAAAGTGTTTTGACTGTAAATATTAACAGTCATTCATAGGGTGGTGTGTGTCATTTGAGTGCTTGGACTGTTAATATCAACAGTTATTTATGGGGAGGTAGGTGTGTTGTTGTCATGACAGTACTTGGACTGTAAATATCAACAGTCATTCATTAGGTGGTGAGTGTGTGGGTGTTATTACAGTTCTTGGACTGTAAATATCAAATTCATTGGGTGGTGGGTGTGTGGGTGTCATTACAGTGCTCAGACTGTAAATATTATCAGTTATTCATGTGGTGGTGGTTGTGTGGATGTCATTACAGTGCTTGGACTAAAAATATCAACTGTCATTCATGGGGTGGTGGGTGTGTGGGTTTCATTACAGTTCTTGGACTGTAAATATCAACCATCATTCATTGGGTGGTAGATGTGTGTGTGACATTACAGTGCTTGGACTGTAAATATTAACAGTCATTAATGGGGTGGTGGGTTTGTGGATGTCATTACAGTGCTCGGACTGAAAATATCAACCATAATTTATAGGGTGGTGGATTTGTGGGTGTTATTACAGTGGTTGGACTGTAAATATCAACATTCATTCATAGGGTGCTGTGTGTGTGAGTGTCATTACAGAGCTTGGACTGTAAATATCAACAGTTATTCATGGAGTGGTGGGTGTGTGGGTGTCATTACAGTGCTTCGACAGTAAATATCAACAGTCATTCCTGGGGTGGTAGGTGTGTGGGTGTCATTACATTGCTTAGACTGTAAATATCAACAGTCATTCCTGGGGTGGTGGGTGTGTGAGTGTCATTACAGTGCTTGTACTATAAATATCAACCGTCATTTTTGGGGTTATGGGTGTGTGGGTGTCATTACAGTTCTTGGACTGTAAATATCAACAGTCATACATAGGCTGGTGGGTGAGTGAATGTCATTACAGAGCTTGGACTATAAATATCAACAGTCATTCATTGGGTTGTGGGTGTGTAGGTGTCATTATAGTGCTTGGACTGTAAATATCAACAGTCAATCATGGTGTTATTGGGTATGTGGGTGTCATTACAGTGCTTGGACTGTAAATATCAACAGTCATTCATGGGATGGTGGGTGTGTGGGTGTCATTACAGTGTTTTGATTGTAAATATCAACAGTCATTTATAAGGTGGTGGGTATCATTAGAGTGCTTGGACTGTAAATATTAACAGTCATTCATGGAGTGGTGGGTGTATTGGTGTCATTACAGTGCTTGGACTGTAAATATCAACCATAATTCATGGGGTGGTGGGTGTTGGGTGTCATTACAGTTCTTGGACTGTAAATATCAACCATCATTCATTGGGTGGTGGATGTGTGTGTGACATTACAGTGCTTGGACTGTAAATATTAACAGTCATTCATGGAGTGGTGGGTGTGTGGGTGTCATTACAGTGCTTGGACTGTAAATATCAATAGTCAATCATGGGGTGGTCGGTGTGTGAGTGTCATTACAGTGCTTGGACTGTAAATATCAACAGTCATTCATGGGGTGGTGCGTGTGTTGTTGTCATGACAGTGCTTGGACTGTAAATATCAACAGTCATTTATGTGGTGGTGAGTGTGTGGGTGTCATTACAGTGCTCAGACTGTAAATATTAACAGTCATTCATGGGGTGGTTGGTGTGTGGATATCATTGCAGTGCTTAGATTGAAAATATCAACAGTCATTTATGGGGTGGTAGGTGTGTTTGTGTCATTACAGTGCTTGGACTATAAATATCAACGGTCATTTTTGGGGTTGTGGGTGTGTGGGTGTCATTACAGTTCTTGGACTGTAAATATCATAAGTCATTCTTGGGGTGGTGGGTGTGTGGCTGTCATTATAGTGGTTGGACTGTAAATATAAACAGTCATTCATGGGGTTGTGTGTGTGTAGGTGTCATTACATTGCATGGACTTTAAATATCAAAAGTCATTCTTGGGATGGTGGGTGTGTGGCTGTCATTATAGTGATTGGACTGTAAATATCAACAGTCAATCATGGAGTGGTATGTATGTGGGTGTCATTACAGTGCTTGGACACTAAATATCGACAGTCATTCATGGGGTGGTGGGTGTGTGGGTGTCATTACAGTTCTTGGACTGTAAATATCAACCATCATTCATTAGGTGGGGGGTTTGTGGGTGTCATTATAGTGCTCAGACTGTAAATATTGACAGTCATTAATGGGGTGGTGGGTATGTAGGTGTCATTACAGTTCTTGGACTGAAAAAATCAACAGTCATTTATAGGGTGGTGGGTGTGTGAGTGTCATTACATAGCTTGGACTATAAATATCAACAGTCATTCATGGGGTTGTGTGTGTGTAGATGTCATTACAGGGCTTGGACTGTAAATATCAACCATAATGCATGGGGTTGTGGGTGTGGGGCGTCATTACTGTGCTTTGACTGTAAATATCAACAGTCATTCATGGGGTGGTGGAGGTGAGGGTGTTATTACAGTTCTTGGACTGTAAATATCAACAGTCATTCATGGGGTGGTGGGTGTGTGGATGTTATTACAGTGCTTGGACTGTAAATATCAAGTCATTTATGGGGTGGTGGGTGTGTGTGTGTCATTAGTGCTTGGACTGTAAATATCAACAGTCATTTATGGGGTGGTGGGTGTGTTGTTATCATTACAGTGATTGGACTGTAAATTTCAAAAGTCATTCTTGGGGTGGTGGGTGAGAGGGTGTTATTACAGTGCTTGGACTAAAAAATATCAACCATCAATTATGCGGTGGTGTTGTGTGTGGATTTCATTACAGAGCTTGGACTGTAAATATAAACAGTCATTCATAGGTTGATGGGTGTGTGAGTGACATTACAGAGCTTGGAATGTAAATATCAACAGTCATTTATGGGGTGGTGGGTGTGTTGTTATCATTACTGTGCTTGGACTGTAAATTTCAAAAGTCATTCTTGGGGTGTTGGGTGTGTGGGTGTCATTACAGTGCTTAGACTGTAAATATCAACAGTCATTTATTAGGTGGTGGGTGTTTGGCGGTCATTACAGTGCTTGGACTGTAAATATCAACAATCATACATGGGGTGGTGGGTGTATGGGTGTCATTACAGAGCTTGGACTGTAAATATCAACAGTCATTCATGGGGTGGTGGGTGTGTGGGTGTCATTACAGTGATTGGACTGTAAATATCAACAGTCATTCTTGGGTAAGTGGGTGTGTGGGTGTCATTATAGTGCTTAGACTGTAAATACCAACAGTCATTCATGAGGTGGTGGGTGTTTGGCTGTTATTACAGTGCTTGGACTGTAAATATCAACTGTAATTCATGGTGTGGTGGCTGTGTGAGTGTCATTACAGTACTTGGACTGTAAATATCAACAGTCATTCATGGGGTTGTTGGTGTGTGGGTGTCATTACAGTGTTTTGATTGTAAATATCAACAGTCATTCATAGGATGGTGGGTGTCATTAGAGTGCTTGGACTGTAAATATCAACAGTTATCAATTGGGTGGTTGGTGTGTGGGTGTCATTACAGTTCTTGGACTGTAAATATCAACCATAATTCATTGGGTGGTGGGTGTGGGGGTGTCATTACAGTGCTTTGACTGTAAATATCAACAGTCATTCATGGGGTGGTTGGTGTGAGGGTGTCATTACAGTGCTTGGACTGTAAACATTAATAGTCATTCATGGGGTGGTGAGTGTGTGAGTCTCATTATAGTGCTTGGACTGTAAATATCAACAGTCATTCATGGGGTGATGGGTGTGTGGGTGTCATTACAGTGCTTGGACTGTAAATATCAAGTCATTCATGGGATGGTAGGTGTGTGTGTGTGTCATTAGTGCATGAACTGTAAATATCAACAGTCATTCATGGGGTGGTGGGTGGCATTACAGTGCTTGGACTGTAAATATCAACAGTCATTCATGGGGTGATGGGTGTGTGGATGTCATTACAGTGCTTGGACTGTAAATATCAACATTCATTCATGGGTTGGTGGGTGTGTGGGTGTCATTACAGTGCTTGGACTATAAATATCAACAGTCATTCATGGGGTGGTAGGTTTGTGGGTGTCATTACAGTGCTTAGACTAAAAATATCAAGTCATTCATGGGGTGGTGGCTGTGTAAGTGTCATTACAGTACTTGGACTGTAAATATCAACAGTCATTCATGGGGTGGTGGGTGTGTGGGTGTCATTACAGTGTTTTGATTGTAAATATCAACAATCATTCATGGGTTGTAAGGGTTTCATTAGAGTGCTTGGACGGTAAATATCAACAGTCATTCATAGGGTGGTGGGTGTGTGGGTGTCATTACAGTGCTTAGACTGTAAATATCAATAGTCATTCATAGGGTGGTGGGTGTGTGGCTTTCATTACAGTGCTTAGACTGTAAATATCAAGTAATTCGTGGGGTGGTGGCTGTGTGAGTGTCATGACAGTTCTTGGATTGTAAATATCAGCAGTCATTCATGGGGTCGAGAGTGTGTGGGTGTCATTACAGTGCTTGGACTATAAATATCAACAGCCATTCATAGGGTGGTGGGTGTCATTAGAGTGCTTGGACTGTAAATATCAACAGTCATTCATGGGGTGGTGGGTGTGTGGGTGTCATTACAGTGCTTGGACTGTAAATAACAACCATAATTTATGAGGTAGTGGGTGTGGGGGTGTCATTACAGTGCTTTGACTGTAAATATCGACAGTCATTCATGGGGTGGTGGGTTTGTGGGTGTCATTACAGTGCTCAGACTGTAAATATTGACATTCATTTATGGGGTGGTGGGTATGTAGGTGTCATTACAGTTCTTGGACTGAAAAAATCAACAGTCATTTATAGGGTGGTGGGTGTGTGAGTGTCATTACAGTCTTACAGAGCTTGGACTGTAAATATCAACAGTCATTCATGAGGTTGTGTGTGTGTAGGTGTCATTACAGTGCTTGGACTGTAAGTATCAACAGTCATTTATGGGATAGTTGGTGTGTGGCTGTCATTATAGTGCTTGGACTGTAAATATCAACAGTCAATCATGGGGTGGCATGTATGTGGATATCATTACAGTGCTTGGACTGTAAAATATCGACAGTCATTCATGGGGTGATGGGTGTGTGGGTGTCATTACAGTGTTTTGATTGAAAATATCAACAGTCATTTATAAGGTGGTGGGTGTCATTAGAGTGCTTTGACTGTAAATAGTAACAGTCATTCATGGAGTGGTGGGTGTGTTGGTGTCATTACAGTGCTTGGACTGTAAATATCAACCATAATTCATGGGGTGGTGGGTGTGGGGTGTCATTACAGTTCTTGGACTGTAAATATCAACCATCATTCATTGGGTGGTGGATGTGTGTGTGACATTACAGTGCTTGGACTGTAAATATTAACAATCATTCATGGGGATGGTGGGTGTTTGGATGTCATTACAGTTCTTTGACTGTAAATATCAACAGTCATTCATGGGGTGGTGGGTGTGAGGGTGACATTACAGTGCTTGGACTGTAAATATTAACAGTCATTCATGGGGTGGTGGGTGTGTGGGTGTCATTACAATGGTTGGATTGTAAATATCAACAGTCATCAATAGGGTGGTGGGTGTCGTTAGAGTGCTTGAACTTGAAATATATACAGTCATTCATGGGTTGTGAGGGTGTCAGTAGAGTGCTTGGACTGTAAATATCAACAGTCATTCATGTGGTGGTGGGTGTATGGGTGTCATGACAGTGCTTGGACTGTAAATATCAACAGTCATTTATAGGGTGGTGAGTGTGTTAGTGTCATTACAGTGCTTGGACTATAAATATCAACAGTCATTCATGGGGTGGTGTGTTTGTGGGTGTCATTACAGTGCTAGGACTATAAATATCAACAGTAATTCATGGGGTTGTGGGTGTGTGGGTGTCATTACAGTGCTTAGACTATAAATATCAACATTCATTCATAGGGTGGTGGGTGTCATTAGAGTGCTTGGACTGTAAATATAAACAGTCATTCATGGGGTGGTGTGTGTGAGTGTCATTACAGACCTTGGACTGTAAATATCAACAGTCATTTATGGGGTGGTGTGTGTGTGGGTGTCATTACAGTGCTTGGACTATAAATATCAACAGTCATTTATGGGGTGGTGGGTGTGTGGGTGTCATTAGAGTGCTTGGACTGTAAATATCAACAGTCATTCATGGGGTGGTGGATTTGTGGGTGTCATTACAGTTCTTGGACTGTAAATATCAACCATAATTCATGGGGTAGTGGGTGTGGGGGTGTCATTACAGTGCTTTAACTGTAAATATCAGCAGTCATTCATTGGGTGGTGGAGGTGAGGGTGTTATTACAGTGCTTGGACTGTAAATATCAACAGTCATTCATGGGGTGGTGTGTGTGTGGATGTTATTACAGTGCTTGGACTGTAAATATCAAGTCATTTATGGAGTGGTGGGTGTGTGTGTGTCATTAGTGCTTGGACTGTAAATATCAACAGTCATTTATGGGGTGGTGGGTGTGTTATTATCATTACAGTGCTTGGACTGTAAATTTCAAAAGTCATTCTTGGGGTGGTGGGTGTGAGGGTGTTATTACAGTGCTTGGACTATAAATCTCAACCATCAATTATGCGGTGGTGTTGTGTGTGGATTTCATTACAGAGCTTGGACTGTAAATATCAACATTCATTCATAGGTTGGTGGGTGTGTGAGTGTCATTACAGAGCTAGGAATGTAAATATCAATAGTCTTTTATGGGGTGGTGGGTGTGTTGTTATCATTACTGTGCTTGGACTGTAAATTTCAAAAGTCATTCTTGGGGTAGTGGGTGTGTGGGTGTCATTACAGTGCTTAGACTGTAAATATCAACAATCAATCATGGGGTGGTGGGTGTATGGGTGTTATTACAGAGCTTGGACTGTAAATATCAACAGTCATTCATGGGGTGGTGGGTGTGTGGGTGTCATTACAGTGATTGGACTGTAAATATCAAGAGTCATTCTTGGGTAGGTGGGTGTGTGGGTGTCATTATAGTGTTAAGACTGTAAATACCAACAGTCATTCATGAGGTGGTGGGTGTTTGGATGTTATTACAGTGCTTGGACTGTAAATATCAACTGCAATTCATGGTTTGGTGGCTGTGTGAGTGTCATTACAGTACTTGGACTGTAAATATCAACAGTCATTCATGGGGTGGTTGGTGTGTGGGTGTCATTACAGTGTTTTGATTGTAAATATCAACAGTCATTCATAGGGTGGTGGGTGTCATTAGAGTGCTTGGACTGTAAATATCAACAGTCATTCATGGGGTGGTGGGTGTGAGGGTGACATTACAGTGCTTGGACTGTAAACATTAATAGTCATTCATGGGGTGGTGAGGGTGTGAGTCTCATTATAGTGCTTGGACTGTAAATATCAACAGTCATTCATTGGGTGATGTGTGTGTGGGTGTCATTACAGTGCTTGGACTGTAAATATCAAGTCATTCATATGATGGTAGGTGTGTGTGTGTCATTAGTGCATGGACTGTAAATATCAACAGTCATTCATGGGGTGGTGGGTGGCATTACAGTGCATGGGCTGTAAATATCAACAGTCATTCATTGGGTGATGGGTGTGTGGATGTCATTACAGTGCTTGGACTGTAAATATCAACAGTCATTAATGGGTTGGTGGGTGTGTGGGTGTCATTACAGTGCTTGGACTATAAATATCAACAGTCATTCATGGGGTGGTAGGTTTGTGGGTGTCATTACCGTGCTTAGACTGAGAATATCAAGTCATTCATGGGGTGGTGGCTGTGTAAGTATCATTACAGTACTTGAACTGTAAATATCAACAGTCATTCATGGGGTGGTGGGTGTGTGGGTGTCATTACAGTGTTTTGATTGTAAATATCAACAGTCATTCATGGGTTGTGAGGGTTTCATTAGAGTGCTTGGACTGTAAATATCAACAGTCATTCATAGGGTGGTGGGTGTGTGGGTGTCATTACAGTGTTTAGACTGTAAATATCAACAGTCATTCATAGGGTGGTGGGTGAGTGGCTGTCATTACAGAGCTTAGACTGTAAATATCAAGTAATTCGTGGGGTGGGAGCTGTGTGAGTGTCATGACAGTGCTTGGATTGTAAATATCAGCAGTCATTCATGGGGTGGAGAGTGTGTGGGTGTCATTACAGTGCTTGGACTATAAATATCAACAGCCATTCATAGGGTGGTGGGTGTCATTAGAGTGCTTGGACTGTAAATAGCAACAGTCATTCATGGGGTGGTGGGTGTGTGGGTGTCATTACAGTGCTTGGACTGTAAATAACAACCATAATTTATATGGTAGTGGGTGTGTGGGTGTCATTACAGTGCTTAGACTGTAAATATCAACAGTCATTTATTGGGTGGTGGGTGTTTGGCTGTCATTACAGTGCTTGGACTGTAAATATCTACAATCAATCATGGGGTGGTGGGTGTATGGGTGTCATTACAGAGCTTGGACTGTAAATATCAACAGTCATTCATGGGGTGGTGGGTGTGTGGGTGTCATTACAGTGATTGGACTGTAAATACCAACAGTCATTCTTGGGTAGGTGGGTGTGTGGGTGTCATTATAGTGCTTAGACTGTAAATACCAACAGTCATTCATGAGGTGGTGGGTGTTTGGCTGTTATTACAGTGCTTGGACTGTAAATATCAACAGTAATTAATGGTGTGGTGGCTGTGTGAGTGTCATTACAGTACTTGGACTGTAAATATCAACAGTCATTCATGGGGTGGTTGGTGTATGGGTGTCATTACAGTGTTTTGATTGTAAATATCAACAGTCATTCATAGGGTGGTGGGTGTCATTAGAGTGCTTGGACTGTAAATATCAACAGTCATCGATTGGGTGGTTGGTGTGTGGTTGTCATTACAGTTCTTGGACTGTAAATATCAACCATATTTCATTGGGTGGTGGGTGTGGGGGTGTCATTACAGTGCTTTGACTGTAAATATCAACAGTCATTAATGGGGTGGTGGGTGTGAGGGTGTCATTACAGTGCTTGGACTGTAAACATTAATAGTCATTCATGGGGTGGTAAGTGTGTGAGTCTCATTATAGTGCTTGGACTGTAAATATCAACAGTCATTCAATCATGGGGTGGTGGGTGTATGGGTGTCATTACAGAGCTTGGACTGTAAATATCAACAGTCATTCTTGGGTAGGTGGGTGTGTGGGTGTCATTATAGTGCTAAGACTGTAAATACCAACAGTCATTCATGAGGTGGTGGGTGTTTGGCTGTTATTACAGTGCCTGGACTGTAAATATCAACAGTAATTCATGGTGTGGTGGCTGTGTGAGTGTCATTACAGTACTTGGACTGTAAATATCAACAGTCATTCATAGGGTGGTGGGTGTCATTAAAGTGCTTGGACTGTAAATATCAACAGTCATCGATTAGGTGGTTGGTGTGTGGGTGTCATTACAGTTCTTGGACTGTAAATTTCAACCATATTTTATTGGGTGGTGGGTGTGGGGGTGTCATTACAGTGCTTTGACTGTAAATATCAACAGTCATTAATGGGGTGGTGGGTGTGAGGGTGTCATTACAGTGCTTGGACTGTAAACATTAATAGTCATTCATGGGGTGGTGAGTGTGTGAGTCTCATTATAGTGCTTGGACGGTAAATATCAAATCATTCATGGGATGGTAGGTGTGTGTGTGTCATTAGTGCATGGACTGTAAATATCAACAGTCATTCATGGGGTGGTGGGTGGCATTACAGTGCTTGGAGTGTAAATATCAACAGTCATTCATGGGGTGATGGGTGTGTGGATGTCATTACAGTGCTTGGACTGTAAATATCAAAAGTCATTCATGGGTTGGTGGGTGTGTGGGTGTCATTACAGTGCTTGGACTATAAATATCAACAGTCATTCATGGGGTGGTAGGTTTGTGGGGGTCATTACAGTGCTTAGACTGAAAATATCAAGTTATTCATGGGGTGGTGGCTGTGTAAGTGTCATTACAGTACTTGGACTGTAAATATCAACAGTCCATCATGGGGTGGTGGGTGTGTGGGTGTCATTACAGTGTTTTGATTGTAAATATCAACAGTCATTCATGGGTTGTGAGGGTGTCATTAGAGTGCTTGGACTGTAAATATCAACAGTCATTCATAGGGTGGTGGGTGTGTGGGTGTCATTACAGTGCTTAGACTGTAAATATCAACAGTCATTCATAGGGTGGTGGGTGTGTGGCTGTCATTACAGTGCTTAGACTGTAAATATCAAGTAATTCGTAGGGTGGTGGCTGTGTGAGTGTCATGACAGTGCTTGGATTATGAAAATCAGCAGTCATTCATGGGGTGGAGAGTGTGTGGGGGTCATTACAGTGCTTGGACTATAAATATCAACAGCCATTCATAGGGTGGTGGGTGTCATTAGAGTGCTTGGACTGTAAATATCAACAGTCATTCATGGGGTGGTGGGTGTGTGGGTGTCATTACAGAGCTTGGATTGTAAATAACAACCATAATTTAAGAGGTAGTGGGTGTGGTGGTGTCATTACAGTGCTTTGACTGTAAATATCGACAGTCATTCATGGGGTGGTGGGTGTGTGGGTGTCATTACAGTGTTTTGATTGTAAATATCAACAGTCATTTATAAGGTGGTGGGTGTCATTAAAGTGCTTGGACTGTAAATATTAACAGTCATTCATGGAGTGGTTGGTGTATTAGTGTCATTACAGTGCTTGGACTGTAAATATCAACAGTCATTCATAGGGTGGGGTGTGTGTGTCTGTCATTACAGTGCTTTGACTGTAAATATCGATAGTCATTCATGGGGTGGTGGGTTTGTGGGTGTCATTACAGTGCTCAGACTGTAAATATTGACATTCATTTATGGGGTGGTGGGTGTGTAGGTGTCATTACAGTTCTTGGACTGTAAGTATCAACAGTCATTTATGGGATAGTGGGTGTGTGGCTGTCATTATAGTGCTTGGACTGTAAATATCAACAGTCAATCATGGGGTGGTATGTATGTGGGTGTCATTACAGTGCTTGGACGGTAAAATATCGACAGTCATTCATAGGGTGATGGGTGTGTGGGTGTCATTACAGTGTTTCGATTGTAAATATCAACAGTCATTTATAAGGTGGTGGGTGTCATTAGAGTGCTTAGACTGTAAATAGTAACAGTCATTCACGTAGTGGTGGGTGTGTTGATGTCATTACAATGGTTGGATTGTAAATATCAACAGTCATCAATAGGGTGGTGGGTGTCATTAGAGTGCTTGAACTGGAAATATCAACAGTCATTCATGGGTTGTGAGGGTGTTATTAGAGTGCTTTGACTGTAAATATCAACAGTCATTCATGGGGTGGTGAGTGTGTGGGTGTCATGACAGTGCTTGGACTGTAAATATCAATAGTCATTTATGGGGTGGTGAGTGTGTTGGTGTCATTACAGTGCTTGGACTATAAATATCAACAGTCATTCATGGGGTGGTGGGTTTGTGGGTGTCATTACAGTGCTTGGACTATAAATATCAACAGTCATTCATGGGGTGGTGTGTGTGTGAGTGTCATTACAGAGCTTGGACTGTAAATATCAACATTCATTTATGGGGTGGTGTGTGTGTGGGTGTCTCATTACAGTGCTTGGACTGTAAATATCAACATTCATTCATGGGATGGTGGGTGTGTGGGTGTCATTACAGTGCTTAAACTGTTAATATCAAGTAATTTGTGGGGTGGTGGCTGTGTGAGTGTCATTAGAGTGCTTGGACTATAAATATCAACAGTCATTCATGGGTTTATGGGTGTGTGGGTGTCATTACAGTGCTTGGACTGTAAATAACAACCATATTTTATGAGGTAGTGGGTGTGGGGGTGTCATTACAGTGCTTTGACTGTAAATATCGACAGTCATTCATGGGGTGGTGGGTTTGTGGGTGTCATTACAGTGCTCAGACTGTAAATATTGACATTCATTTATGGGGTGGTGGGTGTGTAGGTGTCATTACAGTTCTTGGACTGAAAAAATCAACAGTCATTTATAGGTTTGTGGGTGTGTGAGTGTCATTACAGAGTTTGGACTGTAAATATCAACAGTCATTCATGGGGTTGTGTGTGTGTAGGTGTAATTACAGTGCTTGGACTGTAAGTATCAACAGTCATTTATGGGATAGTGGGTGTGTGGCTGTCATTATAGTGCTTGGACTGTAAATATCAACAGTCAATCATGAGGTGGTATGTATGTGGGTGTCATTACAGTGCTTGGACTGTAAAATATCGACAGTCACTCATGGGGTGATGGGTGTGTGGGTGTCATTACAGTGTTTTAAATTGTAAATATCAACAGTCATTTATAAGGTGGTGGGTGTCATTAGAGTGCTTAGACTGTAAATAGTAACAGTCATTCATGGAGTGGTGGGTGTGTTGGTGTCATTACAGTGCTTGGACTGTAAATATCAACCATAATTCATGGGGTGGTGGGTGTGGGGTGTCATTACAGTTCTTGGACTGTAAATATCAACCATCATTCATTGGGTGGTGGATGTGTGTGTGACATTACAGTACTTGGACTGTAAATATTAACAGTCATTCATGGGGATGGTTGGTGTTTGGATGTCATTACAGTGCTTGGACTGTAAATATTAACAGTCATTCATGGGGTGATGGGTGTGTGGGTATCATTACAATGGTTGGATTGTAAATATCAACAGTCATCAATGGGGTGGTGGGTGTCATTAGAGTGCTTGAACTGGAAATATCAACAGTCATTCATGGGTTGTGAGGGTGTCATTAGAGTGCTTTGACTGTAAATATCGACAGTCATTCATGGGGTGGTGGGTTTGTGGGTGTCATTACAGTGCTCGGACTGTAAATATTGACATTCATTTATGGGGTGGTGGGTGTGTAGGTGTCATTACAGTTCTTGGACTGAAAAAATCAACAGTCATTTATAGGGTGGTGGGTGTGTGAGTGTCATTACAGAGTTTGGACTGTAAATATCAACAGTCATTCTTGGGGTTGTGTGTGTGTGTAGGTGTAATTACAGTGCTTGGACTGTAAGTATCAACAGTCATTTATGGGATAGTGGGTGTGTGGCTGTCATTATAGTGCTTGGACTGTAAATATCAACAGTCAATCATGAGGTGGTATGTATGTGGGTGTCATTACTGTGCTTGAACTGTAAAATATCGACAGTCATTCATGGGGTGATGGGTGTGTGGGTGTCATTACAGTGTTTTAAATTGTAAATATCAACAGTCATTTATAAGGTGGTGGGTGTCATTAGAGTGCTTAGACTGTAAATAGTAACAGTCATTCACGTAGTGGTGGGTGTGTTGATGTCATTACAGTGCTTGGACTGTAAATATCAACAGTCATTCATGGGGTGGTGGGTGTGTGGGTGTCATGACAGTGCTTGGACTGTAAATATCAACAGTCATTTATGGGGTGGTGAGTGTGTTGGTGTCATTACAGTGCTTGGACTATAAATATCAACAGTCATTCATGGGGTGGTGGGTGTGTGGGTGTCATTACAGTGCTTGGACTATAAATATCAACAGTCATTCATGGGGTGGTGGGTGTGTGGGTGTCATTACAGTGCTTAGACTATAAATATCAACAGTCATTCATAGGGTGGTGGGTGTCATTAGAGTGCTTGGACTGTAAATATCAACAGTCATTCATGGGGTGGTGTGTGTGTGTGAGTGTCATTACAGAGCTTGGACGGTAAATATCAACAGTCATTTATGGGGTGGTGTGTGTGTGGGTGTCATTACAGTGCTTGGACTGTAAATATCAACATTCATTCATGGGATGGTGGGTGTGTGGGTGTCATTACAGTGCTTAGACTGTAAATATCAAGTAATTCGTGGGGTGGTGGCTGTGTTAGTGTCATTAGAGTGCTTGGACTGTAAATATCAACAGTCATTTATGGGGTGGTGGGTGTGTGGGTGTCATAACAGTGTTTTGATTGTAAATATCAACAGTCATTTATAAGGTTGTGGGTGTCATTAAAGTGCTTGGACTGTAAATATTAACAGTTATTCATGGAGTGGTGAGTGTATTAGTGTCATTACAGTGCTTGGACTGTAAATATCAACAGTCATTCATAGGGTGGGGTGTGTGTGGCAGTCATTACAGTGTTTTGATTGTAAATATCAACAGTCATTTATAAGGTGGTGGGTGTCATTAAAGTGCTTGGACTGTAAATATTAACAGTTATTCATGGAGTGGTGGGTGTATTAGTGTCATTACAGTGCTTGGACTGTAAATATCAACAGTCATTCATAGGGTGGGGGATGTGTGGCTGTCATTACAGTGCTTTGACTGTAAATATCGACAGTCATTCATGGGGTGGTGGGTTTGTGGGTGTCATTACAGTGCTCAGACTGTAAATATTGACATTCATTTATGGGGTGGTGGGTATGTACAGTTCTTGGACTGAAACAATCAACAGTCATTTATAGGGTGGTGGGTGTGTGAGTGTCATTACAGAGCTTGGACTGTAAATATCAACAGTCATTCATGGGGTTGTGTGTGTGTAGGTGTCATTACAGTGCTTGGACTGTAAGTATCAACAGTCAATTATGGGATAGTGGGTGTGTGGCTGTCATTATAGTGCTTGGACTGTAAATATCAACAGTCAATCATGGGATGGTATGTATGTGGGTGTCATTACAGTGCTTGGACTGTAAAATATCGACAGTCATTCATGGGGTGATGGGTGTGTGGGTGTCATTACAGTGTTTTGATTGTAAATATCAACAGTCATTTATAAGTTGGTGGGTGTCATTAGAGTGCTTAGACAGTAAATATTAACAGTCATTCATGGGGATGGTGGGTGTTTGGATGTCATTACAGTGCTTTGAGTGTAAATATCAACAGTCATTCATGGGGTGGTGGGTGTGAGGGTGACATTACAGTGCTTGGACTGTAAATATTAATAGTCATTCATGGGGTGGTGGGTGTGTGGGTGTCATTACAATGGTTGGATTGTAAATATCAACAGTCATCAATAGGGTGGTGGGTGTCATTAGAGTGCTTGAACTGGAAATATCAACAGTCATTCATGGGTTGTAAGGGTGTCATTAGAGTGCTTGGACTGTAAATATCAACAGTCATTCATGGGGTGGTGGGTGTGTGGGTGTCATGACAGTGCTTGGACTGTAAATATCAACAGTCATTTATGGGTTGGTGAGTGTGTTGGTGTCATTACAGTGCTTGGACTATAAATATCAACAGTCATTCATGGGGTGGTGTGTGTGTGGGTGTCATTACAGTGCTTGGACTATAAATATCAACAGTCATTCATGGGGTGGTGGGTGTGTGGGGTTCATTACAGTGCTTAGACTATAAATATCAACAGTCATTCATAGGGTGGTGGGTGTCATTAGAGTGCTTGGACTGTAAATATCAACAGTCATTCATGGGGTGGTGTGTGTGTGAGTGTCATTACAGAGCTTGGACTGTAAATATCAACAGTCATTTATGGGGTGGCATGTGTGTGGGTGTCATTACAGTGCTTGGACTGTAAATATCAACATTCATTCATGGGATGGTGGGTGTGTGGGTGTCATTACAGTATTTTGATTGTAAATATCAACAGTCATTCATAGGGTGGTGGGTGTCATTAGAGTGCTTGGACTGTAAATATCAACCATCATTCATGGGGTGGTGGGTTTGTGGGTGTCATTACAGTTCTTGGACTGTAAATATCAACCATAATTCATGGGGTAGTGGGTGTGGGGGTGTCATTAAAGTGCTTTGACTGTAAATATTAACAGTCATTCATGGGGTGGTGGGTGTGTGGATGTCATTACAGTGCTTAGACTGAAAATATCAACAGTCATTCATGGGGTAGTGGGTGCGTGGGTGTCATTACAGTGCTTGGACTATAAATATCAACAGTCATTCATAGGGTGGTGGGTGTGTGGCTGTTATTACAGTGCTTGAACTGTAAATATTAACAGTCATTCATTTGGTGGTGTGTGTGTGAGTGTCATTACAGAGCTTGTACTGTAAATATTAACAGTCATTCATGGGGTGGTGTGTGTGTGGGTGTCATTACAGTGCTTGAACTGTAAATATCAACATTTATTCATGGAATGGTGGGTGTGTGGGTGTCATTACAGTATTTTGATTGTAAATATCATCAGTCCTTCATAGGGTGGTAAGTGTCATTAGAGTGCTTGGACTGTAAATATCAACAGTCATTCATGGGGTGGTGGGTGTGTGGGTGTCATTACAGTGCTTGGACTGTAAATATCAACCATAATTCATGGGGTAGTGGGTGTGAGGGTGTCATTACAGTGCTTTGACTGTAAATATCAACAGTCATTCATGGGGTGGTGGGTGTGAGGGTGACATTACAGTGCTTGGACTGTAAATATCAACAGTCATTCAGGGGGTTGGTGGGTGTGTGGGTGTCATTATAGTGCTTGGACTGTAAATATCAACAGTCATTCATGGGGTGGTGGGTGGGTGGGTGTCATTACAGTGCTTGGACTGTAAAAATTATGTCATTCATGGGGTGGTGGGTTTGTGTGGGTCATTAGTGCTTGGACTGTAAATATAAAAAGTCATTCATGGGGTGGTGGGTGGCATTACAGTGCTTGGACTGTAACTATCAACAGTCATTCATGGGTTGTGTGGGTGTCATTACAGAGGTTGGACTGTAAATATCAACAGTAATTCATGAGGTGGTGGGTGTGTGGGTGTTATTACAGTGCTTCGACTGTAAATATCAACAGTCATTCATGGGGTGTTGGGTGTGTGGATGTCATTCTAGTGCTTGGACTGTAAATATCAACCATCATTCATGAGGTGGTTAGTGTGGGGCGTTATTACAGTTCTTTTACTGTAAATATCAACAGTCATTCATGGGGTGGTGGGTGTGTGGGTGTCATTACAGTTCTTGGACTGTAAATATCAACAGTCATTCATGGGGTGTTGGGTGTGTGGGTTTCATTACAGTGATTGGGCTGTAAATATCAACAGTCATTCATGGGTTTATGGGTGTGTGGGTGTCATTACAGTGCTTGGACTGTAAATATCAACAGTCATTCATAGGGTGGGGGGTGTGTGGCTGTCATTACATTGCTTTGACTGTAAATATATCGACAGTCATTCATGGGGTGGTGGGTATGTGGGTGACATTACAGTGCTCAGACTGTAAATATTTACAGTCATTTATGGGGTGGTGGGTGTGTAGGTGTCATTACAGTTCTTGGACTGAAAAAATCAACAGTCATTTATAGGGTGGTGGGTGTGTGAGTGTCATTACAGAGCTTAGACTGTAAATATCAACAGTCATTCATGGGGTTGTGTGTGTATAGGTGTCATTACAGTGCTTGGACTGTAAGTATCAACAGACATTTATGGGATAATGGGTGTGTGGCTGTCATTATTGTGCTTGGACTGTAAATATCAACAGTCAATCATGGGGTTGTATGTATGTGGGTGACATTACAGTGCTTGGACTGTAAAATATCGACAGTCATTCATGGGGTGATGGGTGTGTGGGTGTCATTACAGTGTTTTGATTGTAAATATCAACAGTCATTTATAAGGTGGTGGGTGTCATTAGAGTGCTTAGACTGTAAATAGTAACAGTCATTCATGGAGTGGTGGGTGTGTTTGTGTCATTACAGTGCTTGGACTGTAAATATCAACAGTCATTTATAGGGTGGTGAGTGTGTTGGTGTCATTACAGTGCTTGGACTATAAATATCAACAGTCATTCATGGGGTGGTGAGTGTGTGGGTGTCATTACAGTGCTTGGACTATAAATATCAACAGTCATTCATGGGGTGGTGGGTGTGTGGGTGTCATTACAGTGCTTAGACTATAAATATCAACAGTCATTCATAGTGTGGTGGGTGTCATTAGAGTGCATGGACTCTAAATATCAACAGTCATTTATGGGGTGGTGTGTGTGTGGGTGTCATTACAGTGCTTGGACTGTAAATATCAACATTCATTCATGGGATGGTGGGTGTGTGGGTGTCATTACAGTATTTTGATTGTAAATATCAACAGTCATTCATAGGGTGGTGGGTGTCATTAGAGTGCTTGGACTGTAAATATCAACAGTCATTCATGGGGTGGTGGGTTTGTGGGTGTCATTACAGTTATTGGACTGTAATTATCAACCATAATTCATGGGGTAGTGGGTGTGGGGGTGTTATTACAATGCTTTGACTGTAAATATTAACAGTCATTCATGGGGTGGTGGGTGTGTGGAAGTCATTACAGTGCTTAGACTGAAAATATCAACAGTCATTCATGGGGTGGTGGGTGTGTGGGTGTCATTACAGTGCTTGGACTATAAATATCAACAGTCATTCATGGGGTGGTGGGTGTGTGGTTGTCATTACAGTGCTTAGACTAAAAATATATACAATCATTCATGGGGTGGTGGGTTCGTGGGTGTCATACCAGTGCTTAGTCTGTAAATATCAACAGTCATTCATAGGGTGGTGAGTGTGTGGCTGTCATTACAGTGCTTGGACTGTAAATATCAACAGTCATTTATTTGGTGGTGTGTGTGTGAGTGTCATTACAGAGCTTGGACTGTAAATATTAACAGTCATTCATGGGGTGGTGTGTGTGTGGGTGTCATTACAGTGCTTGGACTGTAAATATCAACATTCATTCATGGGATGGTGGGTGTGTGGGTGTCATTACAGTATTTTGATTGTAAATATTAACAGTCATTCGTAGGGTGGTAAGTGTCATTAGAGTGCTTGGACTGTAAATATCAACAGTCATTCATGGGGTGGTGGGTGTGTGGGTGTCATTACAGTGCTTGGACTGTAAATATCAACCATAATTCATGGGGTAGTGGGTGTGAGGGTGTCATTACAGTGCTTTGACTGTAAATATCAACAGTCATTCATGGGGTGGTAGGTGTGAGGGTGACATTACAGTGCTTTGACTGTAAATATCAACAGTCATTCATGGGTTGGTGGGTGTGTGGGTGTCATTATAGTGCTTGGACTGTAAATATCAACAGTCATTCATGGGGTGGTGGGTGTGTGGGTGTCATTACAGTGCTTGGACTGTAAAAATTATGTCATTCATGGGGTGGTGGGTTTGTGGATGTCATTCCAATGCTTGGACTGTAAATATCAATCATCATTCATGAGGTGGTTAGTGTGGGGCGTCATTACAGTGCTTTTACTGTAAATATCAACAGTCATTTATGGGGTGGTGGGTGTGTGGGTGTCATTACAGTTCTTGGACTGTAAATATCAACAGTCATTCATAGGGTGGTGGGTGTGTGGGTTTTATTACAGTGATTGGGCTGTAAATATCAACAGTCATTCATGGGATTATGGGTGTGTGGGTGTCATTACAGTGCTTGGACTGTAAATATCAACAGTCATTTATGAGGTGGTGGGTGTGTGGGTGTTATTACAGTGCTTGGACTGTAATTATCAACAGTCATTAATGGGGTGGTGCAAATAAGTCCATCTAAACATTTTGGTTTTAGTAAAATATTTTCAAAATTAATTGAAGACTTGAAGGAACTTGAGAACAACGGCATTCAAATTAATAATGATAATTTGAAGGGGACACTATATTGCATTACTTGGGATAACTTGGGGTTTCATGGCATTGGTGCTTTTACAGAAAATTTTTGTAGATATTGTAACATAACCCTAAAAGAATTTCCTACTGACCCTGTGCATGTTGGTGTAATGAGAACAGTGGAAGACTATACATTAGCAATACAACAACTTTAAAACGAGAACACTGTCAAAATTTTAAATAATGTCATAGGTATTAAATTTAATTATCCATTCAATGCACTGAAATATTATCATGTCTGCAAAGCAGGTTTTCCACCATGCCTGGGTCATGACATTTTTTAGGGTGTTGGTGATTATAATGTTGCTCTGATATTGAAGAATTTAGTAAATGAAAAGAGATGGCTAACTTATGCAGAACTTAATCAGTGTATAATTATGTTTCTTTATCGTGGTACAGATGCTGCCTCAATGCCATGTCAAGTAAATACTTCAGGTACTAAATTAGGTGGTCAGGCTACACAAAACTGGTGTTTAATCAGGCTGTTGCCTGTTATATTATATGGCAAAATAGTTGATGTTAATGATCCTGTTTGGCAGTTGTTCCTGTTATTACGTAACATTACTGAAATTATCTGTGCCCCAAAGTTTGACGACTCTGACCTTGCATATCTAGCAATACTTATTAATGAATATTTAGAAGACAGACAAAGAATTTTTCAAATGACAAACTGAGGCCAAAGCATCATTTTCTAAAACATTATCCAAACCTAATTTTGCTGTTTGGCCCATTAATTCGTTTGTGGACATTACGCTTTGAAAGCAAGCACTGCTACTTCAAAGGATGCATTAAAAGTGCCCATTCCTTCAAGAATGTGTGTCAGACCATGAGTGAAAAACATCAGTTATTACAAGCATACAAACAGGCCAGTTCATATTTTCCCACTGATATAGAGGTTGTAAAAAACATTTTGTTAATCTCAGATACATAAAGTTCAGATATTAAAAAAGCCTTAATGATGTGTCAGATTACTGAAGGTGCAGAAGTTAGCTTGGAAGTGACAATAATGGGGACTCCATACAAGAAGGGACACTATGTGGTGTTAAGTAAATGTGAACAGGGTCTAATGTTAGGTGAGATTCAGTTCATAATATTGAACTCCTGTACAAAAGCATAATTTTTAGTAAAAAAAATTCACAGAACAAATTTCCAAGGAGTTGCAATTATCTACAGTATTGAACACCTTCCCATGCTCTTCCTTTAAATGTACAGAATTTTCTAAACTCCTAGATTATTACCCACTGGTTGACTACAAAAGAGGAAAATAATTGTTGATCCCACTCAAACACAATATATCTGCATAAGACTTCCAAGAAAATTGAAAAGGTAATTTAAAGATTATAATTCTATATTCATGTAGACCATTAGATTTCCTGTACAGTACTGTATACCAGCACTATAGTACATTATATTCATCTCCTTTCCCTGGGGCATGATTTCAAGAAAATGACAAAAGGTTGAACTGAAATGGAAGCTAATTGTTAAAGTTCCATACAAAAGATTAAAACATTCTGAACTGGAATTGGTTGTAGCTAAGGACCATGATGGTTATGAAGCTGATGACAGTGATAGTGATACTTGTAGTACAAGTAGTAGAGAGACAGTGATTTACATGACAGGTAAAGTACAGTACTGTACCATATGCACTGTAATTATGAAAACTGCTTATATGAGTAATGTACAGCATACTAAAGTAACTCCACTTCTCTACCTTTAATTGTGTTCTACATTGAATTTTTTACACAAAAATCATAAGTAAAATGAAAATGGTTAAATGACTTCTGTAAACTGGGGTTCGGCTTCCATGAGCTCAGCTAGCTAAGTTAAACTGTTCTAATGAGATATGGTAGGCCTATGTGCAGTTATGTTAACTTACTTCCTTGGTTTGGATCATTATGGGTTTAATCTAGCAGTAGCTGTTTCATTTTCTAATTATTTTCTAATTATCAGAGACTGGATTGATTGATTTATTTATTGATGCTATTAGGCATCTGGCGGCGCAACAGCAATGGTCATATACCGCCCAACATAAAATGGTCATCTACATCATTAATAAAATATGTAAAAAGATTAAATAATTTTCACTACCTCGAAAGGGAGAAGCAGCATGAATAAAACCCACATCTTCCAAAAAATCATATATTAATGAAATAACCTACTTAAGTTAGATATATAAAAGAATTGAAATATTAACGAAAGAAACATTAAACTTTAACTACCTAAAAATTAATAGCCATAAATACAATAAAATTCACAATTTGTGGAGAAGGCCAGCCTCCTCCACATACGAGAGGGTGTTCTCTCCCACACCACAAGCCTCCTCCCCGAGGACCTGAGAGAGACTGTAAGAACCGTCACCCTCCTGGTACTCAGAGAGGTGCCTTCGACGAAGGTCACCAAGGCTGGGACACTCAACAATAAGATGCTGCACTGTCAAAGGGACCAGACAATCATCACAGTAGGGAGGGTGAGCCCTCTCCATTAAAAAGCCATGAGTCAATAATGTGTGGCCAATGTGCAGACGGACAAGAGCCGTCTCCCACCATCGGGACAGGCCACTGTAGCTCCACAAACCAAGGTGCTGGCGGATGTCGCGGAGCTTGTTAGCCCCGACGGCATCCCATCTGTCCTGCCAGCAGGAACAAACAGTAGCATCTATGTAGGGTCGAAGGTCCACTGCAGGAACAGGATGATGCCTGGCAGGAGGCCGGGAATTGGAGACCGCAGCCTTAGCCAGGGCGTCAGCCCGCTCATTCCCATCAACACCCACATGGGCCGGGACCCAACAACAAGTGATTTTGCGGCCACGACGACCCAGGAGGACAAGCCACTCAAGAATGGCCAACACCAGAGGATGGGAAGAGTTAAAATTACACAAGGCCTGCCAGGCACTACAGGAATCGCTAAAAATAGTAAATGGAGGCTGAGGGAGAGTAAAAATTACTTGGAGGGCATATAAAATGGCCTAGAGCTCAGCAGTAAAAATTGACATGACAGAAGGGAGCCTGCCGCCACGGCAAAAGTCAGGAAAGACAACTCCAAAGCCAACTCCAGCATCAGACTTTGACCCATCAGTGTACACAGGGAGGGACTCCCTGTGAGTGAAGGCATGTTCTAAAAAGAGGGAACGAGCCACTGGAGGAGAAAGAGATTCCTTCTTGTCTGTAAAGCAGGTGCAGGGAAAAACTTCTGGAAAAAGCCATGGAGCCACCCTGGGGACCCTCACAGGACAAATCTGTAAGTCATCAATGCCCATCTCCTCCATAGCCTTCCTGACCTGGAAGCCAAAGGGCCATGGTGTACGAGAATGTAAAAGGTAGTACTGAGACATGATATCAGATGACACTGCCAAGCAGGGAAGGGAGTCAGAAAGTCGATGTAATCGATGCCAACAACGAACCATCAAGGACTGGCGACGGAGATCATGAGGTGGCTCATTAGCGTCCACCAGGAGACTGGGGACTGGGGACGACCTGAAGGCTCCGGTCGCCAGACGTACTCCAGCATGATGAACAGGGTCTAAAACTCTGAGACGGGCATCGGTGGCAGAAGAGTACACCTCACACCCATAGTCGTGTTTTGACCTAATAAGAACATGGTATAGGCGGAGGAGGGTGGCCCGATCAGCCTCCCAGGATGTATGGCCCAGGGCCCTCAACAGGTTAAGAGCCTTGAGGCAAGAGACCTTAAGTGTACGTAAGTGTGGCACCCAAGTCAAAGCCTTGTCAAAAAGGAGACCCAAAAAGCGAGTCTCCTCGACACAGCGTATCCGATGACCATACATGAATAAGTCTGGATCGGGGTGGATGCCTCGGATGCCGCAGAAGTGCATAGCAACTGTCTTATAAGGAGAAAATCGAAACCCATGAGAACCAGTCCAACGTGACACCCTGTCAAGGGCAAGCTGCATGCACCGCTCTGCCACTGACATACGGGAAGCAGCAAACCAGACTGCTAGGTCGTCAACGTACATCAAGTTAGCTATACCGTCTGGAAGGGATGAGGCAATGGCAATAATTGCTACTGCAAACAATGTGACACTGAGGACACTTTCCTGGGGGATGCCCTCCTCCTGTGCAACAGATGCTGAGTGGGTGGTACCAACCCTCACAGAAAAAACTGCGACCACTGAGAAACTCCTTAAGAAATGCGACCCCGCAGGCCATATAAATGGAGCTGCTGCAGGATGCCATATTGCCATGTAGTGTCATAGGCTTTCTCTAAATCAAAGATACACAGACAAGGTGTTGATGTCGTGCAAAGGCCTCGCATGCAGCAGCTTCCAACCTGACCAGAGCATCTGTAGTGGAACGGTGTTTACGAAAGCCAGACTGGGACGGAGACAGAAAATCACCCCGTTCTAAGAAGTATACTAGTCTGACATTCACCATCTTTCCAAATAGTTTACAGAGACAGGAGGTCAAGGCAATTGGTCGAAAACTGAGGGCAACACCAGAGTCCTTGCCCAGCTTGAGGAAAGGAAGGATGGTAGCAACCCTGCACCCAGAAGGGAAGACACCCTCCAGCCAGATTCTGTTATATAAAGCTAAAAGAAGTGAGATCGCCTCCTCACCCAAGTGTCGTAACATTGCATATGGGATGTTGTCTGGCCCAGGAGAAGTGTCGCCGCAGAGAGAGAGAGCAAAATGCAGGTCTTTCAGGGTGAATATATGGTTATAACTTTCTTTCTCGTTCCCTGAGAAATTCAGGACAGTACGCTCCTTGGCTCTTAACTCATGCCTGACAGCCAGAGGTCGAGAGTCACGGCTGGAGGCTTTTGCAAAAGCCTCCGCCATGGTATTGGCCACTGTCAAACCATCCATGATCTTAATTCCATTGACCTTAAGTACAGGTGGAGAACTAGGAGAAAACTTCCTCGCCATCATACGGACTCTCCTGAACACTTGGGTGAGTGGAGTTTTAGTATTAATTGAAGACACATAGGCCTTCCAAGATGCACGTCGTGCCTCTTTTAAAACTCGTCTAGCCCGAGCCCTTGCCCGTCGGAAGCCTCTTAAAGAGTTGGGTCCCCACGATTGCGACGAAGGCGAGAGAAAGCAGCGCGCTTCTCCCGAACAGCGTTGGTGCAGACTGATGACCACCAAGGGACAGGACGTTTGGGAAAGTAACCAGAAGTTCTAGTGATAGAGTTGAGAGCAGCAGAGTGGAGCATATCAGTGAAATATGTTACAGCCTCGTCAGAGCTACCAAAATCGGCTACAGAAGAGACCGAAGAAGTTAGCTCTCTAAAAAAACTGCCAGTCAGCCTTCTCTAATTTCCACCTAGGAGGACGAGACTGTGGTTCGTACCAGTTACCTTCTAAAAGTATAGGGAAGTGGTCACTGCCATATAAATCAGGCAACACTCTCCAAGTAAAATCCAACAGAGCACTGGGTGAGCAGAGGGAAATGTCAATGGCGGTAAAAGTCCCAGTAGTGCTATTAAAATGTGTCACATCTCCCGTATTTAAAACCCCTAATCCCTCATCCTCTATAAAAGAAGCCAATTGACCGAACTGTCACCCCACAGAAGGACACAATTCCACTAAAGGACCTTAAACGGTGTTACTTTAGTACTGATTTTTGGGAAGCCTCACGGAGGTACTTCCCACTACCACCTCGACCTGAGGGTTTACTCAAACAATAAGATTTGTCTAATCCTAGGCCACTAGAAGAAGAGCGAACCCGAGGAGTAGTATGTGGGGCAGTAATTGGGACCTGTAGACGAGTCCCTGAAGCATCTGATATGTTAGAAGATGAAGGTATATGAGCTGGGATATTCTTTGAAACAATTACATTGGTTTTGTCCTGTACAGCAGTGGTATCACTGACACAGGCAGATACATCAACATCCATAATACAGGTGGTAGAATCACTCCGCTGCTCAAGCGGAAGAGAAACTGAATCTTTTGAAGTAACAACATCCGTGGCATCCACATTAACTTCACGCCCCTCTGATGATCCCGAAGGAAGCTTGCGAGGAGGAACTTCTGTTGAATCAAGAGATTCATCAGAGCCACGAAAACGTTTCTGGTGAAATTGAGAGGAAACTATGGATGAGTTCACAGAGATGGTTGCCTTACAAGGTGGAATATCTATAGAGTCAAGTGCCTCAGAGGAACCACGAAGGCATCTCTGTGGCAGTTTAGGTGACTTAAGTTTCCTTTTTGGAGAGCGTGTGGCAGCGTGAACCTCTACCACATGGACACCTTTAGCTAAAGTCTGAGAATTGTCATCAGTTGAAGGTTCAACAGAATGAGTGTCTGATAAAGTTTCCAAGACAGAGAAACTATTATGTAGAGTAACCTTAGAAACATTCTCACTCGAGCAAAAAGCAGAAAGCAGCTGCCTCTTGAGAGGGTTGAGAGGGTGCTGCAACCAATTTAGGGCGAAGGGAGGAGGCGTATGTCTTCACACCACCATCCTTCTGTCGCCTGAAGTTGAGTTGCCGTCTGGCACAACCTATGCTAATGAATTGAATATTAGCCAAGTGGAGGATATCCTGCTCAAGGAGGTACATCTTACATTGGCGAGAACGCAAGGGGTGAGCATCTCTGCATTAAAAGCAGTAACTCTCTGACCGACACTCAGAAGTAAGATGTGAGTCAAAAGCAGAACAATTACCACACCGGGAACGGTTGTTGCAGTTCCTCCTCCCATGACCAAACTCATAACAACAGAAACACTGTAGGGGACGCTCAACAAAATGCTTCCTCAAATGAGGTGGGTTAATGTTAATGCGATCTGGGATATGCGAGCCATAGAAAGTGAGGATGATCATATTTTTACTGCCTTTCATCTTCGTTACTCGTTGGACACTGTCTTGGCACATAGCGAGAATGTCCTCTTCAGAGAATTCATACAGGTCCTCATTATATATACGCCCCTTGCTATAATTAAATGTTCGATGTGGTTTAATAGATTCAAACATGCTATCAGAAGGACAGGGGAGATTGAGGAGCATCATGGCCTGTGTAAGATCTTTGGCTCTGATTAAAATGCCCGTACCATATTTCTTTATGTGGCCCATTGGTAATAATCCAATTTCTTTCTCCAGATACCGGGAAGCATGGATAAGGTTACCACGTCCCTCCCTGTAGTAAGCCACAAACCAAAAGGGTGTAGGAACCCGACATTCCTTTGGGACATGCTCTACAGAGTCATCATATATATTAGGGCAGTAGTCATTGTCACTGTCAACTACATTGGTGGACCGCATCATCTGAACTTTACAATGAGTATCCCCCACCGTCAGAGAATCTTTTGCCTCAAATGCTGCTTTGGCAGCAGCATTTGTATTGAAAGTAATATAGCACCGATTAGACCTACAATCACTGTCATATGTGATTCGGATTCGAAGAACTACTCCAAAACACTTAAAAATGGAGTGGATAGCACCATAGGAAAAGGATGCAAGTACATTCGTTAACATTAACGTGTCCAAATCGCTAACAGGTTCTTCGACACAACACACAACCTGCTAGGTCTAGTCTTATTTGCAGCTTTCTGCATATTACCACGACCAGAGAGTGACGTCTCGGGGGCCTGGTCGACCACCGCTCGAGGAAGAGATTGGTGCTTTTCTTTATCCATATATCATTGATTTGATGTTTTTGGCCCCAGGAGCCAAGAGCTACTACCTACCGGGCAGATGAGGGGACCGAGCGCTGGTCGCCGTGGGCGGGGTACCTCTTCCCCCACTGGGCCACTCGTTTTAAAAAGCAGCCCCAATGGCTCGAAAGAATGCCCACGATGGTGCTGAGACCCGCTTCCCCAACATCTCCCGGCCCAGACACCCAACCATCCAACATAGGATGGCCCCTAGAGGGCAGTCCCTATGGAGGGCAGCGCTGTTGGCCCGTACTGGCAGCCTAATGCATGGGAACCATTTAGTCTGGTCTCTCACTGGTGACCTTACTAGCATGGGAAGCCCTCTCTCCCCGAAATCGGGGCAGAGCAGGGGCCGGAGCCCCCTCTAGTCTAGCTCGCCAGGTCTCAGAGACACACAAGCCCCTCTACCATGTCAAGGCGGTTCCCGTTGGGGGGGATCAGAGACTGGAGATGGAAGAAATTAAGGAGACCATTGAAAAAATATTCTTCCAACCCTTCCTCCACAGTTACTGGAGGAAGTGTGTGAACACCTTATCAGCATTGGTGTAGAAACTGTTAATGATATTCACTATGTGAAGGCATCCCATCTTACACCCATGTAGAAAGAGATTCAAGCACGTAAACTTATTGATAAATGGAAACAAGGTACAGTATAATGCATGCCATATTTTTTTAAAGATTAGTTTACCTTACTGTACAGTTCTTGCCTGCATTTAAGACTCAGGTAATATTCTATATTAGCTTATGAGTTGTGTCCTAGCAAACTTGGCCAATCTTTTTTTTTTTTTTACAGTACCGGTACAGTACTGTATATTCAGACACTTGATGTGGGTTGTCATTTAACTGCAGGTCCAATTAAAACAGAGTATCACTGTTGCTTGTTATGTAACTTATTGTTCCCATGTACCCACAAAATACTTATACATCATCTTTTTGATGAAATGTTGTCTCATTTTCTTCTCAATTATGTTTCTTATAAATTAACTCATACAAAAATGGAATGCAGGAAGGGAGAAGTGAAGGAAGGAAGCACTGTGTGAATTATGTACAGTGTTGTGGATGGGCATGTTATTGCATATGGGCTTAAGTACTATGCATAATCAACACCAAAATTTTTTATAGGTTTTCTTAATATTTCAGTGGCACCGGCATCACAGGAATTATCACACTCATCACATGAATTATCACACTCATCACAGGAAGATACACACTCATCACAGGAAGATACACACTCATCACAGGAAGATACACACTCATCACAGGAAGATACACACTCATCACAGGAAGATACACACTCATCACAGGAATTATCACACTCATCACAGGAAGATACACACTCACCACAGCAAGATACACACTCATCACAGGAAGATGCACACTCATCACAGCAAGATACACACTCATCACAGGAAGATACACACTCATCAAAGGAAGATATACACTCATCACAGGAAGATATACAATCATCACAGGAAGATATACAATCATCACAGGAAGATACACACTCATCACAGCAAGATACACACTCATCACAGCAAGATACACACTCATCACAGCAAGATACACACTCAATTCAGCCAACTGTTTCAGCTCTAGATGACGGAGAAATCAGTGCCAAGCTACAACCAATCACATTGGGCTCAAGATTATACAATACCCTGGAAAAGATTTTCAAAGACAAATTTGCTTGTTTCCTTAGAAAAAGGACAGAGACCTAAGCCTTCTGCTAGAAGAGAGATAGTGAGAGTGTTGGTGGATGATATATCAAAAATCTCAGAAAGACCAGGGAAGAAATCACTGGCAGTAATTGCTGAGAGAATTGTTAAAACTTATCCAGCATCGTTTTTAGATGAAATTGATGGAACACTTGTTGGAACAGGTTTTGACTCTTTATTTAAACAGTTAATGGCAAGGTTTGATAATATAAATAGAGGGCCTAATAGTAATTCAATCAAAAGAAAAGTAGACTGTTCCCATGAAAATGAAGAAATAGACACTGAGGGAGCTGGTCTAATCAGAAGAGTACAGGTGTGTTTTAATGATAAATATGGGTGTATTAATTATATGCCCAAAGATTATCCGGATGGGGAATCTGAAACAACACAAGAAGACAGGAAAACTTAATGAAAAATTACTGAAAACATTACTGAATAATGAGAGTTTGGAGGACTACATTGACTCCAAATTGACCACAAAAGGTTGATTTCCTTAAGGTGGCATATACCACATTGTTTTGGGTGATAAATTTAGAGCAATGATTCCTCCAAACTATTCCAGATATTGTATCAATATTTCTGCCTTTATTAAATTGAATAGTGTATGAATATTTCTGCTTTAAACTAAATTGAATAATGCATGAATATTTCTGCTTTAAATTAAATTGAATATTGTATAAATATTTCTGCTTTAAACTGAATATTGTATGAATGTGATATAAGTTGTTAATGTCAAACTTCCCTAAGTTTGATATACCGTAGGTCTTACCTTGTGAAACTCCGTATAGGCTGTTCAGGTTAGGTCTTGGTAGTCTGCTATGGTTAGGTCCCGCTAGTCTGCAATGGTCCAGATTAGGTTAGATTGGGTTGGGTCGGGTTGGGTTGGGTTGGGTCGGGTTGGGTTGGGTCGGGTTGGGTTGGGTTGGGTCGGGTTTGGTTTGGTTGGGGTGGGTTAGGTTGGATTAGATTAGGTTAGGTTAGGTATGTATGTCTAAAAACAGGACATTTGCACAATAAATGGATGTAAAAATTGAACTAATCACTTGAAAAAAATTGAACTAATCACTTGAAAAAATCTTGGAAAAGCAATATTTTGTCTGAAAATTTCACACGTGTAGCTCAGAAAATTTACCCAATTTTTTAATTACAAAAAAAAAATTGTATAGACAAGGGAAACCATTATGAAATATGAGTAATAAAAACAACCGGTAATTATCTATTCTATTGCCATTTTCTATTACAATATTTTTATCTTCTTTATTCACAAATTCATAACATTCTAAAACACTTTTATTCGGAAATGCCCCATTTCCAAGTTAGGTCATATTCAAATTTTGAAATTAGTATGACCTTACATGACATAATTAGGGGAAACCACAATCTGACTATCTAACTCAGCTCCTTTTTACTGTAGAGGCAAAATCTCATTACCATCGTATTCCTCGTGTGTTTTTACGTATAATAACCAATTTTCATTGAAATCGTACAACAAATATTATTTTTCCCAATTTTTTTCACCAACTGAGGGATTTTTTTTTTTTTTTTTTTTTTTTTCAGAACTTCCTCATACTTTATGTGAACACTCTCCCTAGATACAGCAACACTGTCATGAGCCAAGAACCCCATATCACTGCTAGAAATGGGAAATTGAAATCGCTTGAAAAGGGAGATAAAATTCCTGAGATGAAAAAAATCCTCAAAAATAGGGTAATCATTTATCAAGGAAATGGAAACAACAAAATATGCTCAAATATACGTATATCACTTGTGAAAAGCTTCATGAACATGACATAAACACTGTTCGAGCTGTTATCAATTGCACCTGAAAAGGTGGGTCTTGAGAAAACTGCGAATTTATGATATAGGAAAGTTGGGCAGTTTAAAATAGTACCCCCCGTTCCCTTTCCGTACTCTATCATATCTCAAGTATAGAGAATGTGTCTGATGTATGGTAAACTATTATTTTTGCATATATAACTACGAGAATCTTTATTCCTCGTTCATCACTGACATATACCAGCACAGTATGATACATATAACGATATATTATGATATATTATGCTATATAGCAAAATATTATGATGCATTATGAATAATAAACAGTTCATATGATGGACTGAGAAGGGAGAATGAGATTTGAGATGGGTATGGGAGGTCTTATTTAATTTGTGTGTGTGTGTGTGTGCATACACTGCAATTATTTGTATGATCATTCACTTATTCATTATTTATTTGTTTATTTACCTATATAATTAGCCTTTACCGACAAGTGTAACTTGTCTCACCCCTGGGGGATTATGGAAGTAGCTGACTCAACGAAAAGGGGTTTATTTTTACCAGGGATTGGCTCTTCCCTTTCCTCCTCAGCTACTTCTACCCTTTTACTCACGTCCTTGCTTAGAAGGCTCCTGCTTCATATGTGGTGCCTTCTTTGGCGACTTTCTTCGTTTCTTCTTCCATTGCCTTTCATTTCTTTGATCTTCTTTCTTCCTTCTTTTCTTGGCGGCTTTCAAACAATTTGTGTTTTTTCACGTCCTGCCCTGTTCCAATTTTTTTCCTTATTTTTCCAGAAGACACAAGGCCTCCAGAACGCGCAAATCCAAAGTTGAACTCAGTTATGGCCTTAGCAATCAGGTAATGCACCCTCTCCTTTTGATAAAACACAGTTTTAGAGCACTTGCTCCATATGACTGAATTCAGGCATTCATTGGCATTCTGTGTTCGTCCAGTGCACCTTGACAAGAGTTCATCTGTGCTGTACTTTCTCATTATGTCGTACAGGTCACCCTTGAGATCTTGGCGTATTGGGTGGTGAATATGCTGGTTGAAGAAGCACCAGGAATCAACTCCTTCTGGGCACAGCTCGTGGCAAGGATCGTCATCGGTGCTACAACAGTGTTCAATTATTGCAAAAATTGCCTTTTTCATCTTCTCCACATCATCCAGGTTACGAATTATGGCATACCTGTAAAAATCCTGGATTTTCCCTAAAGTAACCTGGGTCAGGGATCCTCTTCTCCTCCCTCCAACACCTTCTCCTTTCCTACTCTTTTCTTGTACATAGTCTCTCAATGCCTTCCCAACTCTCTTTGCAACTTGATTGATGCATTCGTCTTTGCGAATTTCCACATCTCCATACACTTTTTCTTTCACTACAGATGAGTAGGTCTTCGAGTCACCATCTGAAATTACAGTGGTATATCGAAAGTTACATTTTTCCACTGAACTTTTCCACAGTTTCATCCAACCCTCTGTCTCCATTGCAGGAGAACTTCCATAAAAGTTTTTTTACGCACTGTGGCTGATGTGCAGCATACCAGTCACCTTCTGTTTTTTTATTTTTTTCACATATTCTGCAGTATTTACTCAATACTTCATAGTCCACAACAAGTCCTGTGTCAAAGTGTATGACTGGTACCACACAAAACTTTGCCACAAACCCTCTCTTTGACCAGGAACCATCACATGTCACTGTTATATTCTTCACTTCAGGAGAACCTGGTTGTTCATTTTCAAGATATTCATGGACGAGTTCCCGTGCTCGTCTCAAACTCACTTCACCATCTTGGATTCCTTTTGCCTCAATTTCTCGGGCAATGTAAAAGAACCTGGTACTTGACATTATTTTCATCTCGAACACTTTTTCCATGTCCTCAAGTGTTTTATAGCCATTGTTTTCTAGGCCAAATTCTACGAACTTCATATTCACATCATACTTGCCCCCCTGTGGTTCGTACCTGAAGGAGGTCCAGGCAACAGACGTCTCGCCACACACACTACACTCGCACACGATTTTTGTTCGCTGCACCAAGTCGCCTTCCTACACTGGGGATACCCAATGCAATATTTCTACACTTTTCACATTTTTTTTTGAAATTTTGGAACAATTTTCTCTTCGAAATCATGACATATTCGTCTTTCACTCTGTCAAGAGGAACAGCGATACTTTCTCGCAGCCGTCTCTTCACAGCGGCAGCCGTCTCTTCACAGCGGCTGGTGACACTTGGGTTGTCCCCTCCTCTTGTGGTTGTGGTTGCTCCCCCGATGGTCCTGGTTGTGGCTGGGGTTGTGGTTGCTCCCCTGATGATCCTGGTTGTTGCTGGGGTTGTGGTTGCTCCCCTGCTTTTTCTGCAATAGCAGCCAGGGCTTTCTCCTTCTTCTTCCTCGCTATATCAGCCATCTTTCTTCTAAGCTTTGACTTGGGTCCCATCTTGAGAAAAAGATTGCTTGCTTGCTTGATTTGAGCTCGTACAATAATACTCGACAGAGTCTGGAGTAAAAGTGAAGGAAAGTGGTAGTGGTAGGATGCGCTGTTTATGGTCGCGTTCTGAATCCTTTGAGACAACTTGAGGGTAAAGGCTAATTTCATTTTACATTTCTGTTTTTTTCCTTTTTTCATTCACAGTGAGTTTCATATAGAGTATTCTACATAAAAAAAAACACACACACACACATGTATGTGTATTTGTATATGGGTTTGTTATATAGTCTACGACTGTTCAGAAAATGAATAGAGTGTGTATTGAAGACATCTACGTGTAATTTGAATGCAGCCTGGCCAGGGGTAGGCCTCCTTATCAGCCGTGGTTGACCGTGTGAAGAAGGGTCGCGATATGGGTAGTGAACAAGGTTGGAGGTTATGGGGTTGGGGATTGGGAGTTAGGGGGAGAGAGTTATGGGGTGGGGGTTATGTGATTGGGGTTATGGGTTGGGGGTTATGGGGTGGGGGTTATAGGGTTGGGGGTTATGAGTTAGGGGTTATGAGGTGGGGGTTATGGGGTGGGGGTTATGATGTGGGGATTATGGGGTGGGGGTTATGGGGTGGGGTTTATGGGGTGGGGATCATGGGTTGAGGGTTATGGGGTGGGGTTTATGGGGTTGGGGGTTATGGGTTGGGGGTTATGGGGTGGGGGTTATGGGGTTGGGGGTTATTAGTTAGGGGTTATGAGGTGGGGGTTATGGGGTGGGGGTTATGAGGTGGGGATTATGGGGTGGGGGTTATGGGGTGGAGTTTATGGGATGGGGGTTGTTGGGTAGGGGTTGTGGGGTGGGGGTTGTGGGATGGGGGTTATGAGGTTGGGGGTTGTGGGGTGGGGGTTAAGGGGTTGGGGGTTGTGGGGTGGGGTTCATGGGGTGGGGGTTATGAGGTGGGGGTTCATGGGGTGGGGGTTGTGGGGTGGGGGTTGTGGGGTGGGGGTTGTGGGGTGGGGGTTATGGGATGGTGGTTGTGGGGAGGGGGTTGTGGGGTGGGGGTTATGGGGTTCGGGGTTGTTGGGTGGGGGTTGTTGGGTGTGGGTTGTGGGGTGGGGGTTGTGGGGTGGGGGTTATGGGGTTGGGGGTTGTGGGGTGGGGTTTATGGGGTTGGGGGTTATGGGGTGGGGGTTATGGGATGGTGGTTGTGGGGTGGGGGTTGTGGAGTGGGGGTTGTGGGGTAGGGGTTGTGGGGTGGGGGTTATGGGGTTGGGGGTTGTGGGGTGGGGTTTATGGGGTTGGGGGTTATGGGGTGGGGGTTGTGGGGTGGGGGTTGTGGGGTGGGGATTGTGGGGTGGGGGTTATGGGGTGGGGTTTATGGGGTTGTGGGTTGTGGGGTGGGGGTTATTAGGTGGGGTTTATGGGGTAGAGGGTTATGGGGTGGGGTTTATGGGGATGGGGGACATAATAATACTAATCAAATTACTAATTCAATGACCATATATAACATAGGAAACAAAAATGGAATTTCGAGTGTTTGGGGGTAGTTGGGGGGGGCGGGGTTGGAGGGGTTTGAAGGCTGATAAGCAAGTTTGGTTGCTACTACATGATGCGTAGGACCTCAAAGAACATATTTAGCATGGAATTGATAAATGCAAAATTTAGGCCAAAATTATCATGTCAGAGTGTGGTCTCCCCTCCTAACCTAAACTGCAGTAAACTACCGGGACCTAACCTGGGCAAACTACCGGGAACTAAACGTGGTAAGGACCGTGGCAAAATACGGTAAATATTCAAACAACTGCCGTTATCATGTACGTTTTTTCTACTTTAATTACCCACTTATTTAGACCATTCTAAGACTATTTTCTTCTATGACATTTCCAAGATAGGGCATATTCAAATGGGGCATTTTGAAATTAGCCTAGCCTAACCTAACCTAACCTAGACGCAATCAGACCACAGGGACCTAATCTGGGCAAACTACCGGAATCTAACCTGGTCAAACTACCAGGAAATAACCGTGGTAAAGTACAGGAAATGACTGGGGCAGAATACTGGGACCTAGCCGGATGTGGCAACACTGCTACAAAACGGTAATGGGCCAAACTTTACCTTAAATGGCACCAAACTATGGTAATCTGGGGTAATTACCTTGGAAATGACAACACTGAAGAAATTAGCAATGCTGGTGTAAATAAAATTATATTATTATTATTATTATCTATTTATTTATTTATCTAGTTATTGGATTCTAAATATTCATTGGTATTTATTCAAATATATTTCATTTTTTTTATAATACTCCTATTGTTATTATTATTGTTATTATTATTACTTTTACATTCATCATCTCAATGTAAACAAACTGGCGGCCATCATGGATTTTGACGTTATTATTGACAGTGTCGTGAAATCAGTGTTGCCATGTAAGAGGCAATTTTTTTTTTAATACTTACAAAAAAAAAAAAAAATAATACTTAAAAAAATTAAAACAAAAAAAATTTAATAAATAAAAAAATAATATTACTTAAATAAATAATACTTAAAAAAAATTAATACTTATTAAAAAATTAATACTTAAAAAAAATTAATACTTACAAAAAGAAAATTAAAAAAAAATAATACTTACAAAAAATAGTACTTAAAAAAATTGATACTTAAAAAAAATACTAAAATAAAAATAATACTTAACAAAAATTAATACATAAACAAAATTAATACTTAAAAAAAAGTAATACAAAAACAAATATATATACTTAAAAAAATAATACTTAAAACAAAATTTAATACTTAAACAAATGATATTTAAAAAAAAATAATACTTAAAAAAAATTGTTACTTAAAAAAAATAATACTTAAAAAAAATTAATACTTAAAAAAAAAATTGTTACTTATCAAACCTTGGTTTGGCACTTAAGACTGTCTTAGCCACTAAGGATATTATGGTTAAAGTTTAAAATTTTAGAAGTTACTATTAGGGTGCCAAATCAATCTTTAGATACATAAACAAATTCCAAAGTCAATATGACTTCAGCGGGAAACGTATGTCAGTGTGACCAGTTTGGTAACTATAACAAGTAGCAAAAAGAATAACCTAAGTTGGATGTTAGGGAGAATAAAGTCAATGAAGCACCTGTAAAGACTCTCAAAATGACACTTAGCTGTAGGGTTGCAGACACTTCGTTCTCCCAAGGTGAAGAAATGAGGCACGAGAATAGTATGGGTTATCACCAATAGTCAGTCACCCAGTCGAGTACCGGTATAAGGTTTCTTGGATAAGTCAAGAGGATATGTAGAAAAGAGCTGGTTAACTGAGAGCTATGACAATCAAGAATAAGGTATAAATGAAAGAACTTGAAGTGACTTGTACCACCACCGGTATTTGACTGAGCGAGATCCAGAACAGAACTGCTTTCCACACTCACTCTCTCCTCCTCCATCACCTCGGATTATATGTTATGAATCATCCCCAAAAGTCTCGAACTGAGGAAAACAGTTTCATACAGTTTTCACAACACAGAAAATTAGATTCATGAACATGGATTCATGTATTCATCGAATCATATCTTAACAAAACTAAATATACAGCATCTAATAATTATAACAAATACATGTATATGTTACACATGCAAAAAATCGATATTTTGGGTGCCCAAAGTCAATATGTGCATGCATCTTCTGTACCCGTTTATATCCCAAATTCAGGCTAAAAAAACAAACAAAAAATCGATATTTTTGTGTCCCAGAAGCGATCTGTACAGTCGGCCACAGTTCTGGCTGTTACAGTCAGCACTACAAACTCCAGTTGTCTGACGTTTGTATCCATGACTTTTCGAATCATGGGCTCGAAGAGTCTCAGGGGTGAAGAAGTGAGACGGTGCAAGGGGCGGAAGAGAGAGGGAGGAAGAGGGGGTACAGACGAGAGAGAAGGACGGGGGAGGAGAAAAGGGGACAGAAACGAGAGAGAGAGAGAGAGAGAGAGAGAGAGAGAGAGAGAGCCGGGTGGAGGAGAGGGTGGGCTGAAGGAGAGAGAGGGGGAAGGGAGACAGAATGAGTGGAGGGTAAAATAGCATAAGCCAACCAATGTAAGATATTGCTTAATATTCAAAAGATAAATTTTATTTTTATATTACTTCGAGAAAGATAATTAAAACCATATAGCCACGTCGGATGTAAAAGAGTTATAAAATGCAATTATCGTTATCAGTGATACGGAGATATCACATGACATTTGGATAGCAGATATTTTTTCACAGTGCCTTATGTTAACTGAGGTGGGACAGCCAGCATGAAGGAAAAGAGAGACAGGTGAAGATTTAAAAGGAAGCGGCTCAGGTTCAAAGGGTGGCCAAATTCCCTCAAGTATTGCCTACGAAAAAAAAAAAAAAAAAATTGTAAGTCATACCTTATTGCGGGGGTTTCCAGTAACTATACTAGTGATAAACAAAGAAATGTTTCTGTGAAGTAATTTATTCAACAAAGCTTTCATAACATCGTCACGAGACAGACAGACAGACAGAGAGAAAGAGAGTAAACCCACAATTTTCGGTAACACTGATTCTGCTCTTTTTCTCTGACCAATGATTGTATAAGTTTATTACTACCTGGCCAGTGTAATAACGTTACTATAATGTCTGCTTTACCTAATTCGCCGTAATAAAAAAAAAAAAATCTTTAGTATCAACTATGGAAATTATAAGTGCATTGGTATAGCCTAGTGTTTGTCATTCCTTGTATGGCAGCATGGGTCTGGCAATATACAGTATAAATCTTAGCCAGAGTTATTTAACCTATACTATAATGTTAATAAATCGAGTACTGTTAATACTAGTAGTATTACACCCCTAATTGTTATAAACAAATTATTTTCAACTTTCGTATGAACAAAATTTGATCGTAGCTCGAGGAGGTTTATCTCTAGGCAACAGGCTAATAACTGCTTGTTTTTATACGCAATAACAAACCGTAACAACAAATGCTGTGACCAAGAACGCCATGAAAGGCAGTATGATGCTTACTTTAACACACCAGTGTATAATTATAACTATTGTGATCGATATTTATTTAAGTAGCACGATTCACAGAGTATGGTATTGAAATAAGTGGCAACTCTGAGTAATCCTATCATGAGAAATTTTATCGTTTTTAAACTGAAAAACACACCCGTTTCTGTCCCCCTTTCTCCTCCCCCGTCCTTCTCTCTCGTCTGTACCCCCTCTACCTCCCCCATCCCTCCCTCTCTCTTCCGCCCCCTGTACCGCCTCACTTCTTCACCCCTGAGACTCTTCGAGCCCATGATTCGAAAAGTCAGGGACACAAACGTCAGACAACTGGAGTTTGTAGTGCTGACTGTAACAGCCAGTACTGTGGCCGACTGTACATACCTACTCAGTGCTAGAATGTTTTCAAAATATAGGCTCAAAACATGCTAATAATCGATATTTTATGTGTCCAAAGTCGATATGTACATGCATCTTCTGTACCCGTTTTTATCTTAAATTCAGGCTTAAAACACCCGAAAATTCGATATTTTTGGGTCCCAGGTGGTGGGAGTTTGGGTGTCATTACAGTGCTTTGACTGTAAATATCAACAGTCATTCATAGGTGGTGGGTGTGTGGGTGTCATTACAGTATTTTGATTGTAAATATCAACAGTCATTCATAGGTTGGTTGGTGTCATTAGAGTGCTTGGACTGAAAATATCAACAGTCATTCATGGGGTGGTTAGTGTGTGGATGTCATTACAGTGCATGGACTGAAAATATCAACTTCCTTCCTGGGGTGGTGGGTGTGTGGGTGTCATTACAGTGCTTGGACTTTAAATATCAACAGTCATTCATGGGGTGGTGGATGTGTGGGTGTCATTATAGTGCTTGAACTGTAAATATCAACAGCCATTTATAGAGTGGTGGTTGTGTGGCTGTCATTACAGTGCTTGGACTATAAATATCAACAGTCAATCATGGGGTGGTGGGTGTGTGGGTGTCATTACAGTGCTTGGACTGTAAATATCAACAGTCATTTATGGAGTTGTGGGTGTGTGGGTGTCATTACAGTGCTTGGACTGTAAATATCAACAGTCATTCATGGAGTGGTGGGTGTGTGGGTGTCATTACATTGTTTTGACTATAAATATCAACAGTCATTTATTGGATGGTGGGTGTCATGAGAGTGCTTGGACTGTAAATATCAACAGTCATTCATGGAGTGGTGAGTGTGTGGGTGTCAATACAGTTCTTGGACTGTAAATATCAACCATCATTCATTGGGAGGTGGGTGTGTGGGTGTCATTACTGTGCTCAGACTGTAAATATTAACAGTCATTCATGGGGTGGTGGGTGTGTGGATGTCATTACAGTGCTTGGACTGAAAATATCAACAGTCATTTATGGGGTGGTTGGTGTGTGGGTGTCATTACAGTGCTTGGACTGTAAATAACAAAAGTCATTCTTGGGGTGGTGGGTGTGTAAGTGTCATTACAGAGCTTGGACTGTAAATATCAACAGTCATTTATGGGGTGGTGGGTGTGTGGGTGTCATTACAGTGCTTGAACAGTAAATATCAAAAGTCATTCTTGGGGTGGTGGGTGTGTGGGTGTCATTACAGTGCTTAGAATGTAAATATCAACGTTCATTCATGGGTTGGTGGGTGTGTGGGTGTCATTACAGTGTTTTGATTTTAAATATCAACAGTCATTCATAAGGTGGTGGGTGTCATTAGAGTGCTTGGACTGTAAATATCAACAGTCATTCTTGGGGTGGTTGGTGTGGGGCGTCATTACAGTTCTTGGACTGTAAATATCAACCATAATTCATTGGGTTGTGGGTGTGGGGGTGTCATTACAGTACTTTGACTGTAACTATAAACAGTCATTCATGGGGTGGTGGGTGTGTGGGTGTCATTACAATGCTTGGACTGTAAATATCAACAGTCATTTATGGGGTGGTGGGGGTGTGGGTGTCATTACAGTGTTTTGACTGTAAATATTAACAGTCATTCATAGGGTGGTGGGTGTCATTAGAGTGCTTGGACTGTAAATATCAACAGTTATTCATGGGGTTTTTGGGTGTTTAGGTGTCTATGCAGTGCTTGGACTGTAAATATCAACAGTCATTCATGGGGTGGTGGGTGTGTGGGTATCATTACAGTGTTTTAACTGTAAATATCAACAGTCATTTATAAGGTGGTGGGTGTCATTAGAGTGCTTGAATTGTAAATATCAACAGTTATTCATGGGGTGGTGGGTGTGTTTGTGTCATGACAGTGCTTGGACTGTAAATATCAACAGACAATCATGGGGTGGTGGGTGTGTGGGTGTCATTACAGTTCTTGGACTGTAAATATCAACCATCATTCATTGGGTGGTGAGTGTGTGGTGGTCATTACAGAGGTTGGACTGAGAATATCAACAGTCATTCATGTGGTGGTGGGTGTGTGGGTTTCATTACAGTTCTTGGACTGTAAATATCAACCATCATTCATTGGGTGGTGGCAGTGTGGTTGACATTACAGTGCTTGGACTGTAAATATTAACAGTCATTCATATGATGGTGGGTGTGCTGATGTCATTACAGTGTTTGGACTGAAAATATCAACAGTCATTCATGGAGTGGTAGGTGTGTGGGTGTCATTACAATGCTTGGATTATAAATATCAACCTTCATTTATGGGGTGGTGGGTGTATGGGTGTCATTACAGTGTTTGGACTGTAAATATCAACAGTCAATAATGTAATTGTGGGTGTCATTAGAGTGTTTGGATTGTAAATATGAACCATAATTCATGGGGTAGTGGGTGTGGGAATGTCATTACAGTGCTTGGATTGTAAATATGAACCATAATTAATGGGGTGGTGGGTGTGGGGATGTCATTACAGTGCTTTGAATGTAAATATCAACAGTCATTCATGGGGTGGTGGGTGTGAGGGTATCATTACAGTGCTTAGACTGTAAATATCAAGTCATTCTTTGGGTGGTGGGTGTGTGTCATTAGTGCTTGGACTGTATATATCAACAGTCATTCATGGGGTTGTGGGTGGCATTACAGTGCTTGGACTCTAAATATCAATGGTAATTCATAGGGTGATGGGGTGTGGTTGTCATTACAGTGCTTGGACTGAAAATATCAACAGTCATTTATTGGGTGGTGGGTGTGTGGGTATCATTACAGTCCTTGGACAATAAATATCAACCATCATTCATTGGGTGGTGGGTGTGTGGGTGACATTACAGTGCTTGGGCTGTAAATATTAACAGTTATTTAGGGGGTGGTAGGTATATAGATGTCATTACAGTGCTTGGACTGAAAATAAATACTGTCATTCATTGGGTGGTGGTTATGTGGGTTTCATTACAGTTCTTGGACTGTAAACATCAACAGTCATTCATAGGGTGGTGGGTGTGTGGGTGACATTACAGTGCTTGTACTGTAAATATTTACAGTCATTTATGGGGTGGTGGGTGTGTAGGTGTCATTATAGTACTTGGACTGTAAATATCAACAGTCATTCATGGGGTGGTGGGTGTGTGGGTGTCATTACATTGCTTGGACTATAAATATCAAGTAATTCATTGAGTAGTGGGTGTGTGTGTGTGTCATTAGTGCTTGGACTGTAAATATCAACAGTCATTCATGGGGTGGTGGGTGGCATTACCGTGCTTGGACTGTAAATATCAACAGTCATTCATAGGGTGGTGGGTGTGTGAGTGTCATTACAGAGCTTGGACTGAAAATATCAACAGTCATTTATTAGGTGGTGGGTGTGTGGGTATCATTACAGTCCTTGGACTGTAAATATCAACTATCATTCATTGGGTAGTAGGTGTGTGGGTGACATTACAGTGCTTGGACTCTAAATATCAACAGTCATTCATGGGGTTATGGGTGTTTGGGTGTCTATGCAGTTCTTGGACTGTAAATATCAACAGTCAATCATGTAGTGGTGGGTGTCATTAGAGTGTTTGGGCTATAAATATCAACAGTCATTCATGGGGTGGTGGGTGTGTGGGTGTCATTACAGTGCTTGGATTGTAAATATGAATCATAATTCATGGGGTGGTGTGTGTGGGGATGTCATTACAGTGCTTTGACTGTAAATATCAGCAGTCATTCATGGGGTGGTGGGTGTGAGGGTATCATTACAGTGCTTAGACTGAAAATATCAAGTCATTCATTGGGTGGTGGGTGCGTGGGTGTCATTAGTGCTTGGACTGTAAAGATCAACAGTCATTCATGGGGTGGTGGGTGGCATTACAGTGCTTGGACTCTAAATATCAACTGTAATTCATAGGGTGATGAGGGTGTGGTTGTTATTACAGTCCATGGACTGTAAATATCAACCATAATTCATTGGGTGGTGGGTATGTGGGTGACATTACATTGCTGGGACTGTAAATATTAACAGTCATTAACGAAGCGGTAGGTGTGTAGATGTCATGACAGTGCTTGGACTGAAAATATCAACTGTCATTCATGGGGTGGTGGGTGTGTGGGTATCATTACAGTGTTTTAACTGTAAATATCAACAGTCATTTATAAGCTGGTGGGTATCATTAGAGTGCTTGGATTGTAAATATCAACAGTTATTCATGGGGTGGTGAGTGTGTTTGTGTCATGACAGTGCTTGGACTGAAAATATCAACAGTCATTCATGTGGTGGTGGGTGTGTGGGTTTCATTACAGTTCTTGGACTGTAAATATCAACCATCATTCATTGGGTGGTGGGTGTGTGGGTGACATTACAGTGCTTGGACTGTAATTATTAACAGTCATTCATATGATGGTGGGTGTGCTGATGTCATTACAGTGTTTGGACTGAAAATATCAACAGTCATTCATAGAGTGGTAGGTGTGTGGGTGTCATTACAATGCTTGGATTATAAATATCAACCTTCATTTATGGGGTGGTGGGCGTATGGGTATCATTACAGTGTTTGGAGTATAAATATCAACAGTCATTCATAGGGTGGTGGGTGTGTGAGTGTTATTACAGAGCTTGGACTGTAAATATCAACAGTCATTAATCGAGTGGTGGGTGTGTGGGGGTCATTACAGTGCTTGGACTGTAAATATCAACAGTCAATCATCGGGTGGTCCATGTGTGGGTGTCATTACAGTGCTTGGACTGTTAATATCTACTGTCATTTATGGGGTGGTGGGTGTATGAGTGTCATTACAGTGTTTTAACTATAAATATCAACATTCATTTATTAGGTAATGGGTGTTATTAGAGTGCTTGGACTTTAAATATCAACAGTCATTCATAGGGTGGTGCGTGTGTGGGTGTCATGACAGTGTTTGGACTGTAAATATCAACAGTCATTTATGGGGTGGTGAGTGTGTGGGTGTCATTACAGTTCTTGGACTATAAATATCAACCATCATTCATTAAGTGGTGGGTGTGTGGGTGTCATTACAGTACTCAGACTGTTAAAATAACCAGTCATTCATGGGGTTTTAGGAGTGTGGATGTCATTACAGTGCTTGGACTGAATATATCAACAGTCATTTATAAGGTGGTGGGTGTCATTAAAGTCCTTGGACTGTAAATATTAACAGTCATTCATGGAGTGATGGGTGTGTGGGTGTCATTAGAGTGTTTGGATTGTAAATATGAACCATAATTCATGGGGTGGTGGGTGTGGGGATGTCATTACAGTGCTTGGATTGTAAATATGAACCATAATTAATGGGGTGGTGGGTGTGGGGATGTCATTACAGTGCTTTGACTGTAAATATCAACAGTCATTCATGGGGTGGTGGGTGTGAGGGTATCATTACAGTGCTTAGACTGTAAATATCAAGTCATTCTTTGGGTGGTTGGTGTGTGTGTGTCATTAGTGCTTGGACTGTAAATATCAACAGTCATTCATGGGGTTGTGGGTGGCATTACAGTGCTTGGACTCTAAATATCAACAGTAATTCATAGGGTGATGGGGGTGTGGTTGTCATTACAGTGCTTGGACTGTAAATATTAACAGTCATTTATTGGGTGGTGGGTGTGTGGGTATCATTACAGTCCTTGGACTGTAAATATCAACCATCATTCATTGGGTGGTGGGTGTGTGGGTGACATTACAGTGCTTGGGCTGTAAATATTAACAGTTATTTAGGGGGTGGTAGGAGTGTAGATGTCATTACAGTGCTTGGACTGAAAATAAATACTGTCATTCATGGGGTGGTGGTTGTGTGGGTTTCATTACAGTTCTTCGACTGTAAACATCAACAGTCATTCATAGGGTGGTGGGTGTGTGGGTGACATTACAGTGCTTGTACTGTAAATATTTACAGTCATTCATGGGGTGGTGGGTGTGTAGGTGTCATTATAGTACATGGACTGTAAATATCAACAGTCATTCATGGGGTGGTGGGTGTGTGGGTGTCATTACATTGCTTGGACTATAAATATCAAGTCATTCATTGAGTAGTGGGTGTGTGTGTGTCATTAGTGCTTGGACTGTAAATATCAACAGTGATTCATGGGGTGGTGGGTTGCATTACAGTGCTTGGACTGTAAATATCAACAGTCATTCATAGGGTGGTGGGTGTGTGAGTGTCATTACAGAGCTTGGACTGAAAATATCAACAGTCATTTATTGAATGGTGGGTGTGTGGGTATCATTACAGTCCTTGGACTGTAAATATCAACTATCATTCATTGGGTAGTGGGTGTGTGGGTGACATTACAGTGCTTGGACTGTAAATATTAACAGTCATTCATGGGGTGGTAGGCGTGTAGATGTCATTACAGTTCTTTGGACTGAAAATATCAACTGTCATTCATGGGGTGGTGGGTGTGTGGGTGTCATTACAGTGCTTGGACTCTAAATATCAACAGTCATTCATGGGGTTGTGGGTGTTTGGGTGTCTATGCACTTCTTGGACTGTAAATATCAACAGTCAATCATGTAGTGGTGGGTGTGTGGGTTTCATTACAGTTCTTGGACTGTAAATATCAACCATCATTCATTGGGTGGTGGGTTTGTGGGTGACATTGCAGTGCTTGGACTGTAAATATTAACAGTCATTAAATGGGGTGGTGGGTGTGTGGATGTCATTAAAGTGCTTGGACTGAAAATATCAACAGTCATTTATTGGGTGGTGGGTGTGTGGGTATCATTACAGTGCTTGGACTTTAAATATCAACCATCATTTATGGGGTGGTGGGTGTGTGGGTGTCATTACAGTGCTTGGACTGTAAATATCAACAGTCATTCATATGGTGTTGGGTGTGTGAGTGTCATTACAGTACTTGGACTGTAAATATCAACAGTCATTAATTGGGTGGTGGGTGTGTGGGTGTCATTATAGTGCTTGGACTGTAAATATCAACAGTCAATCATGGGGTGGTGGGTGTGTGAGTGTCATTACAGTGCTTGGACTGAAAATATCTTACAGTCATTTATAAGGTGGTGGGTGTATGAGTGTCATTACAGTGTTTTAACTATAAATATTAACATTCATATATTGGGTGGTGGGTGTCATGACAGTGCTTGGACTGTAAATATCAAAAGTCATTCTTGTGGTGGTGGGTGTTTGGGTGTCATTACAGTGCTTGGACTGTAAATATCAAAAGTAATTCATAGGGTGATGGGTGTGTGGGTGTCATTACAGTGCTTAGACTGTAAATATCAACAGTTATTTTTTGGGTGGTGGGTGTGTGGGTATCATTACAGTGCTTGGACTGAAAATATCAACAGTCATTTATTAAGTGGTGGGTGTGTGGGTGACATTACAGTGCTTGGACTGTAAATATTAACAGTCATTCATGGGGTAGTGGGTGTGTGGATGTCATTAAAGTGCTTGGACTGAAAATAGCAACAGTCTTTCATGGGGTGGTAGGTGTGTGAGTGTCAATACAGTGCTTGGACTTTAAATATCAACCTCTATTTATGGGGTGGTGGGTGTGTGGGTGACATTATAGTGCTTGGACTGTAAATATCAACAGTCAATCATGGGGTGGGCAGTGTGTTGGTGTCTTTACAGTGTTTTAACTATAAATATCCACATTCATTTATTGGGTGGTGGGTGTCATGACAGTGCTTGGACTGTAAATATCAACAGTCATTCATGGGGTGGTGCAGTTGTGGGTGTTATGACAGTGCTTGGACTGTAAATATCAACAGTCATTCATGGGGTGGTGCCGTTGTGGGTGTCATGACAGTGCTTGGACTGTAAATATCAACAGTCATTCATTAGGTGGTGGGTGTGTGGGTGTCTTTACAGTGCTCAGACTGTAAATACTAACAGTCATTCATGGTGTGGTGGGTGTGTGGATGTAAAAAAAGGGCTTGGACTGAAAATATCAATAACCATTCATGGGGTGGGGGTGTATGGGTGTCATTACATTGCTTGGACTATAAAAATCAACCGTCATTTATGGGGTGGTGGGAATGTGGGTGTCATTACAGTGCTTGGACTGTAAATATCAACAGTCATTCATAGGGTGGTGGGTGTGTGAGTGTCATTACAGTGCCTGGACTGTAAATATCAACAGTCATTCAATGGGTGGTGGGTGTGTATGTGTCATTACTGTGCTTGGACTGTAAATATCAAAAGTCATTCTTGGGGTAGTGGGTGTGTGGGTGTCATTACAGTACTTAGAATGTAAATATCAACAGCTATTTATGGAGTGGTAGGTGTCATTAGAGTGCTTGGACTGTAAATTTGAACAGTCATTCATGGATTGCTGGGTGTGTTGGTGTCATTACAGTGCTTGAACTGTAAATAACAATGATAATTATTAGGGTGGTGGGTGTGGGGGTGTTATTAGTGCTTGGACTGTAAAGATCAAGTCATTTATGGGGTGGTGGGTGTGTGTGTGTCATTAGTGCTTGGACTGTAAAAATCAACAGTCATTCATGGGGTATTGGGTGGCATTACAGTGCTTGGACTCTAAATATCAACAGTCATTAATGGGGTGGTGGGTGTATGAGTGTCATTACAGTGTTTTAACTATAAACATCAACATTCATTTATTGGGTGGTGGGTGTCATGACAGTGCTTGGACTGTAAATATCAAAAGCCATTCTTGGGGTGGTGGGTGTGTGGGTGTCATTACAGTGCTTAGACTGAAATTATCAACAGTCATTTATTGGGAGGTGGGTGTCATTAGAGTGCTTTGACTGTAAATTTCAACAGTCATTCATGGGGTGGTGGATGTGTGGGTGTCATTAAACTGCTTGGACTGTAAATATCAACAGTAATTCATAGGGTGATGGGTGTGTGGGTGTCATTACAGTGCTTGGACTGTAAATATCAACAGTTATTTGTTGGGTGGTGGGTGTGGTTGTATCATTACAGTCCTTGGACTGTAAATATCAACCATCATCATTTATTGGGTGGTGGGTGTGTGGGTGACATTACAGTGCTTGGACTGTAAATATTAACAGTCATTCATGGGGTGGTAGGTGTGTAAATGTCATTACAGTGCTTGGACTGAAAATATCAACTGTCATTTATGGGGTGGTGGGTGTGTGGATTTCATTACAGTTCTTGGACTGTAAATATCAACCATCATTCATTGGGTGGTGGGTGTGTGGGTGACATTACAGTGCTTGGACTGTAAATATTAACAGTCATTCATGGGATAGTGGGTGTGTAGGTGTCATTAGCTTGCTTGGACTGTAAATATCAACAGTCATTCATGGGGTTGTTGGTGTGGGGTTGTCATTACATTGCTTGGACTGTAAATATCAAGTCATTCATTGGGTGGTGGGTGTGTGTGTGTCATTAATGCTTGGACCTTAAATATTAACAGTCATTCATGGGGTGGTGGATGGCATTACAGTGTTTGGACTCTAAATATCAACAGTAATTCATTGGGTGATGGGTATGAGGGTGTCATTACAGTGCTTGGACTGTAAATATCAACAGTCATATATTAAGTGGTGGATGTGTGGGTATCATTACAGTCCTTGGACTGTAAATATCAACCATTATTCATTGGGTGGTGGGTGTGTGGGTAACATTACAGTGCTTGGACTGTAAATATTACCAGTCATTTATGGGGTGGTAGGTGTGAAGATGTCATTACAGTGCTTGGACTTAATATATCAACTGCCATTCATGGGGTGGTGGGTGTGTGTGTTTCATTACAGTTCTTGGACTGTAAATATCAACTATCATATATTGGGTGGTGGGTGTTTGGGTGACATTACAGTGCTTGGACTGTAATTATTAACAGTCATTCAAGGGGTAGTGGGTGTGTGGATGTCATTAAAGTGCTTGGACTGAAAATAGCAACAGTCTTTCATGGGGTGGTAGGTGTGTGAGTGTCATTACAGTGCTTGGACTTTAAATATTAACCTCTATTTATGGGGTGGTGGGTGTGTGGGTGTCATTACAGTGCTTGGACTGTAAATATCAACAGTCATTCATGGAGTGGTGGATGTGTGGGTGTCATTACATTGCTTGGACTGTAAATATCAAGTCATTCATGGGGTGGTGGGTGTGTGTGTGTCATTAGTGCTTGGACTGTAAAAATCAACAGTCCTTCATGGAGTATTGGGTGTCATTACAGTGCTTGGTCTGTAAATATCAACAGTCATTCATGGAGTGGTGGATGTGTGGGTGTCATTACATTGCTTGGACTGTAAATATCAAGTCATTCATGGGGTGGTGGGTGTGTGTGTGTCATTAGTGCTTGGACTGTAAAAATCAACAGTCCTTCATGGAGTATTGGGTGGCATTACAGTGCTTGAACTCTAAATATCAACAGTCATTCATGTGGTGATGGGTGTGTTTGTGTCATTATAGAGCTAGGACTGTAAATATCAACAGTAATTCATGGGGTTGTGGGTGTCTGGGTATCTGTGCAGTGCTTGGTCTGTAAATATCAGCAGTCAATCATGGGGTGGTGGGTGTGTGGGTGTCATTACAGTGCTTGGACTGTAAATATCAACAGTCATTCAAGGGGTGGTGTGTGTATGGGTGTCATTACAGTGTTTTGATTGTAAATATCAACAGTCATTCATAGGGTGGTGGGTGTCATTAGAGTGCTTGGACTATAAATATCAACACTCATTTATGGGGTGGTGGGTGTGTGGGTGTCATTACATTGATTGGACTGTAAATATTAAGTCATTCATTGGGTGGTGGGTGTGTGTGTCATTAGTGCTTGGACTGTAAATATCAACAGTCATTTATGGGGTGATGGTTGGCATTACAGTGATTGGACTCTAAATATCAACAGTCATTCATAGGGTGATGGGTGTGTGGGTGTCATTACAGTGCTTGGACTGTAAATATTAACAGTCATTCATGGGGTTGTGGGTGTTTGGGTGTCTATGCATTGCTTGGACTGTAAATATCAACAGTCAATCATGGGATAATGGGTGTGTGGGTGTCATTACAGTGCTTGGACTGTAAATATCAACAGTCATTCATGGGGTAGTGGGTGTGCGGGTGTCATTACAGTGTTTTGACTGTAAATATTAACAGTCATTCATAGAGTGGTGGGTGTCATTAGAGTGCTTGGACTGTAAATATCAACAGTCATTAATAGGGTGGTGGGTGTGTGAGTGTCATTACAGAGCTTGGACTGTAAATATCAACAGTCATTCATGGGGTGGTTGGTGTGTGGGTGTCATTACAGTGCATGGACTGAAAATATCAACAGTCATTCATGGGGTGTTGGGTGTGTGAGTGTCATTACAGTGCTTGGACTGTAAATATTAACTGTCATTTCTGGGGTGGTGGGTGTGTAGGTGTCATTACAGTCTTTAGACTGTAAATATCAAAAGTCATTCTTGGGGTGGTGAGTGTGTGGGTGTCATTACAGTGCTCAGACTGTAATTATTAACAGTCATTCATGGGGTGGTGGGTGTGTGGGTGTCATTACAGTGCTTAGACTGTAAATTTCAACAGTCATTTATAGGGTGGTGGGTGTGTGGCTGTCATTACAGTGCTTGGACTGTAAATATCAACAGTCAATCATGGTGTTGTGAGTGTTTGGGTGTCATTACAGTGCTTTGACTCTAAACATCAACAGTCATTCATAGGTGGTGGGTGTGTGAGTGTCATTACAGTGTTTTGATTGTAAATATCAACAGTCATTCAATGGTTGGTTGGTGTCATTAGAGTGCTTGGACTGTAAATATCAACAGTCATTTATGGGGTGGTGGGTGTGTGGATGTCATTACAGTGCATGGACTGAAAATATCAACCGTCATTCCTGGGGTGGTGGGTGTGTGGGTGTCATTACAGTGCTTGGACTGTAAACATCAACCGTGATTTATGGGGTGGTGGGTGTGTGGGTGTCATTACAGTGCTTAAACTGTAAATATCAAACATAATTAATGGGGTGGTGGGTGTGGGGGTGGTGTGGGGGTGTCATTACAGTGCTTGGACTTTAAATATCAACAGTCATTTATGGGGTGGTGGATGTGTGGGTGTCATTATAGTGCTTGAACTGTAAATATTAACAGTCATTCATGGGGTGGTGGGTGTGTGGGTGTCATTACAGTGCTTGGACTGTAAATATCAAAAGTCATTCTTGGGGTGGTGGGTGTGTGGGTGTCATTACAGTGCTTAGACTGTAAGTATCAACAGTCATTTATGGGGTGGTGGGTGTGTGGGTGACAATACAGTGCTTGGACTGTAAATATCAACAGTCATTAATTGGGTGGTGGAGGTGTAAGTGTTATTACAGTGCTTGGACAGTAAATATCAACAGTCATTCATAGGGTGGTGGGTGTGTGAGTGTTATTACAGAGCCTGGACTGTAAATATCAACAGTCATTCATGGTGTGGTGAGTGTGTATGTGTCATTACAGTGCTTGGACTGTAAATATCAAAAGTCATTCTTGGGGTGGTGGGTGTGTGGGTGTCATTACAGTACTTAGACTGTAAATATCAACAGCCATTTATCGGGTGGTAGGTGTCATAAGAGTGGTTGGACTGTAAATTTCAACAGTCATTCATGGATTGCTGGGTGTGTTGGTGTCATTACAGTGCATGGACTGTAAATAACAACCATAATTAATGGGGTGGCTGGTTTGGGGGTGTCATTACAGTGCTTGGTCTGTAAATATCAACAGTCATTCATGGAGTGGTGGATGTGTGGGTGTCATTACATTGCTTGGACTGTAAATATCAAGTCATTCATGGGGTGGTGGGTGTGTGTGTGTCATTAGTGCTTGGACTGTAAAAATCAACAGTCCTTCATGGAGTATTGGGTGTCATTACAGTGCTTGGTCTGTAAATATCAACAGTCATTCATGGAGTGGTGGATGTGTGGGTGTCATTACATTGCTTGGACTGTAAATATCAAGTCATTCATGGGGTGGTGGGTGTGTGTGTGTCATTAGTGCTTGGACTGTAAAAATCAACAGTCCTTCATGGAGTATTGGGTGGCATTACAGTGCTTGAACTCTAAATATCAACAGTCATTCATGTGGTGATGGGTGTGTTTGTGTCATTATAGAGCTAGGACTGTAAATATCAACAGTAATTCATGGGGTTGTGGGTGTCTGGGTATCTGTGCAGTGCTTGGTCTGTAAATATCAGCAGTCAATCATGGGGTGGTGGGTGTGTGGGTGTCATTACAGTGCTTGGACTGTAAATATCAACAGTCATTCATGGGGTGGTGTGTGTATGGGTGTCATTACAGTGTTTTGATTGTAAATATCAACAGTCATTCATAGGGTGGTGGGTGTCATTAGAGTGCTTGGACTATAAATATCAACACTCATTTATGGGGTGGTGGGTGTGTGGGTGTCATTACATTGATTGGACTGTAAATATTAAGTCATTCATTGGGTGGTGGGTGTGTGTGTCATTAGTGCTTGGACTGTAAATATCAACAGTCATTTATGGGGTGATGGTTGGCATTACAGTGATTGGACTCTAAATATCAACAGTCATTCATAGGGTGATGGGTGTGTGGGTGTCATTACAGTGCTTGGACTGTAAATATTAACAGTCATTCATGGGGTTGTGGGTGTTTGGGTGTCTATGCATTGCTTGGACTGTAAATATCAACAGTCAATCATGGGATAATGGGTGTGTGGGTGTCATTACAGTGCTTGGACTGTAAATATCAACAGTCATTCATGGGGTAGTGGGTGTGCGGGTGTCATTACAGTGTTTTGACTGTAAATATTAACAGTCATTCATAGAGTGGTGGGTGTCATTAGAGTGCTTGGACTGTAAATATCAACAGTCATTAATAGGGTGGTGGGTGTGTGAGTGTCATTACAGAGCTTTGACTGTAAATATCAACAGTCATTCATGGGGTGGTTGGTGTGTGGGTGTCATTACAGTGCATGGACTGAAAATATCAACAGTCATTCATGGGGTGTTGGGTGTGTGAGTGTCATTACAGTGCTTGGACTGTAAATATTAACTGTCATTTCTCGGGTGGTGGGTGTGTAGGTGTCATTACAGTCTTTAGACTGTAAATATCAAAAGTCATTCTTGGGGTGGTGAGTGTGTGGGTGTCATTACAGTGCTCAAACTGTAATTATTAACAGTCATTCATGGGGTGGTGGGTGTGTGGGTGTCATTACAGTGCTTAGACTGTAAATTTCAACAGTCATTTATAGGGTGGTGGGTGTGTGGCTGTCATTACAGTGATTGGACTGTAAATATCAACAGTCATTCAAGAAGTGGTGGGTGTGTGGGTGTCATTACAGAGCTTGGACTGTAAATATCAACAGTCATTTATAGGGTGGTGTGTGAGTGAGTGTAATTACAGAGCTTGGACTGTAAATATCAACAGTCATTTATGGGGTGGTTGGTGTTTCGGTGTCATTACAGTGCTTGGACTGAAAATATCAAAAGTCATTCTTGGGGTGGTGGGTGTGTGGGTGTCATTACAGTGCTTTGACTTTAAATATCAACAGTCATTCATGGGGTGGTGGATGTGTGGATGTCATTATAGTGCTTGAACTGTAAATATCAACAGTCATTCATAGGGTGGTGGGTGTGTGGGTTTCATTACAGTGCTTGGACTGTAAATAGAAAAAGTCATTCTTGGGTTGGTGGTTGTGTGGGTGTCATTACAGTGCTTAGACTGTAAATTTCAACAGTCATTTATGGGGTGGTGGGTGTGTGGCTGTCATTACAGTGCTTTGACTGTAAATATCAAGAGTCATTCATATGTGGTGGGTGTGTGGGTGTCATTACAGTGTTTTAATTGTAAATATCAACAGTCATTTATAGGTTGGTTGGTGTCATTAGAGTGCTTGGACTGTAAATATCAACAGTCATTCATGGGGTGGTGGTTGTGTGGATGTCATTACAGTGCATGGACTGAAAATATCAACTGTCATTCCTGGGATGTTGGGTGTGTGGGTGTCATTACAGTGCTTGGACTGTAAATATCAACCGTGATTTATGGGTTGGTGGGTGTGTGGGTGTCATTACAGTGCTTGGACTGTAAATATAAAAAGTCATTCTTGGGGTGGTGGGTTTTTGGGTGCCATTACAGTGCTTAGACTGTATATATCAACAGCAATTTATGGGGTGGTAGTTGTGTGGCTGTCATTACAGTGCTTGGACTGTAAATATCAACAGTCATTCATGGGGTGGTGGGTGTGTGGGTGTCATTACATTGCTTAGACTGTAAACATTAACAGTTATTTATTGGGTTGTGGGTGTGTGGGTGTCATTACAGAGCTTGGACTGTAAATATTAACAGTCATTCATGGGGTGGTTAGTGTGTAGGTGCCATTACAGTGCTTGGACTGTAAATATCAAAAGTCATTCTTGGGGTGGTGGGTGTGTGGGTGTCATTACAGTGCTTGGACTGAAAATATCAACAGTCATAATGGGGTGTTGGGTGTGTGAGTGTCATTACAGTGTTTGGACTGTTAATATTAACTGTCATTTATGGGGTGGTGGGTGTGTAGGTGTCATTACAGTGTTTGGACTGTAAATATCAAAAGTCATTCTTGGGGTGTTGAGTGTGTGGGTGTCATTACAGTGCTTAGACTGTAAATTTCAAGTCATTTATGGGGTGGTGGGTGTGTGGCTGTCATTACAGTGCTTGGACTGTAAATATCAACAGTCAATCATGGGGTGTTGGGTGTTTGGGTGTCAATACAGTGCTTTGACTGTAAACATCAACAGTCATTCATAGGTGGTGGGTGTATGAGTGTCATTACAGTGTTTTGATTGTAAATATCAACAGTCATTCATAGGTTGGTTGGTGTCATTAGAGTGCTTGGACTGTAAATATCAACAGTCATTCATGGGGTGGTGGGTGTGTGGATGTCATTACAGTGCATGGACTGAAAATATCAACTGTCATTCCTGGGGTGGTGGGTGTGTGGTTGTCATTACAGTACTTGGACTGTAAATATCAACCATGATTTATGGGGTGGTGGGTGTGTAGGTGTCATTACAGTGCTTGGACTGTAAATATCAACCATAATTAATGGGTTGGTGGGTGTGGGGGTGTCATTACAGTGCTTGGACTGTAAATATCAACCATAATTAATGGGGTGGTGGGTGTGGGGGTGTCATTAGAGTGCTTGGACTGTAAATATCAACAGTCATTCATGGGGTGGTGGGGGTGTGGATGTCATTACAGTTCATGGAATGAAAATATCAACTGTCATTCCTGGGGTGGTGGGTGTGTCGTTGTCATTACAGTACTTGGACTGTAAATATCAACCATGATTTATGGGGTGGTGGGTGTGTGGGTGTCATTACAGTGCTTGGACAGTAAATATAAAAAGTCATTCTTGGGGTGGAGGGTGTGTGGGTGTCATTACAGTGCTTAGACTGTAAATATCAACAGCCATTTATGAAGTGGTGGTTGTGTGGCTGTCATTACAGTGCTTGGACTGTAAATATCAACAGTCAATCATGGGGTGGTGGGTGTGTGGGTGTCATTACAGTGCTTGGACTGTCAATATCAACAGTCATTTATGGAGTGGTGGGTGTGTGGGTGTCATTACAGTGCTTGGACTGTAAATATCAACAGTCATTCATGGGGTGGTGGGTGTGTAGGTGTCATTACAGTGCTTGGACTTTAAATATCAACAGTCATTCATGGGGTGGTGGATGTGTGGATGTCATTATAGTGCTTGAACTGTAAATATCAACAGTCATTCATGGGGTGGTTGATGTGTGGGTGTCATTACAGTGCTTGGACTGTAAATATAAAAAGTCATTCTTGGGGTGGTGGGTGTGTGGGTGTCATTACAGTGCTTAGACTGTAAATTTCAACAGTCATTTATGGGGTGGTGGGTGTGTGGCTGTCATTACAGTGCTTGGACTGTAAATATCAGCAGTCAATCATGAGGTGGTGTGTGTTTGGGTGTCATTACAGTGCTTTGACCGTTAATATCAACAGTCATTCATAGGTGGTGGGTGTGTGGGTGTCATTACAGTTCTTAGACTGTAAATATCAATAGTCATTCATGGGGTGGTGGGTGTGAGGATGTCATCACAGTGATTAGACTGTATATATCAACAATCATTCATGGGGTTGTGGGTGTCATTATAGTGCTTGGACTGTAAATATCAACAGTCATTTATGAGGTGGTGGGTGTTTGGGTGTCATTACATTGCTTGGACTGTAAATATCAAGTCATTCATGGGGTGGTGGGTGTATGGGTGTCATTAGTGCTTGGACTGTGAATATCAACAGTCATTCATGGCGTGGTGGGTGGCATTACAGTGCTTAGACTCTAATATCAACTGTTATTCATAGGGTGATGGGTGTGTAGGTGTCATTACTGTGCTTGGACTGTAAATAAAAACAGTTATTCATGGGGATGTGGGTGTTTGGGTGTCATTATAGTGTTTGGACTGTAAATATTATCCGTCATTCATGGGGTAGTGGGTGTGTGGATGTCATTACAGTGCTTGGACTAATAATATCAACTGTCATTAATGGGCTGGTGGGTGTGTGGGTTTCATTACTGTTCTTGTACTGTAAATATCAACCATCCTTTATTGGGTGGTTGGTGTGTGTGTGACATTACAGTACATGGACTGTAAATATTAACAGTCATTCATGGGGTAGTGGGTGTGTGGGTGTCATTACCGTGCTTGGCCTGTAAATATCAACAGTCATTAATTGGGTGGTGGAGGTGTAAGTGTCATTACAGAGCTTGGACTGTAAATATCAACCGTAATTCATGGGGTGGTGGGTGTGGGGTGTCATTACAGTTCTTGGACTGTAAATATAAACCATCATTAATTAGGTGGTGGGTTTGTGGGTGTCATTACAGTGCTCAGACTGTAAATATTAACAGTCATTCATGGGGTTGTGGGTGTGTGGGTGTCATTACAGTTCTTTGACAGTAAATATCAACTGTCATTCATAGGGTGTTCGGTGTGTGAGTGTCATTATAGAGCGTGGACTGTAAATATCAACAGTCATTAATGAAGTGGTAGTTGTGTGGGTGTCATTACAGTGCTTGGACTGTAAATATCAACAGTCATTAATTGGGTGGTGGGTTTGTGTGTGTGACATTACAGTGCATGGACTGTAAATATTACAGTCATTCATGGGGTAGTGGGTGTGTGGATGTCATTACAGTGCTCGGACTGAAAATATCAACCGTTATTTATGGGGTGGTGGGTGTGTGGGTGTTATTACAGTGGTTGGACTGTAAATATCAACCATCATTCATAGGGTGGTGGGTGTGTGAGTGTCATTATAGACCTTGGACTGTAAATATCAAGAGTCATTCATGGAGTGGTGGTTGTGTGGGTGTCATTACAGTGCTTGGACTGTAAATATCAACAGTCATTAATTGGGTGGTGGAGGTGTAAGTGTCATTACAGAGCTTGGACTGTTAATATCAACAGTCAATCATGGGGTGGTCGGTGTGTGGGTGTCATTACAGTGCTCAGACTGTAAATATCATCAGTATTTCTTGGGGTTGTGGGTGTGTAGGTGTCATTACAGTGCTTGTACTGTAAATATCAACCATAATTCTTGGGGTGGTGGGTGTGGGGTGTCATTACAGTTCTTGGACTGTAAATATAAACCATCAATAATTAGGTGGTGGGTTTGTGGGTGTCATTACAGTGCTCAGACTGTAAATATTAACAGTCATTCATGGGGTTGTGGGTGTGTGGGTGTCATTACAGTTCTTTGACTGTAAATATCAACTGTCATTCATAGGGTGTTGGGTGTGTGAGTGTCATTATAGAGCTTGGACTGTAAATATCAACAGTCATTCATGGAGTGGTAGTTGTGTGGGTGTCATTACAGTGCTTGGACTGTAAATATCAACAGTCATTAATTGGGTGGTGGGTGTGTGTGTGACATTACAGTGCATGGACTGTAAATATTAACAGTCATTCATAGGGTAGTGGGTGTGTGGATGTCATTACAGTGCTCGGACTGAAATTATCAGCCATTATTTATGGGGTGGTGGGTGTGTGGGTGTTATTACAGTGGTTGGACTGTAAATATCAACCGTCATTCATAAGGTGGTGGGTGTGTGAGTGTCATTATAGAGCTTGGACTGTAAATATCAACAGTCATTCATGGAGTGGTCGGTGTGTGGGTGTCATTACAGTGCTTGGACTGTAAATATCAACAGTCATTAATTGGGTGGTGGAGGTGTAAGTGTCATTACAGAGCTTGGACTGTAAATATCAACAGTCAATCATGGGGTGGTCGGTGTGTATGTGTCATTAAAGTACTCAGACTGTAAATATCATCAGTAATTCATGGGGTTGTGGGTGTGTAGGTGTCATTACAGTTCTTGGACTGTAAATATCAACCATAATTCATGGGGTGGTGGGTGTGGGGTGTCATTACAGTTCTTGGACTGTAAATATAAACCATCATTAATTAGGTGGTGGGTTTGTGGGTGTCATTACAGTGCTCAGACTGTAAATATTAACAGTCATTCATGGGGTTGTGGGTGTGTGGGTGTCATTACAGTTCTTTGACTGTAAATATCAACTGTCATTTATAGGGTGTTGGGTGTGTGAGTGTTATTATAGAGCTTGGACTGTAAATATCAACAGTCATTAATGGAGTGGTAGTTGTGTGGGTGTCATTACAGTGCTAGGACTGTAAATATCAACAGTCATTAATTGGGTGGTGGGTGTGTGTGTGACATTACAGTGCATGGACCGTAAATATTAACAGTCATTCATGGGGTAGTGGGTGTGTGGATGCCATTACAGTGCTCGGACTGAAAATATCAACCGTTATTTATGGGGTGGTAGGTGTATGGGTGTCATTACAGTGCTTGGACTGTAAATATCAACAGTCATTAATTGGGTGGTGGAGGTGTAAGTGTCATTATAGAGCTTGGACTGTAAATATCAACAGTCATTCATGGAGTGGTCGGTGTGTGGGTGTCATTACAGTGCTTGGACTGTAAATGTCAACAGTCATTCATGGGGTGGTGAGTGTGTGGGTGTCAATACAATTCTTGGACTATAAATATAAACCATCATTCATTAGGTGGTGGGTGTGTGGGTGTCATTACAGTGCTTGGGCTATGAATATCAACTGTCATTTATGGGGTTGTTGGTGTGTGTGTGTCATTACAGTTCTTGGACTGTATATATCAACAGTCATACATAGGTTGGTGGGTGTGTGAGTGTCATTACAGAGCTTGGATTGTAAATATCATCAGTAATTTATGGGGTTGTGGGTGTGTAGGTGTCATTACAGTGCTTAGACTGTAAATATCAAAAGTCATTCTTGGGGTGGTGGGTGTGTGGGTGTCATTACAGTGCTTAGACTCTAAATATCAACAGTCATTTATGGGGTGGTGGGTGTGTGGCTGTCATTATAGTGCTTGGACTGTAAATATCAACAGTCAATCATGGAGTGGTGGGTAGGTGGGTGTCATTACAGTGCTTGGACTGTAAATATCAACCGTCATTCATGGGGTGGTGGTTGTGTGGTTGTCATTACAGTGTTTTGATTGTATATATCAACAGTCATTTATAAGGTGCTGGGTGTCATTAGAGTGCTTGGACTGTAAATATTAACAGTCATTCATGGAGTGGTGGGTGTGTTGGTGTCATTACAGTGCTTGGAGTGTAAATATCAACCATAATTCATGGGGTGGTGGGTGTGGGGTGTCATTACAGTTCTTGGACTGTAAATATAAACCATCATTCATTAGATGGTGGGTTTGTGGGTGTCATTACAGTGCACAGACTGTAAATATTAAGAGTCATTCATGGGGTTGTGGGTGTGTGGGTGTCATTACAGTTCTTTGACTGTAAATATCAACTGTCATTCATAGGGTGGTGGGTGTGTGAATGTCATTACAAAGCTTGGACTGTAAATATCAACAGTCATTCCTGAGGTTGTATGTGTGTAGGTGTCATTACAGTGCTTGGACTGTAAATATCAAAAGTCATTCGTTGGTGGTGGGTGTGTGGGTGTCATTACAGTGCTTAAACTGTAAGTCTCAACAGTCATTTATTGGGTGGTGGGTGTGTGGCTGTCATTATAGTGCTTGGACTGTAAATATCAACAGTCAATCATGGGGTGGTGGGTATGTCGGTGTCATTACAGTGCTTGGACTGTAAATATCAACAGTCATTCATTGGGTGGTGGGTGTGTAGGTGTCATTACATTGTTTTGAATGTAAATATCAACAGTCATTAATAAGGTGGTGGGTGTCATTCGAATGCTTGGACTGTAAATATCAACAGTCATTCATGGAGTGGTGAGTGTGTTAGTGTCATTACAGTGCATGGACTATAAATATCAAACATAATCATGGGGTGGTGGGTGTGGTGCATCATTACAGTGCTGTGACTGTAAATATTAACAGTCATTCATGGGGTGGTGGGGGTGAGGGTGTCATTACAGTGCTTAGACTTTAAATATCAACAATCATTCATGGGGTGGTGGGTGTGTGGGTGTCATTATAGTGCTTGGACTGTAAATATCAACAGTCATTAATGGGGTGGTGGGTGTGTGGGTGTCATTACATTGCTTGGACAGTAAATATCAAGTCATTCAATGGGTGGTTGGTGTCTGTGTGTCATTAGTGCTTGGACTGTGAATATCAACAGTCATTAATTGGGTGGTGGAGGTGTAAGTGTCATTACAGTGCTTGAACTGTAAATATCAACAGTCAATCATGGGGTGGTCGGTGTGTTGGTGTCATTAGACTGCTTGGAGTGTAAATATTAACAGTCATTTATGGTGTAGTGGGTGTGTGGATGTCATTACAGTGCTTAGACTGAAAATATCAACAGTCATTCATGGGGTGGTGGGTGTGTGATTGTCATTACAGTGCTTGGACTATAAATATCAACCGTCATTCTTGGGTTGTTGGGTGTGTGGGTGTCATTACAGTTCTTTGACTGTAAATATCAATTGTCATTCATAGGGTGGTGGGTGTGTGAGTGTCATTACAAAGCTTGGACTGTAAATATCAACAGTCATTCATGGGGTTGTATGTGTGTAGGTGTCATTACAGTGCTTGGACTGTAAATATCAAAAGTGGTTCTTGGGGTGGTGGGTGTGTGGGTGTCATTACAGTGCTTAGACTGTAAGTATCAACAGTCATTTATGAGGTGGTGGGTGTGTGGGTGTCATTACAGTGCTTTGACTGTAAATATAAACAGTCATTAATTGGGTGGTGGAGGTGTAAGTGTCATTACAGTGCTTGAACTGTAAATATCAACAGTCAATCATGGGGTGTTCGGTGTGTTGGTGTCATTACAGTGCTTGGACTGTAAACATCAACAGTCATTCATGGGGTGGTGCATGTGTTGGTGTCATGACAGTGCTTAGACTGTAAATATCAACAGTCATTCATGGGGTGGTGAGTGTGTGGGTGTCATTACAGTTCTTGGACTATAAATATCAACCATCATTCATTAGGTGGTTGGTTTGTGGGTGTCATTACAGTGCTCAGACTGTAAATATTAACAGTCATTTATGGGGTGGTGGGTGTGTGGATGTCATTACAGGGCTTAGACTTAAAATATCAACAGTCATTTATGGGGTGGTGGATGTGTGGGTGTCATTACAGTGCTTGCAATATAAATATCAACTGTCATTTATGGGGTTGTGGGTGTCATTGCACTTCTTGAACTGTAAATATCAACAGTCATACATAGGGTGGTGGGTGTGTGAGTGTCATTACAGAGCTTGGGCTGTAAATATCATCAGTAATTCATGGGGTTTTGGGTGTGTAGGTGTCATTACAGTGCTTGGACTGTAAATATCAAAAGTCATTCTTGGGGTGGTCGTTGTGTGGGTGTCATTAGAGTGCTTAGACTGTAAATATCAACAGTCATTTATGGGGTGGTGGGTGTGTGGCTGTCATTATAGTGCTTGGACTGTAAATATCAACAGTCAATCATGGAGTGGTGGGTATGTGGGTGTCATTACAGTGCTTGGACTGTAAATATCAAAAGTCATTCTTGGGGTGGTGGGTGTGTGGGTGTCATTAGAGTGCTTGGACTGTAAATATCAACAGTCATTCATGGAGTGGTGGGTGTGTTGGTGTCATTACAGTGCTTGGACTGTAAATATCAACAGTCATTCATGGAGTGGTGGTTGTGTGGGTGTCATTACATTGCTTGGACTGTAAATATCAAGAGTCATTAATTGGGTGGTCGAGGTGTAACTGTCATTACAGAGCTTGGACTGTAAATATCAACAGTCAATCATGGGGTGGTCGGTGTGTAGGTGTCATTACAGTGCTCAGACAGTAAATATCATCAGTAATTCATGGGGTTGTGGGTGTGTAGGTGTCATTACAGTGCTTGGACTGTAAATATCAACCATAATTCATGGGGTGGTGGATGTGGGGTGTCATTACAGTTCTTGGACTGTAAATATAAACCATCATTAATTAGGTGGTTGGTTTGTGGGTGTCATTACAGTGCTCAGACTGTAAATATTAAGTCATTCATGGGGTTGTGGGTGTGTGGGTGTCATTACAGTTCTTTGAGTGTAAATATCAACTGTCATTCATAGGGTGTTGGGTGTGTGAGTGTCATTATAGAGCTTGGACTGAAAATATCAACAGTCATTAATGGAGTAGTAGTTGTGTGGGTGTCATTACAGTGCTTGGACTGTAAATATCAACAGTCATTAATTGGGTGGTGGGTGTGTGTGACATTACAGTGCATGGACTGTAAATATTAACAGTCATTCATGGAATAGTGGGTGTGTGGATGTCATTACAGTGCTCGGACTGAAAATATCAACCGTTATTTATGGGGTGGTGGGTGTGTGGGTGTTATTACAATGGTTGGACTGTAAATATCAACCGTCATTCATAGGGTGGTGGGTGTGTGAGTGTCATTACAGACCTTGGACTGTAAATATCAACAGTCATTCATGGAGTGGTGGTTGTGTGGGTGTCATTACAGTGCTTGGACTGTAAATATCAACAGTCATTAATTGGGTGGTGGAGGTGTAAGTGTCATTACAGAGCTTGGACTGTAAATATCAACAGTCAATCATGGTGTGGTCGGTGTGTGGGTGTCATTACAGTGCTAAGACTGTAAATATCATCAGTAATTCATGGGGTTGTGGGTGTGTAGGTGTCATTACAGTGCTTGTACTGTAAATATCAACCATAATTCATGGGGTGGTGGGTGTGGGGTGTCATTACAGTTCTTGGACTGTAAATATAAACCATCATTAATTAGGTGGTGAGTTTGTGGGTGTCATTACAGTGCTCAGACTGTAAATATTAAAAGTCATTCATGGGGTTGTGGGTGTATGGGTGTCATTACAGTTTTTAGACTGAAAATATCAACTGTCATTCATAGGGTGTTGGGTGTGTGAGTGTCATTATAGAGCTTGGACTGTAAATATCAACAGTCATTCATGGAGTGGTAGTTGTGTGGGTGTCATTATAGTGCTTGGACTGTAAATATCAACAGTCATTAATTGGGTTGTGGTTGTGTGTGTGACATTACAGTGCATGGACTGTAAATATTAACAATCATTCATGGGGTAGTGGGTGTGTGGATGTCATTACAGTGCTCGGACTGAAAATATCAACCGTTATTTATGGGGTGGTGGGTGTGTGGGTGTTATTATAGTGGTTGGACTGTAATTATCTACCGTCATTCATAGGGTGGTGGGTGTGTGAGTGTCATTATAGAGCTTGGACTGTAAATATCAACAGTCATTCATGGAGTGGTCTGTGTGTGGGTGTCATTACAGTGCTTGGACTGTAAATATCAACAGTCATTAATTGGGTGGTGGAGGTGTAAGTGTCATTACAGTGCTTGGACTGTAAATATCAACAGTCATTCATGGGGTGGTGCATGTGTTGGTGTCATGACAGTGCTTAGACTGTCAATATCAACAGTCATTCATGGGGTGGTGAGTGTGTGGGTGTCAATACAGTTCTTGGACTATAAATATAAACCATCATTCATTAGGTGGTGGGTGTGTGGGTGTCATTACAGTTTTTGGACTGTATATATCAACAGTCATACATAGGTAGGTGGGCGTGTGAGTTTCATTACAGAGCTTGGACTGTAAATATCATCAGTAATTCATGGGGTTGTGGGTGTGTGGGTGTCATTACAGTGTGTTGATTGTAAATATCAACAGTCATTAATATGGTGGTGGGTGTCATTCGAATGCTTGGACTGTAAATATCAACAGTCATTCATGAAGTGGTGGGTGTGTTGGTGTCATTACAGTGCTTGGACTATAAATATCAACCAAAATCATGGGGTGGTGGGTTTGGGGCATCATTACAGTACTTTGACTGTAAATATCAACAGTCATTCATGGGGTGGTGTGGGTGAGGGTGTCATTACAGTGCTTAGACTGTAAATATCAACAATCATTTATGGGGTGGTGGGTGTGTGGGTGTCATTATAGTGCTTGGACTGTAAATATCAACAGTCATTAATGGGGTGGTGGGTGTGTGGGTGTCATTACATTGCTTGGACTGTAAATATCAAGTCATTCAAGGGGTTGTGGGTGTCTGTGTGTCATTAGTGCTTGGACTTTGAATATCAACAGTCATTCATGGGGTGGTGGGTTGCATTACAGTGCTTAGACTCTAATATCAACAGTCATTCATGGGGTGATGGGTGTGTGGGTGTCATTACAGTTCTTGGACTGTAGATATCAACAGTTATTCATGGGGATGTTGGTTTTTGGGTGTCTTTGCAATGCTTGGACTGTAAATATCAACAGTTAATCATATGGTGGTGGGTGTGTGGGTGTCATTAGACTGCTTGGAGTGTAAATATTAACAGTCATTTATGGTGTAGTGGGTGTGTGGATGTCATTACAGTGCTTAGACTGAAAATATCAACAGTCATTCATGGGGTGGTGGGTGTGTGATTGTCATTACAGTGCTTAGACTCAAAATATCAACCATCATTCTTGGGGTGGTGGATGTGTGGGTGTCATTACAGTGCTTGCAATATAAATATCAACAGTCATTCATGGGGTTGTGGGTGTTTGGGTGTCTATGCAGTTCTTGGACTGTAAATATCAACAGTCATACATAGGGTGGTGGGTGTGTGAGTGTCATTACAGAGCTTGGACTGTAAATATCATCAGTAATTCATGGGGTTTTGGGTGTGTAGGTGTCATTACAGTGCTTGGACTGTAAATATCAAAAGTCATTCTTGGGGTGGTGGTTGTGTGGGTGTCATTAGAGTGCTTAGACTGTAAATATCAACTGCCATTCATAAGGTGGTGGGTGTGTGAGTGTCATTACAAAGCTTGGACTGTAAATATCAACAGTCATTCATGGGGTTGTATGTGTGTAGGTGTCATTACAGTGCTTGGACTGTAAATATCAAAAGTCATTCGTGGGGTGGTGGGTGTGTGGGTGTCATTACAGTGCTTAGACTGTAAGTATTAACAGTCATTTATGGGGTGGTGGGTGTGTGGGTGTCATTACAGTGCTTTGACTGTAAATATCGACAGTCATTCTTGAGGTGGTGGGTGTGTGGGTCTCATTAGAGTGCTTGGATTGTAATTATCAACAGTCATTCATGGAGTGGTAGGTGTGTTGGTGTCATTACAGTGCTTGGACTGTAAATATCAACCATAATTCATGGGGTGGTGGGTGTGGGGTGTCATTACAGTTCTTGGACTGTAAATATAAATCATCATTCATTAGGTGGTGGATTTGTGGGTGTCATTACAGAGCTCAGACTGTAAATATTAACAGTCATTCATGGGGTTGTGGGTGTGTGGGTGTCATTACAGTTCTTTGACTGTAAATATCATCTGTCATTCATAGGGTGGTGTGTGTGTGAGTGTCATTACAAAGCTTGGACTGTAAATATCAACAGTCATTTATGAGGTTGTATGTGTGTAGGTGTCATTACAGTGCATGGACTGTAAATATCAACAGTCATTCTTTGGTGGTGGGTGTGTGGGTGTCATTACAGTGCTTTGACTGTAAGTATCAACAGTCATTTATGGGGTTGTGGGTGTGTGGCTGTCATTATAGTGCTTGGACTGTAAATATCAACAGTTAATCATGGGGTGGTGGATGTGTGGGTGTCATTACATTGCTTGGACTGTAAATATTAACAGTCATGAATGTTGTGGTGGGTGTGTGGATGTCATTACAGTGCTTAGACTGTAAATATCAACTGTCATTCATAGGGTGGTGGGTGTGTGAGTGTCATTACAAAGCTTGGACTGTAAATATCAACAGTCATTCATGGGGTTGTATGTGTGTATGTGTCATTACAGTGCTTGGACTGTAAATATCAAAAGTCATTCTTGGGGTGTTGGGTGTGTGGGTGTCATTACAGTGCTTAGACTGTAAACATCAACAGTCATTCATGGGGTGGTGGTTGTGTGGTTGTCATTAGAGTGTTTTGATTGTAAATATCAACAGTCATTTATAAGGTGGTGGGTGTCATTAGAGTGCTTGGACTGTAAATATCAACAGTCATTCATGGGGTGGTGGGTGTGTTGGTGTCATTACAGTGCTTGGACTGTAAATATCAACCATAATTCATGGGGTGGTGGGTGTGCGGCGTCATTACAGTTCTTGGACTGTAAATATAAACCATCATTCATTAGGTGGTGGGTTTGTGGGTGTCATTACCGTGCTCAGACTGCAAATATTAACAGTCATTCATGGGGTTGTGGGTGTGTGGGTTTAGTACAGTTCTCTGACTGTAAATATCAACTGTCATTCATAAGGTGGTTGGTGTGTGAGTGTCATTACAAAGCTTGGACTGTAAATATCAACAGTCATTCATGAGGTTGTATGTGTGTAGGTGTCATTACAGTGCTTGGACTGTAAATATCAAAAGTCATTCTTTGGTGGTGGGTGTGTGGGTGTCATTACAGTGCTTAAACTGGAAGTCTCAACAATCATTTATGGGGTGGTGGGTGTGTGGCTGTCATTATAGTGTTTGGAGTGTAAATATCAACAGTCAATCATGGGGTGGTGGGTGTGTGGGTGTCATTACAGTGTTTTGATTGTAAATATCAACAGTCATTAATAAGGTGGTGGGTGTCATTAGAATGCTTGGACTGTAAATATCAACAGTCATTCATGGAGTGGTGGGTGTGTTGGAGTCATTACAGTGCTTGGACAATAACTATCAACCATAATCATGGGGTGGTGGGTGTGGGGCGTCATTACAGTGCTTTCACTGTAAATATCAACAGTCATTTATGGGGTGGTTTGGGTGAGGGTGTCATTACAGTGCTTAGACTGTAAATATCAAAAATCATTCATTAGGTGGTGGGTGTGTGGGTGTCATGATAATGCTTGGACTGTAAATATCAACAGTCATTAATTGGGTGTTGGGTGTGTGGGTGTCATTACATTGCTTGGACTGTAAATATCAAGTCATTCAAGGGGTGGTGGGTGTCTGTGTGTTATTAGTGCTTGGACTGTGAATATCAACAGTAATTTATGGGGTGGTGGGTGGCATTACAGTGCTTAGACTCTAATATCAACAGTCATTAATGGGGTGATGGGTGTGTGGGTGTCATTACAGTTCTTGGACTGTAGATATCAACAGTTATTCATGGGGATGTGGGTGTTTGGGTGTCTATTGCAGTGCATGGACTGTAAATATCAACAGTAAATCATATGGTGGTGGGTGTGTGGGTGTCATTAGACTGCTTGGATTGTAAATATTAACAGTCATTTATGGTGTAGTGGGTGTATGGGTGTCATTACAGTGCTTAGACTGAAAATATCAACAGTCATTCATGTGGTGGTGGGTGTGTGATTGTCATTACAGTGCTTGGACTATAAATATCAACCGTCATTCTTGGGGTGGCGGGCGTGTGGTTGTCATTACAGTGCTTAGACTGTAAGTATCAACAGTCATTTATGGGGTGGTGGGTGTGTGGGTGTCATTACAGTGCTTGGACTGTAAATATCAACAGTCATTAATTGGATGGTGGAGGTGTAAGTGTCATTACAGTGCTTGGACTGTAAATATCAACATTCAATAATGGGGTGGTCGGTGTGTGGGTGTCATTACAGTGCTTGGACTGTAAATGTCAACAGTCATTCATGGGGTGGTGCATGTGTTGGTGTCATGACAGTGCTTAGACTGTAAATATCAACAGTCATTCATGGGGTGGTGAGTGTGTGGGTGTCATTACAGTTCTTGGACTATAAATATCAACCATCATTCATTACGTGGTGGATTTGTGGGTGTCATTACAGTGCCCAGACTGTAAATATTAACAGTCATTTATGGGGTGGTGGGTGTGTGGATGTCATTACAGGGCTTAGACTCAAAATATCAACAGTCATTTATGGGGTGGTGGATGTGTGGGTGTCATTACAGTGCTTGCAATATAAATATCAACTGTCATTTATGGGGCTGTGGGTGTGTGGGTGTCATTACAGTTCTTGGACTGTAAATATCAACAGTCATACATAGGGTGGTGGGTGTGTGAGTGTCATTACAGAGCTTGGACTGTAAATATCATCAGTAATTCAAGTGGTTGTGGGTGTGTAGGTGTCATTACAGTGCTTGGGCTGTAAATATCAAAAGTCATTCTTGGGGAGTTGGGTGTGTGGGTGTCATTAGAGTGTTTTGATTGTAAATATCAACAGTCATTTATAAGGTGGTGGGTGTCATTACAGTGCTTGGACTGTAAATATCAACCATAATTCATGGGGTGGTGGGTGTGGGGTGTCATTACAGTTCTTGGACTGTAAATATAAACCATCATTCATTAGGTGGTGGGTTTGTGGGTGTCATTACCGTGCTCAGACTGCAAATATTAACAGTCATTCATGGGGTTGTGGGTGTGTGGGTTTCATTACAGATCTTTGACTGTAAATATCAACTGTCATTCATAAGGTGGTTGGTGTGTGAGTGTCATTACAAAGCTTGGACTGTAAATATCAACAGTCATTCATGAGGTTGTATGTGTGTAGGTGTCATTACAGTGCTTGGACTGTAAATATCAAAAGTCATTCTTTGGTGGTGGGTGTGTGGGTGTCATTACAGTGCTTAAACTGGAAGTCTCAACAATCATTTATGGGGTGGTGGGTGTGTGGCTGTCATTATAGTGCTTGGAGTGTAAATATCAACAGTCAATCATGGGGTGGTGGGTGTGTGGGTGTTATTACAGTGTTTTGATTGTAAATATCAACAGTCATTAATAAGGTGGTGGGTGTCATTAGAATGCTTGGACTGTAAATATCAACAGTCATTCATGGAGTGGTGGGTGTGTTGGTGTCATTACAGTGCTTGGACTATAAATATCAACCATAATCATGGGGTGGTGGGTGTGGGGCATCATTACAGTGCTTTCACTGTAAATATCAACAGTCATTTATGGGGTGGTTTGGGTGAGGGTGTCATTACAGTGCTTAGACTGTAAAGATCAACAATCATTCATGGGGTGGTGGGTGTGTGGGTGTCATGATAATGCTTGGACTGTAAATATCAACAGTCATTAATTGGGTGGTGGGTGTGTGGGTGTCATTACATTGCTTGGACTGTAAATATCAAGTCATTCAAGGGGTGGTGGGTGTCTGTGTGTCATTAGTGCTTGGACTGTGAATATCAACAGTAATTTATGGGGTGGTGGGTGGCATTACAGTGCTTAGACTCTAATATCAACAGTCATTAATGGGGTGATGGGTGTGTGGGTGTCATTACAGTTCTTGGACTGTAGATATCAACAGTTATTCATGGGGATGTGGGTGTTTGGGTGTCTATGCAGTGCTTGGACTGTAAATATCAACAGTAAATCATATGGTGGTGGGTGTGTGGGTGTCATTAGACTGCTTGGATTGTAAATATTAACAGTCATTTATGGTGTAGTGGGTGTATGGGTGTCATTACAGGGCTTAGACTGAAAATATCAACAGTCATTCATAGTGTGGTGTGTGTGTGAGTGTCATTATAGAGCTTGGACTGTAAATATCAACAGTCATTCATGGAGTGGTCGGTGTGTGAGTGTCATTACAGTGCTTGGACTGTAAATATTAACAGTCATTTATGGGGTGGTGGGTGTGTGGATGTCATTACAGGGCTAAGACTGAAAATATCAACAGTCATTTATGGGGTGGTGGGTGTGTGGGTGTCATTACAATGCTTGAATATAAATATCAACTGTCATTTATGGGGTTGTGGGTGTGTGGGTGTCATTACAGTTCTTGGACTGTATACATCAAAAGTCATACATAGGGTGGTGTGTGTGTGAGCGTCATTACAGAGCTTGGACTGTAAATATCATCAGTAATTCAAGGGGTTGTGGGTGTGTAGGTTTTTTATTACAGTGCTTGGACTGTAAATATCAAAAGTCATTCTTGGGGTGGTGTGTGTGTGGGTGTCATTACAGTGCTTAGACTGTAAACATCAACAGTCATTCATGGGGTGGTGGTTGTGTGGTTGTCATTAGAGTGTTTTGATTGTAAATATCAACAGTCATTTATAAGGTGGTGGGTGTCATTAGAGTGCTTGGACTGTAAATATCAACAGTCATTTATGGTGTAGTGGGTGTATGGGTGTCATTACAGTGCTTAGACTGAAAATATCAACAGTCATTCATGGGGTGGTGGGTGTGTGATTGTCATTACAGTGCTTGGACTATAAATATCAACCGTCATTCTTGGGGTGGCGGGCGTGTAGTTGTCATTACAGTTCTTAGACTGTAAGTATCAACAGTCATTTATGGGGTGGTGGGTGTGTGGGTGTCATTACAGTGCTTGGACTGTAAATATCAACAGTCATTAATTGGGTGGTGGAGGTGTAAGTGTCATTACAGTGCTTGGACTGTAAATATCAACAGTCAATAATGAGGTGGTCGGTGTGTGGGTGTCATTACAGTGCTTGGACTGTAAATGTCAACAGTCATTCATGGGGTGGTGCATGTGTTGGTGTCATGACAGTGCTTAGACTGTAAATATCAACAGTCATTCATGGGGTGGTGAGTGTGTGGGTGTCATTACAGTTCTTGGACTATAAATATCAACCATCATTCATTAGGTGGTGGGTTTGTGGGTGTCATTACAGTGCCCAGACTGTAAATATTAACAGTCATTTATGGGGTGGTGGGTGTGTGGATGTCATTACAGGGCTTAGACTCAAAATATCAACAGTCATTTATGGGGTGGTGGATGTGTGGGTGTCATTACAGTGCTTGCAATATAAATATCAACTGTCATTTATGGGGCTGTGGGTGTGTGGGTGTCATTACAGTTCTTGGACTGTAAATATCAACAGTCATACATAGGGTGGTGGGTGTGTGAGTTTCATTACAGAGCTTGGACTGTAAATATCATCAGTAATTCAAGGGGTTGTGGGTGTGTAGGTGTCATTATAGTGCTTGGACTGTAAATATCAAAAGTCATTCTTGGGGAGTTGGGTGTGTGGGTGTCATTAGAGTGTTTTGATTGTAAATATCAACAGTCATTTATAAGGTGGTGGGTGTCATTATAGTGCTTGGACTGTAAATATCAACAGTCATTCATGAAGTGGTGGGTGTGTTGGTGTCATTACAGTGCTTGGACTGTAAATATCAACCATAATTCATGGGGTGGTGGGTGTGGGGTGTCATTACAGTTCTTGGACTGTAAATATAAACCATCATTCATTAGGTGGTGGGTTTGTGGGTGTCATTACCGTGCTCAGACTGCAAATATTAACAGTCATTCATGGGGTTGTGGGTGTGTGGGTCTCATTACAGTTCTTTGACTGTAAATATCAACTGTCATTCATAGGGTGGTTGGTGTGTGAGTGTCATTACAAAGCTTGGAGTGTAAATATCAACAGTCATTCATGAGGTTGTATGTGTGTAGGTGTCATTACAGTGCTTGGACTGTAAATATCAAAAGTCATTCTTTGGTGGTGGGTGTGTGGGTGTCATTACAGTGCTTAAACTGGAAGTCTCAACAATCATTTATGGTGTGGTGGGTGTGTGGCTGTCATTATAGTGCTTGGAGTGTAAATATCAACAGTCAATCATGGGGTGGTGGGTGTGTGGGTGTCATTACAGTGTTTTGATTGTAAATATCAACAGTCATTAATAAGGTGGTGGGTGTCATTAGAATGCTTGGACTGTAAATATCAACAGTCATTCATGGAGTGGTGGGTGTGTTGGTGTCATTACAGTGCTTGGACTATAAATATCAACCATAATCATGGGGTGGTGGGTGTGGGGCGTCATTACAGTGCTTTCACTGTAAATATCAACAGTCATTTAAGGGGTGGTTTGGGTGAGGGTGTCATTACAGTGTTTAGACTGTAAATATCAACAATCATTCATGGGGTGGTGGGTGTGTGGGTGTCATGATAATGCTTGGACTGTAAATATCAACAGTCATTAATTGGGTGGTGGGTGTGTGGGTGTCATTACATTGCTTGGACTGTAAATATCAAGTCATTCAAGGGGTGGTGGGTGTCTGTGTGTCATTAGTGCTTGGACTGTGAATATCAACAGTCATTTATGGGGTGGTGGGTGGCATTACAGTGCTTAGACTCTAATATCAACAGTCATTAATGGGGTGATGGGTGTGTGGGTGTCATTACAGCTCTTGGACTGTAGATATCAACAGTCATTCATGGGGATGTGGGTGTTTGGGTTTCTATGCAGTGCTTGGACTGTAAATATCAACAGTTAATCATATGGTGGTGGGTGTGGCTGTCATTAGACTGCTTGGAGTGTAAATATTAACAGTCATTTATTGTGTAGTGGGTGTGTTGATGTCATTACAGTGCTTAGACTGAAAATATCAACAGCCATTCATGTGGTGGTGGGTGTGTGTTTGTCATTACAGTGATTGGACTATAAATATCAACCGTCATTTTTGGGGTGGTGGGTGTGTGGGTGTCATTACAGTTCTTTGACTGTAAATATTAAAAGTCATTATATGGGTGGTGGAGGTGTAAGTGTCATTACAGTGCTTGGACTGTAAATATCAACAGTCAATCATGGGGTGGTGCATGTGTTGGTGTCATGACAGTGCTTAGACTGTAAATATTAACAGTCATTTATGGGGTGGTGAGTGTGTGGGTGTCATTACAGTTTTTGGACCATAAATATCAACAATCATTCATTAGGTGGTGGGTTTGTGGGTGTCATTACAATGCTTAGACTGAAAATATTAACAGTCATTCATGGGGTGGTGGGTGTGTGGGTGTCATGATAGTGCTTGGACTGTAAATATCAACAGTCATTAATGGGGTTGTGCGTGTGTGGGTGTCATTACAGTGCTTGGACTATAAATATCAACTGTCATTTATGGGGTTGTGGGTGTGTGGGTGTCATTACAGTTCTTGGACTTTAAATATCAACAGTCATTAATGGGGTGGTGGGTGTGTGGGTGTCATTACAGTGTTTAGACTGAAAATATCAACAGTCATTTATGGGGTGGTGGGTGTGTGAGTGTCATTACAAAGCTTGGACTGTAAATATCAACAGTCATTCATGGGGTTGTATGTGTGTAGGTGTCATTACAGTACTTGGACTGTAAATATCAAAAGTCATTTATGGGGTGGTGGGTGTGTGGGTGACAATACAGTGCTTGGACTGTAAATATCAACAGTCATTAATTGGGTGGTGGAGGTGTAAGTGTCATTAGAGTGCTTGGACTGTAAATATCAACAGTCAACCATGGGGTGGTCGGTGTGTGGGTGTCATTACAGTGCTTGGACTATAAATGTGAACAGTCATTTATGGAGTTTTGTATGTGTTGGTGTCATGACAGTGATTAGACTGTAAATATCAACAGTCATTCATGGGGTGGTGAGTGTGTGGGTGTCATTACAGTTCTTGGACTATAAATATCAACCATCATTCATTAGGTGGTGGGTTTGTGGGTGTCATTACAGTGCTCAGACTGTAAATATTAACAGCCATTTATGGGGTGGTGGGTGTGTGGGTGTCATTACAGTGCTTGGACTATAAATATTAACTGTCATTTATGGAGTTGTGGGTGTGTGGGTGTCATTACAGTTCTTAGACTGTAAATATCAACAGTCATACATAGGGTGGTGGATGTGTGAGTGTCATTACAAAGCTTGGACTGTAAATATCATCAGTAATTCATGGGGTTGTGGGTGTGTAGGTGTCATTACAGTGCTTGGACTGTAAATATCAACCATCATTTATGGGGTTGTGGGTGTGTGGGTGTCATTACAGTTCTTTGACAGTAAATATCAACTGTCATTTATAGGGTGGTGGGTGTGTGACTGTCATTACAAAGCTTGGACTGTAAATATCAACCGTCATTTATGGGGTTGTATGTGTGTAGGTGTCATTACAGTGCTTGGACTGTAAATATCAAAAGTCATTCTTGGGGTGGTGGGTGTGTGGGTGTCATTACAGTGCTTAGACTGTAAATATCAACAGTCATTTATGGGGTGGTGGGTTTGTGGCTGTCATTATAGTGCTTGGACTGTAAATATCAACAGTCAATCATGGAGTGATGGTTGTGTGGTTGTCATTACAGTGTTTTGATTGTAAATATCAACAGTCATTTATAAGGTGGTGGGTGTCATTAGAGTGCTTGGACTGTAAATATCAACAGTCATTCATGGAGTGGTGGGTGTGTTGGTGTCATAACAGTGCTTGGACTGTAAATATCAACAGTCATTCATGGGGTGATGGGTGTGTGGGTGTCATTACAGTGCTTGGACTTTAAATATCAACAGTCATTCATGGGGTTGTGGGTGTTTGGGTGTCTATGCAGTGCTTGGACTGTAAATATCAACAGTCAATAATGTAATTGTGGGTGTCATTAGAGTGTTTGAATTGTAAATATGAACCATAATTCATGGGGTGGTGGGTGTGGGGATGTCATTACAGTGCTTGGATTGTAAATATGAACCATAATTAATGGGGTGGTGGGTGTGGGGATGTCATTACAGTGCTTTGACTGTAAATATCAACAGTCATTCATGGGGTGGTGGGTGTGAGGGTATCATTACAGTGCTTAGACTGTAAATATCAAGTCATTCTTTGGGTGGTTGGTGTGTGTGTGTCATTAGTGCTTGGACTGTAAATATCAACAGTCATTCATGGGGTTGTGGGTGGCATTACAGTGCTTGGACTCTAAATATCAACAGTAATTTATAGGGTGATGGGGGTGTGGTTGTCATTACAGTGCTTGGACTGTAAATATTAACAGTCATTTATTGGTTGGTGGGTGTGTGGGTATCATTACAGTCCTTGGACTGTAAATATCAACCATCATTCATTGGGTGGTGGGTGTGTGGGTGACATTACAGTGCTTGGGCTGTAAATATTAACAGTTATTTAGGGGGTGGTAGATGTGTAGATGTCATTACAGTGCTTGGACTGAAAATAAATACTGTCATTCATGGGGTGGTGGTTGTGTGGGTTTCATTACAGTTCTTTGACTGTAAACATCGACAGTCATTCATAGGGTGGTGGGTGTGTGGGTGACATTACAGTGCTTGTACTGTAAATATTTACAGTCATTCATGGGGTGGTGGGTGTGTAGGTGTCATTATAGTACTTGGACTGTAAATATCAACAGTTATTCATTGAGTAGTGGGCGTGTGTGTGTCATTAGTGCTTGGACTGTAAATATCAACAGTGATTCATGGGGTGGTGGGTTGCATTACAGTGCTTGGACTGTAAATATCAACAGTCATTCATAGGGTGGTGGGTGTGTGAGTGTCATTACAGAGCTTGGACTGAAAATATCAACAGTCATTTATTGGATGGTGGGTGTGTGGGTATCATTACAGTCCTTGGACTGTAAATATCAACTATCATTCATTGGGTAGTGGGTGTGTGGGTGACATTACAGTGCTTGGACTGTATATATTAACAGTCATTCATGGGGTGGTAGGCGTGTAGATGTCATTACAGTTCTTTGGACTGAAAATATCAACTATCATTCATTGGGTAGTGGGTGTGTGGGTGACATTACAGTGCTTGGACTGTAAATATCAACAGTCAATCATGTAGTGGTGGTTGTCATTAGAGTGTTTGGACTATATATATCAACTGTCATTCATGGTGTGGTGGGTGTGTGGGTGTCATTACAGTGCTTGGATTGTAAATATGAATCATAATTCATTGGGTGGTGGGTGTGGGGATGTCATTACAATGCTTTGACTGTAAATATCAACAGTCATTCATGGGGTGGTGGGTGTGAGGGTATCATTACAGTGCTTAGAATGTAAATATCAAGTCATTCATTGGGTGGTTGGTGCGTGTGTGTCATTAGTGCTTGGACTGTAAAGATCAACAGTCATTCATGGGGTGGTGGGTGGCATTACAGTGCTTGGACTCTAAATATCAACAATAATTCATAGGGTGATGGGGGTGTGGTTGTCATTACAGTGCTTGGACTGTAAATATCAAAAGTCATTTATTGGGTGGTGGGTGTGTGGGTATCATTACAGTCCTTGGACTGTAAATATCAACCATCATTCATTGGGTGGTGGGTGTGTGGGTGACATTACAGTGCTTGGACTGTAAATATTAACATTCATTCATGGGGTGGTAGTTGTGTAGATGTCATTACAGTGCTTTGGACTGAAAATATCAACTGTCATTCATGGGGTGGTGGGTGTGTGGGTTTCATTACAGTTCTTGGACTGTAAATATCAACCATCATTCATTGGGTGGTGGGTGTGTGGGTGACATTACAGTGCTTGGACTGTAAATATTAACAGTCATTCATGGGGTGGTGGGTGTGTGGATGTCATTAAAGTGCTTGGACTGAAAATATCAACAGTCAATTATTGGGTGGTGGGTGTGTGGGTATCATTACAGTGCTTGGACTTTATATATCAACCGTCATTTATGGGGTGGTGGGTGTGTGGGTGTCATTACAGTGCTTGGAATGTAAATATCAACAGTCATTCATATGGTGGTGGGTGTGTGAGTGTCATTACAGTACTTGGACTGTAAATATCAACAGTCATTAATTGGGTGGTGGGTGTGTGGGTGTCATTATAGTGCTTGAACTGTAAATATCAACAGTCAATCATGGGGTGGTGGGTGTGTGAGTGTCATTACAGTGCTTGGACTGAAAATATCTTACAGTCATTTATAAGGTGGTGGGTGTATGAGTGTCATTACAGTGTTTTAACTATAAATATTAACATTCATATATTGGGTGGTGGGTGTCATGACAGTGCTTGGTCTGTAAATATCAAAAGTTATTCTTGGGGTGGTGGAAGTTTGGGTGTCATTACAGTGCTTAGATTGAAAATATCAACAGTCATTTATGGGGTGGTGGGTGTCATTAGAGTGCTTGGACTGTAAATTTCCAGTCATTCATGGGGTGGTGGATGTGTGGGTGTCATTACACTGCTTGGACTGTAAATATCAATAGTAATTCATAGGGTGATGGGTGTGTGGGTGTCATTACAGTGCTTAGACTGTAAATATCAACAGTTATTTTTTGGGTGGTGGGTGTGTGGGTATCATTACAGTCCTTGGACTGTAAATATCAACCATCATTCATGGGGTGGTAGGTGTGTAGATGTCATTACAGTGCTTGGACTGAAAATATCAACTGTCATTCATGGAGTTGTGGGTGTGGGGTTGTCATTACATTGCTAGGACTGTAAATATCAAGTCATTCATTGGGTGATGGGTGTTTGTGTGTCATTAGTGCTTGGACTGTAGATATCAACAGTCATTCATGGTGTGGTGGATGGCATTACAGTGCTTGGACTCTAAATATCAACCATCATTCATTGGGTGATGGGTATGAGAGTGTCATTACAGTGCTTGGACTGAAAATATCAACAGTCATTTATTATATGGACTGTAAATATAAAAAGTCATTCTTGGGGTGGAGGGTGTGTGGGTGTCATGACAGTGCTTAGACTGTAAATATCAACAGCCATTTATGAAGTGGTGGTTGTGTGGCTGTCATTACAGTGCTTGGACTGTAAATATCAACAGTCAATCATGGGGTGGTGGGTGTGTGGGTGTCATTACAGTGCTTGGACTGTCAATATCAACACTCATTTATGGAGTGGTGGGTGTGTGGGTGTCATTACAGTGCTTGGACTGTAAATATCAACAGTCATTTATGGGGTGGTTGGTGTGTCGGTGTCATTACAGTGCTTGGACTATAATATCAATATTCATTCTTGGGGTGGTGGGTGTGTGGGTGTCATTACAGTGCTTGGACTTTAAATATCAACAGTCATTCATGGGGTGGTGGATGTGTGGATGTCATTATAGTGCTTGAACTGTAAATTTCAACAGTCATTTATGGGGTGGTGGGTATGTGGCTGTCATTACAGTGCTTGGACTGTAAATATCAACAGTCAATCATGAGGTGGTGGGTGTTTGGGTGTCATTACAGTGCTTTGACCGTTAATATCAACAGTCATTCATAGGTGGTGGTTGTGTGGGTGTCATTACAGTGCTTAGACTGTAAATATCAATAGTCATTCATGGGGTGGTGGGTGTAAGGATGTCATCACAGTGCTTAGACTGTATATATCAACAATCATTCATAGGGTTGTGTGTGTGTGGGTGTCATTATAGTGCTTGGACTGTAAATATCAACAGTCATTCATGAGGTGGTGGGTGTGTGGGTGTCATTACATTGCTTGGACTGTAAATATCAAGTCATTCATGGGGTTGTGGGTGTATGGGTGTCATTAGTGCTTGGACTGTGAATATCAACAGTCATTCATGGCGTGGTGGGTGGCATTACAGTGTTTAGACTCTAATATCAACTGTTATTCATAGGGTGATGGGTGTGTAGGTGTCATTACTGTGCTTGGACTGTAAATAAAAACAGTTATTCATGGGGATGTGGGTGTTTGGGTGTCATTATAGTGTTTGGACTGTAAATATTATCCGTCATTCATGGGGTAGTGGGTGTGTGGATGTCATTACAGTGCTTGGACTAATAATATCAACTGTCATTAATGGGGTGGTAGGTGTGTGGGTTTCATTACTGTTCTTGTACTGTAAATATCAACCATCCTTTATTGGGTAATTGGTGTGTGTGTGACATTACAGCGCATGGACTGTAAATATTAACAGTCATTCATGGGGTAGTGGGTGTGTGGGTGTCATTACAGTGCTTGGCCTGTAAATATCAACAGTCATTAATTGGGTGGTGGAGGTGTAAGTGTCATTACAGAGCTTGGACTGTAATTATCAACAGTCAATCAAGGGGTGGTCGGTGTGTAGGTGTTATTAAAGTGCTCAGACTGTAAATATCATCAGTAATTCTTGGGGTTGTGGGTGTGTAGGTGTCATTACAGTGCTTGGACTGTAAATATCAACCATAATTCATGGGGTGGTGGGTGTGGGGTGTCATTACAGTTCTTGGACTGTAAATATAAACCATCATTAATTAGGTGGTGGGTTTGTGGGTGTCATTACAGTGCTCAGACTGTAAATATTAAGTCATTCATGTGGTTGTGGGTGTGTGGGTGTCATTACAGTTCTTTGAGTGTAAATATCAACTGTCATTCATAGGGTGTTGGGTGTGTGAGTGTCATTATAGAGCTTGGACTGAAAATATCAACAGTCATTAATGGAGTGGTAGTTGTGTGGGTGTCATTACAGTGCTTGGACTGTAAATATCAACAGTCATTAATTGGGTGGTGGGTGTGTGTGACATTACAGTGCATGGACTGTAAATATTAACAGTCATTCATGGAATAGTGGGTGTGTGGATGTCATTACAGTGCTCGGACTGAAAATATCAACCGTTATTTATGGGGTGGTGGGTGTGTGGGTGTTATTACATTGGTTGGACTGTAAATATCAACCGTCATTCATAGGGTGGTGGGTGTGTGAGTGTCATTACAGACCTTGGACTGTAAATATCAACAGTCATTCATGGGGTTGTGGGTGTGTGGGTGTCATTACAGTTCTAAGACTGTAAATATCAACTGTCATTCATAGGGTGTTGGGTGTGTGAGTGTCATTTTAGAGCTTGGACTGTAAATATCAACAGTCATTCATGGAGTGGTCGGTGTGTGGGTGTCATTACAGTGCTTGGACTGTAAATATCAACAGTCATTACTTGGGTTGTGGAGGTGTAAGTGTCATTACAGTGCTTGGACTGTAAATATCAACAGTAAATCATGGGGTGGTCGGTGTGTGGGTGTCATTACAGTGCTTGGACTGTAAATGTCAACAGTCATTCATGGGGTGGTGAGTGTGTGGGTGTCAATACAGTTCTTGGACTATAAATATAAACCATCATTCATTAGGTGGTGGGTGTGTGGGTGTCATTACAGTGCTTGGGCTATAAATATCAACTGTCATTTATGGGGTTGTTGGTGTGTGTGTGTCATTACAGTTCTTGGACTGTATATATCAACAGTCATACATAGGTTGGTGGGTGTGTGAGTGTCATTACAGAGCTTGGACTGTAAATATCATCAGTAATTCATGGGGTTGTGGGTGTGTAGGTGTCATTACAGTGCTTAGACTGTAAATATCAAAAGTCATTCTTGGGGTGGTGGGTGTGTGGGTGTCATTACAGTGCTTAGACTGTAAATATCAACAGCCATTTATGGGGTGGTGGGTGTGTGGCTGTCATTATAGTGCTTGGACTGTAAATATCAACAGTCAATCATGGAGTGGTGGGTTGGTGGGTGTCATTACAGTGCTTGGACTGTAAATATCAACCATCATTCATGGGGTGGTGGTTGTGTGGTTGTCATTACAGTGTTTTGATTATATATATCAACAGTCATTTATAAGGTGCTGGGTGTCATTAGAGTGCTTGGACTGTAAATATTAACAGTCATTCATGGAGTGGTGGGTGTGTTGGTGTCATTACAGTGCTTGAAGTTTAAATATCAACCATAATTCATGGGGTGGTGGGTGTGGGGTGTCATTACAGTTCTTGGACTGTATATATAAACCATCATTCATTAGGTGGTGGGTTTATGGGTGTCATTACAGTGCACAGACTGTAAATATTAAGAGTCATTCATGGGGTTGTGGGTGTGTGGGTGTCATTACAGTTCTTTGACTGTAAATATCAACTGTCATTCATAGGGTAGTGGGTGTGTGAATGTCATTACAAAGCTTGGACTGTAAATATCAACAGTCATTCATGAGGTTGTATGTGTGTAGGTGTCATTACAGTGCTTGGACTGTAAATATCAAAAGTCATTCGTTGGTGGTGGGTGTGTGGGTGTCATTACAGTGCTTAAACTGTAAGTCTCAACAGTCATTTATGGGGTGGTGGGTGTGTGGCTGGCATTATAGTGCTTGGACTGTAAATATCAACAGTCAATCATGGGGTGGTGGGTATGTCAGTGTCATTACAGTGCTTGGACTGTAAATATCAACAGTCATTCATTGGGTGGTGGGTGTGTAGGTGTCACTACATTGTTTTGAATGTAAATATCAACAGTCGTTAATAAGGTGGTGGGTGACATTCGAATGCTTGGACTGTAAATATCAACAGTTATTCATGGAGTGGTGAGTGTGTTGGTGTCATTACAGTGCTTGGACTATAAATATCAAACATAATCATGGGGTGGTGGGTGTGGTGCATCATTACAGTGCTGTGACTGTAAATATCAACAGTCATTCATGGGGTGGTGGGGGTGAGGGTGTCATTACAGTGCTTAGACTGTAAATATCAACAATCATTCATGGGTTGGTGGGTGTGTGGGTGTCATTACAGTGCTTGGACTGTAAATATCAACAGTCATTAATGGGGTGGTGGGTGTGTGGGTGTCATTACATTGCTTGGACTGTAAATATCAAGTCATTCAAGGGGTTGTGGGTGTCTGTGTGTCATTAGTGCTTGGACTCTGAATATCAACAGTCATTCATGGGGTGGTGGGTTGCATTACAGTGCTTAGACTCTAATATCAAAAGTCATTCATGGGGTGATGGGTGTGTGGGTGTCATTACAGTTCTTGGACTGTAGATATCAACAGTTATTCATGGGGATGTTGGTTTTTGGGTGTCTATGCAGTGCTTGGACTGTAAATATCAACAGTTAATCATATGGTGGTGGGTGTGTGGGTGTCATTAGACTGCTTGGAGTGTAAATATTAACAGTCATTTATGGTGTAGTGGGTGTGTGGATGTCATTACAGTGCTTAGACTGAAAATATCAACAGTCATTCATGGGGTGGTGGGTGTGTGATTGTCATTACAGTGCTTAGACTCAAAATATCAACCATCATTCTTGGGGTGGTGGATGTGTGGGTGTCATTACAGTGCTTGCAATATAAATATCAACAGTCATTCATGGGGTTGTGGGTGTTTGGGTGTCTATGCAGTTCTTGGACTGTAAATATCAACAGTCATACATAAGGTGGTGGGTGTGTGAGAGTCATTACAGAGCTTGGACTGTAAATATCATCAGTAATTCATGGGGTTTTGGGTGTGTAGGTGTCATTACAGTGCTTGGACTGTAAATATCAAAAGTCATTCAAGAAGTGGTGGGTGTGTGGGTGTCATTACAGTGCTTAGACTGTAAATATCAACTGCCATTCATAAGGTGGTGGGTGTGTGAGTGTCATTACAGTGCTTGGACTGTAAATATCAAAAGTAATTCGTGGGGTGGTGGGTGTGTGGGTGTCATTACAGTGCTTAGACTGTAAGTATTAACAGTCATTTATGGGGTGGTGGGTGTGTGGGTGTCATTACAGTGCTTTGACTGTAAATATCAACAGTCATTAATTGGGTGGTGGAGGTGTAAGTGTCATTACAGTGCTTGAACTGTAAATATCAACAGTCATTCATGGGGTGGTGCATGTGTTGGTGTCATGACAGTGCTTAGACTGTAAATATCAACAGTCATTCATGGGGTGGTGAGTGTTTGGGTGTCATTACAGTTCTTGGACTATAAATATCAACCATCATTCATTAGGCGGTTGGTTTGTGGGTGTCATTACAGTGCTCAGACTGTAAATATTAACAGTCATTTATGGGGTGGTGGGTGTGTGGATGTCATTACAGGGCTTAGACTCAAAATATCAACAGTCATTTATGGGGTGGTGGATGTGTGGGTGTCATTACAGTGATTGCAATATAAATATCAACTGTCATTTATGGGGTTGTGGGTGTCATTGCAGTTATTGGACTGTAAATATCAACAGTCATACATAGGGTGGTGGGTGTGTGAGTATCATTACAAAGCTTGCACTGTAAATATCATCAGTAATTCATTGGGGTTTTGGGTGTGTAGGTGTCATTACAGTGCTTGGACTGTAAATATCAAAAGTCATTCCTGGGGTGGTGGTTGTGTGGGTGTCAATAGAGTGCTTAGACTGTAAATATCAACAGTCATTTATGGGGTGGTGGGTGTGTGGCTGTCATTATAGTGCTTGGACTGTAAATATCAACAGTCAATCATGGAGTGGTGGGTATGTGGGTGTCATTACAGTGCTTGGACTGTAAATATCAAAAGTCATTCTTGGGGTGCTGGGTGTGTGGGTCTCATTAGAGTGCTTGGACTGTAAATATCAACAGTCATTCATGGAGTGGTAGGTGTGTTGGTGTCATTACAGTGCTTGGACTGTAAATATCAACCATAATTCATGGGGTGGTGGTTGTGGGGTGTCATTACAGTTCTTGGACTGTAAATATAAACCATCATTCATTAGGTGGTGGGTTTGTGGGTGTCATTACAGTGCTCAGACTGTAAATATTAACAGTCATTCATGGGGTTGTGGGTGTGTGGGTGTCATTACAGTTCTTTGACTGTAAATATCATCTGTCAATCATAGGGTGGTGGGTGTGTGAGTGTCATTACAAAGCTTGGACTGTAAATATCAACAGTCATTTATGAGGTTGTATGTGTGTAGTTGTCATTACAGTGCATGGACTGTAAATATCAAAAGTCATTCTTTGGTGGTTGGTGTGTGGGTGTCATTACAGTGCTTTGACTGTAAATATCAACAGTTAATCATGGGGTGGTGGGTGTGTGGGTGTCATTAGTCTGCTTGGACTGTAAATATTAACAGTCATGAATGGTGTGGTGGGTGTGTGGATGTCATTACAGTGCTTAGACTGTAAATATCAACTGTCATTCATAGGGTGGTGGGTGTGTGAGTGTCATTACAAAGCTTGGACCGTAAATATCAACAGTCATTCATGGGGTTGTATGTGTGTATGTGTCATTACAGTGCTTGGACAGTAAATATCAAAAGTCATTCTTGGGGTGGTGGGTGTGTGGGTGTCATTACAGTGCTTAGACTGTAAGTATCAACAGTCATTTATGGGGTGGTGGGTGTGTGTGTGACATTACAGTGCATTGACTGTAAATATTAACAGTCATTTATGGGGTAGTGGGTGTGTGAATGTCATTACAGTGTTCGGACTGAAATTATCAACCGTTATTTATGGGGTGGTGGGTGTGTGGGTGTTATTACAGTGGTTGGACTGTAAATATCAACCGTCATTCATAGGGTGGTGGGTGTGTGAGTGTCATTATAGAGCTTGGACTGTAAATATCAACAGTCATTCATGGAGTGGTCGGTGTGTGGGTGTCATTACAGTGCTTGGACTGTAAATATTAACAGTCATTTATGGGGTGGTAGGTGTGTGGATGTCATTACAGTGTTTTGATTGTAAATATCAACAGTCATTAATAAGGTGGTGGGTGTCATTAGAATGCTTGGACTGTAAATATCAACAGTCATTCATGGAGTGGTGGGTGTGTTAGTGTCATTACAGTGCTTGGACTATAAATATCAACAGTCATTAATGGGGTGGTGGGTGTGTGGGTGTCATTACATTGCTTGGACTCTAAATATCAAGTCATTCAAGGAGTGGTGGGTGTCTGTGTGTCATTAGTGCTTGGACTGTGAATATCAACAGTCATTCATGGGGTGGTGGGTGGCATTACAGTGCTTAGACTCTAATATCAACAGTAATTAATGGGGTGATGGGTGTGTGGGTGTCATTACAGTTCTTGGACTGTAGATATTAACAGTTATTCATGGGGATGTGGGTGTTTGGGTGTCTTTGCAGTGCTTGGACTGTAAATATCAACAGTTAATCATATGGTGGTGGGTGTGTGGCTGTCATTAGACTGCTTGGAGTGTAAATATTAACAGTCATTTATGGTGTAGTGGGTGTGTGGATGTCATTACAGTGCTTAGACTGAAAATATCAACAGTCATTCATGGGGTGGTGGGTGGGTGATTGTCATTACAGTGCTTGGACTATAAATATCAACCGTAATTTTTGGGGTGGTGGGTGTGTGGGTGTCATTACAGTTATTTGACTGTAAATATCAACTGTCATTCATAGGGTGTTGGGTGTGTGAGTGTCATTACAAAGCTTGGAGTATAAATATCAACAGTCATTCATGGGGTTGTATGTGTGTAGGTGTCATTACAGTGCTTGGACTGTAAATATCAAAAGTCATTCTTGGAGTTGTGGGTGTGTGGGTGTCATTACAGTGCTTGGACTGTAAATATCAACCGTTAATTATGGGGTGGTGGGTGTGTGGGTGTTATTACAGTGGTTGGACTGTAAATATCAACCATCATTCATAGTGTGGTGGGTGTGTGAGTGTCATTATAGAGCTTGGACTGTAAATATCAACAGTCATTCATGGAGTGGTCGGTGTGTGGGTGTTATTACAGTGCTTGGACTGTAAATATTAACAGTCATTTATGGGGTGGTGGGTGTGGGGTGTCATATCAGTTCTTGGACTGTAAATATAAACCATCATTTATAAGGTGGTGAGTTTGTGGGTGTCATTACCGTGCTCAGACTGCAAATATTAACAGTCATTTATGGGGTTGTGGGTGTGTGGGTTTCATTACAGTTCTTTGACTGTAAATATCAACTGTCATTCATAGGGTGGTTGGTGTGTGAGTGTCATTACAAAGCTTGGACTGTAAATATCAACAGTCATTTATGAGGTTGTATGTGTGTAGGTGTCATTACAGTGCATGGACTGTAAATATCAAAAAGTCATTCTTTGGTGGTGGGTGTGTGGGTGTCATTACAGTGCTTTGACTGTAAGTATCAACAGTCATTTATGGGGTGGTGGGTGTGTGGCTGTCATTATAGTCTTTGGACTGTAAATATCAACAGTTAATCATGGGGTGGTGGGTGTGTGGGTGTCATTAGTCTGCTTGGACTGTAAATATTAACAGTCATGAATGGTGTGGTTGGTGTGTGGATGTCATTACAGTGCTTAGACTGTAAATATCAACTGTCATTCATAGGGTGATGGGTGTGTGAGTGTCATTACAAAGCTTGGACTGTAAATATCAACAGTCATTCATGGGGTTGTATGTGTGTATGTGTCATTACAGTGCTTGGACTGTAAATATCAAAAGTCATTCTTGGGGTGGTGGGTGTGTGGGTGTCATTACAGTGCATGAACTGTAAATATTAACAGTCATTCATGGGGTAGTGGGTGTGTGAATGTCATTACAGTGTTCGGACTGAAATTATCAACCGTTATTTATGGGGTGGTGGGTGTGTGGGTGTTATTACAGTGGTTGGACTGTAAATATCAACCGTCATTCATAGGGTGGTGGGTGTGTGAGTGTCATTTTAGAGCTTGGACTGTAATTATCAACAGTCATTCATGGAGTGGTCGGTGTGTGGGTGTCATTACAGTGCTTGGACTGTAAATATTAACAGTCATTTATGGGGTGGTAGGTGTGTGGATGTCATTACAGGGCTTAGACTGAAAATATCAACAGTCATTTATGGGGTGGTGGGTGTATGGGTGTCATTACAGTGCTTGGACTATAAATATCAACTGTCATTTATGGGGTTGTGGGTGTGTGGGTGTCATTACAGTTCTTGGACTGTATATATCAACAGTCATACATAGGGTGGAAGGTGTGTGAGTGTCATTACAGAGCTTGGACTGTAAATATCATCTGTAATTCATGGGGTTGTGGGTGTGTAGGTGTCATTACAGTGCTTGGACTGTAAATATCAAAAGTCATTCTTGGGGTGGTGGGTGTGTGGGTGTCATTACAGTGCTTAAACTTTAAGTCTCAACAGTCATTTATGGAGTGGTGGGTGTGTGGCTGTCATTATAGTGCTTGGACTGAAAATATCAACAGTCAATCATGGGGTGGTAGGTATGTGGGTGTCATTACAGTGCTTGGACTGTAAATATCAACAGTCATTCATTGGGTGGTGGGTGTGTGGGTGTCATTACAGTGTTTTGATTGTAAATATCAACAGTCATTAATAAGGTGGTGGGTGTCATTAGAATGCTTGGACTGTAAATATCAACAGTCATTCATGGAGTGGTGGGTGTGTTAGTGTCATTACAGTGCTTGGACTAAAAATATCAACAGTCATTAATGGGGTGGTGGGTGTGTAGGTGTCATTACATTGCTTGGACTCTAAATATCAAGTCATTCAAGGGGTGGTGGGTGTCTGTGTGTCATTAGTGCTTGGACTGTGAATATCAACAGTCATTCATGGGGTGGTGGGTGGCATTACAGTGCTTAGACTCTAATATCAACAGTAATTAATGGGGTGATGGGTGTGTGGGTGTCATTACAGTTCTTGGACTGTAGATATTAACAGTTATTCATGGGGATGTGGGTGTTTGGGTGTCTATGCAGTGCTTGGACTGTAAATATCAACAGTTAATCATATGGTGGTGGGTGTGTGGCTGTCATTAAACTGCTTGGAGTGTAAATATTAACAGTCATTTATGGTGTAGTGGGTGTGTGGATGTCATTACAGTGCTTAGACTGAAAATATCAACAGTCATTCATGGGGTGGTGTGTGGGTGATTGTCATTACAGTGCTTGGACTATAAATATCAACCGTAATTTTTGGGGTGGTGGGTGTGTGGGTGTCATTACAGTTCTTGGACTGTATATATCAACAGTCATACATAGGGTGGTGTGTGTGTGAGTGTCATTACAGAGCTTGGACTGTAAATATCATCAGTAATTCATGGGGTTGTGGGTGTGTAGGTTTTTTATTACAGTGCTTGGACTGTATATATCAAAAGTCATTCTTGGGGTGGTGGGTGTGTGGGTGTCATTACAGTGCTTAGACTGTAAACATCAACAGTCATTCATGGGGTGGTGGTTGTGTGGTTGTCATTACAGTGTTTTGATTGTAAATATCAACAGTTATTTATAAGGTGGTGGGTGTCATTAGAGTGCTTGGACTGTAAATATCAACAGTCATTCATGGAGTGGTGGGTGTGTTGGTGTCATTACAGTGCTTGGACTGTAAATATCAACCATAATTCATGGGGTGGTGGGTGTGGGGTGTCATTACAGTTCTTGGACTGTAAATATAAACCATCATTCATTAGGTGGTGGGTTTGTGGGTGTCATTACCGTGCTCAGACTGCAAATATTAACAGTCATTCATGGGGTTGTGGGTGTGTGGGTGTCATTACAGTTCTTTGACTGTAAATATCAACTGTCATTCATAGGGTGGTTGGTGTGTGAGTGTCATTACAAAGCTTGGACTGTAAATATCAACAGTCATTCATGAGGTTGTATGTGTGTAGGTGTCATTACAGTGCTTGGACTGTAAATATCAAAAGTCATTCTTTGGTGGTGGGTGTGTGGGTGTCATTACAGTGCTTAAACTAGAAGTCTCAACAATCATTTATGGGGTGGTGGGTGTGTGGCTGTCATTATAGTGCTTGGAGTGTAAATATCAACAGTCAATCATGGGGTGGTCGGTGTGTGGGTGTCATTACAGTGTTTTGATTGTAAATATCAACAGTCATTAATAAGGTGGTGGGTGTCATTAGAATGCTTGGACTGTAAATATCAACAGTCATTCATGGAGTGGTGGGTGTGTTGGTATCTTTACAGTGCTTGGACTATAAATATCAACCATAATCATGGGGTGGTGGGTGTGGGGCGTCATTACAGTGCTTTCACTGTAAATATCAACAGTCATTTATGGGGTGGTTTGGGTGAGGGTGTCATTACAGTGCTTAGACTGTAAATATCAACAATCATTCATGGGGTGGTGGGTGTGTGGGTGTCATGATAATGCTTGGACTGTAAATATCAACAGTCATTAATTGGGTGGTGGGTGTGTGGGTGTCATTACATTGCTTGGACTGTAAATATCAAGTCATTCAATGGGTGGTGTGTGTCTGTGTGTCATTAGTGCTTGGACTGTGAATATCAACAGTCATTTATGGGGTGGTGGGTGGCATTACTGTGCTTAGACTCTAATATCAACAGTCATTAATGGGGTGATGGGTGTGTGGGTGTCATTACAGTTCTTGGACTGTAGATATCAACAGTTATTCATGGGGATGTGGGTGTTTGGGTGTCTATGCAGTGCTTGGACTGTAAATATCAACAGTTAATCATATGGTGGTGGGTGTGTGGGTGTCATTAGACTGCTTGGATTGTAAATATTAACAGTCATTTATGGTGTAGTGGGTGTATGGGTGTCATTACAGTGCTTAGACTGAAAATATCAACAGTCATTCATGGGGTGGTGGGTGTGTGATTGTCATTACAGTGCTTGGACTATAAATATCAACCGTCATTCTTGGGGTGGCAGGCGTGTGGTTGTCATTACAGTGCTTAGACTGTAAGTATCAAGAGTCATTTATGGGGTGGTGGGTGTGTGGGTGTCATTACAGTGCTTGGACTGTAAATATCAACAGTCATTAATTGGGTGGTGGAGGTGTAAGTGTCATTACAGTGCTTGGACTGTAAATATCAACAGTCAATAATGGGGTGGTCGGTGTGTGGGTGTCATTACAGTGCTTGGACTGTAAATGTCAACAGTCATTCATGGGGTGGTGCATGTGTTGGTGTCATGACAGTGCTTAGACTGTAAATATCAACAGTCATTCATGGGGTGGTGAGTGTTTGGGTGTCATTACAGTTCTTGGACTATAAATATCAACCATCATTCATTAGGTGGTGGGTTTGTGGGTGTCATTACAGTGCCCAGACTGTAAATATTAACAGTCATTTATGGGGTGGTGGGTGTGTGAATGTCATTACAGGGCTTAGACTCAAAATATCAACAGTCATTTATGGGGTGGTGGATGTGTGGGGGTCATTACAGTGCTTGCAATATAAATATCAACTGTCATTTATGGGGTTGTGGGTGTGTGGGTGTCATTACAGTTCTTGGACTGTAAATATCAACAGTCATACATAGGGTGGTGGGTGTGTGAGTGTCATTACAGAGCTTGGACTGTAAATATCATCAGTAATTCATGGGGTTGTGGGTGTGTAGGTGTCATTACAGTGCTTGGACTGTAAATATCAAAAGTCATTCTTGGGGAGTTGGGTGTGTGGGTGTCATTAGAGTGCTTAGACTGTAAATATCAACAGTCATTCATGGGGAGGTGCATGTGTTGGTGTCATGACAGTGCTTAGACTGTAAATATCAACAGTCATTCATGGGGTGGTTAGTGTGTGGGTGTCATTACAGTTCTTGGACTATAAATATCAACCATCATTCATTAGGTGGTGGGTTTGTGGGTGTCATTACAGTGCTCAGACTGTAAATATTAAAAGTCATTATATGGGTGGTGGAGGTGTAAGTGTCATTACAGTGCTTGGACTGTAAATATCAACAGTCAATCATGGGGTGGTCGGGGTGTGGGTGTCATTACAGTGCTTGGACTGTAAATGTCAACAGTCATTCATGGGGTGGTGCATGTGTTGGTGTCATGACAGTGCTTAGACTGTAAATATTAACAGTCATTTATGGGGTGGTGAGTGTGTGGGTGTCATTACAGTTTTTGGACCATAAATATCAACAATCATTCATTAGGTGGTGGGTTTGTGGGTGTCATTACAGTGCTTAGACTGAAAATATTAACAGTCATTCATGGGGTGGTGGGTGTGTGGGTGTCATGATAGTGCTTGGACTGTAAATATCAACAGTCATTAATGGGGTGGTGCGTGTGTGGGTGTCATTACAGTGCTTGGACTATAAATATCAACTGTCATTTATGGGGTTGTGGGTGTGTGGGTGTCATTACAGTTCTTGGACTGTAAATATCAACAGTCATACATAGGGTGGTGGGTGTGTGAGTGACATTACAGAGCTTGGACTTTAAATATCATCAGTAATTCATGGGGTTGTGGGTGTGTAGGTGTCATTACAGTGCTTGGACTGTAAATATCAAAAGTCATTTTTAGGGTAATGGGTGTGTGGGTTTCATTACAGTGCTTAGACTGTAAATATCAACAGTCATTTATGGGGTGGTGGGTGTGTGGGTGTCATTATAGTGCTTGGACTGTAAATATCAACAGTCATTAATGGGGTGGTGGGTGTGTGGGTGTCATTACAGTGTTTAGACTGAAAATATCAACAGTATCACGTTTAGGTCTTGATATGATTAATTCTTAAGAGCCCAGATGACTTCCACGTGATAAAACTTAAGAGTAGGTTCGGAGTTACACTGATAAATGAAGGGCTGAATAACAAATTTAATTATATATAAAAGCAAACTATATACAGAAGTTACAGACATGAGAATACATAATAATGTTACCACAAAATACACATTTAACCTATATGTGGAGGAACGGTAATAAACACAGAATATAGGGGAACAAAGAGGAAAATAGAAATACTCAAATACTGGCAGGGAGTCTTGGCAGTAGTGTGTGTGTGAGAGTCAAGCTCGCTGCTGGATGTGCTGACTTTTCTGCCGGCTGACTCCTTTTTTATACCGTCCGAAATCTTGGGGGGTGAAGGGGGAAATCGTTTTGGCAAATGCTGATTGGAGGGATAGATTAAATGAAGGAACGAGGGAAAGTCCAGTTGTGTGTGTGAGTCGATCTTGGGGTTTCACGAGATAGGTTCACAGAACCGTAACACCCCACCGTCGAAGACCTCTGTAGTACTCACGAAAGAGGTGAAGTATCTTCGGGATCATAGATTGGAGAGCGGGACAGGGAATCTGCGATGATGTTGTCCACCCCTTTAATATGCTTCACAACGATGTTATAGGGTTGTGTCCATAAGGCCCATCGTAGGATACGGTGATTGTTATTCTTCATGGAATTTAGTAAGGCCAGGGGGTTATGGTCTGAGAATACCAGTGTTGTGTGTTGTGCGTGTCGTAAGTAGCATTGTAATTTCTGTAGGGCAGATATCAGAGCTAGTGTCTCCTTTTCAATTGTTGAGTAACCGATCTGGTGTTTCTTTAGTTTAGCAGAATGATAGGCTACTGGATGAAGTATTCCACTCACGGGGTCAGGTTGAAGAAGGACAGCACCAACTCCAACTCCACTTGCATCTATTTGAAGGTGAAAAGGTTGAGAGAAGTCTGGGGCATGCACTACAGGATGAGAAGCTAGCAGGGTCTTGAGGCGTGCAAAGGACTGGTTACAAACGTCATTCCATTGGAAGGGAACCGAGGAGCTTGTGAGGTCAGTCAGTGGTGCAGCGAAGGTTGAGAAGTTACTGCAAAAGCGTCGGTAGTACCCCGCCATACCAAGGAAGCGTAGGAGTTCTTTGCGGGTAGACGGAGTTGGGAAGGACAGGATAGCTTCCACGTTCGCTGACTTGGGTCTCACCACTCCCTGACCCACTGTATGACCAAGATATGTTACCGTGCCTCTGCCGAAAGTTGATTTGGCTAGGTTGATGGTCAATCCTGCATCCTGTAGCTTCTTGAACAGACACTGAAGTCTTGACACATGCTCCTCCCACGTGTTAGCCACTACCACTAGGTCGTCCAGATAAGCTGCTGTACCTTCAAGGTCTTGAATGATGAAGTTGATCATTCTCTGGAATGTTGCCGGGGCATTAGAGAGACCAAAACTAAGCACCTTATATTGATACAGTCCGAAGGGTGTGACAAATGCGGACACTTTCTTAGCACGTGGGGTGAGAGGGATTTGATAATATCCTTTCAAGAGGTCTATTGTAGTTATAAATGGTGATTGTCCTATCTCATCTATAATATCATCAATTAATGGGAGAGGGTAGGAGTCCTGAACAGTGACCTGGTTTACTTTACGGTAGTCAGTGCAAAATCTAAAAGAGCCATCAGGTTTTGGTATTAGCAAGCAGGGTGAAGCCCAAGGTGACATACTTGGTTCTGCTAAATCTGTATCTAGTAAATATTGTACCTCCTTTTTCATTATTACCCTTTTCTCTATATTAATTTTATAGGCCGCCTGTTTGATAGGTCTGGCTCCAGGTAACAACTGGATGTCGTGATGGATGAGGCGACATGACCCAGGAAGATCAGTCGTGAGTTTAGGAAATTCTGATAGTAGGGAAGAAATATCTTCATATTGAGAAGTAGTTAAGGTGGATAAATATTCATCCATCTTAGTCATCCATTGAGAATTTACAGGGTTTGTTGAAATAGATGGCAGGTCATTATAATTCAAATCTGTCTCTTGTTCAGCCTCCCGTCTCTCTACACTAAGGACAGCCACTGTTTTCTGGTCCTCCTCCTCCAACAACCTGGAAAAATATGGTTTTATAAGATTTACATGGACCATCTGAGTATCCTTCTTCCTGTCAGGTGTGGTTATTACATAGTTCACCTTACCCAATTTTCTTTCTACTTTGTAAGGACCTATGTATTTTGACTTGAGAGGTGATCCTGGTATGGGAAGGAACAACAGAACTTTGTCTCCTGGTTTGAAAGAGCGATGAACAGCTTTAGTTTGTCGTTTAACCATTTTGTTTTGAGCCTTGAGAAGGTGTTTAGCCGCAAAGGTTCGGGCATTAGATAATTTAGATCTTAAGTTCTCAATATATGTCTCCACAGAAATTGAACAAGGGGCAGAGTCAAACCACTGATCTTTAATTACTTTCAAGGGGCCTCTAATTTGTCTGCCGTACAAAAGCTCGAAGGGGGAATAACCAAGTGATTCTTGAGGACATTCTCTTAAAGCAAAAAGCAAGAAATCCAACTGTTCATCCCATTCCAGTTCATACTCTGAACAGAATTTACGAAGTACTGATTTTAAAGTTTGATGGAATCGTTCCAAGCATCCTTGTGACTGAGGATGGTAAGCAGTCGAAGTCACATGGGTCACTCCTAGTTCCTTCGTCACCTCTTGAAATATAGTGCTGGTGAAATTACTACCTTGATCTGTTTGTATTATTTTGGGGATGCCAACTGAGGTAAAGAAATGAAGGATAGGTTTAAGAATAGATTTAGATGTAATATTCTTGAGAGGAAAAGCCTCTGGATACCGAGTAGTTACATCCATTACCGTTACAAGATACTGGTTACCTTTTTTAGTTTGGGGTAGAGGACCCACACAATCCAACACTATCTTTTCAAACGGCTCAGAGGTTACAGGGATAGGATTTAATGGGGCTGGTGGAATGGTTTCATTAGCTTTTCCAACTGTTTGACATGTATGACAGTGTTTTATGTATGACTTCACATCTGTTTTCATTCCTGGCCAATAGAAATTGGTTAGCAATTTTCTGTAGGTTTTTAGTATTCCTAAGTGACCAGCAAGTCCATCATGAGCCAATTGTACCAATGAAGTTCGAACTGACTGTGGCACTACAATTTGGTGGTATTCTGACCAGGTATCAAGGGGTTTCAACTCCGGGGGTCTATATGCTCTCATCAAGATATCCTCTTGATAGTAAAAGCAAGGCAACTTACTCAGATTCTTATCCTCAAGAGCAGCTAGTCTGATGTTATTCAAAGTGGGATCAATCTGTTGAGCTTTGATTAACTCTTCACGTGTGATGGATTGTTTATTAAGGCATTCTATGGAAACTTTTAGATTGTGGGATGGAGTGGAGGAAATTTGTTTCGTTTTACTTTGAGATCGAGTTACTGCACAACAAGGGTACAAGGAAGAAGATTCTTCTAGAGAGCTATCAGGCAGAGGAGAGTCAAGGATTTTAAGGTTAGGGACGACTAGTTCTCCTGCTAAATCATTCCCGAGCAACATATGCACTCCTTGAACAGGCAAAGGGGAATCTCTCAGAGCAACTTGGAAGGTGCCAGATAATATGGGACATTCAATATATATGGTTGCTAAAGGATAGGAAGATTCAGTTGTAAGGTCACACACAATCACATTTTCTCCCGTTAGAGCAGAACTGTATTCAGGTAAAGAGTCTTTAAAAAGAATGGTCTGAGCTGCTGCGGTATCCCTTAGTATGGTAATAGGGTGAGTGTCACTTGATTTAGTCAATGAGATTTTTCCCTGATACATGAATGGCTGAAAAATGTTGAGAAGTAAGGGAGTAGAGTTTGAAGTTGCAACAGGTTTGTTTGGTGTAATGGTAGAAACATGAGGTTTGTGTCTAGTGGTATTATCTTGAGAAGTGTTAGAGTTTTTACAACCAGGGTGTCTACATTGTTGAATGGTGTGCCCTGGCTTTTTACAATAGTTACACGTAATTAGTGGAGGACCATAGGATACACTGGTATGACCTCGAGACCTCTCATTCCCAGTCACAAGGGGATTATCGAAGGAGGGCCTAGTAGAGCGAGCCTGAGTCTCCACTCTTCCCCAGCTCCGTACCAGCAATGAATATGCGTCAGCTACCTCAGCTGCGCGATCCAACTTTGTTTCCCCTCGCTCCTCCACATGTTTTAATATACTGATGGGCATTTTATTTTTTACCTCTTCTAACACAACTATATTAATCAAATCTTGAAAGGTAGTAGTTTCAGTAGAGTCTAACCACTTTTTAAACATCCTAAGTTTCTCTGATGCAAACTCAACAAATGTTTGACTGGAAGGTTTAGTTAGGGACCTAAATTTCTGCCTATATGCTTCTGGGGTTATCTCATAAGCTCTTAAAATATTGTTTTTTACAGCTTCATAATCATCGAATTGCTCCAAACTGTTGAACACCATCTGAGCTCGGCCAGTTAGTTTAGGAAACAAGATTATTAACCACTGATCATTTGGCCACTCCTTTTTCCTGGCTAGGCTTTCGAAAGTACGAAAATACCCATCTACATCTCTTTCTTCAAAAGGGGGTAATAGGGAAGTAGCTTCTGCAGCATTGAATTTAGTAAGTCTGTCCTTCATTCTAAGTTCTTGACTTCTAAGTTCTATATCTTCTCTTACTTTTAACTCCTCAATTTCAATTTCTTTAAGTCTAATTTCCTTGTCGTGTGCAAGTTCCATTTCTTTCATTTTTAGTTCGAATTCAAATTTTAATCTTCCAAGAGCTAATGGATATGCTTCGGTTAACACACTATGTCTAGTACCTTCAGGTAAAGGTTGAGCTACTCTAGATCGCGTCTTGGTTGAGTCAGGATTAGGAACGCCATGACTCATAGGAGTCAACACCTCAATTGCTACACCGGGGAGTATGTCCCTCTCTACCAACTGTTCCACTACTACATTCTTTAGTACTTCCTTAGTTATTTGAGTAGAAAAAGGAATATCATATGCCTTGGCAAGGTTTTTCCAATCATTTTTTAATAGGTCGGAAAGGTCTTCATATCGTGGATTAAGTTGAAATTTCTCTACATCAAAAGGAAGGGTAGCCATGACAAATAAAGTAATGTATAACACCACGAGTGAAACTAACACAAAATCACACAAGTTACAGTTTAACTATTAAGGCAAAATAAATTATTGAACATCAAAAGGAATAAATTAGAGGCAGCGATAAGTGAATCAGGGTTACTGAGGAACACTTATATGAGCGAGTTATTCAGGATTATAGCAAGACAGGAGAATTGATGAACTTACTCTAAACTTTGAGCTTGATCACTTGAAGGAGAATAACCTTGATAAAAGAGACTTGAGGAGAGTAAAGTTCCTGATTCTTGAAAAAGAAATAGATACTTGAAAAGGTCTCACTAGTAAAAGATAATCCCGAGATAAATGCTTGAATGAGATGAGCACATAAGAGGGAATTAATAGTCTTAATCGTACGGCATGATTCAGGGATCCGGATAGATACAAAACTATAATTATGATAGACCTATAGTATGACTGCCTACGCCTATAGGACCATATGACACTCCAATAATATATAGAAAAGAGGAAACCACCAGCACAAGAAATAATTCCTATGAACAAAAATAAATACAAGTAAATAGCTAAAGTTGTGGTAGAAATTTAACTTACATATTATATAACAATTACCCTGGATTATCCTGGCGAGGTCGCCACTTATCACGTTTAGGTCTTGATATGATTAATTCTTAAGAGCCCAGATGACTTCCACGTGATAAAACTTAAGAGTAGGTTCGGAGTTACACTGATAAATGAAGGGCTGAATAACAAATTTAATTATATATAAAAGCAAACTATATACAGAAGTTACAGACATGAGAATACATAATAATGTTACCACAAAATACACATTTAACCTATATGTGGAGGAACGGTAATAAACACAGAATATAGGGGAACAAAGAGGAAAATAGAAATACTCAAATACTGGCAGGGAGTCTTGGCAGGAGTGTGTGTGTGAGAGTCAAGCTCGCTGCTGGATGTGCTGACTTTTCTGCCGGCTGACTCCTTTTTTATACCGTCCGAAATCTTGGGGGGTGAAGGGGGAAATCGTTTTGGCAAATGCTGATTGGAGGGATAGATTAAATGAGGGAACGAGGGAAAGTCCAGTTGTGTGTGTGAGTCGATCTTGGGGTTTCACGAGATAGGTTCACAGAACCGTAACAACAGTCATTTATGGGGTGGTGGGTGTGTGATTGTCATTACAGTGCTTGGACTATAAATGTCAACAGTCATTTATGGGGTGGTGGGTGTGTGGGTGTCAATACAGTGCTTGGACTGTAAATATCAACAGTCATTAATTGGGTGGTGGAGGTGTATGTGTAATTAGAGTGCTTGGATTGTAAATATCAACAGTCAATCATGGGGTGGTCGGTGTGTGGGTGTCACTACAGTGCTTGGACTATAAATGTCAACAGTCATTTATGGGGTTTTGCATGTGTTGGTGTCATGACAGTGCTTAGACTGTAAATATCAACAGTCATTCATGGGGTGGTGAGTGTGTGGGTGTCATTACAGTTCTTGGACTATAAATATCAACCATCATTTATTAGGTGGTGGGTTTGTGAGTGTCATTACAGTGCTTAGACTGTAAATATTAACAGCCATTTATGGGGTGGTGGGTGTGTGGGTGTCATTACAGTGCTTGGACTATAAATATCAACTGTCATTTATGGGGTTGTGGGTGTGTGGGTGTCATTACAGTTCTTGGACTGTAAATATCAACAGTCATACATAGGGTGGTGGATGTGTGAGTGTCATTACAGAGCTTGGACTGTAAATATCATCAGTAATTCATGGGGTTGTGGGTGTGTAGGTGTCATTACAGTGCTCGGACTGTAAATATCAAAAGTCATTCTTGGGGTGGTGGGTGTGTGGGTGTCATTACAGTGCTTAGACTGTAAATATCAACAGTCATTTATGGGGTGGTGGGTGTGTGGCTGTCATTATAGTGCTTGGACTGTAAATATCAACAGTCAATCATGGAGTGATGGTTGTGTGGTTGTCATTACAGTGTTTTGATTGTAAATATCAACAGTCATTTATAAGGTGGTGGGTGTCATTAGAGTGCTTGGACTGTAAATATCAACAGTCATTCATGGAGTGGTGGGTGTGTTGGTGTCATTACAGTGCTTGGACTAAATATCAACCATAATTTATGGGGTGGTGGGTGTGGGGTGTCATTACAGTTCTTGGACTGTATATACAAACCATCATTCATTTGGTGGTGGGTTTATGGGTGTCATTACAGTGCTCAGAGTGTAAATATTAACAGTCATTCATGGGGTTGTGGGTGTGTGGGTGTCATTAAAGTTCTTTGACTGTAAATATTAACTGTCATTCATAGGGTGGTGGGTGTGTGAGTGTCATTACAAAGCTTGGACTGTAAATATCAACAGTCATTCATGAGGTTGTATGTGTGTAGGTGTCATTACAGTGCTTGGACTGAAAATATCAAAAGTCATTCTTTGGTGGTGGGTGTGTGGGTGTCATTACAGTGCTTAGACTGTAAGTATCAACAGTCATTTATGGGGTGGTGAGTGTGTGGCTGTCATTATTGTGCTTGGACTGTAAATATCAACAGTCAATCATGGGGTGGTGGGTATGTGGGTGTCATTACAGTGTTTTGATTGTAAATATCAACAGTCATTATTAAGGTGGTGGGTGTCATTAGAATGCTTGGACTATAAATATCAACAGTCATTAATGGAGTGGTGGGTGTGTTGGTGTCATTACAGTGTTTGGACTATAAATATCAACCATAATCATTGGGTGGTGGGTGTGGGGCGTCATTACAGTGCTTTGACTGTAAATATCAACAGTCATTCATGGGGTGGTGGGGGTGAGGGTGTCATTACAGTGCTTAGACTGCAAATATCAACAATCATTCAAGGGGTGGTGGGTGTGTGGGTGTCATTATAGTGCTTGGACTGTAAATATCAATAAATATGGTTGATATTTACAGTCCAAGAACTCTAATGACACCCACACACCAACCACCCAATCGATGACTGTTGATATTTACATTCCAAGCACTCTAATGACACCCACCACACTATGAATGACTGTTGATATTTACAATCAAAACACTGTAATGATACCCACACACCAACCACACCATGAATTACTGTTGATATTTACAGTCCAAGCACTGTAATAACATCCAAACACCCACCACCTCATGAATGACTGTTGGTATTTACAGTCTAAGCACTATAATGACACACACACACCAACCTACCCAAGAATGACTGTTGATATTTACAATCCAATCACTGTAATGACACCCACACACCCACCACCCCATGAATGACTGTTGATATTTACTGTCCAAGCTCTGTAATGACACCCATACACCCACCACCAAATGATTGATTGTTGATATTTACCGTCCAAGCACTGTAATGACAGCCAAACACCCACCACCCAATAAATGACTGTTGATATTTACAGTCTAAGCACTGTAATGACACCCACACACCCACCACCCCAAGAATGACTTTTGAAATTTACAGTCCAAGCACAGTAATGATAACAACACACCCACCACCCCATAAATGACTGTTGATATTTACATTCCAAGCTCTGTAATGACACTCACACACCCACCAACCTATGAATGACTGTTGATATTTACAGTCCAAGCTCTGTAATGAAATCCACACACAACACCACCGCATAATTGATGGTTGATATTTATAGTCCAAGCACTGTAATAACACCCTCACACCCACCACAACAAGAATGACTTTTGAAATTTACAGTCCAAGCACTGTAATGATAATAACACACCCACTACCCCATAAATGACTGTTGATATTTACAGTCCAAGCACTAATGACACACACACACCCACCACCCCATAAATGACTTGATATTTACAGTCCAAGCACTGTAATAATATCCACACACACACCACCCCATGAATGACTGTTGATATTTGCATTCCAAGCACTGTAATAACACCCTCACCTCCACCACCCCATGAATGACTGTTAATATTTACAGTCAAAGCACTGTAATGACACCCCCACATTCACTACCCCATGAATTATGGTTGATATTTACAGTCCAAGAACTGTAATGACACCCACAAACCCACCACCCCATTAATGACTGTTGATATATACAGTCCAAGCACTCTAATGACACCCACACACCCACCACCCAATGAATGACTGTTGATATTTATAGTCCAAGCACTGTAATGACACCCACACACACACAACCCCATAAATGATTGTTGATATTTACAGTCCAAGCTCTGTAATGACAATCACACACCACCCCATGAATGACTGTAGATATTTACAGTCCAAGCACTCTAATGACACCCAACACCCTACGAATGACTGTTGATATTTATAGTCTAAGCACTGTAATGACACCCACACACCCACCACCCCATGAATGACTGTTGATATTTATAGTCCAAGCACTGTAATGACACCCACACACCCACCACCCCATGAATGACTGTTGATATTTATAGTCCAAGCACTGTAATGACACCAACACACTCACCACTCCATAAATGACTATTGATATTTACAGTCCAAGCACTGTCATGACACCCACACACCCACCACCCCATGAATGACTGTTGATATTTACAGTCCAAGTACTTTAATGACACCCTCACAACCCATGAATGACTGTTGATATTTCAAGTTCAAGCACTCTAATGACACCCACCACCCTATTGATGACTGTTGATATTTACAATCCAACCATTGTAATGACACCCACACACCAACCACCCCATGAATGACTGTTAATATTTACAGTCCAAGCACTGTAATGTCACCCTCACACCAACCACCCCATGAATGACTGTTAATATTTACTGTCAAAGCACTGTAATGACATCCAAACACCCACCATCCCCATGAATGACTGTTAATATTTACAGTCCAAGCACTGTAATGTCACACACACATCCACCACCTCTAATGAATGACTGTCGATATTTAGTGTCCAAGCACTGTAATGACACCCACATACATACCACCCCATGATTGACTGTTGATATTTACAGTCCAATCACTATAATGACAGCCACACACCCACCATCCCAAGAATGACTTTTGATATTTACAGTCCATGCAATGTAATGACACCTACACACACACAACCCCATGAATGACTGTTGATATTTACAGTCCAACCACTATAATGACAGCCACACACCCACCACCCCAAGAATGACTTATGATATTTACAGTCCAAGAACTGTAATGACACCCACACACCCACAACCCCTAGAATGACCGTTGATATTTATAGTCCAAGCACTGTAATGACACAAACACACCTACCACCCTATAAATGACTGTTGATATTTTCAGTCTAAGCACTGCAATGATATCCACACACCCACCACCCCATGAATGACTGTTAATATTTACAGTCTGAGCACTGAAATGACACCAACACACTCACCACCCCATGAATGACTGTTGATATTTACAGTCCAAGCACTGTCATGACAGCAACACACGCACCACCCCATGAATGACTGTTAATATTTACAGTCCAAGCACTGTAATGACACCAACACACTTACCACCCCATAAATTACTGTTGATATTTACAGTCCAAGCACTGTCATGACACCCACACACCCACCACCCCATGAATGACTGTTGATATTTACAGTCCAAGCACTCTAATGACACCCTCACAACCCATGAATGACTGTTGATATTTCAAGTTCAAGCACTCTAATGACACCCACCACCCTATTGATGACTGTTGATATTTACAATCCAACCATTGTAATGACACCCACACACCAACCACCCCATGAATGACTGTTAATATTTACAGTCCAAGCACTGTAATGTCACCCTCACACCAACCACCCCATGAATGACTGTTAATATTTACAGTCAAAGCACTGTAATGACATCCAAACACCCACCATCCCCATGAATGACTGTTAATATTTACAGTCCAAGCACTGTAATGTCACACACACATCCACCACCTCTAATGAATGACTGTCGATATTTAGTGTCCAAGCACTGTAATGACACCCACATACATACCACCCCATGATTGACTGTTGATATTTACAGTCCAATCACTATAATGACAGCCACACACCCACCATCCCAAGAATGACTTTTGATATTTACAGTCTATGCAATGTAATGACACCTACACATACACAACCCCATGAATGACTGTTGATATTTACAGTCCAACCACTAAAATGACAGCCACACACCCACCACCCCAAGAATGACTTATGATATTTACAGTCCAAGAACTGTAATGACACCCACACACCCACAACCCCAAGAATGACCGTTGATATTTATAGTCCAAGCACTGTAATGACACAAACACACCTACCACCCCATAAATGACTGTTGATATTTTCAGTCTAAGCACTGCAATGATATCCACACACAAACAACCCCATGAATGACTGTTAATATTTACAGTCTGAGCACTGTAATGACACCAACACACTCACCACCCCATGAATGACTGTTGATATTTACAGTCCAAGCACTGTCATGACAGCAACACACGCACCACCCCATGAATGACTGTTAATATTTACAGTCCAAGCACTGTAATGACATCCAAACACCCACCACCCCATGAATGACTGTTAATATTTACAGTCCAAGCACTGTAATGTCACACACACATCCACCACCCAATGAATGATGGTTGATATTTACAGTCCAAGAACTGTAATGACACCCCACACCCACCACCCCATAAATTATGGTTGATATTTACAGTCCAAGCACTGTAATGACACCAATACACCCACCACTCCATGAATGACTGTTAATATTTACAGTCCAAGCACTCTAATGACACCCACATACCCAATAACACCATGATTGACTGTTGATATTTACAGTCCAAGCACTATAATGACACCTACACACCCACAACCCAATGAATGACTGTTGATATTTATAGTCCAAGCTCTGTAATGACATTCACTCACCCACCAGCCTATGTATGACTGTTGATATTTACAGTCCAAGAACTGTAATGACACCCACACACCCATAACCCCAAAAATGACGGTTGATATTTATAGTACAAGCACTGTAATGACACCCACACACCCACCACCCCAGGAATGACTGTTGATATTTACAGTCCAAGCAGTGTAATGACACCCAAACACCCACCACCCAATTAATGACTATTGATATTTACAGTCTAAGCAATGTAATGACACCCACACACCTACCACCCCAGGAATGACTGTTGATATTTACTGTCGAAGCACTGTAATGACACCCACACACCCACCACTCCATGAATAACTGTTGATATTTACAGTCCAAGCTCTGTATTGACACTCACACACACAGCACCCTATGAATGAATGTTGATATTTACAGTCCAACCACTGTAATAACACCCACAAATCCACCACCTTATAAATTAGGGTTGATATTTTCAGTCCGAGCACTGTAATGACATCCACAAACCCACCACCCCATTAATGACTGTTAATATTTACAGTCCCAGCACTGTAATGTCACACACACATCCACCACCCAATGAATGATGGTTGATATTTACAGTCCAAGAACTGTAATGAAACCCACACACCCACCACCCCATGAATGACAGTTGATATTTTTAGTCCAAGCACTGTAATGACATCCAAACAACCACCACCCCATGAATGACTGATAATATTTACAGTCTGAGCACTGTAATGACACCCACACACCCACCACCTAATGAATGATGGTTGATATTTACAGTCCAAGAACTGTAATAACACCCACACACTCACCACCTAATGAATGACTGTTGATATTTACAGTCCAAGTACTGTCATGACACCAACACACCTACCTCCCGATAAATAACTGTTGATATTAACAGTCCAAGCACTCTAATGACACCAAACACCCTATGAATGACTGTTTATATTTTCAGTCAAAACACATTAATGACACCCACACAACCACCACCCCATGAAATATTAACAGTCATTCATGGGGTGGTGCGTGTGTTGCTGTCATGACAGTGCTTGGACTGTAAATATCAACAGTCATTCATGGGGTGGTGAGTGTGTTGGTGTCATTTCAGTGCTCAGACTGTAAATATTAACAGTCATTCATGGGGTGGTGGGTGTGTGGATATCATTGCAGTGCTTAGACTGAAAATATCAACAGTCATTTATGGGGTGGTAGGTGTGTTTGTGTCATTACAGTGCTTGGACTATAAATATCAACGGTCATTCTAGGGGTTGTGGGTGTGTGGGTGTCATTACAGTTCTTGGACTGTAAATATCATAAGTCATTCTTGGGGTGGTGGGTGTGTGGCTGTCATTATAGTGGTTGGACTGTAAATATCAACAGTCATTCATGGGGTTGTGTGTGTGTAGGTGTCATTACATTGCATGGACTGTAAATATCAAAAGTCATTCTTGGGATGGTGGGTGTGTGGCTGTCATTATAGTGATTGGACTGTAAATATCAACAGTCAATCATGGGGTGGTATGTATGTGGGTGTCATTACAGTGCTTGGACACTAAATATCGACAGTCATTCATTAGAGGTGGTGGATGTGTGTGTGACATTACAGTGCTTGGACTGTAAATATTAACAGTCATTCATGGGGATGGTGGGTGTTTGGATGTCATTACAGTGCTTTGACAGTAAATATTAACAGTCATTCATGGGGTGGTTGGTGTGAGGGTGACATTACAGTGCTTGGACTGTAAATATTAACAGTCATTCATGGGGTGGTTGGTGTGTGGGTGTCATTACAATGGTTGGATTGTAAATATCAACAGTCATCAATAGGGTGGTGGGTGTCATTAGAGTGCTTGAACTTGAAATATCAACAGTCATTCATGGGTTGTGAGGGTGTCATTAAAGTACTTGGACTGTAAATATCAACAGTCATTCATGGGGTGGTGGGTGTGTGGGTGTCATGACAGTGCTTGGACTGTAAATATCAATAGTCATTTATGGAGTGGTGAGTGTGTTGGTGTCATTACAGTGCTTGGACTATAAATATCAACAGTCATTCATGGGGTGGTGGGTGTGTGGGTGTCATTACAGTGCTTGGACTATAAATATCAACAGTCATTCATGGGGTGGTGGGTGTGTGGGTGTCATTACAGTGCTTAGACTATAAATATCAACAGTCATTCGTAGGGTGTTGGGTGTCATTAGAGTGCTTGGACTGTAAATATCTACAGTCATTCATGGGGTGGTGTGTGATTGTCATTACAGAGCTTGGACTGTAAATATCAACAATCATTTATGGGGTTGTGTGTGTGTGGGTGTCATTACAGTGCTTGGACTATAAATATCAACAGTCATTCATTGGGTGGTGGGTGTGTGGGTGTCATTAGAGTGCTTGGACTGTATATATCAACAGTCATTAATGGGGTGGTGGGTTTGTGGGTGTCATTACAGTTCTTGGACTGTAAATATCAACCATAATTCATGGGGTAGTGAATGTGGGGGTGTCATTACAGTGCTTTGACTGTAAATATTAACAGTCATTCATGGGGTGGTGGAGGTGAGGGTGTTATTACAGTGCTTGGAATGCAAATATCAACAGTCATTCATGGGGTGGTGTGTGTGTGGATATTATTACAGTGCTTGGACTGTAAATATCAAGTCATTTATGGGGTGGTGGGTGTGTGTGTGTCATTAGTGCTTGGACTGTAAATATCAACAGTCATTTATGGGGTAGTGGGTGTGTTATTATCATTACAGTGCTTGGACTGTAAATTTCAAAAGTCATTCTTGTTGTGGTGGGTGTGAGGGTGTTATTACAGTGCTTGGACTATAAATATCAACCATCAATTATGCGGTGGTGTTGTGTGTGGATTTCATTACAGAGCTTGGACTGTAAATATCAACAGTCATTCATAGGTTGGTGGGTGTGTGAGTGTCATTACAGAGCTTGGAATGTAAATATCAACAGTCATTTATGGGGTGGTGGGTGTGTTGTTATCATTACTGTGCTTGGACTGTAAATTTCAAAAGTCATTCTTGGGGTGGTGGGTGTGTGGGTGTCATTACAGTGCTTAGACTGTAAATATCAACAGTCATTTATTGGGTGGTGGGTGTTTGGCTGTCATTACAGTGCTTGGACGGTAAATATCAACAATCAATCATTTGGTGGTGGGTGTATGGGTGTCATTACAGAGCTTGGACAGTAAATATCAACAGTCATTCATGGGGTGGTGGGTGTGTGGGTGTCATTACAGTGATTGGATTGTAAATATCAACAGTCATTCTTGGGTAGGTTGGTGTGTGGGTGTCATTATAGTGCTTAGACTGTAAATACCAACAGTCATTCATGAGGTGGTGGGTGTTTGGATGTTATTACAGTGATTGGACTGTAAATATCAACAGTAATTCATGGTGTGGTTGGTGTGTGGGTATCATTACAGTGTTTTGATTGTAAATATCAACAGTCATTCATAGGGTGGTGGGTGTCATTAGAGTGCTTGGAATGTAAATATCAACAGTCATCGATTGGGTGGTTGGTGTGTGGGTGTCATTAGAGTTCTTGGACTGTAAATATCAACCATAATTCATTGGGTGGTGGGTGTGGGGGTGTCATTACACTGCTTTGACTTTAAATATCAACAGTCATTCACGGGGTGGTGGGTGTGAGGGTGACATTACAGTGCTTGGACTGTAAACATTAATAGTCATTCATGGGGTGGTAAGTGTGTGAGTCTCATTATAGTGCTTGTACTGTAAATATCAACAGTCATTCATGGGGTGATACGTGTGTGGGTGTCATTACAGTGCTTGGACTGTAAATATCAAGTCATTCATGGGATGGTGGGTGGCATTACAGTGCTTGGACTGTAAATATCAACAGTCATTCATTGGGTGATGGGTGTGTGGATGTCATTACAGTGCTTGCACTGTAAATATCAACAGTCATTCATGGGTTAGTGTGTGTGTGGGTGTCATTACAGTGCTTGGACTATAAATATCAACAGTCATTCATGGGGTGGTAGGTTTGTGGGTGTCATTACAGTGCTTAGACTGAAAATATCAAGTCATTCATGGGGTGGTGGCTGTGTAAGTGTCATTACAGTACTTGGACTGTAAATATCAACAGTCATTCATAGGATGGTGGGTGTGTGGGTGTCATTACAGTGTTTTGATTGTAAATATCAACAGTCATTCATGGGTTGTGAGGGTGTCATTAGAGTGATTGGACTGTAAATATCAACAGTCATTCATAGGGTGGTGGGTGTGTGGGTGTCATTACAGTGCTTAGACTGTAAATATCAACAGTCATTCATAGGGTGGTGGGTGTGTGGCTGTCATTACAGTGCTTAGACTGTAAATATCAAGTAATTCGTGGGGTGGTGGCTGTGTGAGTGTCGTGACACTGCTTGGATTGTACTTATCAGCAGTCATTCATGGGGTGGAGAGTGTGTGGGTGTCATTACAGTGCTTGGACTATAAATATCAACAGCCATTCATAGGGTGGTGGGTGTCATTAGAATGCTTGGACTGTAAATATCAAAAGTCATTCATGGGGTGGTGGGTGTGTGGGTGTCATTACAGTGCTTGGACTGTAAATAACAACCATATTTTATGAGGTAGTGGGTGTGGGGGTGTCATTACAGTGCTTTGACTGTAAACATCGACAGTCATTCTTGGGGTGGTGGGTGTGTGGGTGTCATTACAGTGCTTAGACTGTAAATATCAACAGTCATTTATTGGGTAGTGGGTGTTTGGCTGTCATTACAGTGCTTGGACTGTAAATATCAACAATCACTCATGGGGTGGTGGGTGTATGGGTGTCATTACAGAGCTTGGACTGTAAATATCAACAGTCATTCATGGGGTGGTGGGTGTGTGGGTGTCATTACAGTGATTGGACTGTAAATATCAACAGTCATTCTTGGGTAGGTGGGTGTGTGGGTGTCATTATAGTGCTTAGACTGTAAATACCAACAGTCATTCATGAGGTGGTGGGTGTTTGGCTGTTATTACAGTGCTTGGACTGTAAATATCAACAGTAATTCATGTTGTGGTGGCTGTGTGAGTGTCATTACAGTACTTGGACTGTAAATATCAACAGTCATTCATGGGGTGGTTGGTGTGTGGGTGTCATTACAGTGTTTTGATTGTAAATATCAACTACCATTCATAGGGTGGTGGGTGTCATTAGAGTGCTTGGACTGTAAATATCAACAGTCATCGATTGGGTTGTTGGTGTGTGGGTGTCATACAGGTCTTGGACTGTAAATATCAACCATAATTCATTGGGTGGTGGGTGTGGGGGTGTCATTACAGTGCTTTGACTGTAAATATCAACAGTCATTCATGGGATGGTGGGTGTGAGGGTGTCATTACAGTGCTTGGACTGTAAACATTAATAGTCATTCATGGGGGTGATGAGTGTGTGAGTCTCATTATAGTGCTTGGACTGTAAATATCAACAGTCATTCATATGGTGATGGGTGTGTGGGTGTCATTACAGTGCTTGAACTGTAAATATCAAGTCATTCATGGGATGGTAGTTGTGTGTGTGTCATTAGTGCATGGACTGTAAATATCAACAGTCATTCATGGGGTGGTGGGTGGCATTACAGTGCTTGGACTGTAAATATCAACAGTCATTCATGGGGTGATGGGTGTGTGGATGTCATTACAGTGCTTGGACTGTAAATATCAACAGTCATTCATGGGTTGGTGGGTGTGTGGGTGTCATTACAGTGCTTGGACTATAAATATCAACAGTCATTCATGGGGTGGTAGGTTTGTGGGTGTCATTACAGTGCTTAGACTGAAAATATCAAGTCATTCATGGGGTGGTGGCTGTGTAAGTGTCATTACAGTACTTGGACTGTAAATATCAACAGTCATTCATGGGGTGGTGGGTGTGTGGGTGTCATTACAGTGTTTTGATTGTAAATATCAACAGTCATTCATGGGTTGTGAGGGTGTCATTAGAGTGCTTGGACTGTAAATATCAACAGTTATTCATAGGGTGGTGGGTGTGTGGGTGTCATTACAGTGCTTAGACTGTAAATATCAACAGTCACTCATAGGGTGGAGGGTGTGTGGATGTCATTACAGTGCTTAGACTGTAAATATCAAGTAATTCGTGGGGTGGTGGCTGTGTGAGTGTCATGACAGTGCGTGGATTGTAAATATCAGCAGTCATTCATGGGGTGGAGAGTGTGTGGGGGTCATTACAGTGCTTGGAATATAAATATCAACAGCCATTCATCTGGTGGTGGGTGTCATTACAGTGCTTGGACTGTAAATAACAACCATAATTTATAAGGTAGTGGGTGTGGGGGTGTCATTACAGTGCTTTGACTGTAAATATCGACAGTCATTCATGGGGTGGTGGGTGTGTGGGTGTCATTACAGTGTTTTGATTGTAAATATCAACAGTCATTTATGAGGTGGTGGGTGTCATTAAAGTACTTGGACTGTAAATATTAACAGTCATTCATGGAGTGGTGGGTGTATTAGTGTCATTACAGTGCTTTGACTGTAAATATCGACAGTCATTCATGGGGTGGTGGGTGTGTGGGTGTCATTACAGTGTTTTGATTGTAAATATCAACAGTCATTTATAAGGTGGTGGGTGTCATTACAGTGCTTTGACTGTAAATATCGACAGTCATTCATGGGGTGGTGGGTTTGTGGGTGTCATTACAGTGCTCAGACTGTAAATATTGACATTCATTAATGGGGTGGTGGGTGTGTAGGTGTCATTACAGTTCTTGGACTGAAAAAATCAACAGTCATTTATAGGGTGGTGGGTGTGTGAGTGTCATTACAGAGCTTGGACTGTAAATATCAACAGTCATTCATGGAGTTGTGTGTGTGAAGGTGTCATTACAGTGCTTGGACTGTAAGTATCAACAGTCATTTATGGGATAGTTGGTGTGTGGCTGTCATTATAGTGCTTGGACTGTAAATATCAACAGTCAATCATGAGGTGGTATGTATGTGGGTGTCATTACAGTGCTTGGACGGTAAAATATCGACAGTCATTCATGTGGTGATGGGTGTGTGGGTGTCATTACAATGTTTTGATTGTAAATATCAACAGTCATTTATAAGGTGGTGGGTGTCATTAGAGTGCTTAGACTGTAAATAGTAACAGTCATTCATGGAGTGGTGGGTGTGTTGATGTCATTACAGTGCTTGGACTGTAAATATCAACCATAATTCATGGGGTGGTGGGTGTGGGGTGTCATTACAGTTCTTGGACTGTAAATATCAACCATCATTCATTGGGTGGTGGATGTGTGTGTGACATTCCAGTGCTTGGACTGTAAATATTAACAGTCATTCATGGGGATGGTGGGTGTTTGGATGTCATTACAGTGCTTTGCCTGTAAATATCAACAGTCATTCATGGGATGGTGGGTGTGAGGGTGACATTACAGTGCTTGGACTGTAATTATTAACAGTCATTCATGGGGTGGTGGGTGTGTGGGTGTCATTAAAATGGTTGGATTGTAAATATCAACAGTCATCAATAGGGTGGAGGGTGTCATTAGAGTGCTTGAACTGGAAATATCAACAGTCATTCATAGGTTGTGAGGGTGTCATTAGAGTGCTTGGACTGTAAATATCAACAGTCATATATGGGGTGGTGGGTGTGTGGGTGTCATGACAGTGCTTGGACTGTAAATATCAACAGTCATTTATGGGGTGGTGAGTGTGTTGGTGTCATTACAGTGCTTGGACTATAAATATCAACAGTCATTCATGGGGTGGTGCGTGTGTGGGTGTCATTACAGTGCTTGGACTATAAATATCAACAGTCATTCATGGGGTGGTGGGTGTGTGGGTGTCATTACAGTGCTTAGACTATAAATATCAACAGTCATGTATATGGTGGTGGGTGTCATTAGAGTGCTTGGACTGTAAATATCAACAGTCATTCATGGGGTGGTGTGTGTGTGAGTGTCATTACAGAGCTTGGACTGTAAATTTCAACAGTCATTTATGGGGTGGTGTGTGTGTGGGTGTCATTACAGTTCTTGGACTGTAAATATCAACATTCATTCATGGGATGGTGGGTGTGTGGGTGTCATTACAGTGCTTAGACTGTAAATATCAAGTAATTCGTGGGGTGGTGGCTGTGTGAGTGTCATTAGAGTGCTTGGACTGTAAATATCAACAGTCATTCATGGGGTGGTGGGTGTGTGGGTGTCATTACAGTGCTTGGACTGTAAATAACAACCATAATTTATGAGGTAGTGGGTGTGGGGGTGTCATTACAGTGCTTTGACTGTAAATATCGACAGTCATTCATGGGGTGGTGGGTGTGTGGGTGTCATTACAGTGTTTTGATTGTAAATATCAATAGTCATTTATAAGGTGTTGGATGTCATTAAAGTGCTTGGACTGTAAATATTAACAGTCATTAATGGAGTGTTGGGTGTATTAGTGTCATTACAGTGCTTGGACTGTAAATATCAACAGTCATTCATAGGGTGGGGGGTGTGTGGGTGTCATTACAGTGCTTTGACTGTAAATATCGACAGTCATTCATGGGGTTGTGGGTTTGTGGGTGTCATTACAGTGCTCAGACTGTAAATATTGACATTTATTTATGGAGTGGTGGGTGTGTAGGTGTCATTACAGTTCTTGGACTGAAAAAATCAACAGTCATTTATAGGGTGGTGGGTGTGTGAGTGTCATTACAGAGCTTGGACTGTAAATATCAACAGTCATTCATGGGGTTGTGTGTATGTAGGTGTAATTACAGAGCTTGGACTGTAAGTATCAAGTGTCATTTATGGGATAGTGGGTGTGTGGCTGTCATTATAGTGCTTGGACTGTAAATATCAACAGTCAATCATGGGGTGGTATGTATGTGGGTGTCATTACAGTGCTTGGACTGTAAAATATCGATAGTCATTCATGGGGTGATGGGTGTGTGGGTGTCATTACAGTGTTTTGATTGTAAATATCAACAGTCATTTATTAGGTGGTGGGTGTCATTAGAGTGCTTAGACTGTAAATTGTAACAGTCATTCATGGAGTGGTGGGTGTGTTGGTGTCATTACAGTGCTTGGACTGTAAATATCAACCATAATTCATGAGGTGGTGGGTGTGTGGGTGTCATTAATATGGTTGGATTGTAAATATCAACAGTCATCAATAGGGTGGTGGGTGTCATTAGAGTGCTTGAACTGGAAATATCAACAGTCATTCATGGGTTGTGAGGGTGTCATTAGAGTGCTTGGACTGTTAATATCAATAGTCATTCATGGGGTGGTGGGTGTGTGGGTGTCATAACAGTGCTTGGACTGTAAATATCAACAGTCATTTATGGGGTGGTAAGTGTGTTGGTGTCATTACAGTGCTTGGACTATAAATATCAAGAGTCATTCATGGGATGGTGGGTGTGTGGGTGTCATTACAGTGCTTAGACTGTAAATATCAAGTAATTCGTGGGGTGGTGGCTGTGTGAGTGTCATTAGAGTGCTTGGACTGTAAATATTAACAGTCATTCATGGGGTGGTGGGTGTGTGGGTGTCATTACAGTGCTTGGACTGTAAATAACAACCATAATTTATGAGGTAGTGGGTGTGGGGGTGTCATTACAGTGCTCTGACTGTAAATATCGACAGTCATTCATGGGGTGGTGGGTGTGTGGGTGTCATTACAGTGATTTGATTGTAAATATCAATAGTCATTTATAAGGTGGTGGATGTCATTAAAGTGCTTGGACTGTAAATATTAACAGTCATTAATGGAGTGTTGGGTGTATTAGTGTCATTACAGTGCTTGGACTGTAAATATCAACAGTCATTCATAGGGTGGGGGGTGTGTGGGTGTCATTACAGTTCTTGGACTGTAAATATCAACAGTCATTCATGGAGTTGTGTGTGTGTAGGTGTCATTACAGTGCTTGGACTGTAAGTATCAACAGTCAATTATGGGATAGTGGGTGTGTGGCTGTCATTATAGTGCTTGGACTGTAAATATCAACAGTCAATCATGGGGTGGTATGTATGTGGGTCTCATTACAGTGCTTGGACTGTAAATATCAACAGTCATTCATAGGGTGGGGGGTGTGTGGCTGTCATTACAGTGCTTTACTGTAAATATCGACAGTCATTCATGGGGTGGTGGGTTTGTGGGTGTCATTACAGTGCTCAGACTGTAAATATTGACATTCATTTATGGGGTGGTGGGTGTGTAGGTGTCATTACAGTGCTTGGACTGTAAGTATCAACAGTCAATTATGGGATAGTGGGTGTGTGGCTGTCATTATAGTGCTTGGACTGTAAATATCAACAGTCAATCATGGGGTGGTATGTATGTGGGTCTCATTACAGTGCTTGGACTGTAAAATATCGACAGTCATTCATGGGGTGATGGGTGTGTGGGTGTCATTACAGTGTTTTGATTGTAAATATCAACAGTCATTTATAAGGTGGTGGGTGTCATTAGAGTGCTTAGACTGTAAATAGTAACAGTCATTCATGGAGTGGTGGGTGTGTTGGTGTCATTACAGTGATTGGACTGTAAATATCAACCATAATTCATGGGGTGGTGGGTGTGGGGTGTCATTACAGTTCTTGGACTGTAAATATCAACCATCATTCATTGGGTGGTGGATGTGTGTGTGACATTACAGTGCTTGGACTGTAAATATTAACAGTCATTCATGGGGATGGTGGGTGTTTGGATGTCATTACAGTGGTTTGACTGTAAATATCAACAGTCATTCATGGTGTGGTGGGTGTGAGGGTGACATTACAGTGCTTGGACTGTAAATATTAACAGTCATTCATGGTGTGGTGGGTGTGTGGGTGTCATTACAATGGTTGGATTGTAAATATCAACAGTCATCAATAGGGTGGTGGGTGTCATTAGAGTGCTTGAACTGGAAATATCAACAGTCATTCATGGGTTGTAAGGGTGTCATTAGAGTGCTTGGACTGTAAATATCAACAGTCATTCATGGGGTGGTGGGTGTGTGGGTGTCATGACAGTGCTTGGACTGTAAATATCAACAGTCATTTATGGGGTGGTGAGTGTTGGTGTCATTACAGTGCTTGGACTATAAATATCAACAGTCATTCATGGGGTGGTGGGTGTGTGGGTGTCATTACAGTGCTTGGACTATAAATATCAACAGTCATTCATGGGGTGGTGGGTGTGTGGGTGTCATTACAGTGCTTAGACTATAAATATCAACAGTCATGTATAGGGTGGTGGGTGTCATTAGAGTGCTTGGACTGTAAATATCAACAGTCATTCATGGGGTGGTGTGTGTGTGAGTGTCATTACAGAGCTTGGACTGTAAATATCAACAGTCATTTATGGGGTGGTGTGTGTGTGGGTGTCATTACAGTTCTTGGACTGTAAATATCAACATTCATTCATGGGATGGTGGGTGTGTGGGTGTCATTACAATGCTTAGACTGTAAATATCAAGTAATTCGTGGGGTGGTGGCTGTGTGAGTGTCATTAGAGTGCTTGGACTGTAAATATCAACAGTCATTCATTGGGTGGTGGGTGTGTGGGTGTCATTACAGTGCTTGGACTGTAAATAACAACCATAATTTATGAGGTAGTGGGTGTGGGGGTGTCATTACAGTGCTTTGACTGTAAATATCGACAGTCATTCATGGGGTGGTGGGTGTGTGGGTGTCATTACAGTGTTTTGATTGTAAAAATCAATAGTCATTTATAAGGTGGTGGATGTCATTAAAGTGCTTGGACTGTAAATATTAACAGTCATTAATGGAGTGTTGGGTGTATTAGTGTCATTACAGTGCTTGGACTGTAAATATTAACAGTCATTCATAGGGTGGGGGGTGTGTAGGTGTCATTACAGTGCTTTGACTGTAAATATCGACAGTCATTCATGGGGTTGTGGGTTTGTGGGTGTCATTACAGTGCTCAGACTGTAAATATTGACATTTATTTATGGGGTGATGGGTGTGTAGGTGTCATTACAGTTCTTGGACTGAAAAAATCAACAGTCATTTATAGGGTGGTGGGTGTGTGAGTGTCATTACAGAGCTTGGACTGTAAATATCAACAGTCATTCATGGGGTTGTGTGTGTGTAGGTGTAATTACAGTGCTTGGACTGTAAGTATCAAGTGTCATTTATGGGATAGTGGGTGTGTGGCTGTCATTGTGCTTGGACTGTAAATATCAACAGTCAATCATGGGGTGGTATGTATGTGGGTGTCATTACAGTGCTTGGACTGTAAAATATCGACAGTCATTCATGGGGTGATGGGTGTGTGGGTGTCATTACAGTGTTTTGATTGTAAATATCAACAGTCATTTATAAGGTGGTGGGTGTCATTAGAGTGCTTAGACTGTAAATAGTAACAGTCATTCATGGAGTGGTGGGTGTGTTGGTTTCATTACAGTGATTGGACTGTAAATATCAACCATAATTCATGGGGTGGTGGGTGTGGGGTGTCATTACAGTTCTTGGACTGTAAATATCAACCATCATTCATTGGGTGGTGGATGTGTGTGTGACATTACAGTGCTTGGACTGTAAATATTAACAGTCATTCATGGGGATGGTGGGTGTTTGGATGTCATTACAGTGCTTTGACTGTAAATATCAACAGTCATTCATGGTGTGGTGGGTGTGAGGGTGACATTACAGTGCTTGGACTGTAAATATTAACAGTCATTCATGGTGTGGTGGGTGTGTGGGTGTCATTACAATGGTTGGATTGTAAATATCAACAGTCATCAATAGGGTGGTGGGTGTCATTAGAGTGCTTGAACTGGAAATATCAACAGTCATTCATGGGTTGTAAGGGTGTCATTAGAGTGCTTGGACTGTAAATATCAACAGTCATTCATGGGGTGGTGGGTGTGTGGGTGTCATGACAGTGCTTGGACTGTAAATATCAACAGTCATTTATGGGGTGGTGAGTGTGTTGGTGTCATTACAGTGCTTGGACTATAAATATCAACAGTCATTCATGGGGTGGTGGGTGTGTGGGTGTCATTACAGTGCTTGGACTATAAATATCAACAGTCATTCATGGGGTGGTGGGTGTGTGGGTGTCATTACAGTGCTTAGACTATAAATATCAACAGTCATTCATAGGGTGGTGGGTGTCATTAGAGTGCTTGGACTGTAAATATCAACAGTCTTTAATGGGGTGGTGTATGTGTGAGTGTCATTACAGAACTTGGACTGTAAATAGCAACAGTCATTTATGGGGTGGTGTGTGTGTGGGTGTCATTACAGTGCTTGGACTGTAAATATCAACATTCATTCATGGGATGGTGGGTGTGTGGGTGTCATTACAGTATTTTGATTGTAAATATCAACAGTCATTCATAGGGTGGTGGGTGTCATTAGAGTGCTTGGACTGTAAATATCAACCGTCATTCATGGGGTGGTGGGTTTGTGGGTGTCATTACAGTTTTTGGAATGTAAATATCAACCATAATTCATGGGGTAGTGGGTGTGGGGGTGTCATTAAAGTGCTTTGACTGTAAATATTAACAGTCATTCGTGGGGTGGTGGGTGTGTGGATGTCATTACAGTGCTTAGACTGAAAATATCAACAGTCATTCATGGGGTGGTGGGTGTGTGGGTGTCATACCAGTGCTTAGCCTGTAAATATCAACAGTCATTCATAGGGTGGTGGGTTTGTGGCTGTCATTACTGTGCTTGGACTGTAAATATTAACAGTCATTCATTTGGTGGTGTGAGTGTCAGTGTCATTACAGAGCTTGGACTGTAAATATTAACAGTCATTCATGGGGTGGTGTGTGTGTGGGTGTCATTACACTGCTTGGACTGTAAATATCAACCATAATTCATGGGGTAGTGGGTGTGAGGGTGTCATTACAGTGCTTTGACTATAAATATCAACAGTCATTCATGGGGTGGTGGGTGTGAGGGTGACATTACAGTGCTTGGACTGTAAATATCAACAGTCATTCATGGGTTGGTGGGTGTGTGGGTGTCATTATAGTTCTTGGACTGTAAATATCAACAGTCATTCATGGGGTGGTGGGTGTGTGGGTGTCATTACAGTGCTTGGACTGTAAAAATTATGTCATTCATGGGGTGGTGGGTTTGTGTGGGTCATTAGTGCTTGGACTGTAAATATAAACAGTCATTCATGGGATGGTGGGTGGCATTACAGTGCTTGGACTGTAACCATCAACAGTCATTCATGGGTTGTGTGGGTGTCATTACAGAGGTTGGACTGTAAATATCAACAGTAATTCATGAGGTGGTGGGTGTGTGGGTGTTATTACAGTGCTTTGACTGTAAATATCAACAGTCATTCATGGGGTGGTGGGTGTGTGGATGTCATTCCAGTGCTTGGACTGTAAATATCAACCATCATTCATGAGGTGGTTAGTGTGGGGTGTCATTACAATGCTTTTACTGTAAATATCAACAGTCATTCATGGGGTGGTGGGTGTGTGGGTGTCATTACAGTTCTTGGACTGTAAATATCAACAGTCATTCATAGGGTTGTGGGTGTGTGGGTTTCATTACAGTGATTGGGCTGTAAATATCAACAGTCATTCATGGGTTTATGGGTGTGTGGGTGTCATTACAGTACTTGGACTGTAAATATCAACAGTCATTCATAGGGTGAGGGGTGTGGGGTGTCATTACAGTGCTTTGACTGTAAATATCGACAGTCATTCATGGGGTGGTGGGTTTGTGGGTGACATTACAGTGCTCAGACTGTAAATATTGACAGTCATTTATGGGGTGGTGGGTGTGTAGGTGTCATTACAGTTCTTGGACTGAAAAAATCAACAGTCATTTATAGGGTGGTGGGTGTGTGAGTGTCATTACAGAGCTTGGACTGTAAATATCAACAGTCATTCATGGGGTTGTGTGTGTATAGGTGTCATTACAGTGCTTGGACTGTAAGTATCAACAGACATTTATGGGATAGTGGGTGTGTTGCTGTCATTATTGTGCTTGGACTGTAAATATCAACAGTCAATCATGGGGTGGTATGTATGTGGGTGACATTACAGTGCTTGGACTGTAAAATATCGACACTCATTCATGGGGTGATGGGTGTGTGGGTGTCATTACAGTATTTTGATTGTAAATATCAACAGTCATTCAAAGGGTGGTGGGTGTCATTAGAGTGCTTGGACTGTAAATATCAACAGTCATTCATGGGGTGGTGGGTTAGTGGGTGTCATCACAGTTTTGGACTGTAATTATCAACCATAATTCATGGGGTAGTGGGTGTAGGGGTGTCATTACAGTGCTTTGACTGTAAATATTAACAGTCATTCATGTGGTGGTGGGTGTGTGGATGTCATTACAGTGCTTAGACTGAAAATATCAACAGTCATTTATGGGGTGGTGGGTGTGTGGGTGTCATTACAGTGCTTGGACTATAAATATCAACAGTCATTCATGGGGTGGTGGGTGTGTGGTTGTCATTACGGTGCTTAGACTATAAATATCAACAGTCATTCATGGGGTGGTGGGTTCGTGGGTGTCATACCAGTGCTTAGTCTGTAAATATCAACAGTCATTCATAGGGTGGTGGATGTGTGGCTGTCATTACAGTGCTTGGACTGTAAATATCAACAGTCATTCATTTGGTGGTCTGTGTGTGAGTGTCATTACAGAGCTTGGACTGTAAATATTAACAGTCTTTCATGGGGTGGTGTGTGTGTGGGTGTCATTACAGTGCTTGGACTGTAAATATCAACATTCATTCATGGGATGGTGGGTGTGTGGGTGTCATTACAGTATTTTGATTGTAAATATTAACAGTCATTCATAGGGTGGTAAGTGTCATTAGAGTGCTTGGACTGTAAATATCAACAGTCATTCATGGGGTGGTAGGTGTGTGGGTGTCATTACAGTTCTTGGACTGTAAATATCAACCATAATTCATGGGTTAGTGGGTGTGAGGGTGTCATTACAGTGCTTTGACTGTAAATATCAACAGTCATTCATGGGGTGGTGGGTGTGAGGGTGACATTACAGTGCTTTGACTGTAAATATCAACAGTCATTCATGGGTTGGTGGGTGTGTGGGTGTCATTATAGTGCTTGGACTGTAAATATCAACAGTCATTCATTGGGTTGTGGGTGTGTGGGTGTCATTACAGTGCTTGGACTGTAAAAATTATGTCATTAATGGGGTGGTGGGTTTGTGTGGGTCGTTAGTGCTTGGACTGTAAATATAAACAGTCATTCATGGGGTGGTGGGTGGCATTACAGTGCTTGGACTGTAACTATCAACAGTCATTCATGTGTTGTGTGGGTGTCATTACAGAGGTTGGACTGTAAATATCAACTGTAATTCATGAGGTGGTGGGTGTGTGGGTGTTATTACAGTGCTTCGACTGTAAATATCAACAGTCATTCATGGGGTAGTGGGTGTGTGGATGTCATTCCAATGCTTGGACTGTAAATATCAACCATCATTCATGAGGTGGTTAGTGTGGGGCGTCATTACAGTGCTTTTACTGTAAATATCAACAGTCATTTATGGGGTGGTGGGTGTGTGGGTGTCATTACAGTTCTTGGACTGTAAATATCAACAGTCATTCATAGGGTGGTGGGTGTGTGGGTTTTATTACAGTGATTGGGCTGTAAATATCAACAGTCATTCATGGGATTATGGGTGTGTGGGTGTCATTACAGTGCTTGGACTGTAAATATCAACAGTCATTTATGAGGTGGTGGGTGTGTGGGTGTCATTACAGTGCTTGGACTGTAATTATCAACAGTCATTAATGGGGTGGTGCAAATAAGTCCATCTAAACATTTTGGTTTTAGTAAAATATTTTCAAAATTAATTGAAGACTTGAAGGAACTTGAGAACAACGGCATTCAAATTAATAATGATAATTTGAAGGGGACACTATATTGCATTACTTGGGATAACTTGGGGTTTCATGGCATTGGTGCTTTTACAGAAAATTTTTGTAGATATTGTAACATAACCCTAAAAGAATTTCCTACTGACCCTGTGCATGTTGGTGTAATGAGAACAGTGGAAGACTATACATTAGCAATACAACAACTTTAAAACGAGAACACTGTCAAAATTTTAAATAATGTCATATGTATTAAATTTAATTATCCATTCAATGCACTGAAATATTATCATGTCTGCAAAGCAGGTTTTCCACCATGCCTGGGTCATGACATTTTTTAGGGTGTTGGTGATTATAATGTTGCTCTGATATTGAAGAATTTAGTAAATGAAAAGAGATGGCTAACTTATGCAGAACTTAATCAGTGTATAATTATGTTTCTTTATCGTGGTACAGATGCTGCCTCAATGCCATGTCAAGTAAATACTTCAGGTACTAAATTAGGTGGTCAGGCTACACAAAACTGGTGTTTAATCAGGCTGTTGCCTGTTATATTATATGGCAAAATAGTTGATGTTAATGATCCTGTTTGGCAGTTGTTCCTGTTATTACGTAACATTACTGAAATTATCTGTGCCCCAAAGTTTGACGACTCTGACCTTGCATATCTAGCAATACTTATTAATGAATATTTAGAAGACAGACAAAGAATTTTTCAAATGACAAACTGAGGCCAAAACATCATTTTCTAAAACATTATCCAAACCTAATTTTGCTGTTTGGCCCATTAATTCGTTTGTGGACATTACGCTTTGAAAGCAAGCACTGCTACTTCAAAGGATGCATTGAAAGTGCCCATTCCTTCAAGAATGTGTGTCAGACCATGAGTGAAAAACATCAGTTATTACAAGCATACAAACAGGCCAGTTCATATTTTCCCACTGATATAGAGGTTGTAAAAAACATTTTGTTAATCTCAGATACATAAAGTTCAGATATTAAAAAAGCCTTAATGATGTGTCAGATTACTGAAGGTGCAGAAGTTAGCTTGGAAGTGAAAATAATGGGGACTCCATACAAGAAGGGACACTATGTGGTGTTAAGTAAATGTGAACAGGGTCTAATGTTAGGTGAGATTCAGTTCATAATATTGAACTCCTGTACAAAAGCATAATTTTTAGTTAAAAAAATTCACAGAACAAATTTCCAAGGAGTTGCAATTATCTACAGTATTGAACACCTTCCCATGCTCTTCCTTTAAATGTACAGAATTTTCTAAACTCCTAGATTATTACCCACTGGTTGACTACAAAAGAGGAAAATAATTGTTGATCCCACTCAAACACAATATATCTGCATAAGACTTCCAAGAAAATTGAAAAGGTAATTTAAAGATTATAATTCTATATTCATGTAGACCATTAGATTTCCTGTACAGTACTGTATACCAGTACTACAGTACATTATATTCATCTCCTTTCCCTGGGGCATGATTTCAAGAAAATGACAAAAGGTTGAACTGAAATGGAAGCTAATTGTTAAAGTTCCATGCAAAAGATTAAAACATTCTGAACTGGAATTGGTTGTAGCTAAGGACCATGATGGTTATGAAGCTGATGACAGTGATAGTGATACTTGTAGTACAAGTAGTAGAGAGACAGTGATTTACATGACAGGTAAAGTACAGTACTGTACCATATGCACTGTAATTATGAAAACTGCTTATATGAGTAATGTACAGCATACTAAAGTAACTCCACTTCTCTACCTTTAATTGTGTTCTACATTGAATTTTTTACACAAAAATCATAAGTAAAATGAAAATGGTTAAATGACTTCTGTAAACTGGGGTTCGGCTTCCCTGAGCTCAGCTAGCTAAGTTAAACTGTTCTAATGAGATATGGTAGGCCTATGTGCAGTTATGTTAACTTACTTCCTTGGTTTGGATCATTATGGGTTTAATCTAGCAGTAGCTGTTTCATTTTCTAATTATTTTCTAATTATCAGAGACTGGATTGATTGATTTATTTATTGATGCTATTAGGCATCTGGCGGCGCAACAGCAATGGTCATATACCGCCCAACATAAAATGGTCATCTACATCATTAATAAAATATGTAAAAAGATTAAATAATTTTCACTACCTCGAAAGGGAGAAGCAGCATGAATAAAACCCACATCTTCCAAAAAATCATATATTAATGAAATAACCTACTTAAGTTAGATATATAAAAGAATTGAAATATTAACGAAAGAAACATTAAACTTTAACTACCTAAAAATTAATAGCCATAAATACAATAAAATTCACAATTTGTGGAGAAGGCCAGCCTCCTCCACATACGAGAGGGTGTTCTCTCCCACACCACAAGCCTCCTCCCCGAGGACCTGAGAGAGACTGTAAGAACCGTCACCCTCCTGGTACTCAGAGAGGTGCCTTCGACGAAGGTCACCAAGGCTGGGACACTCAACAATAAGATGCTGCACTGTCAAAGGGACCAGACAATCATCACAGTAGGGAGGGTGAGCCCTCTCCATTAAAAAGCCATGAGTCAATAATGTGTGGCCAATGTGCAGACGGACAAGAGCCATCTCCCACCAGCGGGACAGGCCACTGTAGCTCCACAAACCAAGGTGCTGGCGGATGTCGCGGAGCTTGTTAGCCCCGACGGTATCCCATCTGTCCTGCCAGCAGGAACAAACAGTAGCATCTATGTAGGGTCGAAGGTCCACTGCAGGAACAGGATGATGCCTGGCAGGAGGCCGGGAATTGGAGACCGCAGCCTTAGCCAGGGCGTCAGCCCGCTCATTCCCAACAACACCCACATGGGCCGGGACCCAACAACAAGTGATTTTGCGGCCACGACGACCCAGGAGGACAAGCCACTCAAGAATGGCCAACACCAGAGGATGGGAAGAGTTAAAATTACACAAGGCCTGCCAGGCATTACAGGTATCGCTAAAAATAGTAAACGGAGGCTGAGGGAGAGTAAAAATTACTTGGAGGGCATATAAAATGGCCGAGAGCTCAGCAGTAAAAATTGACATGACAGAAGGGAGCCTGCCGCCACGGCAAAAGTCAGGAAAGACAACTCCAAAGCCAACTCCAGCATCAGACTTTAACCCATCAGTGTACACAGGGAGGGACTCCCTGTGAGTGAAGGCATGTTCTAAAAAGAGGGAACGAGCCACTGGAGGAGAAAGAGATTCCTTCTTGTCTGTAAAGCAGGTGTAGGGAAAAACTTCTGGAAAAAGCCATGGAGCCACCCTGGGGACCCTCACAGGACAAATCTGTAAGTCATCAATGCCCATCTCCTCCATAGCCTTCCTGACCTGGAAGCCAAAGGGCCATGGTGTACGAGAATGTAAAAGGTAGTACTGAGACATGATATCAGATGACACTGCCAAGCAGGGAAGGGAGTCAGAAAGTCGATGTAATCGATGCCAACAACGAACCATCAAGGACTGGCGACGGAGATCATGAGGTGGCTCATTAGCGTCCACCAGGAGACTGGGGATTGGGGACGACCTGAAGGCTCCGGTCGCCAGACGTACTCCAGCATGATGTACAGGGTCTAAAACTCTGAGACGGGCATCGGTGGCAGAAGACTACACCTCACACCCATAGTCGTGTTTTGACCTAATAAGAACATGGTATAGGCGGAGGAGGGTGGCCCGATCAGCCTCCCAGGATGTATGGCCCAGGGCCCTCAACAGGTTAAGAGCCTTGAGGCAAGAGACCTTAAGTGTACGTAAGTGTGGCACCCAAGTCAAAACCTTGTCAAAAAGGAGACCCAAAAAGCGAGTCTCCTCGACACAGCGTATCCGATGACCATACATGAATAAGTCCAGATCGGGGTGGATGCCTCGGATGCCGCAGAAGTGCATAGCAACTGTCTTGGAAGGAGAAAATCGAAACCCATGAGAACCAGTCCAACGTGACACCCTGTCAAGGGCAAGCTGCATGCGCCGCTCTGCCACTGACATACGGGAAGCAACAAACCAGACTGCTAGGTCGTCAACGTACATCAAGTTAGCTATACCGTCTGGAAGGGATGAGGCAATGGCAATAATTGCTACTGCAAACAATGTGACACTGAGGACGCTTTCTTGGGGGATGCCCTCCTCCTGTGCAACAGATGCTGAGTGGGTGGTACCAACCCTCACAGAAAAAACTGCGACCACTGAGAAACTCCTTAAGAAATGCGACCCCGCAGGCCATATAAATGGAGCTGCTGCAGGATGCCATATTGCCATGTAGTGTCATAGGCTTTCTCTAAATCAAAGAATACACAGACAAGGTGTTGATGTCATGCAAAGGCCTCGCATGCAGCAGCTTCCAACCTGACCAGAGCATCTGTAGTGGAACGGTGTTTACGAAAGCCAGACTGGGACGGAGACAGAAAATCACCCCGTTCTAAGAAGTATACCAGTCTGACATTCACCATCTTTCCAAATAGTTTACAGAGACAGGAGGTCAAGGCAATTGGTCGATAACTGAGGGCAACACCAGAGTCCTTGCCCAGCTTGAGGAAAGGAAGGATGGTAGCAACCCTGCACCCAGAAGGGAAGACACCCTCCAGCCAGATTCTGTTATATAAAGCTAAAAGAAGTGAGATCGCCTCCTCACCCAAGTGTCGTAACATTGCATATGGGATGTTGTCTGGCCCAGGAGAAGTGTCGCCGCAGAGAGAGAGAGCAAAATGCAGGTCTTTCAGGGTGAATATATGGTTATAACTTTCATTCTCGTTCCCTGAGAAATCCAGGACAGTACGCTCCTTGGCTCTTAACTCATGCCTGACAGCCAGAGGTCGATAGTCACGGCTGGAGGCTTTTGCAAAAGCCTCCGCCATGGTATTGGCCACTGTCAAACCATCCATGATCTTAATTCCATTGACCTTAAGTACAGGTGGAGAACTAGGAGAAAACTTCCTCGCCATCATACGGACTCTCCTGAACACTTGGGTGAGTGGAGTTTTAGTATTAATTGAAGACACATAGGCCTTCCAAGATGCACATCGTGCCTCTTTTAAAACTCGTCTAGCCCGAGCCCTTGCCCGTCGGAAGCCTCTTAAAGAGTTGGGTCCCCACGATTGCGACGAAGGCGAGAGAAAGCAGCGCGCTTCTCCCGCACAGCGTTGGTGCAGACTGATGACCACCAAGGGACAGGACGTTTGGGAAAGTAACCAGAAGTTCTAGTGATAGAGTTGAGAGCAGCAGAGTGGAGCATATCAGTGAAATATGTTACAGCCTCGTCAGAGCTACCAAAATCGGCTACAGAAGAGTCCGAAGAAGTTAGCTCTCTAAAAAAACTGCCAGTCAGCCTTCTCTAATTTCCACCTAGGAAGACGAAACTGTGGTTCGTACCAGTTACCTTCTAAAAGTATAGGGAAGTGGTCACTGCCATATAAATCAGGCAACACTCTCCTAGTAAAATCCAACAGAGCACTGGGTGAGCAGAGGGAAATGTCAATTGCGGTAAAAGTCCCAGTAGTGCTATCTCCCGTATTTAAAACCCCTAATCCCTCATCCTCTATAAAAGAAGCCAATTGACCGAACTGTCACCCCACAGAAGGACACAATTCCACTAAAGGACCTTAAACGGTGTTACTTTAGTACTGATTTTTGGGAAGCCTCACGGAGGTACTTCCCACTACCACCTCGACCTGAGGGTTTACTCAAACAATAAGATTTGTCTAATCCTAGGCCACTAGAAGAAGAGCGAACCCGAGGAGTAGTATGTGGGGCAGTAATTGGGACCCGTAGACGAGTCCCTGAAGCATCTGATATGTTAGAAGATGAAGGTATATGAGCTGGGATATTCTTTGAAACAATTACATTGGTTTTGTCCTGTACAGCAGTGGTATCACTGACACAGGCAGATACATCAACATCCATAATACAGGTGGTAGAATCACTCCGCTGCTCAAGCGGAAGAGAAACTGAATCTTTTGAAGTAACAACATCCGTGGCATCCACATTAACTTCACGCCCCTCTGATGATCCCGAAGGAAGCTTGCGAGGAGGAACTTCTGTTGAATCAAGAGATTCATCAGAGCCACGAAAACGTTTCTGGTGAAATTGAGAGGAAACTATGGATGAGTTCACAGAGATGGTTGCCTCACAAGGTGGAATATCTATAGAGTCAAGTGCCTCAGAGGAACCACGAAGGCATCTCTGTGGCAGTTTAGGTGACTTAAGTTTTCTTTTTGGAGAGCGTGTGGCAGCGTGAACCTCTACCACATGGACACCTTTAGCTAAAGTCTGAGAATTGTCATCAGTTGAAGGTTCAACAGAATGAGTGTCTGATAAAGTTTCCAAGACAGAGAAACTATTATGTAGAGTAACCTTAGAAACATTCTCACTCGAGCAAAAAGCAGAAAGCAGCTGCCTCTTGAGAGGGTTGAGAGGGTGCTGCAACCAATTTAGGGCGAAGGGAGGAGGCGTATGTCTTCACACCACCATCCTTCTGTCGCCTGAAGTTGAGTTGCCGTCTGGCACTACCTATGCTAATGAATTGAATATTAGCCAAGTGGAGGATATCCTGCTCAAGGAGGTACATCTTACATTGGCGAGAACGCAAGGGGTGAGCATCTCTGCATTAAAAGCAGTAACTCTCTGACCGACACTCAGAAGTAAGATGTGAGTCAAAAGCAGAACAATTACCACACCGGGAACGGTTGTTGCAGTTCCTCCTCCCATGACCAAACTCATAACAACAGAAACGCTGTAGGGGACGCTCAACAAAAGGCTTCCTCAAATGAGGTGGGGTTAATGTTAATGCGATCTGGGATATGCGAGCCATAGAAAGTGAGGATGATCATATTTTTACTGCCTTTCATCTTCGTTACTCGTTGGACACTGTCTGGGCACATAGCGAGAATGTCCTCTTCAGAGAATTCATACAGGTCCTCATTATATATACGCCCCTTGCTATAATTAAATGTTCGATGTGGTTTAATAGATTCAAACATGCTATCAGAAGGACAGGGGAGATTGAGGAGCATCATGGCCTGTGTAAGATCTTTGGCTCTGATTAAAATGCCCGTACCATATTTCTTTATGTGGCCCATTGGTAATAATCCAATTTCTTTCTCCAGATACCGGGAAGCATGGATAAGGTTACCACGTCCCTCCCTGTAGTAAGCCACAAACCAAAAGGGTGTAGGAACCCGACATTCCTTTGGGACATGCTCTACAGAGTCATCAAATATATTAGGGCAGTAGTCATTGTCACTGTCAACTACATTGGTGGACCGCATCATCTGAACTTTACAATGAGTATCCCCCACTGTCAGAGAATCTTTTGCCTCAAATGCTGCTTTGGCAGCAGCATTTGTATTGAAAGTAATATAGCACCGATTAGACCTACAATCACTGTCATATGTGATTCGGATTCGAAGAACTACTCCAAAACACTTAAAAATGGAGTGGATAGCGCCATAGGAAAAGGATGCAAGTACATTCGTTAACATTAACGTGTCCAAATCGCTAACAGGTTCTTCGACACAACACACAACCTGCTAGGTCTAGTCTTATTTGCAGCTTTCTGCATATTACCACGACCAGAGAGTGACGTCTCGGGGACCTGGTCGACCACCGCTCGAGGAAGAGATTGGGGCTTTTCTTTATCCATATATCATTGATTTGATGTTTTTGGCCCCAGGAGCCAAGAGCTACTACCTACCGGGCAGATGAGGGGACCGAGCGCTGGTCGCCGTGGGCGACCCCCTGGGCCACTCGTTTTAAAAAGCAGCCCCAATGGCTCGAAAGAATGCCCACGATGGTGCTGAGACCCGCTTCCCCAACATCTCCCGGCCCAGACACCCAACCATCCAACATAGGATGGCCCCTAGAGGGCAGTCCCTATGGAGGGCAGCGCTGTTGGCCCGTACTGGCAGCCTAATGCATGGGAACCATTTAGTCTGGTCTCTCACTGGTGACCTTACTAGCATGGGAAGCCCTCTCTCCCCGAAATCGGGGCAGAGCAGGGGCCGGAGCCCCCTCTAGTCTAGCTCGCCAGGTCTCAGAGACACACAAGCCCCTCTACCATGTCAAGGCGGTTCCCGTTGGGGGGGATCAGAGACTGGAGATGGAGGAAATCAAGGAGACCATTGAAAAAATATTCTTCCAACCCTTCCTCCACAGTTACTGGAGGAAGTGTGTGAACACCTTATCAGCATTGGTGTAGAAACTGTTAATGATATTCACTATGTGAAGGCATCCCATCTTACACCCATGTAGAAAGAGATTCAAGCACGTAAACTTATTGATAAATGGAAACAAGGTACAGTATAATGCATGCCATATTTTTTTAAGATTAGTTTACCTTACTGTACAGTTCTTGCCTGCATTTAAGACTCAGGTAATATTCTATATTAGCTTATGAGTTGTGTCCTAGCAAACTTGGCCAATCTTTTTTTTTTTTTTACAGTACCGGTACAGTACTGTATATTCAGACACTTGATGTGGGTTGTCATTTAACTGCAGGTCCAATTAAAACAGAGTATCACTGTTGCTTGTTATGTAACTTATTGTTCCCATGTACCCACAAAATACTTATACATCATCTTTTTGATGAAATGTTGTCTCATTTTCTTCTCAATTATGTTTCTTATAAATTAACTCATACAAAAATGGAATGCAGGAAGGGAGAAGTGAAGGAAGGAAGCACTGTGTGAATTATGTACAGTGTTGTGGATGGGCATGTTATTGCATATGGGCTTAAGTACTATGCATAATCAACACCAAAATTTTTTATAGGTTTTCTTAATATTTCAGTGGCACCGGCATCACAGGAATTATCACACTCATCACAGGAACTATCACACTCATCACATGAATTATCACACTCATCACAGGAAGATACACACTCATCACAGGAAGATACACACTCATCACAGGAAGATACACACTCATCAAAGGAAGATATACACTCATCACAGGAAGATATACAATCATCACAGGAAGATATACAATCATCACAGGAAGATACACACTCATCACAGCAAGATACACACTCATCACAGGAAGATACACACTCAATTCAGCCAACTGTTTCAGCTCTAGATGACGGAGAAATCAGTGCCAAGCTACAACCAATCACATTGGGCTCAAGATTATACAATACCCTGGAAAAGATTTTCAAAGACAAATTTGCTTGTTTCCTTAGAAAAAGGACAGAGACCTAAGCCTTCTGCTAGAAGAGAGATAGTGAGAGTGTTGGTGGATGATATATCAAAAATCTCAGAAAGACCAGGGAAGAAATCACTGGCAGTAATTGCTGAGAGAATTGTTAAAACTTATCCAGCATCGTTTTTAGATGAAATTGATGGAACACTTGTTGGAACAGGTTTTGATTCTTTATTTAAACAGTTAATGGCAAGGTTTGATAATATAAATAGAGGGCCTAATAGTAATTCAATCAAAAGAAAAGTAGACTGTTCCCATGAAAATGAAGAAATAGACACTGAGGGAGCTGGTCTAATCAGAAGAGTACAGGTGTGTTTTAATGATAAATATGGGTGTATTAATTATATGCCCAAAGATTATCCGGATGGGGAATCTGAAACAACACAAGAAGACAGGAAAACTTAATGAAAAATTACTGAAAACATTACTGAATAATGAGAGTTTGGAGGACTACATTGACTCCAAATTGACCACAAAAGGTTGATTTCCTTAAGGTGGCATATAGCACATTGTTTTGGGTGATAAATTTAGAGCAATGATTCCTCCAAACTATTCCAGATATTGTATCAATATTTCTGCCTTTATTAAATTGAATAGTGTATGAATATTTCTGCTTTAAACTAAATTGAATAATGCATGAATATTTCTGCTTTAAATTAAATTGAATATTGTATAAATATTTCTGCTTTAAACTGAATATTGTATGAACGTGATATAAGTTGTTAAAGTCAAACTTCCCTAAGTTTGATATACCGTAGGTCTTACCTTGTGAAACTCCGTATAGGCTGTTCAGGTTAGGTCTTGGTAGTCTGCTATGGTTAGGTCCCGCTAGTCTGCAATGGTCCAGATTAGGTTAGATTGGGTTGGGTCGGGTTGGGTTGGGTTGGGTCGGGTTGGGTTGGGTTGGGTCGGGTTTGGTTTGGTTGGGGTGGGTTAGGTTGGATTAGATTAGGTTAGGTTAGGTATGTATGTCTAAAAACAGGACATTTGCACAATAAATGGATGTAAAAATTGAACTAATCACTTGAAAAAAATTGAACTAATCACTTGAAAAAATCTTGGAAAAGCAATATTTTGTCTGAAAATTTCACACGTGTAGCTCAGAAAATTTACCCAATTTTTTAATTACAAAAAAAAAAATTGTATAGACAAGGGAAACCATTATGAAATATGAGTAATAAAAACAACCGGTAATTATCTATTCTATTGCCATTTTCTATTACAATATTTTTATCTTCTTTATTCACAAATTCATAACATTCTAAAACACTTTTATTCGGAAATGCCCCATTTCCAAGTTAGGTCATATTCAAATTTTGAAATTAGTATGACCTTACATGACATAATTAGGGGAAACCACAATCTGACTATCTAACTCAGCTCCTTTTTACTGTAGAGGCAAAATCTCATTACCATCGTATTCCTCGTGTGTTTTTACGTATAATAACCAATTTTCATTGAAATCGTACAACAAATATTATTTTTCCCAATTTTTTTCACCAACTGAGGGATTTTTTTTTTTTTTTTTTTTTTTTCAGAACTTCCTCATACTTTATGTGAACACTCTCCCTAGATACAGCAACACTGTCATGAGCCAAGAACCCCATATCACTGCTAGAAATGGGAAATTGAAATCGCTTGAAAAGGGAGATAAAATTCCTGAGATGAAAAAAATCCTCAAAAATAGGGTAATCATTTATCAAGGAAATGGAAACAACAAAATATGCTCATATATACGTATATCACTTGTGAAAAGCTTCATGAACATGACATAAACACTGTTCGAGCTGTTATCAATTGCACCTGAAAAGGTGGGTCTTGAGAAAACTGCGAATTTATGATATAGGAAAGTTGGGCAGTTTAAAATAGTAACCCCCGTTCCCTTTCCGTACTCTATCATATCTCAAGTATAGAGAATGTGTCTGATGTATGGTAAACTATTATTTTTGCATATATAACTACGAGAATCTTTATTCCTCGTTCATCACTGACATATACCAGCACAGTATGATACATATAACGATATATTATGATATATTATGCTATATAGCAAAATATTATGATGCATTATGAATAATAAACAGTTCATATGATGGACTGAGAAGGGAGAATGAGATTTGAGATGGGTATGGGAGGTCTTATTTAATTTGTGTGTGTGTGTGTGTGCATACACTGCAATTATTTGTATGATCATTCACTTATTCATTATTTATTTGTTTATTTACCTATATAATTAGCCTTTACCGACAAGTGTAACTTGTCTCACCCCTGGGGGATTATGGAAGTAGCTGACTCAACGAAAAGGGGTTTATTTTTACCAGGGATTGGCTCTTCCCTTTCCTCCTCAGCTACTTCTACCCTTTTACTCACGTCCTTGCTTAGAAGGCTCCTGCTTCATATGTGGTGCCTTCTTTGGCGACTTTCTTCGTTTCTTCTTCCATTGCCTTTCGTTTCTTTGATCTTCTTTCTTCCTTCTTTTCTTGGCGGCTTTCAAACAATTTGTGTTTTTTCACGTCCTGCCCTGTTCCAATTTTTTTCCTTATTTTTCCAGAAGACACAAGGCCTCCAGAACGCGCAAATCCAAAGTTGAACTCAGTTATGGCCTTAGCAATCAGGTAATGCACCCTCTCCTTTTGATAAAACACAGTTTTAGAGCACTTGCTCCATATGACTGAATTCAGGCATTCATTGGCATTCTGTGTTCGTCCAGTGCACCTTGACAAGAGTTCATCTGTGCTGTACTTTCTCATTATGTCGTACAGGTCACCCTTGAGATCTTGGCGTATTGGGTGGTGAATATGCTGGTCATGGCTTCCAGTAGGCTTTCCTTCAGCTCGAGCTTTGTTGAAGAAGCACCAGGAATCAACTCCTTCTGGGCACAGCTCGTGGCAAGGATCGTCATCGGTGCTACAACAGTGTTCAATTATTGCAAAAATTGCCTTTTTCATCTTCTCCACATCATCCAGGTTACGAATTATGGCATACCTGTAAAAATCCTGGATTTTCCCTAAAGTAACCTGGGTCAGGGATCCTCTTCTCCTCCCTCCAACACCTTCTCCTTTCCTACTCTTTTCTTGTACATAGTCTCTCAATGCCTTCCCAACTCTCTTTGCAACTTGATTGATGCATTCGTCTTTGCGAATTTCCACATCTCCATACACTTTTTCTTTCACTACAGATGAGTAGGTCTTCGAGTCACCATCTGAAATTACAGTGGTATATCGAAAGTTACATTTTTCCACTGACCTTTTCCACAGTTTCATCCAACCCTCTGTCTCCATTGCAGGAGAACTTCCATCAAAGTTGTTTTACGCACTGTGGCTGATGTGCAGCATACCAGTCACCTTCTGTTTTTTTATTTTTTTCACATATTCTGCAGTATTTACTCAATACTTCATAGTCCACAACAAGTCCTGTGTCAAAGTGTATGACTGGTACCACACAAAACTTTGCCACAAACCCTCTCTTTGACCAGGAACCATCACATGTCACCGTTATATTCTTCACTTCAGGAGAACCTGGTTGTTCATTTTCAAGATATTCATGGACGAGTTCCCGTGCTCGTCTCAAACTCACTTCACCATCTTGGATTCCTTTTGCCTCAATGTAAAAGAACCTGGTACTTGACATTATTTTCATCTCGAACACTTTTTCCATGTCCTCAAGTGTTTTATAGCCATTGTTTTCTAGGCCAAATTCTACGAACTTCATATTCACATCATACTTGCCCTGTGGTTCGTACCTGAAGGAGGTCCAGGCAACAGACGTCTCGCCACACACACTACACTCGCACACGATTTTTGTTCGCTGCACCAAGTCGCCTTCCTACACTGGGGATACCCAATGCAATATTTCTACACTTTTCACATTTTTTTTTGAAATTTTGGAACAATTTTCTCTTCGAAATCATGACATATTCGTCTTTCACTCTGTCAAGAAGAACAGCGATACTTTCTCGCAGCCGTCTCTTCACAGCGGCAGCCGTCTCTTCACAGCGGCTGGTGACACTTGGGTTGTCCCCTCCTCTTGTGGTTGTGGTTGCTCCCCCGATGGTCCTGGTTGTGGCTGGGGTTGTGGTTGCTCCCCTGATGGTCCTGGTTGTTGCTGGGGTTGTGATTGCTCCCCTGCTTTTTCTGCAATAGCAGCCAGGGCTTTCTCCTTCTTCTTCCTCGCTATATCAGCCATCTTTCTTCTAAGCTTTGACTTGGGTCCCATCTTGAGAAAAAGATTGCTTGCTTGCTTGATTTGAGCTCGTACAATAATACTCGACAGAGTCTGGAGTAAAAGTGAAGGAAAGTGGTAGTGGTAGGATGCGCTGTTTATGGTCGCGTTCTGAATCCTTTGAGACAACTTGAGGGTAAAGGCTAATTTCATTTTACATTTCTGTTTTTTTCCTTTTTTCATTCACAGTGAGTTTCATATAGAGTATTCTACATAAAAAAAAAACACACACACACACATGTATGTGTATTTGTATATGGGTTTGTTATATAGTCTACGACTGTTCAGAAAATGAATAGAGTGTGTATTGAAGACATCTACGTGTAATTTGAATGCAGCCTGGCCAGGGGTAGGCCTCCTTATCAGCCGTGGTTGACTGTGTGAAGAAGGGTCGCGATATGGGTAGTGAACAAGGTTGGAGGTTATGGGGTTGGGGATTGGGAGTTAGGGGGAGAGAGTTATGGGGTGGGGGTTATGTGATTGGGGTTATGGGTTGGGGGTTATGGGGTGGGGGTTATGGGGTTGGGGGTTATGAGTTAGGGGTTATGAGGTGGGGGTTATGGGGTGGGGGTTATGAGGTGGGGATTATGGGGTGGGGGTTATGGGGTGGGGTTTATGGGGTGGGGATCATGGGTTGAGGGTTATGGGGTGGGGTTTATGGGGTTGGGGGTTATGGGTTGGGGGTTATGGGGTGGGGGTTATGGGGTTGGGGGTTATGAGTTAGGGGTTATGAGGTGGGGGTTATGGGGTGGGGGTTATAAGGGTGGGGATTATGGGGTGGGGGTTATGGGGTGGAGTTTATGGGATGGGGGTTGTTGGGTGGGGGTTGTGGGGTGGGGGTTGTGGGATGGGGGTTATGAGGTTGGGGGTTGTCGGGTGGGGGTTAAGGGGTTGGGGTTAAGGGGTTGGGGTTGTGGGGTGGGGTTCATGGGGTGGGGGTTGTGGGGTGGGGGTTATGGGGTGGGGATTATGGGGTGGGGGTTGTGGGGTGGGGGTTGTAGGGTGGGGGTTATGGGGTGGTGGTTGTGGGGAGGGGGTTGTGGGGTGGGGGTTATGGGGTTCGGGGTTGTTGGGTGGGGGTTGTTGGGTGGGGGTTGTTGGGTGGGGGTTGTGGGGTGGGGGTTATGGGGTTGGGGGTTGTGGGGTGGGGTTTATGGTGTTGGGGGTTATGGGTTGGGGGTTATGGGATGGTGGTTGTGGGGTGGGGGTTGTGGAGTGGGGGTTGTGGGGTGGGGGTTGTGGAGTGGGGGTTGTGGGGTGGGGGTTATGAAGTTGGGGGTTGTGGGGTGGGGTTTATGGGGTTAGGGGTTATGAGGTGGGGGTTGTGGGGTGGGGATTGTGGGGTGGGGGTTATGGGGTGGGGTTTATGGGGTTGTGGGTTGTGGGGTGGGGGTTATTAGGTGGGGTTTATGGGGTAGGGGGTTATGGGGTGGGGTTTATGGGGATGGGGGACATAATAATACTAATCAAATTACTAATTCAATGACCATATATAACATAGGAAACAAAAATGGAATTTCGAGTGTTTGGGGGTAGTTGGGGGGGGGGGGGGGGTTGGAGGGGTTTGAAGGCTGATTAGCAAGTTTGGTTGCTACTACATGATGCGTAGGACCTCAAAGAACATATTTAGCATGGAATTGATAAATGCAAAATTTAGGCCAAAATTATCATGTCAGAGTGTGGTCTCCTCTCCTAACCTAAACTGCAGTAAACTACCGGAACCTAACCTGGGCAAACTACCGGGAACTAAACGTGGTAAGGACCGTGGCAAAATACGGTAAATATTGAAACAACTGCCGTTATCATGTACGTTTTTTCTACTTTAATTACCCACTTATTTAGACCATTCTAAGACTATTTTCTTCTATGACATTTCCAAGATAGGGCATATTCAAATTAGCCTAGCCTACTATACGTTTCAGCGCCGGACAGACGGTGTTTTTCGTAAATATCTCCTTAACGAATCGTTGTATCAATATAATATTTCAGCACACTGTCTTTAACACCCGGGCGTAATTTATGGCTGACATACCATATTACTATATGTGATATGTTAGGAGTTTACTGAGTGATATTAAGCCTAATCCAGTCATCATATCTAAGGCGTTATAGAGAATCGGACGAGTGTGGGGTACTCGTGTAACCCCTCTACCAACACCCCGAAATCCCCCCACACCATTCCTTCCTTCCCTACCCCAATATCTCATTATCCCCCTCCCCGTTTCATTCTTCACCCCCCTATTTACACCATCCACCTTCCATTTTTTATTTTTTTTATGACAATATGTATATACGTCGTTCATTAGTAATATTGTTTAATACAGTTACCGTTGTGTGTGGACATGAAAACCAGAGTGGGTCAAATGACCATTAAAGCAATAGCTAATCCCGTTGTTAATGGCCGTATAGCCGGATAATAACCCACGTGTCTAAGGCCACCAGAAAAATGATTAATTTTGGTTTTGGGCAACCAAATATAATCGTTCATGGTTGCTCATTTGTTCTTTACCTTTTTAAATAACCAATTTATGCCTTAATTGAATATTCACAGTCTCCCGTATCCCCTCCCCATCTCTCTGAGGTATGAGGTACTCCCCAGTCCGAGGCTATGACTCAAGTAGTGACAGGGTAGAAATCATTGACTGCCGAGGCGCACCTATTAGCAACAATGTTGTCCATTTGCCCCCGTGGATGCAGGACAGCTTTTGTTCTTCGTCTTGCCACATTGTACAATCGGCGGCAAAAGTCTTGTCGCCTCACTTGCTTCGCCGAGGCACGCGATGTTCATAGACTCGAGATTGTTAGGTGTAGAAAACGTGCGTATTTATCGACTCCATGAACACTGCGTTTCTCGGTGAAGCAGGTTGAGCGACAGGACTTCTGCCGCCGACTGTACAAACGTGAAAGCCAGTGATGATGAAGACGATGACGTTTTCCTTGACAGTGATTGTGAATAAATTTTGTTTTATCATGTTTGCATCATTAAATCCTACACTATTATATATATATATATATATATATATATATATATATATATATATATATATATATATATATATATATATATATATATATATATATATATATATATATATATATATATATATATATGTAATTTTATGATAATATAAATATAAAAGGGACAAGTCAACAAAATAACATTATATTAACTGGACCAAGTTGACAATTTATAATGAATAGGTACACAGTATCTAATAACTTAGCCTAGAAGGTCCAGACCACAGGTAATGCCAGTACATCGTGTTCACTTGCATGGTTGACCATAAGGACTGCAAACATGGACCTTCTACATACTACATGTATGTAAACATGCTGTTGTACAGTAATTATCAAAGTGAAATACGTCTTGCCTCTATGGAATTGTACTGCACCATACTCTTAGTTAATAATCATATCTATACATATACATCTACATAACATTCTAATATATAATACAGTGATGGAAGAAATAGGGTGGGACACGAGTGATGAGGGAGGCGAGGAGCTAGGGGGAGAAGAGGAGGAGGGAGGGGTGAGAAGGGGGAGATGTAGTTGTGGTTAGGAATGGTTTGGGAGGGTGTTGGGGGGCCACACTTTCCTTCGAATGCGTCAATATGTCTGGCCAGCTTTGTGCTATTTTTCACGAGTAAACTCCTCGCATAACACATATAGGAATATGTTATGTCAGCCATAAATTACGCCCGGGTGTTAAAGATAGTGTGTTGAAATATTATATTAATACAACGATTCGTTTAGGAGATATTTGCGAAAAACAGCGTCTGTCCGGCGCTGAAACGGATAGTAACCTAACCTAACCTAGACGCAATCAGACCACAGGGACCTAATCTGGGCAAACTACCGGAATCTAACCTGGTCAAACTACCAGGAAATAACCGTGGTAAAGTACAGGAAATGACTGGGGCAGAATACTGGGACCTAGCCGGATGTGGCAACACTGCTACAAAACGGTAATGGGCCAAACTTTACCTTAAATGGCACCAAACTATGGTAATCTGGGGTAATTACCTTGGAAATGACAACACTGAAGAAATTAGCAATGCTGGTGTAAATAAAAGGGATTATGAGTGTTAACTATTATTATTATCATTATTATTATTATTATCTATTTATTTATTTATCTAGTTATTGGATTCTAAATATTCATTGGTATTTATTCAAATATATTTCATTTTTTTTTATAATACTCCTATTGTTATTATTATTGTTATTATTATTACTTTTACATTCATCATCTCAATGTAAACAAACTGGCGGCCATCATGGATTTTGACGTTATTATTGACAGTGTCGTGAAATCAGTGTTGCCATGTAAGAGGCAATTGTTTTTTTAATACTTACAAAAAAAAAAAATAATAATACTTAAAAAAAATTAATACTAAAAAAAATTAATAAATAAAAAAATAATATTACTTAAATAAATAATACTTAAAAAAAATTAATACTTATTAAAAAATTAATACTTAAAAAAAATTAATACTTACAAAAAGAAAATGAAAAAAAAAATAATACTTACAAAAAATAGTACTTAAAAAAATTGATACTTAAAAAAAATACTAAAATAAAAATAATACTTAACAAAAATTAATACATAAACAAAATTAATACTTAAAAAAAAGTAATACAAAAACAAATATATATACTTAAAAAAATAATACTTAAAACAAAATTTAATACTTAAACAAATGATATTTAAAAAAAATAATACTTAAAAAAAATTGTTACTTAAAAAAAATAATACTTAAAAAAAATTAATACTTAAAAAAAAAATTGTTACTTATCAAACCTTGGTTTGGCACTTAAGACTGTCTTAGCCACTAAGGATATTATGGTTAAAGTTTAAAATTTTAGAAGTTACTATTAGGGTGCCAAATCAATCTTTAGATACATAAACAAATTCCAAAGTCAATATGACTTCAGCGGGAAACGTATGTCAGTGTGACCAGTTTGGTAACTATAACAAGTAGCAAAAAGAATAACCTAAGTTGGATGTTAGGGAGAATAAAGTCAATGAAGCACCTGTAAAGACTCTCAAAATGACACTTAGCTGTAGGGTTGCAGACACTTCGTTCTCCCAAGGTGAAGAAATGAGGCACGAGAATAGTATGGGTTATCACCAATAGTCAGTCACCCAGTCGAGTACCGGTATAAGGTTTCTTGGATAAGTCAAGAGGATATGTAGAAAAGAGCTGGTTAACTGAGAGCTATGACAATCAAGAATAAGGTATAAATGAAAGAACTTGAAGTGACTTGTACCACCACCGGTATTTGACTGGGCGAGATCCAGAACAGAACTGCTTTCCACACTCACTCTCTCCTCCTCCATCACCTCGGATTATATGTTATGAATCATCCCCAAAAGTCTCGAACTGAGGAAAACAGTTTCATACAGTTTTCACAACACAGAAAATTAGATTCATGAACATGGATTCATGTATTCATCGAATCATATCTTAACAAAACTAAATATACAGCATCTAATAATTATAACAAATACATGTATATGTTACACATGCAAAAAATCGATATTTTGGGTGCCCAAAGTCAATATGTGCATGCATCTTCTGTACCCGTTTATATCCCAAATTCAGGCTAAAAAAACAAACAAAAAATCGATATTTTTGTGTCCCAGAAGCGATCTGTTCTGGCTGTTACAGTCAGCACTACAAACTCCAGTTGTCTGACGTTTGTATCCATGACTTTTCGAATCATGGGCTCGAAGAGTCTCAGGGGTGAAGAAGTGAGACGGTGCAGGGGGCGGAAGAGAGAGGGAGGGAGAGGGGGTACAGACGAGAGAGAAGGACGGGGGAGGAGAAAAGGGGACAGAAACGAGAGAGAGAGAGAGAGAGAGAGAGAGAGAGAGAGAGAGAGAGAGCCGGGTGGAGGAGAGGGTGGGCTGAAGGAGAGAGAGGGGGAAGGGGGACAGAATGAGTGGAGGGTAAAATAGCATAAGCCAACCAATGTAAGATATTGCTTAATATTCAAAAGATAAATTTTATTTTTATATTACTTCGAGAAAGATAATTAAAACCATATAGCCACGTCGGATGTAAAAGAGTTATAAAATGCAATTATCGTTATCAGTGATACGGAGATATCACATGACATTTGGAAAGCAGATATTTTTTCACAGTGCCTTATGTTAACTGAGGTGGGACAGCCAGCATGAAGGAAAAGAGAGACAGGTGAAGATTTAAAAGGAAGCGGCTCAGGTTCAAAGGGTAGCCAAATTCCCTCAAGTATTGCCTACGAAAAAAAAAAAAAAAAAAATTGTAAGTCATACCTTCTTGCGGGGGTTTCCAGTAACTATACTAGTGATAAACAAAGAAATGTTTCTGTGAAGTAATTTATTCAATAAAGCTTTCATAACATCGTCACGAGACAGACAGACAGACAGAGAGAAAGAGAGTAAACCCACAATTTTCGGTAACACTGATTCTGCTCTTTTTCTCTGACCAATGATTGTATAAGTTTATTACTACCTGGCCAGTGTAATAACGTTACTATAATGTCTGCTTTACCTAATTCGCCGTAATAAAAAAAAAAAATCTTTAGTATCAACTATGGAAATTATAAGTGCATTGGTATAGCCTAGTGTTTGTCATTCCTTGTATGGCAGCATGGGTCTGGCGATATACAGTATAAATCTTAGCCAGAGTTATTTAACCTATACTATAATGTTAATAAATCGAGTACTGTTAATACTAGTAGTATTACACCCCTAATTGTTATAAACAAATTATTTTCAACTTTCGTATGAACAAAATTTGATCGTAGCTCGAGGAGGTTTATCTCTAGGCAACAGGCTAATAACTGCTTGTTTTTATACGCAATAACAAACCGTAACAACAATTGCTGTGACCAAGAACGCCATGAAAGGCAGTATGATGCTTACTTTAACACTCCAGTGTATAATTATAACTATTGTGATCGATATTTATTTAAGTAGCACGATTCACAGAGTATGGTATTGAAATAAGTGGCAACTCTGAGTAATCCTATCATGAGAAATTTTATCGTTTTCAAACTGAAAAACACACCCGTTTCTGTCCCCCTTTCTCCTCCCCCGTCCTTTTCTCTCGTCTGTACCCCCTCTCCCTCCCCCTTCTCTCCCTCTCTCTTCCGCCCCCTGTAACGTCTCACTTCTTCACCCCTGAGACTCTTCGAGCCCATGATTCGAAAAGTCAGGGATACAAACGTCAGACAACTGGAGTTTGTAGTGCTGACTGTAACAGCCAGAACTGTGGCCGACTGTACATACCTACTCAGTGCTAGAATGTTTTCAAAATATAGGCTCAAAACATGCTAATAATCGATATTTTATGTGTCCAAAGTCGATATGTACATGCATCTTCTGTACCCGTTTTTATCTTAAATTCAGGCTTAAAACACCCGAAAATTCGATATTTTTGGGTCCCAGGTGGTGGGAGTTTGGGTGTCATTACAGTGCTTTGACTGTAAATATCAACAGTCATTCATAGGTGGTGGGTGTGTGGGTGTCATTACAGTATTTTGATTGTAAATATCAACAGTCATTCATAGGTTGGTTGGTGTCATTAGAGTGCTTGGACTGTAAATATCAACAGTCATTCATGGGGTGGTTAGTGTGTGGATGTCATTACAGTGCATGGACTGAAAATATCAACTTCCTTCCTGGGGTGGTGGGTGTGTGGGTGTCATTACAGTGCTTGGACTGTAAATATCAACCATAATTCATGGGGTGGTGGGTGTGTGGGTGTCATTACAGTGCTTGGACTGTAAATATCAACCATAATTAATAGGGTGGTGGGTGTGGGGGTGTCATTACAGTGCTTGGACTTTAAATATCAACAGTCATTCATGGGGTGGTGGATGTGTGGGTGTCATTATAGTGCTTGAACTGTAAATATCAACAGCCATTTATAGAGTGGTGGTTGTGTGGCTGTCATTACAGTGCTTGGACTATAAATATCAACAGTCAATCATGGGGTGGTGGGTGTGTGGGTGTCATTACAGTGCTTGGACTGTAAATATCAACGGTCATTTATGGAGTTGTGGGTGTGTGGGTGTCATTACAGTGCTTGGACTGTAAATATCAACAGTCATTCATGGAGTGGTGGGTGTGTGGGTGTCATTACAGTGTTTTGACTATAAATATTAACAGTCATTTATTGGGTGGTGGGTGTCATTAGAGTGATTGGACTGTAAATATCAACAGTCATTCATGGGGTGGTTGGTGTGGGGCGTCATTACAGTTCTTGGACTGTAAATATCAACCATAATTCATTGGGTTTTGGGTGTGGGGGTGTCATTACAGTACTTTGACTGTAACTATAAACAGTCATTCATGGGGTGGTGGGTGTGTGGGTGTCATTACAATGCTTGGACTGTAAATATCAACAGTCATTTATGAGGTGGTGGGGGTGTGGGTGTCATTACAGTGTTTTGACTGTAAATATTAACAGTCATTAATAGGGTGGTGGGTGTCATTAGAGTGCTTGGACTGTAAATATCAACAGTTATTCATGGGGTTTTTGGGTGTTTAGGTGTCTATGCAGTGCTTGGACTGTAAATATCAACAGTCATTCATGGGGTGGTGGGTGTGTGGGTATCATTACAGTGTTTTAACTGTAAATATCAACAGTCATTTATAAGGTGGTGGGTGTCATTAGAGTGCTTGGATTGTAAATATCAACAGTTATTCATGGGGTGGTGGGTGTGTTTGTGTCATGACAGTGCTTGGACTGTAAATATCAACAGTCAATCATGGGGTGGTGGGTGTGTGGGTGTCATTACAGTTCTTGGACTGTAAATATCAACCATCATTCATTTAGTGGTGAGTGTGTGGTGGTCATTACAGAGGTTGGACTGAAAATATCAACAGTCATTAATGTGGTGGAGGGTGTGTGGGTTTCATTACAGTTCTTGGACTGTAAATATCAACCATCATTCATTGGGTGGTGGGTGTGTGGTTGACATTACAGTGCTTGGACTGTAAATATTAACAGTCATTCATATGATGGTGGGTGTGCTGATGTCATTACAGTGTTTGGACTGAAAATATCAACAGTCATTCATGGAGTGGTAGGTGTGTGGGTGTCATTACAATGCTTGGATTATAAATATCAACCTTCATTTATGGGGTTGGGGGTGTATGGGTGTCATTACAGTGTTTCGACTGTAAATATCAACAGTCATTCATAGGGTGGTGGGTGTGTGAGTGTTATTACAGAGCTTGGACTGTAAATATCAACAGTCATTAATGGAGTGGTGGGTATGTGGGTGTCATTACAGTGCTTGGACTGTAAATATCAACAGTCAATCATCGGGTGGTCCATGTGTGGGTGTCATTACAGTGCTTGGACTGTAAATATCAACTGTCATTTATGGGGTGGTGGGTGTATGTGTGTCATTACAGTGTTTTAACTATAAATATCAACATTCATTTATTTGGTAATGGGTATTATTAGAGTGCTTGGACTGTAAATATCAACAGTCATTCATGGGGTGGTGCGTGTGTGGGTGTCATGACAGTGTTTGAACTGTAAATATCAACAGCCATTTATAGAGTGGTGGTTGTGTGGCTGTCATTACAGTGCTTGGACTATAAATATCAACAGTCAATCATGGGGTGGTGGGTGTGTGAGTGTCATTACAGTGCTTGGACTGTAAATATCAACGGTCATTTATGGAGTTGTGGGTGTGTGGGTGTCATTACAGTGCTTGGACTGTAAATATCAACAGTCATTAATGGAGTGGTGGGTGTGTGGGTGTCATTACAGTGCTTGGACTGTAAATATCAACATTCAATCATCTGGTGGTCCATGTGTGGGTGTCATTACAGTGCTTGGACTGTAAATATCAACTGTGATTTATGGGGTGGTGGGTGTATGGGTGTCATTACAGTGTTTTAACTATAAATATCAACATTCATTTTTAAGGTGGTGGGTGTCATTAAAGTGCTTGGACTGTAAATATTAAAAGTCATTCATGGAGTGGTGGGTGTGTTGGTGTCATAACAGTGCTTGGACTGTAAATATCAACAGTCATTCATGGGGTGATGGGTGTGTGGGTGTCATTACAGTGCTTGAACTTTAAATATCAACAGTCATTCATGGGGTTGTGGGTGTTTGGGTGTCTATGCAGTGCTTGGACTGTAAATATCAACAGTCTATAATGTAATTGTGGGTGTCATTAGAGTGTTTGGATTGTAAATATGAACCATAATTCATGGGGTGGTGGGTGTGGGGATGTCATTACAGTGCTTTGATTGTAAATATGAACCATAATTAATGGGGTGGTGGGAGTGGGGATGTCATTACAGTGCTTTGACTGTAAATATCAACAGTCATTCATGGGGTGGTGGGTGTGAGGGTATCATTACAGTACTTAGACTGTAAATATCAAGTCATTCTTTGAGTCGTGGGTGTGTGTGTGTCATTAGTGCTTGGACTGTAAATATCAACAGTCATTCATGGGGTTGTGGGTGGCATTACAGTGCTTGGACTCTAAATATCAATAGTAATTCATAGGGTGATGGGAGTGTGGTTGTCATTACAGTGCTTGGACTGTAAATATCAACAGTCATTTATTGGGTGGTGGGTGTGTGGGTATCATTGCAGTCCTTGGACTGTAAATATCAACCATCATTCATTGGGTGGTGGGTGTGTGGGTGACATTACAGTGCTTGGGCTGTAAATATTAACAGTCATTCATGGGGTGGTGGGTGTGTGGATGTCATTACAGTGCTTGGACTGAAAATATCAACAGTCATTTATGGGGTGGTTGGTGTGTGGGTGTCATTACAGTGCTTGGACTGTAAATATCAAAAGTTTTTCTTGGGGTGGTGGGTGTGTAAGTGTCATTACAGAGCTTGGACTGTAAATATCAACAGTCATTTATGGGGTGGTGGGTGTGTGGGTGTCATTAAAGTGCTTGGACAGTAAATATCAAAAGTCATTCTTGGGGTGGTGGGTGTGTGGGTGTCATTACAGTGCTTAGAATGTAAATATCAACGGTCATTCATGGGTTGGTGGGTGTGTGGGTGTCATTACAGTGTTTTGATTTTAAATATCAACAGTCATTCATAAGGTGGTGGGTGTCATTAGAGTGCTTGGACTGTAAATATCAACAGTCATTCATGGGGTGGTTGGTGTGGGGCGTCATTACAGTTCTTAAACTGTAAATATCAACCATAATTCATTGGGTTGTGGGTGTGGGGGTGTCATTACAGTACTTTGACTGTAACTATAAACAGTCATTCATGGGGTGGTGGGTGTGTGGGTGTCATTACAATGCTTGGACTGTAAATATCAACAGTCATTTATGAGGTGGTGGGGGTGTGGGTGTCATTACAGTGTTTTGACTGTATATATTAACAGTCATTCATAGGGTGGTGGGTGTCATTAGAGTGCTTGGACTGTAAATATCAACAGTTATTCATGGGGTTTTTGGGTGTTTAGGTGTCTATGCAGTGCTTGGACTGTAAATATCAACAGTCATTCATGGGGTTGTGGGTGTGTGGGTATCATTACAGTGTTTTAACTGTAAATATCAACAGTCATTTATAAGGTGGTGGGTGTCATTAGAGTGCTTGGATTGTAAATATCAACAGTTATTCATGGGGTGGTGGGTGTGTTTATGTCATGACAGTGCTTGGACTGTAAATATCAACAGTCAATCATGGGGTGGTGGGTGTGTGGGTGTCATTACAGTTCTTGGACTGTAAATATCAACCATCATTCATTGGGTGGTGAGTGTGTGGTGGTCATTACAGAGGTTGGACTGAAAATATCAACAGTCATTAATGTGGTGGTGGGTGTGTGGGTTTCATTACAGTTCTTGGACTGTAAATATCAACCATCATTCATTGGGTGGTGGGTGTGTGGTTGACATTACAGTGCTTGGACTGTAAATATTAACAGTCATTCATATGATGGTGGGTGTGCTGATGTCATTACAGTGTTTGGACTGAAAATATCAACAGTCATTCATGGAGTGGTAGGTGTGTGGGTGTCATTACAATGCTTGGATTATAAATATCAACCTTCATTTATGGGGTGGTGGGTGTATGGGTGTCATTACAGTGTTTGGACTGTAAATATCAACAGTCATTCATAGGGTGGTGGGTGTGTGAGTGTTATTACAGAGCTTGGACTGTAAATATCAACAATAATTCATTAGGTGGTGGGTGTGTGGGTGTCATTACAGTACTCAGACTGTAAAAATAACCAGTCATTCATGGGGTGGTGGGTGTGTGAGTGTTATTACAGAGTTTGGACTGTAAATATCAACAGTCATTAATGGAGTGGTGGGTGTGTGAGTGTCATTACAGTGCTTGGACTGTAAATATCAACAATCAATCATCGGGTGGTCCATGTGTGGGTGTCATTACAGTGGTTGGACTGTAAATATCAACTGTCATTTATGGGGTAGTGGGTGTATGGGTGTCATTACAGTGTTTTAACTATAAATATCAACATTCATTTATAAGGTGGTGGGTGTCATTAAAGTGCTTGGACTGTAAATATTAACAGTCATTCATGGAGTGGTGGGTGTGTGGGTGTCATGACAGTGTTTGGACTGTAAATATCATCAGTCATTTATGGGGTGGTGAGTGTGTGGGTTTCATTACAGTTCTTGGACTGTAAACATCAACAGTCATTCATAGGGTGGTGGGTGTGTGGGTGATATTACAGTGCTTGTACTGTAAATATTTACAGTCATTCATGGGGTGGTGGGTGTGTAGGTGTCATTATAGTACTTGGACTGTAAATATCAACAGTCATTCATGGGGTGGTGGGTGTGTGGGTGTCATTACATTGCTTGGACTATAAATATCAAGTCATTCATTGAGTAGTGGGTGTGTGTGTGTCATTAGTGCTTGGACTGTAAATATCAACAGTCATTCATGGGGTGGTGGGTGGCATTACAGTGCTTGGACTGTAAATATCAACAGTCATTCATAGAGTGGTGGGTGTGTGAGTGTCATTACAGAGCTTGGACTGAAAATATCAACAGTCATTTATTGGATGGTGGGTGTGTGGGTATCATTACAGTCCTTGAACTGTAAATATCAACTATCATTCATTGGGTAGTGGGTGTGTGGGTGACATTACAGTGCTTGGACTGTAAATATTAACAGTCATTCATGGGGTGGTACGTGGGTAGATGTCATTACAGTTCTTTGGACTGAAAATATCAACTGTCATTCATGGGGTGGTGGGTGTGTGGGTGTCATTACACTGCTTGGACTCTAAATATCAACAGTCATTCAAGAGGTTGTGGGTGTTTGGGTGTCTATGCAGTTCTTGGACTGTAAATATCAACAGTCAATAATGTAGTGTTGGGTGTGTGGGTGTCATTACAGTACTCAGACTGTAAAAATAACCAGTGATTCATGGGGTGGTGGGAGTGTGGATGTCATTACAGTGCTTGGACTGAATATATCAACAGTCATTTATAAGGTGGTGGGTGTCATTAAAGTGCTTGGACTGTAAATATTAACAGTCATTCATGGAGTGGTGGGTGTGTTGGTGTCATAACAGTGCTTGGACTGTAAATATTAACAGTCATTCATGGGGTGATGGGTGTGTGGGTGTCATTACAGTGCTTGGACTTTAAATATCAACAGTCATTCATGGGGTTGTGGGTGTTTGGGTGTCTATGCAGTGCTTGGACTGTAAATATCAACAGTCTATAATGTAATTGTGGGTGTCATTAGAGTGTTTTGATTGTAAATATGAACCATTATTCATGGGGTGGTGGGTGTGGGGATGTCATTACAGTGCTTGGATTGTAAATATGAACCATAATTATTGGGGTGGTGGGTGTGGGGATGTCATTACGGTGCTTTGACTGTAAATATCAACAGTCATTCATGGGGTGGTGGGTGTGAGGGTATCATTACAGTGCTTAGACTGTAAATATCAAGTCATTCTTTGGGTGGTGGGTGTGTGTGTGTCATTAGTGCTTGGACTGTAAATATCAACAGTCATTCATGGGGTTGTGGGTGGCATTACAGTGCTTGGACTCTAAATATCAACAGTAATTCATAGGGTGATGGGGGTGTGGTTGTCATTACAGTGCTTGGACTGTAAATATCAACAGTCATTTATTGGGTGGTGGGTGTGTGGGTATCATTGCAGTCCTTGGACTGTAAATATCAACCATCATTCATTGGGTGGTGGGTGTGTGGGTGACATTACAGTGCTTGGGTTGTAAATATTAACAGTTATTTAGGGGGTGGTAGGTGTGTAGATGTCATTACATTGCTTGGACTGAAAATAAATACTGTCATACATGGGGTGGTGGTTGTGTGGGTTTCATTACATTTCTTGGACTGTAAACATCAACAGTCATTCATAGTGTGGTGGGTGTGTGGGTGATATTACAGTGCTTGTACTGTAAATATTTACAGTCATTCATGGGGTGGTGGGTGTGTAGGTGTCATTATAGTACTTGGACTGTAAATATCAATAGTCATTCATTAGGTGGTGGGTGTTTGGGTGTCATTACATTGCTTGGACTATAAATATCAAGTCATTCATTGAGTAGTGGGTGTGTGTGTGTCATTAGTGCTTGGACTGTAAATATCAACAGTCATTCATGGGGTGGTGGGTGGCATTACAGTGCTTGGACTGTAAATATCAACAGTCATTCATAGGGTGGTGGGTGTGTGAGTGTCATTACAGAGCTTGGACTGAAAATATCAACAGTCATTTATTGGGTGGTGGGTGTGTGGGTATCATTACAGTCCTTGGACTGTAAATATCAACTATCATTCATTGGGTAGTGGGTGTGTGGGTGACTTTACAGTGCTTGGACTGTAAATATTGACAGTCATTCATGGGGTGGTAGGTGTGTAGATGTCATTACAGTTCTTTGGACTGAAAATATCAACTGTCATTCATGGGGTGGTGGTTGTGTGGGTTTCATTACAGTGCTTGGACTGAAAATAAAAACTGTCATTCATGGGGTGGTGGTTGTGTGGGTTTCTTTACAGTTCTTGGACTGTAAACATCAACAGTCATTCATAGGGTGGTGGGTGTGTGGGTGATATTACAGTGCTTGTACTGTAAATATTTACAGTCATTCATGGGGTGGTGGGTGTGTAGGTGTCATTATAGTACTTGGACTGTAAATATCAACAGTCATTCATTAGGTGGTGGGTGTTTGGGTGTCATTACATTGCTTGGACTATTAATATCAAGTCATTCATTGAGTAGTGGGTGTTTGTGTGTCATTAGTGCTTGGACTGTAAATATCAACTGTCATTCATGGGGTGGTGGGTGGCATTACAGTGCTTGGACTGTAAATATCAACAGTCATTCATAGGGTGGTGGGTGTGTGAGTGTCATTACAGAGCTTGGACTGAAAATATCAACAGTCATTTATTGGGTGGTGGGTGTGTGGGTATCATTACAGTCCTTGGACTGTAAATATCAACTATCATTCATTGGGTAGTGGGTGTGTGGGTGACATTACAGTGCTTGGACTGTAAATATTAACAGTCATTCATGGGTTGGTAGGTGTGTAGATGTCATTACAGTTCTTTGGACTGAAAATATCAACTGTCATTCATGGGGTGGTGGGTGTGTGGGTGTCATTACAGTGCTTGGACTCTAAATATCAACAGTCATTCATTGGGTTGTGGGTGTTTGGGTGTCTATGCAGTTCTTGGACTGTAAATATCAACAGTCAATCAAGTAGTGGTGGGTGTCATTAGAGTGTTTGGACTATAAATATCAACAGTCATTCATGGGGTGGTGGGTGTGTGGGTGTCATTACAGTGCTTGGATTGTAAATATGAGTCATAATTCATGGAGTGGTGGGTGTGGGGATGTCATTACAGTGCTTTGACTGTAAATATCAACAGTCATTCATGGGGTGGTGGTTGTGAGGGTATCATTACAGTGCTTAGACTGTAAATATCAAGTCATTCACAGGGTGATGGGGGTGTGGTTGTCATTACAGTGCTTGGACTGTAAATATCAACAGTCATTTATTGGGTTGTGGGTGTGTGGGTATCATTACAGTCCTTGGACTGTAAATATCAACCATCATTCATTGGGTGGTAGGTGTGTGGGTGACATTACATTGCTTGGACTGTAAATATTAACAGTCATTCACGGGGCGGTAGGTGTGTAGATGTCATTACAGTGCTTTGGACTGAAAATATCAACTGTCATTCATGGGGTGGTGGGTGTGTGGGTTTCATTACAGTTCTTGGACTGTAAATATCAACCATCATTCATTGGGTGGTGGGTGTGTGGGTGACATTACAGTGCTTGGACTGTAAATATTTACAGTCATTCATGGGATGGTTGGTGGGTAGGTGTCATTATAGTACTTGGACTCTAAATATCAATAGTCATTCATGGGGTGTTGGGTGTGTGGGTGTCATTACATTGCTTGGACTATAAATATCAAGTCATTCATTGGGTAGTGGCTGTGTGTGTGTCATTAGTGCTTGTAATGTCAATATCAACAGTCACTCATGGGGTGGTGGGTGGCATTACAGTGCTTGGACTGTAAATATCAACAGTCATTCATAGGGTGGTGGGTGTGTGAGTGTCATTACAGAGCTTGGACTGAAAATATCAACAGTCATTTATTGGGTGGTGGGTGTGTGGGTATCATTACAGTCATTGGACTGTAAATATCAACTATCATTCATTGGGTAGTGGGTGTGTGGGTGACATTACAGTGTTTGGACTGTAAATATTAACATTCATTCATGGGGTGGTAGGTGTGTAGATGTCATTACAGTGCTTTGGACTGAAAATATCAACTGTCATTCATGGGGTGGTGGGTGTGTGGGTTTCATTACAGTTCTTGGACTGTAAATATCAACCATCATTCATTGGGTGGTGGGTGTGTGGGTGACATTTCAGTGCTTGGACTGTAAATATTAACAGTCATTCATGGGGTGGTGGGTGTGTGGATGTCATTAAAGTGCTTGGACTGAAAATATCAACAGTCATTTATTGGGTGGTGGGTGTGTGGGTATCATTACAGTGCTTGGACTTTAAATATCAACCGTCATTTATGGGGTGGTGGGTGTGTGGGTGTCATTACAGTGCTTGGACTGTAAATATCAACAGTCATTCATATGGTGGTGGGTGTGTGAGTGTCATTACAGTACTTGGACTGTAAATATCAACAGTCATTAATTGGGTGGTGGGTGTGTGGGTGTCATTATAGTGATTGGACTGTAAATATCAACAGTCAATCATTGGGTGGTGGGTGTGTGGGTAACATTTCAGTGCTTGAACTGTAAATATTAACAGTCATTCATGGGGTGGTGGGTGTGTGGATGTCATTAAAGTGCTTGGACTGAAAATATCAACAGTCATTTATTGGGTGGTGGGTGTGTGGGTATCATTACAGTGCATGGACTTTAAATATCAACCGTCATTTATGGGGTGGTGGGTGTGTGGGTGTCATTACAGTGCTTGGACTGTAAATATCAACAGTCATTCATATGGTGGTGGGTGTGTGAGTGTCATTACAGTACTTGGACTGTAAATATCAACAGTCATTAATTGGGTGGTGGGTGTGTGGGTGTCATTATAGTGATTGGACTGTAAATATCAACAGTCAATCATTGGGTGTTGGGTGTGTGAGTGTCATTACAGAGCTTGGACTGAAAATATCTTAGAGTCATTTATAAGGTGGTGGGTGTATGAGTGTCATTACAGTGTTTTAACTATAAATATTAACATTCATTTATTGGGTGGTGGGTGTCATGACATTGCTTGGACTGTAAATATCAAAAGTCATTCTTGGGGTGGTGTGTGTGTGGGTGTCATTACAGTGCTTAGACTGAAAATATCAACAGTCATTTATGGGGTGGTGGGTGTCATTAGAGTGCTTGGACTGTAAATTTCAACAGTCATTCATGGGGTGGTGGATGTGTGGGTGTCATTACACTGCTTGGACTGTAAATATCAACAGTAATTTATAGGGTGATGGGTGTGTGGGTGTCATTACAGTGCTTAGACTGTAAATATCAACAGTTATTTTTTGGGTGGTGGGTGTGTGGGTATCATTACAGTCCTTGGACTGTAAATATCAACCATCATTCATTGGGTGGTGGGTGTGTGGGTGACATTACAGTGCTTGGACTGTAAATATTAATAGTCATTCATGGGGTGGTAGGTGTGTAGATGTCATTACAGTGCTTAGACTGAAAATATGAACTGTCATTCATGGAGTTGTGGGTGTGGGGTTGTCATTACATTGCTAGGACTGTAAATATCAAGTCATTCATTGGGTGGTGGGTGTTTGTGTGTCATTAGTGCTTGGACTGTAGATATCAACAGTCATTCATGGGGTGGTGGATGGCATTACAGTGCTTGGACTCTAAATATCAACAGTAATTCATAGGGTGATGGGTATGAGGGTGTCATTACAGTGCTTGGACTGAAAATATCAGCAGTCATTTATTAAGTGGTGGGTGTGTGGGTGACATTACAGTGCTTGGACTGTAAATATCAACAGTCATTCATGGGGTGGTGCAGTTGTGGGTATCATGACAGTGCTTGGACTGTAAATATCAACAGTCATTCATAGGGTGGTGCAGTTGTGGGTGTCATGACAGTGCTTGGACTGTAAATATCAACAGTCATTAATTAGGTGGTGAGTGTGTGGGTGTCTTTACAGTGCTCAGACTGTAAATACTAACAGTCATTCATGGTGTGGTGGGTGTGTGGATGTAAATAAAGTGCTTGGACTGAAAATATCAATAGCCATTCATGGGGTGGGGGTGTATGGGTGTCATTACAGGGCTTGGACCATAAAAAGCAACCGTCATTTATGGGGTGATGGGAATGTGGGTGTCATTACAGTGCTTGGACTGTAAATATCAACAGTCATTCGTAGGGTGGTGGGTGTGTGAGTGTCATTACAGTGCCTGGACTGTAAATATCAACAGTCATTCATTAGGTGGTGGGTGTGTATGTGTCATTAATGTGCTTGGACTGTAAATATCAAAAGTCATTCTTGGGGTAGCGGGTGTGTGGGTGTCATTACAGTACTTAGAATGTATATATCAACAGCTATTTATGGAGTGGTAGGTGTCATTAGAGAGCTTGGACTGTAAATTTGAACAGTCATTCATGGATTGCTGGGTGTGTTGGTGTCATTACAGTGCTTGAACTGTAAATAACAACAATAATTATTAGGGTGGTGGGTGTTAGGGTGTTATTACAGTGCTTGGACTGTAAATATCAAGTCATTTATGGGGTGGTGGGTGTGTGTGTGTCATTAGTGCTTGAACTGTAAAAATCAACAGTCATTCATGGGGTATTGGGTGGCATTACAGTGCTTGGACTCTAAATATCAACAGTCATTCATGGGGTGGTGGGTGTATGAGTGTCATTACAGTGTTTTAACTATAAACATCAACATTCATTTATTGGGTGGTGGGTGTCACGATAGTGCTTGGACTGTAAATATCAAAAGCCATTCTTGGGGTGGTGGGTGTGTGGGTGTCATTACAGTGCTTAGACTAAAATTATCAACTGTCATTTATAGGGTGGTGGGTGTCATTAGAGTGCTTTGACTGTAAATTTCAACAGTCATTCATGGGGTGGTGGATGTGTGGGTGGCATTAAACTGCTTGGACTGTAAATATCAACAGTAATTCATAGGGTGATGGGTGTGTGGGTGTCATTACAGTGCTTGGACTGTAAATATCAACAGTTATTTGTTGGGTGGTGGGTGTGTGGGTATCATTACAGTCCTTGGACTGTAAATATCAACCATCATTCATTGGGTGGTGGGTGTGTGGGTGACATTACAGTGTTTGGACTGTAAATATAAACAGTCATTCATGGGGTGGTAGGTGTGTAATTGTCATTACAGTGCTTGCACTGAAAATATCAACTGTCATTCATGGGGTGGTGTGTGTGTGGATTTCATTACAGTTCTTGGACTGTAAATATCAACCATCATTCATTGGGTGGTGGGTGTGTGGGTGACATTACAGAGCTTGGACTGTAAATATTAACATTCATTCATGGGATGGTGGGTGTGTAGGTGTCATTAGAGTGCTTGGACTGTAAATATCAACAGTCATTCATGGGGTGGTTGGTGTGGGGTTGTCATTACATTGCTTGGACTGTAAATATCAAGTCATTCATTGGGTGGTGGGTGTGTTTGTGTCATTAATGCTTGGACTGTAAATATTAACAGTCATTCATGGGGTTGTGGATGGCATTACAGTGCTTGGACTCTAAATATCAACAGTAATTCATTGGGTGATAGGTATGAGGGTGTCATTACAGTGCTTGGACTGTAAATATCAACAGTTATATATTAAGTGGTGGATGTGTGGGTATCATTACAGTCCTTGGACTGTAAATATCAACCATTATTCATTGGGTGGTGGGTGTGTGGGTAACATTACAGTGCTTGGACTGTAAATATTAACAGTCATTCATGGGATGGTAGGTGTGTAGATGTCATTACAGTGCTTGGACTGAATATATCAACTGCCATTCATGGGGTGATGGGTGTGTGTGTTTCATTACAGTTCTTGGACTGTAAATATCAACCATCATTCATTGAGTGGTGGGTGTGTGGGTGACATTACAGTGCTTGGACTGTAAATATTAACAGTCATTCAAGGGGTAGTGGGTGTGTGGATGTCATTAAAGTGCTTGGACTGAAAATAGCAACAGTCTTTCATGGGGTGGTAGGTGTGTGAGTGTCATTACAGTGCTTGGACTTTAAATATCAACCTCTATTTATGGGGTGGTGGGTGTGTGGGTGTCATTACAGTGCTTGGACTGCAAATATCAACAGTCAATCATGGGGTGGGCGGTGTGTTAATGTCATTACAGTGCTTGGAGTGTAAATATCAACAGTCATTCATGGGGTGGTGGGCGTATGGGTGTCATTACAGTGTTTTAACTATAAATATCAACATTCATTTATTGGGTGGTGGGTGTCATGACAGTGCTTGGACTGTAAATATCAACAGTCATTCATGGGATGGTGCGGTTGTTGGTGTCATGACAGTGCTTGGACTCTAAATATCAACAGTCATTCATTAGGTGGTGAGTGTGTGGGTGTCATTACAGTTCTTGGACTGTAAATATCAACCATCAATCATTAGATGGTGGGTGTGTGGGGGTCATTACAGTGCTCAGACTGTAAATACTAACAGTCATTCATGGTGTGGTGGGTGTGTAGATGTAATTACAGTGCTTGGACTGAAAATATCAACCGTCATTTATGGGGTGGTGGGAATGTGGGTGTTATTACAGTGCTTGGACAGGAAATATCAACAGTCATTCATAGGGTGGTGGGTGTGTGAGTGTTATTACAGTGTTTTGATTGTAAATATCAACAGTCATTCATAGGGTGGTGGGTGTCATTAGAGTGTTTGGACTATAAATATCAACAGTCATTCATGGGTTGGTGGGTGTGTGGGTGTCATTACATTGATTGGACTGTAAATATTAAGTCATTCATTGGGTGGTGGGTGTGTGTGTCATTAGTGCTTGGACTGTAAATATCAACAGTCATTTATGGGGTGATGGTTGGCATTACAGTGATTGGACTCTAAATATCAACAGTCATTCATAGGGTGATGGGTGTGTGGGTGTCATTACAGTGCTTGGACTGTAAATATTAACAGTCATTCATGGGGTTGTGGGTGTTTGGGTGTCTACGCATTGCTTGGACTGTAAATATCAACAGTCAATCATGGGATAATGGGTGTGTGGGTGTCATTACAGTGCTTGGACTGTAAATATCAACAGTCATTCATGGGGTAGTGGGTGTGCGGGTGTCATTACAGTGTTTTGACTGTAAATATTAACAGTCATTCAAAGCATGGTGGTGGGTGTCATTAGAGTGCTTGGACTGTAAATATCAACAGTCATTCATAGGGTGGTGGGTGTGTGAGTTTCATTACAGAGCTTGGACTGTAAATATCAATAGTCATTCATGGTGAGGTTGGTGTGTGGGTGTCATTACAGTGCATGGACTGAAAATATCAACAGACATTCATGGGGTGTTGGGTGTGTGAGTGTCATTACAGTGCTTGTACTGTAAATATTAACTGTCATTTATGGGGTGGTGGGTGTGTAGGTGTCATTACAGTCTTTAGACTGTAAATATCAAAAGTCATTCTTGGGGTGGTGAGTGTGTGGGTGTCATTACAGTGCTCAGACTGTAATTATTAACAGTCATTCATGGGGTGGTTAGTGTGTGGGTGTCATTACAGTGCTTAGACTGTAAATTTCAACAGTCATTTATAGGGTGGTGGGTGTGTGGCTGTCATTACATTGCTTGGACTGTAAATATCAACAGTCAATCATGGGGTGGTGAGTGTTTGGGTGTCATTACAGTGCTTTGACTCTAAACATCAACAGTCATTCATAGGTGGTGGGTGTGTGGGTGTCATTACAGTGTTTTGATTGTAAATATCAACAGTCATTCAATGGTTGGTTGGTGTCATTAGAGTGCTTGGACTGTAAATATCAACAGTCATTTATGGGGTGGTGGGTGTGTGGATGTCATTACAGTGAATGGACTGAAAATATCAACTGTCATTCCTCGTGTGGTGGGTGTGTGGGTGTCATTACAGTGCTTGGACTGGAAACATCAACCGTGATTTATGGGTTGGTGGGTGTGTGGGTGTCATTACAGTGCTTAAACTGTAAATATCAACCATAATTAATGGGGTGGTGGGTGTGGGGGTGGTGTGGGGGTGTCATTACAGTGGTTGGCCTTTAAATATCAACAGTCATTCATGGGGTGGTGGATGTGTGGGTGTCATTATAGTGCTTGAACTGTAAATATCAACAGTCATTCATGGGGTGGTGGGTGTGTGGGTGTCATTACAGTGCTTGGACTGTAAATTTAAAAAGTCATTCTTGAGGTGGTTGGTGTGTAGGTGTCATTACAGTGCATAGACTGTAAATATCAACAGATATTTATGGAGTGGTGGTTGTGTGGCTGTCATTACAGTGCTTGGACTGTAAATATCAACAGTCAATCATGGGGTGGTGGGTGTGTGCGTGTCATTTCAGTGCTTAGACTGTAAATATCAACAGTCATTCATGAAGTGGTGGGTGTATGGGTGTCATTACAGTGCTTGGACTGTAAATATCAACAGTCATTCAAGAAGTGGTGGGTGTGTGGGTGTCATTACAGAGCTTGGACTGTAAATATCAACAGTCATTTATAGGGTGGTGTGTGTGTGAGTGTAATTACAGAGCTTGGACTGTAAATATCAACAGTCATTTATGGGGTGGTTGGTGTGTCGGTGTCATTACAGTGCTTGGACTGTAAATATCAAAAGTCATTCTTGGGGTGGTGGTTGTGTGGGTGTCATTACAGTGCTTTGACTTTAAATATCAACAGTCATTCATGGGGTGGTGGATGTGTGGACGTCATTATAGTGCTTGAACTGTAAATATCAACAGTCATTCATAGGGTGGTGGGTGTGTGGGTTTCATTACAGTGCTTGGACTGTAAATATAAAAAGTCATTCTCGGGGTGGTGGGTGTGTGGGTGTCATTACAGTGCTTAGACTGTAAATTTCAACAGTCATTTATGGGGTGGTGGGTGTGTGGCTGTCATTACAGTGCTTTGACTGTAAATATCAAGAGTCATTCATATGTGGTGGGTGTGTGTGTGTCATCACAGTGTTTTAATTGTAAATATTAACAGTCATTTATAGGTTGGTTGGTGTCATTAGATTGCTTGGACTGTAAATATCAACAGTCATTCACGAGGTGGTGGGTGTGTGGTTGTCATTACAGTGCATGGACTGAAAATATCAACTGTCATTCCTGGGATGTTGGGTGTGAGGGTGTCATTACAATGCTTGGACTGTAAATATCAACCGTGATTTATGGGTTGGTGGGTGCGTGGGTGCCATTACAGTGCTTAGACTGTAAATATCAACATAAATTTATGGGGTGTTAGTTGTGTGGCTGTCATTACAGTGCTTGGACTGTAAATATTAACAGTCGTTCATGGGGTGGTGGGTGTGTGGGTGTCATTACATTGCTTAGACTGTAAACATTAACAGTCATTAATGGGGTGTTGGGTGTGTGAGTGTCATTACAGTGCTTGGACTGTTAATATTAACTGTCATTTATGGTGTGGTGGGTGTGTAGGTGTCATTATAGTGTTTGGACTGTAAATATCAAAAGTCATTCTTGAGGTGGTGAGTGTGTGGGTGTCATTACAGTGCTTAGACTGTAAATTTCAACAGTCATTTATGGGGTGGTGGGTGTGTGGCTGTCATTACAGTGCTTGGACTGTAAATATCAACAGTCAATCATGGGGTGGTTGGTGTTTGGGTGTCAATACAGTGCTTTGACTGTAAACATCAACAGTCATTCATAGGTGGTGGGTGTGTGAGTGTCATTACAGTGTTTTGATTGTAAATATCAACAGTCATTCATAGGTTGGTTGGTGTCATTAGAGTGCTTGGACTGTAAATATCAACAGTCATTCATGGGGTGGTGGGTGTGTGGATGTCATTACAGTGCATAGACTGAAAATATCAACTGTCATTCCTGGGGTGGTGGGTGTGTGGTTGTCATTACAGTAATTGGACTGTAAATATCAACCATAATTTATGGGGTGGTAGGTGTGTAGGTGTCATTACAGTGCTTGGACTGTAAATATCAACCATAATTAATGGGGTGGTGGGTGTGGGGGTGTCATTACATTGCTTGGAATTTAAATATCAACAGTCATTCATGGGGTGGTGGATGTGTGGGTGTCATTATAGTGCTTGAACTCTAAATATCATCAGTCATTCATGGGGTGGTGGGTGTGTGGGTTTCATTACAGTGATTGGACTGTAAATATCAACAGTCAATCATGGGGTGGTGGGTGTGTGGGTGTCATTACAGTGCTTGGACTGTCAATATCAACAGTCATTTATGGAGTGGTGGGTGTGTAGGTGTCATTACAATGCTTGGACTGTAAATATCAACAGTATTTCATGGGGTGGTGGGTGTGTAGGTGTCATTACAGTGCTAAGACTGTAAACATATTAACAGTCATTTATTGGGTGGTTGGTGTGTGGGTGTCATTACAGAGCTTGGACTGTAAATATCAACAGTCATTCATAAGGTGGTTTGTGTGTGAGTGTAATTACAGAGCTTGGACTGTAAATATCAACAGTCATTTATGGGGTGGTTGGTGTGTCGGTGTCATTACAGTGCTTGGACTATGATATCAAAATTCATTCTTGGGGTGGAGAGTGTGTGGGTGTCATTACAGTGCTTGGACTTTAAATATCAACAGTCATTCATGGGGTGGTGGATGTGTGGATGTCATTATAGTGCTTGAACTGTAAATATCAACAGTCATTCATGGGGTGGTTGGTGTGTGGGTGTCATTACAGTGCTTGGACTGTAAATATAAAAAGTCATTCTTGGGGTGGTGGGTGTGTGGGTGTCATTACAGTGCGTGGACTGTAAATATCAACCGTCATTTATGGGTTTGGTGAGTGTGTGGGTGTCATTACAGAGCTTGGACTGTAAATATCAACAGTCATTCATTGGGTGGTGGGTGTGTGGGTGTCATTACAGTGCTTAGACTGTAAACATTAACAGTCATTTATTGGGTGGTGGGTGTGTTGGTGTCATTACAGAGCTTGGTCTGTAAATATCAACAGTCATTCATTGGGTGGTAGGTGTGTGAGTGTCATTACAGAGCTTTGACGGTAAATATCAACAGTCATTCATGGGGTGGTTGGTGTGTAGGTGCCATTACAGTGCTTGGACTGTAAATATTAAAAGTCACCCTTGGGGTGGTGGGTTTGTGGGTGTCATTACAGTGATTAGACTGTAAATATCAACAGTCATTTATAGGGTGGTGGGTGTGTGGCTGTCATTACAGTGCTTAGACAGTAAATATAAACAGTCAATCATGGGGTGGTGGGTGTGTGGGTGTCATAACAGTGCTTGGACTGAAAATATCAACAGTCATTCATGGGGTGTTGGGTGTGTGAGTGTCATTACAGTGCTTGGAGTGTAAATATTAACTGTCATTTATGGGGTGGTGGGTGTGTAGGTGTCATTACAGTGTTTGGACTGTACATATCAAAAGTCATTCTCGGGGTGGTGAGAGTGTGGGTGTCATTACAGTGCTCAGACTGTAATTATTAACAGTCATTCATGGGGTGGTGGGTGTGTTGGTGTCATTACAGTGCTTAGACTGTAAATTTCAACAGTCATTTATGGGGTGGTGGGTGTGTGACTGTCATTACAGTGCTTGGACTGTAAATATCAACCATCAATCATGGGGTGGTGGGTGTTTGGGTGTCATTACTGTGCTTTGACTTAAAATTTCAACAGTCATTCATAGGTGGTGGGTGTGTGGGTGTCATTACAGTGTTTTGATTGTAAATATCAATAGTCATTCATAGGTTGGTTGTTGTCATTAGAGTGCTTGGACTGTAAATATCAACAGTCATTCATGGGGTGGTGGGTGTGTGGATGTCACAACAGTGCATGGACTGAAAATATCAACTGTCATTCCTTGGGTGGTGGGTGTGTGGGTGTCATTACAGTGCTTGGACTGTAAATATCAACCATAATTAATAGGGTGGTGGGTGTGGGGTGTCATTACAGTGCTTGTACTTTAAATATCAACAGTCATTAATGGGGTGGTTGATGTGTGGGTGTCATTATAGTGCTTGAACTGTAAATATCAAGAGTCATTCATGGGGTGGTGGGTGTGTTGGTGTCATTACAGTGCTTGGACTGTAAATATAAAAAGTCATTCTTGGGGTGATGGGTGTGTGGGTGTCATTACAGAGCTTGGACTGTAAATATCAACAGCCATTTATGGAGTTTTGGTTGTGTAGTTGTCATTACAGTGCTTGGACTGTAAATATCAACAGTCAATCATGGGGTGGTGGGTGTGTGGGTGTCATTACAGTGCTTGGACTGTAAATATTAACAGTAATTTATGGAGTGGTGGGTGTGTGGGTGTCATTACAGTGCTTGGACTGTAAATATCAACAGTCATTCATGGGGTGGTGGGTTTGTAGGTATCATTACAGTGCTTAGACTGTAAACATATTAATAGTCATTTATTGGGTGGTGGGTGTGTGGGTGTCATTACAGAGCTTGGACTGTAAATATCAACAGTCATTCATAGGGTGGTGTGTGTGTGAGTGTAATTACAGAGCTTAGACTGTAAATATCAACAGTCATTTATAGGGTGGAGGGTGTGTGGCTGTCATTACAGTGCTTGGACTGTAAATATCAACAGTCAATCATGGGGTGGTGGGTTTGTGGGTGTCATTACAGTGCTTGGACTTAAAATATTATCAGTCGTTCATGGGGTGTTGGGTGTGTGAGTGTCATTACAGTGCTTGGACTGTAAATATCAACAGTCATTTATGGGGTGGTGGGTGTGTAGGTGTCATTACAGTGTTTGGACTGTAAATATTAAAAGTCATTCTTGGGGTGGTGAGTGTGTGGGTGTCATTACAGTGCTCAGACTGTAATTATTAACAGTCATTCATGGGGTGGTGGGTGTGTGGGTGTCGTTAAATTGTTTAGACTGTAAATTTCAACAGTCATTTATGGGGGGGGGGGGGTGTGGCTGTCATTACAGTGCTTGGACTGTAAATATCATCAGTCAATAATGGGGTGGTGAGAGTTTGGGTGTCATTACAGTGCTTTAACTGTAAATATCAACAGTCATACATAGGTGGTGGATGTGTGGGTGTCATTACAGTGTTTTGATTGTAAATATCAACAGTCATTTATAGGTTGGTTGGTGTCATTAGAGTGCTTGGACTGTAAATATCAACAGTCATTCATGGGGTGGTTAGTGTGTGGATGTCATTACAGTGCATGGACTGAAAATATCAACTGTCCTTCCTGGGGTGGTGGGTGTGTGGGTGTCATTACAGTGCTTGGACTGTAAATATCAACAGTGATTTATTGGGTGGTGGGTGTGTGGGTGTCATTACAGTGCTTGGACTGTAAATATCAACCATAATTAATTGGGTGGTGGGTGTGGGGGTGTCATTACAGTGCTTGGACTTTAAATATCAACAGTCATTCATGGGGTGGTGGATGTGTGGGTGTCATTATAGTGCTTGAACTGTAAATATCAACAGTCATTCATGGGGTGGTGGGTGTGTGGGTGTCATTACAGTGCTTGGACTGTAAATATAAAAAGTCATTCTTGGGGTGGTGGGTGTGTGGGGTTCATTACAGTGCTTAGACTGTAAATATCAACAGTCATTTATGGGGTGGTGGCTGTGTGGGTGTCATTACAGTGCTTTGACTGTAAATATCAACAGTCATTTATGGGGTGGTGTGTGTGTGACTGTCATTACAGTGCTTGGACTGTAAATATCAACAGTCAATCATGGGGTGGTAGGTGTTTGGGTGTCATTAAAGTGCTTTGACTGTAAATATCAACAGTCATTCATAGGAGGTGGGTGTGTGGGTGTAATTACAGTGTTTTGATTGTAAATATCAACAGTCATTCATAGGTTGGTTTATGTCATTAGAGTGCTTGGACTGTAAATATATACAGTCATTTATAGGGTGCTGGGTATGTGGGCGACATTACAGTGTTTGGACTATAAATATCAACCAAAATTCAAGGGGTGGTGGGTTTGCGGGTGTCATTACATTGCTTTGACTGTAAATATCAACAGTCATTCCTGGGGTGGTGGGTGTGAGAGTGTCATTACAGTGCTTAGACTGTAATTATCAACAGTCATTCATGGGGTAGTGGGTGTGTGGGTGTCATTATAGTGCTTGGACTGTAAATATCAACAGTCACCCATGGGGTGGTGGGTGTGTGTGTGTCATTAGTGCTTGGACTGTAAATATCAACAGTCATTTATGGGATGGTGGGTGGCATTACAGTGCTTGGACTCTAAATATCAACAGTCACTCATAGAGTGGTGGGTGTGTGAGTGTCATTCCAGAGCTTGGACTATAAATATCAACAGTCATTCATGGGGTTGTGTGTGTTTGGGTGTCTATGCAGTGCTTGGACTGCAAATATCAACAGTCAATCATGGGGTGGGTGGTGTGTGGGTTTCATTACAGTGTTTGGACTGTAAATATCAACAGTCATTCATTGGGTGGTGGGTGTGTGGGTGTCATTACAATGTTTTAATTGTAAATATCAACAGTCATTCATAGGGTGGTAGGTGTCATTACAGTTACTGGACTGTAAATATCAACAGTCATTCATAGGGTGGAGGGTGTGTGAGTGTCATTACAGAGCTTGGACTGTAAATATCAACAGTCATTCAGGGGGTGGTGGGTGTGTGGGTGTCATTACAGTGCTTAGACTGTAAATATTAACAGTCATTTATTGGGTGGTGGGTGTGTGGGTGTCATTACAGTGCTTGGACTGTAAATATCAACAGTCAATCATGGGGTAGTCGTTGTGTGGGTGTCATTACAGTGCTGGGACTGTAAATATCAACAGTCATTCATGGGGTGGTGGGTGTGTGGGTGTTATTACAGTGTTTTAACTATAAATATCAACATTCATTTATTGGGTGGTGGGTGTCATTAGACTGCTTGGACTGTAAATATCAACAGTCAATCATGGGGTGGTCGGTGTGTGGGTGTCATTACAGTGCTGGGACTATAAATATTAACCATTATTTATGGGGTGGTGGGTGTGTGGGTGTCATTACAGTGCATGGACTGTAAATATCAACAGTCATTCATAGAGTGGTGGGTGTGTAAGTGTCATTACAGAGCTTGGACTGTAAATATCAACAGTCATTAATGGGGTGGTTGGTGTGTAGGTGTCATTAGAGTTATTGGAATGTGAATATCAAAAGTCATTCTTGGGATGGTGGGTGTGTGGGTGTCATTAGAGTGCTTAAACTGTAAATATCAACAAATATTTATGGGGTGGTGGGTGTCATTAGAGTGCTTGGACTGTAAATATCAACAGTCATTCATGGAGTGGTGGGTGTGTGGGTGTCATTTTAGTGCTTGGACTGTAAATATCAACAGTCATTTGTGGGGTGGTGGGTGTGTGGGTGTCATTACATTGCTTGTGCTGTGAATATCAAGTCATTAATTGGGTGGTGGGTGTGTGTGTGTCATTAGTGCTTGGACGGTAAATATCAACAGTCATTCATGGGGTGGTAGGTGGCATTACAGTGCTTGGACTCTAAATATCAACAGTAATTCATGAGGTGATGGGTGTGTGAGTGTCATTACAGTTTCTGGACTGTAAATATTAACAGTCATTCATAGGGTGGTGGGTGTGTGAGTGTCATTACAGAGCTTAGACTGTAAATATCAACATTCATTCATGGGGTGGTGGGTGTGTGGGTGTCATTACAGTGTTTTAACTATAAATATCAACATTCATTTATTGGGTGGTGGGTGTCATTAGAGTGCTTGGAATGTAAATATCAACAGTCACCCATGGGGTGGTGGGTGTGTAGGTGTCATGACAGTGCTTGGACTGTAAATATCAACAGTCATTCTTTAGGTGTGTGACATTACAGTGCTTGGACTGTAAATATTACCAGTCATTCATGGAGTAGTGGGTGTGTGGATGTCATTACATTGCTCGGACTGAAAATATTAACAGCCATTTATGGGGTGTTGGGTGTGTGGGTGTTATTACACTGGTTGGACTGTAAATATCACCTGTCATTTATAGGGTGGTGGGTGTGTGAGTGTCATTACAGAGCTTGGACTGTAAATATCAACAGTCATTCATGGGGTGGTGGGTGTGTGGGTGTCATTACAGTGCTAGGATTGTAAATATCAACAGTCATTTATGGGGTGGTGGGTGTGTGGGTGTCATTACAGTGCTTCAACTGTAAATATCTACAGTCATTCATGGGATGTTGCATTTGTTGGTGTCATGACAGTGCTTGGACTGTAAATATCAACAGTTATTCATTGGGTGGTGAGTGTGTGGGTGTCATTACAGTTCTTGGACTATAAATATCAACCATCATTCATTAGGTGGTGGGTTTGTGGATGTCATTACAGTGCTTAGACTGAAAATATCAACAGTCATTCATGGGGTGGTGGGTGTGTTGCTGTTATTACAGTGCTTGGACTATAAATATTAACCGTCATTTATGGGGTTGTGGGTGTGTGGGTGTCATTACAGTTCTTGGACTGTTAATTTTAACAGTCATACATAGGGTGGTGGGTGTGTGAGTGTCATTACAGAGCTTAGACTGTAAATATCAACAGTCATTAATGGGGTGGTGGGTGTGTGGCTGTCATTGATGTGCTTGCAGTGTAAATATCAACATTAAATAATGGGGTTGGGGCTGTGTAGGTGTTATTACAGTGCTACGACTGTAAATATCAAAAGTCATTCTTGTGATGGTGGGTGTGTTGGTGTCATGACATTGTTTGGACTGTAAATATCAAGTCATTCATTGGGTGGTGGGTGTGTCTGTGTCATTAGTGCTTGGACTGTAAATATCAACAGTAATTCATGGGGTGGTGGGTGGCATTACAGTGCTTGGACTCTTAATATCAACAGTAATTCATGGAGTGATGGGTGGGTGGGTGTCATTACAGTGCTTGGATTGTAAATATCTAAAGTCATTCTTGGGGTGGTGGGTGTGTGGGTGTCATTACAGTGCTTTGACTTTAAATATCAACAGTCATTCATGGGTTGGTGGATGTGTGGATGTCATTATAGTGCTTGAACTGTAATATAATAGGGTGGTGGGTGAGTGGGTTTCATTACAGTGCTTGGACTGTAAATAGAAAAAGTCATTCTTGGGGTGGTGGGTGTGTTGCTGTCATTACAGTGCTTTCACTGTAAATATCAAGAGTCATTCATATGTGGTGGGTGTGTGGGTGTCATTACAGTGTTTTAATTGTAAATATCAACAGTCATTTATAGGTTGGTTGGTGTCATTAGAGTGCTTGGACTGTAAATATCAACAGTCATTCATGGGGTGGTGGGTGTGTGGATGTCATTACCGTGCATGGACTGAAAATATCAACTGTCATTCCTGGGATGTTGGGTGTGTGGGTGTCATTACAGTGCTTGGACTGTAAATATCAACCGTGATTTATGGGTTGGTGGGTGTGTGGGTGTCATTACAGTGCTTGGACTGTAAATATAAAAAGTCATTCTTGGGGTGGTGGGTGTTTGTGTTACAGTTTGTTACAGTGCTTAGACTGTAAATATCAACAGCAATTTATGGGGTGGTAGTTGTGTGGCTGTCATTACAGTGCTTGGACTGTAAATATCAACAGTCATTCATGGGGTGGCTGGTGTGTGGGTGTCATTACATTGCTTAGACTGTAAACATTAACAGTCATTTATTGGGTTGTGGGTGTGTGGGTGTCATTACAGAGCTTGGACTGTAAATATTAACAGTCATTCATGGGGTGGTTAGTGTGTAGGTGCCATTACAGTGCTTGGGCTGTAAATATCAAAAGTCATTCTTGGGGTAGTGGGTGTGGTTGTCATTACAGTGCTTGGACTGAAAATATCAACAGTCATTAATGGGGTGTTGGGTGTGTGAGTGTCATTACAGTGCTTGGACTGTTAATATTAACTGTCATTTATGGGGTGGTGGGTGTGTAGGTGTCATTACAGTGTTTGGACTGTAAATATCAAAAGTCATTCTTGGGGTGGTGAGTGTGTGGGTGTCATTACAGTGCTTAGACTGTAAATTTCAACAGTCATTTATGGCGTGGTGGGTGTGTGGCTGTCATTACAGTGCTTGGACTGTAAATATCAACAGTCAATCATGGGGTGTTGGGTGTTTGGGTGTCAATACAGTGCTTTGACTGTAAACATCAACAGTCATTCATAGGTGGTGGGTGTGTGAGTGTCATTACAGTGTTTTGATTGTAAATATCAACAGTCATTCATAGGTTGGTTGGTGTCATTAGAGTGCTTGGACTGTAAATATCAACAGTCATTCATGGGGTGGTGGGTGTGTGGATGTCATTACAGTGCATGGACTGAAAATATCAACTGTCATTTCTGGGGTGGTGGGTGTGTGGTTGTCATTACAGTACTTGGACTGTAAATATCAACCATGATTTATGTGGTGGTGGGTGTGTAGGTGTCATTACAGTGCTTGGACTGTAAATATCAACCATAATTAATGGGGTGGTGGGTGTGGGGGTGTTATTACAGTGCTTGGAATTTAAATATCAACAGTCATTCATGGGGTGGTGGATGTGTGGGTGTCATTATAGTGCTTGAACTGTAAATATCATCAGTCATTCATGGGGTGGTTGGTGTGTGGGTGTCATTACAGTGCTTGGACTGTAAATATAAAAAGTCATTCTTGGGGTGGAGGGTGTGTGGGTGTAATTACAGTGCTTAGACTGTAAATATCAACAGCCATTTATGAAGTGGTGGTTGTGTGGCTGTCATTACAGTGCTTGGACTGTAAATATCAACAGTCAATCATGGGGTGGTGGGTGTGTGGGTGTCATTACAGTGTTTTGATTATAAATATCAACAGTCATTCATAGGTTGGTTGGTGTCATTAGAGGGTTTGGACTGTAAATATCAACAGTCATTCATGGGGTTGTGGGTGTGTGGATGTCATTACAGTGCATGGACTGAAAATATCAACTGTCATTCCTGGGGTGGTGGGTGTGTGGGTGTCATTACAGTGCATGGACTGTAAATATCAACCGTCATTTAAGGGTTTGGTAAGTGTGTGGGTGTCATTACAGAGCTTGGACTGTAAATATCAACCATAATTAATAGGGTGGTGGGTGTGGGGTGTCATTACAGTGCTTGGACATTAAATATCAACAGTCATTAATGGGGTGGTTGATGTGTGGGTGTCATTATAGTGCTTGAACTGTAAATATCAACAGTCATTCATGGGGTGGTGGGTGTGTTGGTGTCATTACAGTGCTTGGACTGTAAATATAAAAAGTCATTCTTGGGGTGATGGGTGTGTGGGTGTCATTACAGAGCTTGGACTGTAAATATCAACAGCCATTTATGGAGTTTTGGTTGTGTAGTTGTCATTACAGTGCTTGGACTGTAAATATCAACAGTCAATCATGGGGTGGTGGGGGTGTGGGTGTCATTACAGTGCTTGGACTGTAAATATTAACAGTAATTTATGGAGTGGTGGGTGTGTGGGTGTTATTACAGTGCTTGGACTGTAAATATCAACAGTCATTCATGGGGTGGTGGGTTTGTAGGTATCATTACAGTGCTTAGACTGTAAACATATTAATAGTCATTTATTGGGTGGTGGGTGTGTGGGTGTCATTACAGAGCTTGGACTGTAAATATCAACAGTCATTCATAGGGTGGTGTGTGTGTGAGTGTAATTACAGAGCTTAGACTGTAAATATCAACAGTCATTTATAGGGTGGTGGGTGTGTGGCTGTCATTACAGTGCTTGGACTGTAAATATCAACAGTCTATCATGGGGTGGTGGGTTTGTGGGTGTCATTACAGTGCTTGGACTTAAAATATCAACAGTCATTCATGGGGTGTTGGGTGTGTGGGTGTCATTACAGTGCTTGGACTGTAAATATTAACTGTCATTTACGGGGTGGTGGGTGTGTAGGTGTCATTACAGTGTTTGGACTGTAAATATTAAAAGTCATTCTTGGGGTGGTGAGTGTGTGGGTGTCATTACAGTGCTCAGACTGTAATTATTAACAGTCATTCATTGGGTGGAGGGTGTGTGGGTGTCATTAAATTGTTTAGACTGTAAATATCAACAGTGATTTATGGGGTGGTGGGTGGCATTACAGTGCTTGGACTCTTAATATCAACAGTAATTCATGGGGTGGTTAGTGTGTGGATGTCATTACTGTGCATGGACTGAAAATATCAACTGTCCTTCCTGGGGTGGTGGGTGTGTGGGTGTCATTACAGTGCTTAGACTGTAAATATCAACAGTGATTTATGGGGTGGTGGGTGTGTGGGTGTCATTACAGTGCTTGGACTGTAAATATCAACCATAATTAATTGGGTGGTGGGTGTGGGGGTGTCATTACAGTTCTTGGACTTTAAATATCAACAGTCATTCATTGGGTGGTGGATGTGTGGGTGTCATTATAGTGCTTGAACTGTAAATATTAACAGTCATTCATGGGGTGGTGGGTGTGTGGGTGTCATTACAGTGCTTGGACTGTAAATATAAAAAGTCATTCTTGGGGTGGTGGGTGTGTGGGTGTCATTACAGTGCTTCGACTGTAAATATCAACAGTCATTTATGAGGTGGTGGGTTTGTGGGTGTCATTACAGTGCTTGAACTGTAAATATCAACAGTCATTTATGGGGTGGTGTGTGTGTGACTGTCATTACAGTGCTTGGACTGTAAATATCAACAGTCAATCATGGGGTGGTAGGTGTTTGGGTGTCATTAAAGTGCTTTGACTGCAAATATCAATAGTCATTCATAGGAGGTGGGTATGTGGGTGTAATTACAGTGTTTTGATTGTAAATATCAACAGTCATTCATAGGTTGGTTTGTGTCATTAGAGTGCTTGGACTGTTAATATATACAGTCATTTATAGGGTGCTGGGTATGTGGGCGACATTACAGTGCTTGGACTATAAATATCAACCAAAATTCATGGGGTGGTGGGTTTGCGGGTGTCATTACATTGCTTTGACTGTAAATATCAACAGTCATTCATGGGGTGGTGGGTGTGAGAGTGTCATTACAGTGCTTAGACTGTAATTATCAACAGTCATTCATGGGGTAGTGGGTGTGTGGGTGTCATTATAGTGCTTGGACTGTAAATATCAACAGTCACCCATGGGGTGGTGGGTGTGTGTGTGTCATTAGTGCTTGGACTGTAAATATCAACAGTCATTTATGGGATGGTGGGTGGCATTACAGTGCTTGGACTCTAAATATCAACAGTCATTCATAGAGTGGTGGGTGTGTGAGTGTCATTCCAGAGCTTGGACTATAAATATCAACAGTCATTCATGGGGTTGTGTGTGTTTAGGTGTCTATGCAGTGCTTGGACTGTAAATATCAACAGTCAATCATGGGGTGGGTGGTGTGTGGGTGTCATTACAGTGTTTGGACTGTAAATATCAACAGTCATTCATGGTGTGGTGGGTGTGTGGGTGTCATTACAGTGCTGAGACTGTAAATATTAACAGTCATTCATAGTGTGGTGGGTGTGTGAGTGTCATTACAGAGCTTGGACTGTAAATATCAACATTCATTCATGGGGTGGTTGGTGTGTGGGTGTCATTACAGTGTTTTAACTATAAATATCAACATTCATTTATTGGGTGGTGGGTGTCATTAGAGTGCTTGGACTGTAAATATCAACAGTCATTTATGGGGTGGTGGGTGTGTGGGTGTCATGACAGTGCTTGGACTGTAAATATCAACGGTCATTCTTTAGGTGTGTGACATTACAGTGCTTGGACTGTAAATATTACCAGTCATTCATGGAGTGGTGGGTGTGTGGATGTCATTACATTGCTCTGACTGAAAATATTAACAGCCATTTATGGGGTGTTGGGTGTGTGGGTCTTATTACAGTGGTTGGACTGCAAATATCAACAGTCATTCATGGGGTGGTGGGTGTGTGGGTGTCATTACAGTGCTTGGATTGTAAATATCAACAGTCATTTATGGGGTGGTGGGTGTGTGGGTGTCATTACAGTGTTTCAACTGTAAATATCTACAGTCATTCATGGGGTGTTGCATTTGTTGGTGTCATGACAGTGCTTGGACTGTAAATATCAACAGTTATTCATTGGGTGGTGAGTGTGTGGGTGTCATTACAGTTCTTGGACTATAAATATCAACCATCATTCATTAGGTGGTGGGTTTGTGGGTGTCATTACAGTGCTCAGACTGTAAATATTTACAGTCATTTATAGGGTGGTGGGAGTGTGGATGTCATTACAGTGCCTAGACTGAAAATATCAACAGTCATTTATGGGGTGGTGGGTGTGTTGCTGTCATTACAGTGCTTGGACTATAAATATTAACCGTCATTTATGGGGTTGTGGGTGTGTGGGTGTCATTACAGTTCTTGGACTGTAAATATTAACAGTCATTCATAGGGTGGTGGGTGTGTGAGAGTCATTACAGAGCTTGGACTGTAAATATCAACATTCATTCATGGGGTGGTGGGTGTGTGGGTGTCATTACAGTGCTTAGACTGTAAATATCAACAGTCATTAATGGGGTGGTGGGTGTGTGGCTGTCATTGATGTGCTTGCAGTGTAAATATCAACATTCAATAATGGGGTTGGGGCTGTGTACGTGTTATTACAGTGCTTTGACTGTAAATATCAAAAGTCATTCTTGGGATGGTGGGTGTGTTGGTGTCATGACATTGCTTGGACTGTAAATATCAAGTCATATATTGGGTGGTGGGTTTGTCTGTGTCATTAGTGCTTGGACTGTAAATATCAACAGTAATTCATGGGGTGGTGGGTGGCATTACAGTGCTTGGACTCTTAATATCAACAGTCATTCATGGGGTAATGGGTGTGTGTGTGTCATTATAGTGCTTGAACTGTAAATATCAAGTCATTCATAGGGTGGCGGGTGTGTGGGTTTCATTACAGTGCTTGGACTGTAAATAGAAAAAGTCATTCTTGGGGTGGTGAGTGTGTGGGTGTCATCACAGTGCTTAGACTGTAAATTTCAACAGTCACTTATGGGGTGATGGGTGTGTGGCTGTTATTACAGTTCTTGGACTGTAAATATCAACAGTCAATCATGGGGTGGGTGGTGTGTGGGTGTCATTACAGTGTCTGGACTGTAAATATCAACAGTCATTCATGGGGTGGTGGGTGTGTGGGTGTCATTACAATGTTTTAATTGTAAATATCAACAGTCATTCATAGGGTGGTGGGTGTCATTACAGTTACTGGACTGTAAATATCAACAGTCATTCATAGGGTGGAGGGTGTGTGAGTGTCATTACAGAGCTTGGACTGTAAATATCAACAGTCATTCATGAGGTGGTGGGTGTGTGGGTGTCATTACAGTGCTTAGACTGTAAATATTAACAGTCATTTATTGGGTGGTGGGTGTGTTGGTGTCATTACAGTGCTTGGACTGTAAATATCAACAGTCAATCATGGGGTAGTCGTTGGGTTGGTGTCATTACAGTGCTGGGAGTGTAAATATCAACAGTCATTCATGGGGTGGTGGGTGTGTGGGCGTCATTACAGTGTTTTAACTATAAATATCAACATTCATTTATTGGGTGGTGGGTGTCATTAGACTGCTTGGACTGTAAATATCAACAGTCAATCATGGGGTGGTCGGTGTGTGGGTGTCATTACAGTGCTGGGACAATAAATATTAACCGTCATTTATGGTGTGGTGGGTGTGTGGGTGTCATTACAGTGCATGGACTGTAAATATCAACAGTCATTCATAGAGTGGTGGGTGTGTAAGTGTCATTAGAGAGCTTGGACTGTAAATATCAACAGTCATTAATGGGGTGGTTGGTGTGTAGGTGTCATTAGAGTTATTGGAATGTAAATATCAAAAGTCATTCTTGGGATGGTGGGTGTGTGGGTGTCATTATAGTGCTTAAACTGTAAATATCAACAAATATTTATGGGGTGGTGGGTGTCATTAGAGTGCTTGGACTGTAAATATCAACAGTCATTCATGGGGTGGTGGGTGTGTGGGTGTCATTTTAGTGCTTGGACTGTAAATATCAACAGTTATTCATTGGGTGGTTAGTGTGTGGGTGTCATTAGAGTTCTTGGACTATAAATATCAACCATCATTCATTAGGTGGTGGGTTTGTGGGTGTCATTACAGTGCTCAGACTGTAAATATTAACAGTCATTTATAGGGTGGTGGGAGTGTGGATGTCATTACAGTGCTTAGACTGAAAATATCAACAGTCATTAATGGGGTGGTTGGTGTGTAGGTGTCATTAGAGTTATTGGAATGTAAATATCAAAAGTCATTCTTGGGATGGTGGGTGTGTGTGTGTCATTAGTGCTTGGACGGTAAATATCAACAGTCATTCATGGGGTGGTAGGTAGCATTACAGTGCTTGGACTCTAAATATCAACAGTAATTCATGAGGTGATGGGTGTGTGAGTGTCATTACAGTTTCTGGACTGTAAATATTAACAGTCATTCATAGTGTGGTGGGTGTGTGAGTGTCATTAAAGAGCTTGGACTGTAAATATCAACATTCATTCATGGGGTGGTGGGTGTGTGGGTGTCATTACAGCGTTTTAACTATAAATATCAACATTCATTTATTGGGTGGTGGGTGTCATTAGAGTGCTTGGACTGTAAATATCAACAGTCATTTATGGGGTGGTGGGTGTGTGGGTGTCATGACAGTGCTTGGACTGTAAATATCAACAGTCATTCTTTAGGTGTGTGACATTACAGTGCTTGGACTGTAAATATTACCAGTCATTCATGGAGTGGTGGGTGTGTTAATGTCATTACATTGCTCGGACTGAAAATATTAACAGCCATTTATGGGGTGTTGGGTGTGTGGGTCTTATTACAGTGGTTGGACTGTAAATATCACCTGTCATTTATAGGGTGGTGGGTGTGTGAGTGTCATTACAGAGCTTGGACTGTAAATATCTACAGTCATTCATTGGGTGTTGCATTTGTTGTTGTCATGACAGTGCTTGGACAGTAAATATCAACAGTTATTCATTGGGTGGTTAGTGTGTGGGTGTCATTAGAGTTCTTGGACTATAAATATCAACCATCATTCATTAGGTGGTGGGTTTGTGGGTGTCATTACAGTGCTCAGACTGTAAATATTAACAGTCATTTATAGGGTGTTGGGAGTGTGGATGTCATTACAGTGCTTAGACTGAAAATATCAACAGTCATTAATGGGGTGGTGGGTGTGTTGCTGTCATTACAGTGCTTGGACTATAAATATTAACCATCATTTATGGGGTTGTGGGTGTGTGGGTGTCATTACAGTTCTTGGACTGTAAATTTTAACAGTTATACATAGGGTGGTGGGTGTGTGAGTGTCATTACAGAGCATGGACTGTAAATATTATCAGTCATTTATGGGGTGGTGGGTGTGTGAGTGTCATTACAGTTTCTGGACTGTAAATATTAACAGTCATTCATAGTGTGGTGGGTGTGTGAGAGTCATTACAGAGCTTGGACTGTAAATATCAACATTCATTCATGGGGTGGTGGGTGTGTGGGTGTCATTACAGTGCTTAGACTGTAAATATCAACAGTCATTAATGGGGTGGTGGGTGTGTGGCTGTCATTGATGTGCTTGCAGTGTAAATATCAACATTCAATAATGGGGTTGGGGCTGTGTAGGTGTTATTACAGTGCTTTGACTGTAAATATCAAAAGTCATTCTTGGGATGGTGAGTGTGTTGGTGTCATGACATTGCTTGGACTGTAAATATCAAGTCATTCATTGGGTGGTGGGTGTGTCTGTGTCATTAGTGCTTGGACTGTAAATATCAACAGTAATTCATGGGGTGGTGGGTGGCATTACCGTGCTTGGACTCTTAATATCAACAGTAATTAATGGGGTGATGGGTGTGTGGGTGTCATTATAGTGATTGAACTGTAAATATCAACAGTCATTCATAGGGTGGTGGGTGTGTGGGTTTAATTACAGTGCTTGGACTGTAAATAGAAAAAGTCATTCTTGGGGTGGTGAGTGTGTGGGTGTCATTACAGTGCTTAGACTGTAAATTTCAACAGTCATTTATGGGGTGGTGGGTGTGTCGGTGTCATTACAGTGCTTGGACTATAATATCAAAATTTATTCTTGGGGTGGTGAGTGTGTGGGTGTCATTACAGTGCTTGGACTTTAAATATCAACAGTCATTCATGGGGTGGTGGATGTGTGGATGTCATTATAGTGCTTGAACTGTAAATATCAACAGTCATTCATGGGGTGGTTGGTGTGTGAGTGTCATTACAATGCTTGGACTGTAAATATAAAAAGTCATTCTTGGGGTGGTGGGTGTGTGGGTGTAATTACAGTGCTTAGACTGTAAAGTTTAACAGTCATTTATGGGGTGGTGGGTGTGTGGCTGTCATTACAGTGCTTGGACTGTAAATATCAACAGTCAATCATGAGGTGGTGGGTTTTTGGGTGTCATTACAGTGCTTTGACCATAAATATCAACAGTCATTCATAGGTGGTGGGTGTGTGGGTGTCATTACAGTGTTTTGATTATAAATATCAACAGTCATTCATAGGTTGGTTAGTGTCATTAGAGGGTTTGGACTGTAAATATCAACAGTCATTCATGGGGTGGTGGGTGTGTGGGTGTCATTACAGTGCTTAGACTGTAAATATCAACAGTCATTTATAGGGTGGTGGGTGTGTTGCTGTCATTACAGTGCTTGGACTGTAAATATCAACAGTCAATCATGGGGTGGTGGGTGTGTGGGTGTCATAACAGTTCTTAGACTGTAAATATCAACAGCCATTTATGGAGTTTTGGTTGTGTAGTTGTCATTACAGTGCTTGGACTGTAAATATCAACAGTCAATCATGGGGTGGTGGGGGTGTGGGTGTCATTACAGTGCTTGGACTGTAAATATTAACAGTAATTTATGGAGTGGTGGGTTTGTTGGTGTCATTACAGTGCTTGGACTCTAAATATCAACAGTCATTCTTGGGGTGGTGAGTTTGGAGGTGTCATTACAGTGTCTAGACTGTAAACATATTAATAGTCATTTATTGGGTGGTGGGTGTGTGGGTGTCATTACAGAGCTTGGACTGTAAATATCAACAGTCATTCATAGGGTGGTGTGTGTGTGAGTGTAATTACTGAGCTTGGACTGTAAATATCAACAGTCATTTATGGGGTGGTTAATGTGTCGGTGTCATTACAGTGCTTGGACTGTAAATATCAAAAGTCATTCATGGGGTGGTGGGTGTGTGGGTGTCATTACAGTGCTTAGACTGGAAATTTCAACAGTCATTTATGGGGTGGTGGGTGTGTGACTGTTATTACAGTGCTTGGACTGTAAATATCAACTGTCATTCATGGGATGGTGGGTGTGTGGATGTCACAACAGTGCATGGACTGAAAATATCAACTGTCATTTCTGGGGTGGTGGGTGTGTGGGTGTCATTACAGAGCTTGTACTGTAAATATCAACCATAATTAATAGGGTGGTGGGTGTGGGGTGTCATTACAGTGCTTGGACTTTAAATATCAACAGTCATTAATGGGGTGGTGGGTGTCTGGGTGTCATTACAGAGCTTGGACTGTAAATATCAAAAGTCATTCATGGGGTGGTGGGTGTGTGGGTGTCATTACAGTGCTTAGACTGGAAATTTCAACAGTCATTTATGGGGTGGTGGGTGTGTAACTGTCATTACAGTGCTTGGACTGTAAATATCAACTGTCATTCATGGGATGGTGGGTGTGTGGATGTCACAACAGTGCATGGACTGAAAATATCAACTGTCATTTCTGGGGTGGTGGGTGTGTGGGTGTCATTACAGTGTTTGGACTGTACATATCAAAAGTCATTCTCGGGGTGGTGAGTGTGTGGGTGCCATTACAGTGCTCAGACTGTAATTATTAACAGTCGTTCATGGGGTGGTGGGTGTGTGGGTGTCATTACAGTGCTTAGACTGTAAATTTCAACAGTCATTTATGGGGTGGTGGGTGTGTGACTGTCATTACAGAGCTTGGACTGTAAATATCAACCGTCAATCATGGGGTGGTGGGTGTTTGGGTGTCATTACTGTGCTTTAACTGTAAATTTCAACAGTCATTCATAGGTGGTGGGTGTGTGGGTGTCATTACAGTGTTTTGATTGTAAATATCAATAGTCTTCATAGGTTGGTTGGTGTCATTAGAGTGCTTGGACCGTAAATATCAACAGTCATTCATGGGGTGGTATGTGTGTGGATGTCACAACAGTGCATGGACTGAAAATATCAACTGTCATTCATGGGGTGGTGGGTGTGTGGGTGTCATTACAGTGCTTGGACTGTAAATATCAACCATAATTAATAGGGTGGTGGGTGCGGGGGTGTCATTACAGTGCTTAAACTGTAAATATCAACAGTCATTCATGGGGTGGTGGGTGTGTTGGTGTCATTACAGTGCTCGGACTGTAAATATAAAAAGTCATTCTTGGGGTTATGGGTGTGTGGGTGTCATTACAGTTCTTAGACTGTAAATATCAACAGCCATTTATGGAGTTTTGGTTGTGTAGTTGTCATTACAGTGCTTGGACTGTAAATATCAACAGTCAATCATGGGGTGGTGGGGGTGTGGGTGTCATTACAGTGCTTGGACTGTAAATATTAACAGTAATTTATGGAGTGGTGGGTTTGTTGGTGTCATTACAGTGCTTGGACTCTAAATATCAACAGTCATTCTTGGGGTGGTGAGTTTGGAGGTGTCATTACAGTGTCTAGACTGTAAACATATTAATAGTCATTTATTGGGTGGTGGGTTTGTGGGTGTCATTACAGTGCTTGGACTTTAAATATCAACAGTCATTAATGGGGTGGTGGGTGTGTGGGTGTCATTACAGAGCTTGGACTGTAAATATCAACAGTCATTCATCGGGTGGTGTGTGTGTGAGTGTAATTACTGAGCTTGGACTGTAAATATCAACTGTCATTTATTGGGTGGTTGGTGTGTCGGTGTCAATACATTGCTTGGACTGTAAATATTAAAAGTCATTCTTTGGGTGGTGGGTTTGTGGGTGTCATTACAGTGCTTAGACTGTAAATATCAACAGTCATTTATAGGGTGGAGGGTGTGTGGCTGTCATTACAGTGCTTGGACTGTAAATATCAACAGTCAATCATGGGGTGGTGGGTTTGTGGGTGTCATTACAGTGCTTTGACTTAAAATATCAACAGTCATTCATGGGGTGTTGGGTGTGTGAGTGTCATTACAGTTCTTGGACTGTAAATATCAACAGTCATTCATGGGGTTGTATGTGTGTATGTGACATTACAGTGCTTGACCTGTAAATATCAAAAGTCATTCTTGGGGTGGTGGGTGTGTGGGTGTCATTACAGTGCTTAGACTGTAAGTATCAACAGTCATTTATGGGGTGGTGGGTGTGGGTGTGACATTACAGTGCATGGACTGTAAATATTAACAGTCATTCATGGGGTAGTGGGTGTGTGGATGTCATTACAGTGCTCGGACTGAAAATATCAACCTTTATTTATGGGGTGGTGGGTGTGTGGGTGTTATTACAGTGGTTGGACTGAAAATATCAACAGTCGTTTATGGGGTTGTGGGTGTGTGGGTGTCATTACAGTTCTTGGACTGTATATATCAACAGTCATACATATAGTGGAGGGTGTGTGAGTGTCATTAAAGAGCTTGGACTGTAAATATCATTAGTAATTCATGGGGTTGTGGGTGTGTAGGTGTCATTACAGTGCTTGGACTGTAAATATCAAAAGTCATTCTTGGGGTGGTGGGTGTGTGGGTGTCATTACAAAGCTTGGACTGTAAATATCAACAGTCATTCATGAGGTTGTATGTGTGTAGGTGTCATTACAGTGCTTGGACTGTAAATATCAAAAGTCATTCTTTGGTGGTGGGTTTGTGGGTGTCATTACAGTGCTCAGATTGTAAATATTAACAGTCATTCATGGGGTTGTGGGTGTGTGGGTGTCATTACAGTTCTTTGACTCTAAATATCATCTGTCATTCATAGGGTGGTGGGTTTGTGAGTGTCATTACAAAGCTTGGACTGTAAATATCAATAGTCATTCATGAGGTTGTATGTGTGTAGGTGTCATTACAGTGCTTGGACTGTAAATATCAAAAGTCATTCTTTGGTGGTGGATGTGTGGGTGTCATTACAGTGCTTAGACTGTAAGTATCAACAATCATTTATGGGGTGGTGGGTGTGTGGCTGTCATATAGTGCTTGGACTGTAAATATCAACAGTTAATCATGGGGTGGTGGGTGTGTGGGTGTCATTAGACTGCTTGGACTGTAAATATTAACAGTCATGAATGGTGTGGTTGTGTGTGGATGTCATTACAGTGCTTAGACTGAAAATATCAACAATCATTCATGGGGTGGTAGGTGTGTGATTGTCATTACAGTGCTTGGAATATAAATATCAACCGTCATTTATGGGGTTGTGGGTGTGTGGGTGTCATTACAGTTCCTTGACTGTAAATATCAACTGTCATTCATAGGGTGGTGGGTGTGTGAGTGTCATTACAAAGCTTGGACTGTAAATATTAACAGTCATTCATGGGGTTGTATGTGTGTATGTGTCATTAGAGTGCTTGGACTGTAAGTATCAACAGTCATTTATGGGGTGGTGGGTGTGTGTGTGACATTACAGTGCATGGACTGTAAATATTAAAAGTCATTCATGGGGTAGTGGGTGTGTGGATGTCATTACAGTGCTCGGACTGAAAATATCAACCGTTATTTATGGGGTGGTGGGTGTGTGGGTGTTATTACAGTGCTTCGACTGTAAGTATCAACAGTCATTTATGGGGTGGTGGGTGTGTGTGTGACATTACAGTGCATGGACTGTAAATATTAAAAGTCATTCATGGGGTAGTGGGTGTGTGGATGTCATTACAGTGCTCGGACTGAAAATATCAACCGTTATTTATGGGGTGGTGGGTGTGTGGGTGTTATTACAGTGGTTGGACTGTAAATATCAACCGTCATTCATAGGGTGGTGGGTGTATGAGTTTCATTATAGAGCTTGGACTGTAAATATAAACAGTCATTCATGGAGTGTTCGGTGTGTGGGTGTCATTACAGTGCTTGGACTGTAAATATTAACAGTAATTAATGGGGTGGTGGGTGTGTGGATGTCATTACAGAGCTTAGACTGAAAATATCAACAGTCGTTTATGGGGTGGTGGGTGTGTGGGTGTCATTACAGTGCTTGGACTATAAATATCAACTGTCATTTATGGGGTTGTGGGTGTGTGGGTGTCATTACAGTTCTTGGACTGTCTATATCAACAGTCATACATAGGGTGGAGGGTGTGTGAGTGTCATTAAAGAGCTTGGACTGTAAATATCATCAGTAATTCATGTGGTTGTGGGTGTGTGGGTGTCATTACAGTTCTTTGACTGTAAATATCAACTGTCATTCATAGGGTGGTGGGTGTGTGAGTGTCATTACAAAGCTTGGACTGTAAATATCAACAGTCATTCATGGGGTTGTATGTGTGTATGTGTCATTACAGTGCTTGGACTGTAAATATCAAAAGTCATTCTTGGGGTGGTGGGTGTGTGGGTGTCATTACAGTGCTTAGACTGTAAGTATCAACAGTCATTTATGGGGTGGTGGGTGTGGGTGTGACATTACAGTGCATGGACTGTAAATATTAACAGTCATTCATGGGGTAGTGGGTGTGTGGATGTCATTACAGTGCTCGGACTGAAAATATCAAACTTTATTTATGGGGTGGTGGGTGTGTGGGTGTTATTACAGTGGTTGGACTGTAAATATCAACCGTCATTCATAGGGTGGTGGGTGTGTGAGTGTTATTATAGAGCTTGGACTGTAAATATCAACAGTCATTCATGGGGTGGTCGGTGTGTGGGTATCATTACAGTGCTTGGACTGTAAATATTAACAGTCATTTATGGGGTTGTGGGTGTGTGGGTGTCATTACAGTTCTTGGACTGTATATATCAACAGTCATACATATAGTGGAGGGTGTGTGAGTGTCATTAAAGAGCTTGGACTGTAAATATCATCAGTAATTCATGGGGTTGTGGGTTTGTAGGTGTCATTACAGTGCTTGGACTGTAAATATCAAATGTCATTCTTGGGGTGGTGGGTGTGTGGGTGTCATTACAGTGCTTAGACTGTAAATATCAACAGTCATTATTGGGGTGTTGGGTGTGTGGCCGTCATTATAGTGTTTGGACTGTAAATATCAACAGTCAATCATAGAGTGGTGGGTATGTGGGTGTCATTACAGTGCTTGGACTGTAAATATCAACAGTCAATCATGGGGTGGTGGGTATGTGGGTGTCATTACAGTGCTTGGACTGTAAATATCAACAGTCATTCATTGGGTGGTGGGTGTGTTGGTGTCATTACAGTGTTTTAATTGTAAATATCAACAGTCATTAATAAGGTGGTGGGTGTCATTAGAATGCTTGGACTGTAAATATCAACAGTCATTTATGGAGTGGTGGGTGTGTTAGTGTCATTACAGTGCTTGGACTATAAATATCAACCATAATCATGGGGTGGTGGGTGTGGGGCGTCATTACAGTGCTTTGACTGTAAATATCAACAGTCATTCATGGGGTGGTGGGGGTGAGGGTGTCATTAGAGTGCTTAGACTGTAAACATCAACAATCATTTATTTGGTGGTGGGTGTGTGGGTGTCATGATAGTGCTTGGACTGTAAATATCAACAGTCATTAATGGGGTGGTGGGTGTGTGGGTGTCATTACATTGCTTGGACTGTAAATATCAAGTCATTCAAGGGGTGGTGGGTGTCTGTGTGTCATTAGTGTTTGGACTGTGAATATCAACAGTCATTCATGGGGTGGTGGGTGGCATTACAGTGCTTAGACTCTAATATCAACAGTCATTAATGGGGTGATGGGTGTGTGGGTGTCATTACAGTGCTTAAACTGTAAGTCTCAACAGTCATTTTTGGGGTGGTGGGTGTGTGGCTGTCATTATAGTGCTTGGACTTTAAATATCAACAGTCAATCATGAGGTTGTATGTGTGTAGGTGTCATTACAGTGCTTGGACTATAAATATCAACCATCATTCATAGGGTGGTGGGTGTGTGAGTGTCATTATAGACCTTGGACTGTAAATATCAACAGTCATTTATGGAGTGGTGGTTGTGTGGGTGTTATTACAGTGCTTGGACTGTAAATATCAACAGTCATTAATTGGGTGGTGGAGGTGTAAGTGTCATTACAGAGCTTGGACTGTAAATATCAACAGTCAATCATGGGGTGGTCGGTGTGTGGGTGTCATTACAGTGCTCAGACTGTAAATATCATCAGTAATTCAAGGGGTTGTGGGTGTGTAGGTGCCATTACAGTGCTTGTACTGTAAATATCAACCGTAATTCATGGGGTGGTGGGTGTGTGGGTGTCAATACAGTTCTTGGACTATAAATATGAACCATCATTCATTAGGTGGTGGGTGTGTCGGTGTCATTACAGTGCTTCGGCTATAAATATCAACGGTCATTTATGGGGTTGTTGGTGTGTTGGTGTCATTACAGTTCTTATACTGTATATATCAACAGTCATACATAGGTTGGTGGGTGTGTGAGTGTCATTACAGAGCTTGGACTGTAAATATCATCAGTAATTCATGGGGTTTTAGGTGTGTAGGTGTCATTACAGTGCTTGGACTATAAATATCAAAAGTCATTCTTGGGGTGGTGGGTGTGTGGGTGTCATTACAGTGCTTAGACTGTAAATATCAACAGTCATTTATGGGGTGGTGGGTGTGTGGCTGTCATTATAGTGCTTGGACTGTAAATATCAACAGTCAATCATGGAGTGGTGGGTAGGTGGGTGTCATTACAGTGCTAGGACTGTAAATATCAACCATCATTCATGGGGTAGTGGTTGTGTGGTTGTCATTACAGTGTTTTGATTGTATATATCAACAGTCATTTATAAGGTGCTGGGTGTCATTAGAGTGCTTGGACTGTAAATATCAACAGTCATTCATGGAGTGGTGGGTGTGTTGGTGTCATTACAGTGCTTGGAGTGTAAATATCAACCATAATTCATGGGGTGGTGGGTGTGGGGTGTCATTACAGTTCTTGGACTGTAAATATAAACCATCATTCATTAGGTGGTGGGTTTGTGGGTGTCATTGCAGTGCACAGACTGTAAATATTAAGAGTCATTCATGGAGTTGTGGGTGTGTGGGTGTCATTACAGTTCTTTGACTGTAAATATCAACTGTCATTCATAGGGTGGTGGGTGTGTAAATGTCATTACAAAGCTTGGACTGTAAATATCAACAGTCATTCATGAGGTTGTATGTGTGTAGGTGTCATTACAGTGCTTGGACTGTAAATATCAAAAGTCATTCTTTGGTGGTGGGTGTGTGGGTGTCATTACAGTGCTTAAACTGTAAGTCTCAACAGTCATTTATGGGGTGGTGGGTGTGTGGCTGTCATTATAGTGCTTGGACTTTAAATATCAACAGTCAATCATGAGGTTGTATGTGTGTAGGTGTCATTACAGTGCTTGGACTATAAATATCAACCATAATCAAGGGGTGGTGGGTGTGGGGCGTCATTACAGTGCTTTGACTGTAAATATCAACAGTCATTCATGGGGTGTTGGGGGTGAGGGTGTCATTAAAGTGCTTAGACTTTAAATATCAACAATCATTCATGGGGTGGTGGGTGTGTAGGTGTCATTATAGTGCTTGGACTGTAAATATCAACAGTCATTAATGGGGTTGTGGGTGTGTGGGTGTCATTACAGTTCTTGGACTGTATATATCAATAGTCATACATACGGTGGAGGGTGTGTGAGTGTCATTACAGAGCTTGGACTGTAAATATCATCAGTAATTCATGGGGTTGTGGGTGTGTAGGTGTCATTACAGTGCTTGGACTGTAAATATCAAAAATCATTCTTGGGGTGGTGGGTGTGTGGGTGTCATTACAGTGCTTAAACTTTATGTCTCAACAGTCATTTATGGAGTGGTGGGTGTGTGGGTGTCATTACAGTTCTTGGACTGTAGATATCAACAGTTATTCATGGGGATGTGGGTGTTTGGGTGTCTATGCAGTGCTTGGACTGTAAATATCAATAGTTAATCATATGGTGGTGGGTGTGTGGCTGTCATTTCAGTGCTTAGACTGTAAATATCAATAGTCATTTATGGGGTGGTGGGTGTGTGGGTGTCATCACAGTGCTTGGACTGTAAATATCAAGTCATTCATGGGGTGGTGGGTGTATGGGTGTCATTAGTGCTTGGACTGTGAATATCAACAGTCATTCATGGCGTGGTGGGTGGCATTACAGTGCTTAGACTCTACTATCAACTGTTATTCATAGGGTGATTGGTGTGTAGGTGTCATTACAGTGCTTGGACTGTAAATATAAACAGTTATTCATGGGGATGTGGGTGTTTGGGTGTCATTATAGTGTTTGGACTGTAAATATTATCAGTCATTCATGGGGTAGTGGGTGTGTGGATGTCATTACAATGCTTGGACTTATAATATCAACTGTCATTAATGGGGTGGTGGGTGTGTGGGTTTCATTACAGTTCTTGTACTGTAAATATCAACCAACATTTATTGGGGGGTTGGTGTGTGTGTGACATTACAGTGCATGGACTGTAAATATTAACAGTCATTCATGGGGTAGTGGGTGTGTGGATGTCATTACAGTGCTCGGACTGAAAATATCAACCGTTATTTATGGGGTGGTGAGTGTGTGGATGTGATTACAGTGGTTGGACTGTAAATATCTACCGTCATTCAAAGGGTGGTGGGTGTGTGAGTGTCATTATAGAGCTTGGACTGTAAATATCAACAGTCATTCATGGAGTGGTGGTTGTGTGGGTGTCATTACAGTGCTTGGACTGTAAATATCAACAGTCATTAATTGGGTGGTGGAGGTGTAAGTGTCATTACAGAGCTTGGACTGTAAATATCAACAGTCAATCATGGGGTGGTCGGTGTATAGGTGTCATTACAGTGCTCGGACTGAAAATATCAACCGTTATTTATGGGGTGGTGGGTGTGGGGTGTCATTACAGTTCTTGGACAGTAAATATAAACCATTATTAATTAGGTGGTGGGATTGTGGGTGTCATTACAGTGCTCAGACTGTAAATATTAACAGTCATTCATGGGGTTGTGGGTGTGTGGGTGTCATTACAGTTCTTTGACTGTAAATATCAACTGTCATTCATAGGGTGTTGGGTGTGTGAGTGTCATTATAGAGCTTGGACTGTAAATATCAACAGTCATTAATGGAGTGGTAGTTGTGTGGGTGTCATTACAGTGCTTGGACTGTAAATATCAACAGTCATTAATTGGGTGGTGGGTGTGTGTGTGACATTACAGTGCATGGACTGTAAATATTAAAAGTCATTCATGGGGTAGTGGGTGTGTGGATGTCATTACAGTGCTCGGACTAAAAATATCAAACGTTTTTTATGGGGTGGTGGGTGTGTGGGTGTTATTACAGTGGTTGGACTTTAAATATCAACCGTCATTCATAGGGTGGTGGGTGTGTGAGTGTCATTATAGACCTTGGACTGTAAATATCAACAGTCATTCATGGAGTGGTGGTTGTGTGGGTGTCATTACAGTGCTTGGACTGTAAATATCAACAGTCATTAATTGGGTGGTGGAGGTGTAAGTGTCATTACAGAGCTTGGACTGTAAATATCAATATTCAATCATGGGGTGGTCGGTGTGTGGGTGTCATTACAGTGCTCAGACTGTAAATATCATCAGTAATTCTTGGGGTTGTGGGTGTGTGGGTGTCATTACAGTGCTTGTACTGTAAATATCAACCATAATTCATGGGATGGTGGGTGTGGGGTGTCATTACAATTCTTGGACTGTAAATATAAACCATCTTTAATTAGGTGGTGGGTTTGTGGGTGTCATTACAGTGCTTAGACTGTAAATATTAACATTCATTCATGGGGTTGTGGGTGTGTGGGTGTCATTACAGTTCATTGACTGTAAATATCAACTGTCATTCATAGGGTGTTGGGTGTGTGAGTGTCATTATAGAGCTTGGACTGTAAATATCAACAGTCATTCATAGAGTGGTAATTGTGTGGGTGTCATTACAGTGCTTGGACTGTAAATATAAAAAGTCATTCTTGGGGTGATGGGTGTGTGGGTGTCATTACAGTTCTTAGACTGTAAATATCAACAGCCATTTATGGAGTTTTGGTTGTGTAGTTGTCATTACAGTGCTTGGACTGTAAATATCAACAGTCAATCATGGGGTGGTGGGGGTGTGGGTGTCATTACAGTGCTTGGACTGTAAATATTAACAGTAATTTATGGAGTGGTGGGTGTGTGGGTGTCATTACAGTGCTTGGACTGTAAATATCAACAGTCATTCATGGGGTGGTGGGTTTGTAGGTGTCATTACAGTGTCTAGACTGTAAACATATTAATAGTCATTTATTGGGTGGTGGGTGTGTGGGTGTCATTACAGAGCTTAGACTGTAAATATTAACAGTCATTCATGGGGTTGTGGGTGTGTGGGTGTCATTACAGTTCTTTGACTGTAAATATCAACTGTCATTCATAGGGTGTTGGGTGTGTGAGTGTCATTATAGAGCTTGGACTGTAAATATCAACAGTCATTAATGGAGTGGTAGTTGTGTGGGTGTCATTACAGTGTTTGGACTGTAAATATCAACAGTCATTAATTGGGTGGTGGGAGTGTGTGTGACATTACAGTGTATGGACTGTAAATATTAACAGTCATTCATGGGGTAGTGGGTGTGTGGATGTCATTACAGTGCTCGGACTGATAATATCAACTGTTATTTTTGGGGTGGTGGGTTTATGGTTGTTATTACAGTGGTTGGACTGTAAATTTCAAGTCATTCATGGGGTGGTGGGTGTAGGGGTGTCATTAGTGCTTGGACTGTGAATATCAACAGTCATTCATGGCGTGGTGGGTGGCATTACAGTGCTTAGACTCTAATATCAACAGTTATTCATAGGGTGATGGGTGTGTAGGTGTCATTACAGTGCTTTGACTGTAAATATAAACAGTTATTCATGGGGATGTGGTGTTTGGGTGTCATTATAGTGTTTGGACTGTAAATATTATCAGTCATTCATGGGGTAGTGGGTGTGTGGATGTCATTACAGTGTTTGGACTAATAATATCAACTGCCATTAATGGGGTGGTGGGTGTGTGGGTTTCATTACATTTCTTGTACTGTAAATATCAACCATCCTTTATTGGGTGGTTGGTGTGTGTGTGACATTACAGTGCATGGACTGTAAATATTAACAGTCATTCATGGGGTAGTGGGTGTGTGGATGTCATTACAGTGCTCGGACTGAAAATATCAACCGTTATTTATGGGGTGGTGGGTGTGTGGGTGTTATTACAGTGGTTGGATTGTAAATATCAACCGTCATTCAAAGGGTGGTAGGTGTGTGAGTGTCATTATAGAGCTTGGACTGTAAATATCAACAGTCATTCATGGAGTGGTGGTTGTGTGGGAGTCATTACAGTGCTTGGACTTTAAATATCAACATTCATTAATTGGGTGGTGGAGGTGTAAGTGTCATTACAGAGCTTGGACTGTAAATATCAACAGTCAATCATGGGGTGGTCGGTGCGTAGGTGTCATTACAGTGCTCAGACTGTAAATATCATCAGTAATTCATGGGGTTGTGGGTGTGTAGGTGTCATTACAGTGCTTGGACTGTAAATATCAACAGTCATTCATGGGGTGGTGGGTGTGGGGTGTCATTACAGTTCTTGGACTGTAAATATAAACCATCATTAATTATGTGGTGGGTTTGTGGGTGTCATTACAGTGCTCAGACTGTAAATATTAACAGTCATTCATGGGGTTGTGGGTGGGTGGGTGTCATTACAGTTCTTTGACTGTAAATATCAACTGTCATTCATAGGGTGTTGGGTGTGTGAGTGTCATTATAGAGCTTGGACTGTAAATATCAACAGTCATTAATGTAGTGGTAGTTGTGTGGGTGTCATTACAGTGCTTGGACTGTAAATATCAACAGTCATTAATTGGGTGGTGGGTGTGTGTGTGACATTACAGTGCATGGACTGTAAATATTAACAGTCATTAATGGGGTAGTGGGTGTGTGGATGTCATTACAGTGCTCGGACTAAAAATATCAACCGTTATTTATGGGGTGGTGGGTGTGTGGGTGTTATTACAGTGGTTGGATTGTAAATATCAACCATCATTCATAGGGTGGTGGGTGTGTGAGTGTCATTATAGACCTTGGACTGTAAATATCAACAGTCATTTATGGAGTGGTGGTTGTGTGGGTGTCATTACAGTGCTTGGACTGTAAATATCAACAGTCATTAATTGGGTGGTGGAGATGTAAGTGTCATTACAGAGCTTGGACTGTAAATATCAACAGTCAATCATGGGGTGGTCGGTGTGTGGGTGTCATTACAGTGCTCAGACTGTAAATATCATCAGTAATTCAAGGGGTTGTGGGTGTGTAGGTGCCATTACAGTGCTTGTACTGTAAATATCAACCGTAATTCATGGGGTGGTGGGTGTGTGGGTGTCAATACAGTTCTTGGACTATAAATATAAACCATCATTCATTAGGTGGTGGGTGTGTCGGTGTCATTACAGTTCTTGGGCTATCAATATCAACGGTCATTTATGGGGTTGTTGGTGTGTTGGTGTCATTACAGTTCTTATACTGTATATATCAACAGTCATACATAGGTTGGTGGGTGTGTGAGTGTCATTACAGAGCTTGGACTGTAAATATCATCAGTAATTCATGGGGTTGTAGGTGTGTAGGTGTCATTACAGTGCTTGGACTGTAAATATCAAAAGTCATTCTTGGGGTGGTGGGTGTGTGGGTGTCATTACAGTGCTTAGACTGTAAATATCAACAGTCATTTATGGGGTGGTGGGTGTGTGGCTGTCATTATAGTGCTTGGACTGTAAATATCAACAGTCAATCATGGAGTGGTGGGTAGGTGGGTGTCATTACAGTGCTTGGACTGTAAATATCAACCATCATTCATGGGGTGGTGGTTGTGTGGTTGTCATTACAGTGTTTTGATTGTATATATCAACAGTCATTTATAAGGTGCTGGGGGTCATTAGAGTGCTTGGACTGTAAATATCAACAGTCATTCATGGAGTGGTGGGTGTGTTGGTGTCATTACAGTGCTTGGAGTGTAAATATCAACCATAATTCATGGGGTGGTGGGTGTGGGGTGTCATTACAGTTCTTGGACTGTAAATATAAACCATCATTCATTAGGTGGTGGGTTTGTGGGTGTCATTGCAGTGCACAGACTGTAAATATTAAGAGTCATTCATGGGGTTGTGGGTGTGTGGGTGTCATTACAGTTCTTTGACTGTAAATATCAACTGTCATTCATAGGGTGGTGGGTGTGTAAATGTCATTACAAAGCTTGGACTGTAAATATCAACAGTCATTCATGAGGTTGTATGTGTGTAGGTGTCATTACAGTGCTTGGACTGTAAATATCAAAAGTCATTCTTTGGTGGTGGGTGTGTGGGTGTCATTACAGTGCTTAAACTGTAAGTCTCAACAGTCATTTATGGGGTGGTGGGTGTGTGGCTGTCATTATAGTGCTTGGACTTTAAATATCAACAGTCAATCATGAGGTTGTATGTGTGTAGGTGTCATTACAGTGCTTGGACTATAAATATCAACCATCATTCATAGGGTGGTGGGTGTGTGAGTGTCATTATAGACCTTGGACTGTAAATATCAACAGTCATTTATGGAGTGGTGGTTGTGTGGGTGTCATTACAGTGCTTGGACTGTAAATATCAACAGTCATTAATTGGGTGGTGGAGGTGTAAGTGTCATTACAGAGCTTGGACTGTAAATATCAAAATTCAATCATGGGGTGGTCGGTGTGTGGGTGTCATTACAGTGCTCAGGCTGTAAATATCATCAGTAATTCTTGGGGTTGTGGGTGTGTGGGTGTCATTACAGTGCTTGTACTGTAAATATCAACCATAATTCATGGGATGGTGGGTGTGGGGTGTCATTACAATTCTTGGACTGTAAATATAAACCATCTTTAATTAGGTGGTGGGTTTGTGGGTGTCATTACAGTGCTTAGACTGTAAATATTAACAGTCATTCATGGGGTTGTGGGTGTGTGGGTGTCATTACAGTTCATTGACTGTAAATATCAACTGTCATTCATAGGGTGTTGGGTGTGTGAGTGTCATTATAGAGCTTGGACTGTAAATATCAACAGTCATTCATAGAGTGGTAATTGTGTGGGTGTCATTACAGTGCTTGGACTGTAAATATAAAAAGTCATTCTTGGGGTGATGGGTGTGTGGGTGTCATTACAGTTCTTAGACTGTAAATATCAACAGCCATTTATGGAGTTTTGGTTGTGTAGTTGTCATTACAGTGCTTGGACTGTAAATATCAACAGTCAATCATGGGGTGGTGGGGGTGTGGGTGTCATTACAGTGCTTGGACTGTAAATATTAACAGTAATTTATGGAGTGGTGGGTGTGTGGGTGTCATTACAGTGCTTGGACTGTAAATATCAACAGTCATTCATGGGGTGGTGGGTTTGTAGGTGTCATTACAGTGTCTAGACTGTAAACATATTAATAGTCATTTATTGGGTGGTGGGTGTGTGGGTGTCATTACAGAGCTTAGACTGTAAATATTAACAGTCATTCATGGGGTTGTGGGTGTGTGGGTGTCATTACAGTTCTTTGACTGTAAATATCAACTGTCATTCATAGGGTGTTGGGTGTGTGAGTGTCATTATAGAGCTTGGACTGTAAATATCAACAGTCATTAATGGAGTGGTAGTTGTGTGGGTGTCATTACAGTGTTTGGACTGTAAATATCAACAGTCATTAATTGGGTGGTGGGAGTGTGTGTGACATTACAGTGTATGGACTGTAAATATTAACAGTCATTCATGGGGTAGTGGGTGTGTGGATGTCATTACAGTGCTCGGACTGATAATATCAACTGTTATTTTTGGGGTGGTGGGTTTATGGTTGTTATTACAGTGGTTGGACTGTAAATTTCAAGTCATTCATGGGGTGGTGGGTGTAGGGGTGTCATTAGTGCTTGGACTGTGAATATCAACAGTCATTCATGGCGTGGTGGGTGGCATTACAGTGCTTAGACTCTAATATCAACAGTTATTCATAGGGTGATGGGTGTGTAGGTGTCATTACAGTGCTTTGACTGTAAATATAAACAGTTATTCATGGGGATGTGGTGTTTGGGTGTCATTATAGTGTTTGGACTGTAAATATTATCAGTCATTCATGGGGTAGTGGGTGTGTGGATGTCATTACAGTGTTTGGACTAATAATATCAACTGCCATTAATGGGGTGGTGGGTGTGTGGGTTTCATTACATTTCTTGTACTGTAAATATCAACCATCCTTTATTGGGTGGTTGGTGTGTGTGTGACATTACAGTGCATGGACTGTAAATATTAACAGTCATTCATGGGGTAGTGGGTGTGTGGATGTCATTACAGTGCTCGGACTGAAAATATCAACCGTTATTTATGGGGTGGTGGGTGTGTGGGTGTTATTACAGTGGTTGGATTGTAAATATCAACCGTCATTCAAAGGGTGGTAGGTGTGTGAGTGTCATTATAGAGCTTGGACTGTAAATATCAACAGTCATTCATGGAGTGGTGGTTGTGTGGGAGTCATTACAGTGCTTGGACTTTAAATATCAACATTCATTAATTGGGTGGTGGAGGTGTAAGTGTCATTACAGAGCTTGGACTGTAAATATCAACAGTCAATCATGGGGTGGTCGGTGCGTAGGTGTCATTACAGTGCTCAGACTGTAAATATCATCAGTAATTCATGGGGTTGTGGGTGTGTAGGTGTCATTACAGTGCTTGGACTGTAAATATCAACAGTCATTCATGGGGTGGTGGGTGTGGGGTGTCATTACAGTTCTTGGACTGTAAATATAAACCATCATTAATTATGTGGTGGGTTTGTGGGTGTCATTACAGTGCTCAGACTGTAAATATTAACAGTCATTCATGGGGTTGTGGGTGGGTGGGTGTCATTACAGTTCTTTGACTGTAAATATCAACTGTCATTCATAGGGTGTTGGGTGTGTGAGTGTCATTATAGAGCTTGGACTGTAAATATCAACAGTCATTAATGGAGTGGTAGTTGTGTGGGTGTCATTACAGTGCTTGGACTGTAAATATCAACAGTCATTAATTGGGTGGTGGGTGTGTGTGTGACATTACAGTGCATGGACTGTAAATATTAACAGTCATTAATGGGGTAGTGGGTGTGTGGATGTCATTACAGTGCTCGGACTAAAAATATCAACCATTATTTATGGGGTGGTGGGTGTGTGGGTGTTATTACAGTGGTTGGATTGTAAATATCAACCATCATTCATAGGGTGGTGGGTGTGTGAGTGTCATTATAGACCTTGGACTGTAAATATCAACAGTCATTTATGGAGTGGTGGTTGTGTGGGTGTCATTACAGTGCTTGGACTGTAAATATCAACAGTCATTAATTGGGTGGTGGAGGTGTAAGTGTCATTACAGAGCTTGGACTGTAAATATCAACAGTCAATCATGGGGTGGTCGGTGTGTGGGTGTCATTACAGTGCTCAGACTGTAAATATCATCAGTAATTCAAGGGGTTGTGGGTGTGTAGGTGCCATTACAGTGCTTGTACTGTAAATATCAACCGTAATTCATGGGGTGGTGGGTGTGTGGGTGTCAATACAGTTCTTGGACTATAAATATAAACCATCATTCATTAGGTGGTGGGTGTGTCGGTGTCATTACAGTGCTTGGGCTATCAATATCAACGGTCATTTATGGGGTTGTTGGTGTGTTGGTGTCATTACAGTTCTTATACTGTATATATCAACAGTCATACATAGGTTGGTGGGTGTGTGAGTGTCATTACAGAGCTTGGACTGTAAATATCATCAGTAATTCATGGGGTTGTAGGTGTGTAGGTGTCATTACAGTGCTTGGACTGTAAATATCAAAAGTCATTCTTGGGGTGGTGGGTGTGTGGGTGTCATTACAGTGCTTAGACTGTAAATATCAACAGTCATTTATGGGGTGGTGGGTGTGTGGCTGTCATTATAGTGCTTGGACTGTAAATATCAACAGTCAATCATGGAGTGGTGGGTAGGTGGGTGTCATTACAGTGCTTGGACTGTAAATATCAACCATCATTCATGGGGTGGTGGTTGTGTGGTTGTCATTACAGTGTTTTGATTGTATATATCAACAGTCATTTATAAGGTGCTGGGTGTCATTAGAGTGCTTGGACTGTAAATATCAACAGTCATTCATGGAGTGGTGGGTGTGTTGGTGTCATTACAGTGCTTGGAGTGTAAATATCAACCATAATTCATGGGGTGGTGGGTGTGGGGTGTCATTACAGTTCTTGGACTGTAAATATAAACCATCATTCATTAGGTGGTGGGTTTGTGGGTGTCATTGCAGTGCACAGACTGTAAATATTAAGAGTCATTCATGAGGTTGTGGGTGTGTGGGTGTCATTACAGTTCTTTGACTGTAAATATCAACTGTCATTCATAGGGTGGTGGGTGTGTAAATGTCATTACAAAGCTTGGACTGTAAATATCAACAGTCATTCATGAGGTTGTATGTGTGTAGGTGTCATTACAGTGCTTGGACTGTAAATATCAAAAGTCATTCTTTGGTGGTGGGTGTGTGGGTGTCATTACAGTGCTTAAACTGTAAGTCTCAACAGTCATTTATGGGGTGGTGGGTGTGTGGCTGTCATTATAGTGCTTGGACTTTAAATATCAACAGTCAATCATGAGGTTGTATGTGTGTAGGTGTCATTACAGTGCTTGGACTATAAATATCAACCATCATTCATAGGGTGGTGGGTGTGTGAGTGTCATTATAGACCTTGGACTGTAAATATCAACAGTCATTTATGGAGTGGTGGTTGTGTGGGTGTCATTACAGTGCTTGGACTGTAAATATCAACAGTCATTAATTGGGTGGTGGAGGTGTAAGTGTCATTACAGAGCTTGGACTGTAAATATCAACAGTCAATCATGGGGTGGTCGGTGTATAGGTGTCATTACAGTGCTCGGACTGAAAATATCAACCGTTATTTATGGGGTGGTGGGTGTGGGGTGTCATTACAGTTCTTGGACAGTAAATATAAACCATCATTAATTAGGTGGTGGGTTTGTGGGTGTCATTACAGTGCTCAGACTGTAAATATTAACAGTCATTCATGGGGTTGTGGGTGTGTGGGTGTCATTACAGTTCTTTGACTGTAAATATCAACTGTCATTCATAGGGTGTTGGGTGTGTGAGTGTCATTATAGAGCTTGGACTGTAAATATCAACAGTCATTAATGGAGTGGTAGTTGTGTGGGTGTCATTACAGTGCTTGGACTGTAAATATCAACAGTCATTAATTGGGTGGTGGGTGTGTGTGTGACATTACAGTGCATGGACTGTAAATATTAACAGTCATTCATGGGGTAGTGGGTGTGTGGATGTCATTACAGTGCTCGGACTGAAAATATCAACCGTTATTTATGGGGTGGTGGGTGTGTGGGTGTTATTACAGTGGTTGGACTGTAAATATCAACCGTCATTCATAGGGTGGTGGGTGTGTGAGTGTCATTATAGAGCTTGGACTGTAAATATCAACAGTCATTCATGGAGTGGTGGTTGTGTGGGTGTCATTACAGTGCTTGGACTGTAAATATCAACAGTCATTAATTGGGTGGTGGAGGTGTAAGTGTCATTACAGAGCTTGGACTGTAAATATCAAAATTCAATCATGGGGTGGTCGGTGTGTGGGTGTCATTACAGTGCTCAGACTGTAAATATCATCAGTAATTCTTGGGGTTGTGGGTGTGTGGGTGTCATTACAGTGCTTGTACTGTAAATATCAACCATAATTCATGGGATGGTGGGTGTGGGGTGTCATTACAATTCTTGGACAGTAAATATAAACCATCATTAATTAGGTGGTGGGTTTGTGGGTGTCATTACAGTGCTTAGACTGTAAATATTAACAGTCATTCATGGGGTTGTGGGTGTGTGGGTGTCATTACAGTTCATTGACTGTAAATATCAACTGTCATTCATAGGGTGTTGGGTGTGTGAGTGTCATTATAGAGCTTGGACTGTAAATATCAACAGTCATTCATAGAGTGGTAATTGTGTGGGTGTCATTACAGTGCTTGGACTGTAAATATCAACAGTCATTAATTGGTTAGTGGGTGTGTGTGTGACATTACAGTGCATGGACTGTAAATATTAACAGTCATTCATGGGGTAGTGGGTGTGTGGATGTCATTACAGTGCTCGGACTGAAAATATCAACCGTTATTTATGGGGTGGTGGGTGTGTGGGTGTTATTACAGTGGTTGCACTGTAAATATCAACCGTCATTCATAGGGTGGTGGGTGTGTGAGTGTCATTATAGAGCTTGGACTGTAAATATCAACAGTCATTCATGGAGTGGTCGGTGTGTGGGTGTCATTACAGTGCTTGGACTGTAAATATCAACAGTCATTAATTGGGTGGTAGAGGTGTAAGTGTCATTACAGTGCTTAAACTGTAAGTCTCAACAGTCATTTATGGGTAGGTGGGTTTGTGGCTGTCATTATAGTGCTTGGAGTGTAAATATCAACAGTTATATCATGGATTGGTGGGTATGTGGGTGTCATTACAGTGCTTGGACTGTAAATATCAACAGTCATTCATTGGGTGGTGGGTGTGTGGGTGTCATTACAGTGTTTTGATTGTAAATATCAACAGTCATTAATATGGTGGTGGGTGTCATTCGAATGCTTGGACTGTAAATATCAACAGTCACTCATGAAGTGGTGGGTGTGTTGGTGTTATTACAGTGCTTGGACTATAAATATCAACCATAATCATGGGGTGGTGGGTGTGGGGCGTCATTACAGTGCTTTGACTGTAAATATCAACAGTCATTCATAGGGTGGTGGGGGTGAGGGTGTCATTACAGTGCTTTGACTGTAAATATCAACAATCATTCATGGGGTGGTGGGTGTCATTATGGTGCTTGGACTGTAAATATCAACAGTCATTAATGGGGTGGTGGGTGTGTGGGTGTCATTACATTGCTTGGACTGTAAATATCAAGTCATTCAAGCGGTGGTGGGTGTATGTGTGTCATTAGTGCTTGGACTCTGAATATCAACAGTCATTCATGGGGTGGTGGGTTGCATTACAGTGCTTAGACTCTAATATCAACAGTCATTCATGGGGTGATGGGTGTGTGGGTGTCATTACAGTTCTTGGACTGTAGATATCATCAGTTATTCATGGGGATGTTGGTGTTTGGGTGTCTATGCAGTGCTTGGACAGTAAATATCAACAGTTAATCATATGGTGGTGGGTGTGTGGGTGTCATTATTCTGCTTGGAGTGTAAATATTAACAGTCATTTATGGTGTAGTGGGTGTGTGGATGTCATTACAGTGCTTAGACTGAAAATATCAACAGTCATTAATTGGGTGGTGGAGGTGTAAGTGTCATTACAGAGCTTGGACTGTAAATATCAAAATTCAATCATGGGGTGGTCGGTGTGTGGGTGTCATTACAGTGCTCAGACTGTAAATATCATCAGTAATTCTTGGGGTTGTGGGTGTGTGGGTGTCATTACAGTGCTTGTACTGTAAATATCAACCATAATTCATGGGATGGTGGGTGTGGGGTGTCATTACAATTCTTGGACTGTAAATATAAACCATCATTAATTAGGTGGTGGGTTTGTGGGTGTCATTACAGTGCTTAGACTGTAAATATTAACAGTCATTCATGGGGTTGTGGGTGTGTGGGTGTCATTACAGTTCATTGACTGTAAATATCAACTGTCATTCATAGGGTGTTGGGTGTGTGAGTGTCATTATAGAGCTTGGACTGTAAATATCAACAGTCATTCATAGAGTGGTAATTGTGTGGGTGTCATTACAGTGCTTGGACTGTAAATATCAACAGTCATTAATTGGTTAGTGGGTGTGTGTGTGACATTACAGTGCATGGACTGTAAATATTAACAGTCATTCATGGGGTAGTGGGTGTGTGGATGTCATTACAGTGCTCGGACTGAAAATATCAACCGTTATTTATGGGGTGGTGGGTGTGTGGGTGTTATTACAGTGGTTGCACTGTAAATATCAACCGTCATTCATAGGGTGGTGGGTGTGTGAGTGTCATTATAGAGCTTGGACTGTAAATATCAACAGTCATTCATGGAGTGGTCGGTGTGTGGGTGTCATTACAGTGCTTGGACTGTAAATATCAACAGTCATTAATTGGGTGGTAGAGGTGTAAGTGTCATTACAGTGCTTAAACTGTAAGTCTCAACAGTCATTTATGGGTAGGTGGGTTTGTGGCTGTCATTATAGTGCTTGGAGTGTAAATATCAACAGTTAATCATGGATTGGTGGGTATGTGGGTGTCATTACAGTGCTTGGACTGTAAATATCAACAGTCATTCATTGGGTGGTGGGTGTGTGGGTGTCATTACAGTGTTTTGATTGTAAATATCAACAGTCATTAATATGGTGGTGGGTGTCATTCGAATGCTTGGACTGTAAATATCAACAGTCACTCATGAAGTGGTGGGTGTGTTGGTGTTATTACAGTGCTTGGACTATAAATATCAACCATAATCATGGGGTGGTGGGTGTGGGGCGTCATTACAGTGCTTTGACTGTAAATATCAACAGTCATTCATAGGGTGGTGGGGGTGAGGGTGTCATTACAGTGCTTTGACTGTAAATATCAACAATCATTCATGGGGTGGTGGGTGTCATTATGGTGCTTGGACTGTAAATATCAACAGTCATTAATGGGGTGGTGGGTGTGTGGGTGTCATTACATTGCTTGGACTGTAAATATCAAGTCATTCAAGCGGTGGTGGGTGTATGTGTGTCATTAGTGCTTGGACTCTGAATATCAACAGTCATTCATGGGGTGGTGGGTTGCATTACAGTGCTTAGACTCTAATATCAACAGTCATTCATGGGGTGATGGGTGTGTGGGTGTCATTACAGTTCTTGGACTGTAGATATCATCAGTTATTCATGGGGATGTTGGTGTTTGGGTGTCTATGCAGTGCTTGGACAGTAAATATCAACAGTTAATCATATGGTGGTGGGTGTGTGGGTGTCATTATTCTGCTTGGAGTGTAAATATTAACAGTCATTTATGGTGTAGTGGGTGTGTGGATGTCATTACAGTGCTTAGACTGAAAATATCAACAGTCATTCATTGGGTGGTGGGTGTGTGATTGTCATTACAGTGCTTGGACTATAAATATCAACCGTCATTCTTGGGGTGGTGGGTGTGTGGGTGTCATTACAGTTCTTTGACTGTAAATATCAACTGTCATTCATAGGGTGGTGGGTGTTCGAGTGTCATTACAAAGCTTGGACTGTAAATATCAACAGTCCTTTATGGGGTTGTATGTGTGTAGTTGTCATTACAGTGCTTGGACTGTAAATATCAAAAGTCATTCTTGGGGTGGTGGGTGTGTGGGTGTCATTACAGTGCTTAGACTGTAAGTATCAACAGTCATTTATGGGGTGGTGGGTGTGTGGGTGTCATTACAGTGCTTTGACTGTAAATATCAACAGTCATTAATTGGGTGGTGGAGGTGTAAGTGTCATTACAGTGCTTGAACTGTAAATATCAAAAGTCAATCATGGGGTGGTCGGTGTGTGGGTGTCATTACAGTGCTTGGACTGTAAACGTCAACAGTCATTCATTGGGTGGTGCATGTGTTGGTGTCATGACAGTGCTTAGACTGTAAATATCAACAGTCATTCATGGGGTGGTGAGTGTGTGGGTGTCATTACAGTTCTTGGACTATAAATATCAATCATCATTCATTAGGTGGTTGGTTTGTGGGTGTCATTACAGTGCTCAGACTGTAAATATTAACAGTCATTTATGGGGTGGTGGGTGTGTGGATGTCATTACAGGGCTTAGACTCAAAATATCAACTGTCATTTATGTGGTGGTGGATGTGTGGGTGTCATTACAGTGCTTCCAATATAAATATCAACTGTCATTTATGGGGTTGTGGGTGTCATTGCAGTTCTTGGACTGTAAATATCAACAGTCATACATAGGGTGGTGGGTGTGTGAGTGTCATTACAGAGCTTGGACTGTAAATATCATCAGTAATTCATGGGGTTTTGAGTGTGTAGGTGTCATTACAGTGCTTGTACTGTAAATATCAAAAGTCATTCTTGGGGTGGTGGTTGTGTAGGTGTCATTAGAGTGCTTAGACTGTAAATATCAACTGTCATTCATAAGGTGGTGGGTGTGTGAGTGTCATTACAAAGCTTGGACTGTAAATATCAACAGTCATTCATGGGGTTGTATGTGTGTAGGTGTCATTACAGTGCTTGGACTGTAAATATCAAAAGTCATTCTTGGATTGGTGGGTGTGTGGGTGTCATTACAGTGCTTAGACTGTAAGTATCAACAGTCATTTATGGGGTGGTGAGTGTGTGGGTGTCATTACAGTGCTTTGACTGTAAATATAAACAGTCATTAATTGGGTGGTGGAGGTGTAAGTGTCATTACAGTGCTTGAACTGTAAATATCAACAGTCATACATAGGGTGGTGGGTGTGTGAGTGTCATTACAGAGCTTGAACTGTAAATATCAAAAGTCATTCTTGGGGTGGTGGTTGTGTGGGTGTCATTAGAGTGCTTAGACTGTAAATATCAACAGTCATTTATGGGGTGGTGGGTGTGTGGCTGTCATTATAGTGCTTGGACTGTAAATATCAACAGTCAATCATGGAGTGGTGGGTATGTGGGTGTCATTACAGTGCTTGGACTGTAAATATCAAAAGTCATTTATGGGGTGGTGGGTGTGTGGGTGTCATTAGAGTGCTTGGACTGTAAATATCAACAGTCATTCTAAGAGTGGTAGGTGTGTTGGTGTCATTACAGTGCTTGGACTGTAAATATCTACCATAATTCATGGGGTGGTGGGTGTGGGGTGTCATTACAGTTCTTGGACTGTAAATATAAACCATCATTCATTAGATGGTGGGTTTGTGGGTGTCATTACAGTGCTCAGACTGTAAATATTAACAGTCATTCATGGGGTTGTGGGTGTGTGGGTGTCATTACAGTTCTTTGACTGTAAATATCATCTGTCATTCATAGGGTGGTGGGTGTGTGAGTGTCATTACAAAGCTTGGACTGTAAATATCAACAGTCATTCATGAGGTTGTATGTGTGTAGGTGTCATTACAGTGCATGGACTGTAAATATCAAAAGTCATTCTTTGGTGGTGGGTGTGTAGGTGTCATTACAGTGCTTAGACTGTAAATATCAACAGTCATTTATGGGGTGGTGGGTGTGTGGCTGTCATTATAGTGCTTGGACTGTAAATATCAACAGTTAATCATGGGGTGGTAGGTGTGTGGGTGTCATTAGACTGCTTGGACTGTAAATATTAACAGTCATGAATGGTGTGGTGGGTGTGTGGGTGTCATTACAGTGCTTAGACTGTAAGTATCAAAAGTCATTCTTGGGGTGGTGGGTGTGTGTGTGTCATTACAGTGCTTGGACTGTAAATATCAATAGTCATTTATAGGGTGGTGGGTGTGTGAGTGTCATTACAAAGCTTGGACTGTAAATATAAACAGTCATTCATGGGGTTGTATGTGTGTATGTGTCATTACAGTGCTTGGACTGTAAATATCAAAAGTCATTCTTGGGGTGGTGGGTGTGTGGGTGTCATTACAGTGCTTAGACTGTAAGTATCAACAGTCATTTATGGGGTGGTGGGTGTGTGTGTGTCATTACAGTGCTTTGACTGTAAATATCAACAGTCATTAATTGGGTGGTGGAGGTGTAAGTGTCATTACAGTGCTTGAACTGTAAATATCAACAGTCAATCATGGGGTGGTCGGTGTGTGGGTGTCATTACAGTGCTTGAACTGTAAACATCAACAGTCATTCATGGGGTGGTGCATGTGTTGGTGTCATGACAGTGCTTAGACTGTAAATATCAACAGTCATTCATGGGGTGGTGAGTGTGTGGGTGTCATTACAGTTCTTGGACTATAAATATCAACCATCATTCATTAGGTGGTTGGTTTGTGGGTGTCATTACAGTGCTCAGACTGTAAATATTTACAGTCATTTATGGGGTGGTGGGTGTGTGGATGTCATTACAGGGCTTAGATTAAAAATATCAACAGTCATTTATGGTGTGGTGGATGTGTGGGTGTCATTACAGTGCTTGCAATATAAATATCAACTGTCATTTATGGGGTTGTGTGTGTCATTGCAGTTCTTGGACTGTAAATATCAACAGTCATACATAGGGTGGTGGGTGTGTGAGTGTCATTACAGAGCTTGGACTGTAAATATCAAAAGTCATTCTTGGGGTGGTGGTTGTGTGGGTGTCATTAGAGTGCTTAGACTGTAAATATCAACAGTCATTTATGGGGTGGTGGGTGTGTGGCTGTCATTATAGTGCTTGGACTGTAAATATCAACAGTCAATCATGGAGTGGTGGGTATGTGGGTGTCATTACAGTGCTTGGACTGTAAATATCAAAAGTCATTCTTGGGGTGGTGGGTGTGTGGGTGTCATTAGAGTGCTTGGACTGTAAATATCAACAGTCATTCAAGGAGTGGTAGGTGTGTTGGTGTCATTACAGTGCTTGGACTGTAAATATCAACCATAATTCATGGGGTGGTGGGTGTGGGGTGTCATTACAGTTCTTGGACTGTAAATATAAACCATCATTCATTAGATGGTGGGTTTGTGGGTGTCATTACAGTGCTCAGACTGTAAATATTAACAGTCATTCATGGGGTTGTGGGTGTGTGGGTGTCATTACAGTGCTTAGACTGTAAGTATCAACAGTCATTTATGGGGTGGTGGGTGTGTGGCTGTCATTATAGTGCTTGGACTGTAAATATCAACAGTTAATCATGGGGTGGTGGGTGTGTGGGTGTCATTAGACTGCTTGGACTGTAAATATTAACAGTCATGAATGGTGTGGTGGGTTTGTGGATGTCATTACAGTGCTTAGACTGAAAATATCAACAGTCATTCATGGGGTGGTAGGTGTGTGATTGTCATTACAGTGCTTGGACTATAAATATCAACCGTCATTTATGGGGTTGTGGGTGTGTGGGTGTCATTACAGTTCTTTGACTGTAAATATCAACTGTCATTCATAGGGTGGTGGGTGTGTGAGTGTCATTACAAAGCTTGGACTGTAAATATCAACAGTCATTCATGAGGTTGTATGTGTGTAGGTGTCATTACAGTGCATGGACTGTAAATATCAAAAGTCATTCTTTGGTGGTGGGTGTGTGGGTGTCATTACAGTGCTTAGACTGTAAGTATCAACAGTCATTTATGGGGTGGTGGGTGTGTGTGTGACATTACAGTGCATGGACTGTAAATATTAACAGTCATTCATGGGGTAGTGGGTGTGTGAATGTCATTACAGTGTTCGGACTGAAATTATCAACCTTTATTTATGGGGTGGTGGGTGTGTGGGTGTTATTACAGTGGTTGGACTGTAAATATCAACCGTCATTCATAGGGTGGTGGGTGTGTGAGTGTCATTATAGAGCTTGGACTGTAAATATCAACAGTCATTCATGGAGTGGTCGGTGTGTGGGTGTCATTACAGTGCTTGGACTGTAAATATCAACCGTCATTCATGAGGTGGTGGTTGTGTGGTTGTCATTACAGTGTTTTGATTGTAAATATAAACAGTCATTTATAAGGTGGTGGGTGTCATTAGAGTGCTTGAACTGTAAATATCAACAGTCATTCAAGGAGTGGTGGGTGTGTTGGTGTCATTACAGTGCTTGGACTGTAAATATCAACCATAATTCATGGGGTGGTGGGTGTGGGGTGTCATTACAGTTCTTGGACTGTAGGTATAAACCATCATTCATTAGGTGGTGGGATTTTGGGTGTCATTACCGTGCTCAGACTGCAAATATTAACAGTCATTCATGGGGTTGTGGGTGTGTGGGTGTCATTACAGTTCTTTGACTGTAAATATCAACTGTCATTCAAAGGGTGTTAGGTGTGTGAGTGTCATTACAAATCTTGGACTGTAAATATCAACAGTCATTCATGACGTTGTATGTGTGTAGGTGTCATTACAGTGCTTGGACTGTAAATATCAAAAGTCATTCTTTGGTGGTGGGTGTGTGGGTGTCATTACAGTGCTTAAACTTTAAGTCTCAACAGTCATTTATGGAGTGGTGGGTGTGTGGCTGTCATTATAGTGCTTGGACTGTAAATATCAACAGTCAATCATGGGATGGTGGGTATGTGGGTGTCATTACAGTGCTTGGACTGTAAATATCAACCATCATTCATTGGGTGGTGGGTGTGTGGGTGTCATTACAGTATTTTGATTGTAAATATCAACAGTCATTAATAAGGTGGTGGGTGTCATTAGAAAGCTTGGATTGTATATATCAACAGTCATTCATGGAGTGGTGGGTGTGTTAGTGTCATTACAGTGCTTGGACTATAAATATCAACCATAATCATGGGGTGGTGGGTGTGGGGCGTCATTACAGTGCTTTGACTGTAAATATCAACAGTCATTCATGGGGTGGTTGGGGTCAGGGTGTCATTACAGTGCTTAGACTGTAAATATCAACAATCATTCATGGGGTAGTGGGTGTGTGGGTGTCATGATAGTGTTTGGACTGTAAATATCAACAGTCATTAATGGGGTGGTGGGTGTGTGGGTGTCATTACATTGTTTGGACTGTAAATATCAAGTCATTCAAGGGGTGGTGGGTGTCTATGTGTCATTAGTGCTTGGACTGTGAATATCAACATTTATTCATGGGGTGGTGGGTGGCATTACAGTGCTTAGACTCTAATATCAACAGTCATTAATGGGGTGATGGGTGTGTGGGTGTCATTACAGTTCTTGGACTGTAGATATCAACAGTTATTCATGGGGATGTGGGTGTTTCGGTGTCTATGCAGTGCTTGGACTGTAAATATCAACAGTTAATCATATGGTGGTGGGTGTGTGGCTATCATTAGACTGCTTGGAGTGTAAATATTAACAGTCATTTATGGTGTAGTGGGTGTGTGGATGTCATTACAATGCTTAGACTGAAAATATCAACAGTCATTCATGGGGTGGTGGGTGTGTGATTGTCATTACAGTGCTTGGACTATAAATATCAACCATCATTTTTGGGGTGGTGGGTGTGTGGGTGTCATTACAGCTATTTGACTGTAAATATCTACTGTCATTCATAGGGTGTTGGGTGTGTGAGTGTCATTATAAAGCTTGGAGTGTAAATATCAACATTCATTCATGGGGTTGTATGTGTGTAGGTGTCATTACAGTGCTTGGACTGTAAATATCAAAAGTCATTCTTGGGGTGGTGGGTGTGTGGGTGTCATTACAGTGCTTGGACTGTAAATATCAACCGTTAATTATGGGGTGGTGGGTGTGTGGGTGTTATTACAGTGGTTGGACTGTAAATATCAACCGTCATTCATAGGGTGGTGGGTGTGTGAGTGTCATTATAGAGCTTGGACTGTAAATATCAACAGTCATTCAAGGAGTGGTAGGTGTGTTGGTGTCATTACAGTGCTTGGACTGTAAATATCAACCATAATTCATGGGGTGGTGGGTGTGGGGTGTCATTACAGTTCTTGGACTGTAAATATAAACCATCATTCATTAGATGGTGGGTTTGTGGGTGTCATTACAGTGCTAAGACTGGAAATATTAACAGTCATTCATGGGGTTGTGGGTGTGTGGGTGTCATTACAGTTCTTTGACTGTAAATATCATCTGTCATTCATAGGGTGGTGGGTGTGTGAGTGTCATTACAAAGCTTGGACTGTAAATATCAACAGTCATTCATGAGGTTGTATGTGTGTAGGTGTCATTACAGTGCATGGACTGTAAATATCATAAGTCATTCCTTGGTGGTGGGTGTGTGGGTGTCATTACAGTGCTTAGACTGTAAGTATCAACAGTCATTTATGGGGTGGTGGGTGTGTGGCTGTCATTATAGTGCTTGGACTGTAAATATCAACAGTTAATCATGGGGTGGTGGGTGTGTGGGTGTCATTAGACTGCTTGGACTGTAAATATTAACAGTCATGAATGGTGTGGTGGGTGTGTGGATGTCATTACAGTGCTTAGACTGAAAATATCAACAGTCATTCATGGGGTGGTAGGTGTGTGATTGTCATTACAGTGCTTGGACTATAAATATCAACCGTCATTTATGGGGTTGTGGGTGTGTGGGTGTCATTACAGTTCTTTGACTGTAAATATCAACTGTCATTCATAGGGTGGTGGGTGTGTGAGTGTCATTACAAAGCTTGGACTGTAAATATTAACAGTCATTCATGGGGTTGTATGTGTGTATGTGTCATTACAGTGCTTGAACTGTAAATATCAAAAGTCATTCTTGGGGTGGTGGGTGTGTGGGTGTCATTACAGTGCTTAGACTGAAAGTATCAACAGTCATTTATGGGGTGGTGGGTGTGTGTGTGACATTACAGTGCATGGACTGTAAATATTAACAGTCATTCATGGGGTAGTGGGTGTGTGAATGTCATTACAGTGTTCGAACTGAAATTATCAACCTTTATTTATGGGGTGGTGGGTGTGTGGGTGTTATTACAGTGGTTGGACTGTAAATATCAACCGTCATTCATAGGGTGGTGGGTGTGTGAGTGTCATTATAGAGCTTGGACTGTAAATATCAACAGTCATTCATGGAGTGGTCGGTGTGTGGGTGTCATTACAGTGCTTAGACTGTAAATATTAACAGTCATTTATGGGGTGGTGGGTGTGTGGATGTCATTACAGTGCCTGGACTATAAATATCAACTGTCATTTATGGGGTTGTGGGTGTGTGGGTGTCATTACAGTTCTTGGACTGTATATATCAACAGTCATACATAGGGTGAAGGGTGTGTGAGTGTCATTACAGAGCTTGGACTGTAAATATCATCAGTAATTCATGGGGTTGTGGGTGTGTAGGTGTCATTACAGTGCTTGGACTGTAAATATCAAAAGTCATTCTTGGGGTGGTGGGTGTGTGGGGGTCATTACAGTGCTTAGACTGTAAATATCAACAGTCATTTATGGGGTGGTGGGTGTGTGGCCGTCATTATAGTGCTTGGACTGTATATATCAACAGTCAATCATGGAGTGGTGGGTATGTGGGTGTCATTACAGTGCTTGGACTGTAAATATCAATCGTCATTCATGGGGTGATGGTTGTGTGGTTGTCATTACAGTGTTTTGATTGTAAATATAAACAGTCATTTATAAGGTGGTGGGTTTCATTAGAGTGCTTGAACTGTAAATATCAACAGTCATTCATGGAGTGGTGGGTGTGTTGGTGTCATTACAGTGCTTGGACTGTAAATATCAACAATAATTCATGGGGTGGTGGGTGTGGGGTGTCATTACAGTTCTTGGACTGTAAATATAAACCATCATTCATTAGGTGGTGGGTTTGTGGGTGTCATTACCGTGCTCAGGCTGCAAATATTAACAGTCATTCATGGGGTTGTGGGTGTGTGGGTGTCATTTCAGTTCTTTGACTGTAAATATCAACTGTCATTCATAGGGTGGTGGGTGTGTGAGTGTCATTACAAAGCTTGGACTGTAAATATCAACAGTCATTCATGACGTTGTAAGTGTGTAGGTGTCATTACAGTGTTTGGACTGTAAATATCAAAAGTCATTCTTTGGTGGTGGGTGTGTGGGTGTCATTACAGTGCTTAAACTTTAAGTCTCAACAGTCATTTATGGAGTGGTGGGTGTGTGGCTGTCATTATAGTGCTTGGACTGTAAATATCAACAGTCAATCATGGGGTGGTGGGTATGTGGGTGTCATTACAGTGCTTGGACTGTAAATATCAAAAGTCATTCATTGGGTGGTGGGTGTGTGGGTGTCATTACAGTGTTTTGATTGTAAATATCAACAGTCATTAATAAGGTGGTGGGTGTCATTAGAATGTTTGGACTGTAAATATTAACAGTCATTCATGGAGTGGTGGGTGTGTTAGTGTCATTACAGTGCTTGGACTATAAATATCAACCATAATCATGGGGTGGTGGGTGTGGGGCATCATTACAGTGCTTTGACTGTAAATATCAACAGTCGTTCATGGGGTGGTGGGGGTGAGGTTGTTATTACAGTGCTTAGACTGTAAATATCAACAATCATTCATTGGGTGGTGGGTGTGTGGGTGTCATGATAGTGCTTGGACCGTAAATATCAACAGTCATTAATGGGGTGGTGGGTGTGTGGGTGTCATTACATTGCTTGGACTGTAAATATCAAGTCATTCAAGGGGTGGTGGGTGTCTGTGTGTCATTAGTGCTTGGACTGTGAATATCAACAGTCATTCATGGGATGGTGGGTAGCATTACAGTGCTTAGACTCTAATATCAACAGTCATTAATGGGGTGATTAGTGTGTGGGTGTCATTACAGTTCTTGGACTGTAGATATCAACAGTTATTCATGGGGATGTGGGTGTTTGGATGTCTATGCAGTGCTTGGACTGTAAATATCAACAGTTAATCATATGGTGGTGGGTGTGTGGCTGTCATTAGACTGCTTGGATTGTAAATATTAACAGTCATTTATGGTATAGTGGGTGTGTGGATGTCATTACAGTGCTTAGACTGAAAATATCAACAGTGATTCATGGGGTGGTGGGTTTGTGATTGTCATTACAGTGCTTGGACTATAAATATCAACCGTCATTTTCGGGGTGGTGGGTGTGTGGGTGTCATTACAGTTCTTTGACTGTAAATATCAACTGTCATTCATAGGGTGTTGGGTGTGTGAGTGTCATTACAAAGCTTGGACTGTAAATATCAACAGTCATTCATGGGGTTGTATGTGTGTAGGTGTCATTGCAGTGCTTGGACTGTAAATATCAAATGTCATTCTTGGGGTGGTGGGTGTGTGGGTGTCATTACAGTGCTTGGACTGTAAATATCAACAGTCATTAATTGGGTGGTGGAGGTGTAAGTGTCATTACAGTGCTTGGACTGTAAATATCAACAGTCAATTATTGGGTGGTCGGTGTGTGGGTGTCATTACAGTGCTTGGACTGTAAATATCAACAGTCATTCATGGGGTGGTGAGTGTGTGGGTGTCATTACAGTTCTTGGACTATAAATATCAACCATCATTCATTAGGTGGTGGGTTTGTGGGTGTCATTACAGTGCTCAGACTGTAAATATTAACAGTCATTTATCTGGTGGTGGGTGTGTGGATGTCATTACAGGGCTTAGACTCAAAATATTAACAGTCATTTATGGGGTGGTGGATGTGTGGGTGTCAGTACATTGCTTGCAATATAAATATCAACTGTCATTTATGGGGTTGTGGGTGTGTGGGTGTCATTACAGTTCTTGGACTTTAAATATCAACAGTCATACATAGGGTGGTGGGTGTGTGAGTGTCATTACAGAGCTTGGACTGTAAATATCATCAGTAATTAATGGGGTTGGGGGTGTGTAGGTGTCATTACAGTGCTTGGACTGTACATATCAAAAGTCATTCTTGGGGTGGTGGGTGTGTGGGTGTCATTAGAGTGCTTAGACTGTAAATATCAACAGTCATTTATGGGGTGGTGGGTGTGTGGCTGTCATTATAGTGCTAGGACTGTAAATATCAACAGTCAATCGTGGAGTGGTGGGTATGTGTGTGTCATTACAGTGCTTGGACTGTAAATATCAACCGTCATTCATGGGGTGGTGGTTGTGTGGTTGTCATTACAATGTTTTGATTGTAAATATCAACTGTCATTTATAGGGTGGTGGGTGTCATTAGAGTGCTTGGACTGTAAATATCAACAGTCATTCATGGGGTGGTGGGTGTGTGAGTGTCATTACAAAGCTTGGACTGTAAATATCAACAGTCATTCACGAGGTTGTATGTGTGTATGTGTCATTACAGTGCTTGGACTGTAAATATCAAAAGTTAATCATGGGGTGGTGGGTGAGTGGGTGTCATTAGACTGCTTGGACTGTAAATATTAACAGTCATTTATGGGGTGGTGGGTGTGTGGGTGTCATTACAGTGCTTGGACTGTAAATATCAACAGTCATTAATTGGGTGGTGGAGGTGTAAGTGTCATTACAGTGCTTGGACTGAAAATATCAACAGTCAATCATGGGGTGGTCGGTGTGTGGGTGTCATTACAGTGCTTGGAAAGTAAATTTCAATAGTCATTCATGGGGTGGTGCATGTGTTGGTGTAATGACAGTGCTTAGACTGTAAATATCAACAGTCATTCATGTGGTGGTGAGTGTGTGGGTGTCATTACAGTTCTTGGACTATAAATATCAACCATCATTCATTAGGGGGTGGGTTTGTGGGTGTCATTACAGTGCTCAGACTGTAAATATTAACAGTCATTATATGGGTGGTGGAGGTGTAAGTGTCATTACATTGCTTGGACTGTAAATATCAACAGTCATTCATAGGGTGGTGGGTGTGTGAGTGTTATTATAGAGCTTGGACTGTAAATATCAACAGTCATTAATGGAGTGGTCTGTGTGTGGGTGTCATTACAGTGCTTGGACTGTAAATATCAACAGTCATTAATTGGGTGGTGGAGGTGTAAGTGTCATTACAGTGCTTGGACTGTAAATATCAACAGTCAATCATGAGGTGGTCGGTGTGTGGGTGTCATTAAAGTGCTTGTACTGGAAATGTCAACAGTCATTCAAGAAGTGGTGCATGTGTTGGTGTCATGACAGTGCTTAGACTGTCAATATCAACAGTCATACATGGGGTGGTGAGTGTGTAGGTGTCATTACAGTTCTTGGACTATAAATATAAACCATCAATTATTAGTTGGTGGGTTTGTGGGTGTCATTACAGTGCTCAGACTGTAAATATTAACAGTCATTTATGGGGTGGTGGGTGTGTGGATGTCATTACAGGGCTTAGACTGAAAATATCAACAGTCATTTATGGGGTGGTGGGTGTGTGGGTGTCGTTACAGTGCTTGGACTATAAATATCAACTGTCATTTATGGGGTTGTGGGTGTGTGGGTGTCATTACAGTTCTTGGACTGTATATATCAACAGTCATACATAGGGTGGTGTGTGTGTGAGTGTCATTACAGAGCTTGGACTGTAAATATCATCAGTAATTCATGGGGTTGTGGGTGTGTAGGTTTTTTATTACAGTGCTTGGACTGTAAATATCAAAAGTCATACTTGGGGTGGTGGGTGTGTGGGTGTCATTACAGTGCTTAGACTGTAAATATCAACAGTCATTCATGGGGTGGTGGTTGTGTGGTTGTCATTAAAGTGTTTTGATTGTAAATATCAACAGTCATTTATAAGGTGGTGGGTGTCATTAGAGTGCTTGGACTGTAAATATCAAAAGTCATTCATGGAGTGGTAGGTGTGTTGGTGTCATTACAGTGCTTAAACTGGAAGTCTCAACAATCATTTATGGGGTGGTGGGTGTGTGGCTGTCATTATAGTGCTTGGAGTGTAAATATCAACAGTCATTAATAAGGTGGTGGGTGTCATTAGAATGCTTGGACTGTAAATATCAACAGTCATTTATGGAGTGGTGGGTGTGTTGGTGTCATTACAGTGCTTGGACTATAAATATCAACCATAATCATGGGGTGGTGGGTGTGTGGGTGTCATGATAGTGCTTGGACTGTAAATATCAACAGTCATTAATGGGGTGGTGGGTGTGTGGGTGTCATTACATTGCTTGGACTGTAAATATCAAGTCATTCAAGAGGTGGTGGGTGTCTGTGTGTCATTAGTGCTTGGACTGTGAATATCAACAGTCATTCATGGGTTGGTGGGTGGCATTACAGTGCTTAGACTCTAATATCAACAGTCATTAATGGGGTGATGGGTGTGTGGGCGTCATTACAGTTCTTGGACTGTAGATATCAACAGTTATTCATGGGGATGTGGGTGTTTGGGTGTCTATGCAGTGCTTGGATTGTAAATATCAACAGTTAATCATATGGTGGTGGGTGTGTGGGTGTCATTAGACTGCTTGGAGTGTAAATATTAACAATAATTTATGGTGTAGTGGGTGTATGGGTGTCATTACAGTGCTTGAACTGAAAATATCAACAGTCATTCATGGGGTGGTGGGTGTGTGATTGTCATTACAGTTCTTGGACTGTAAATATCAAAAGTCATTCTTGGGGTGGCGGGCATGTGAGTGTCATTACAGAGCTTGGACTGTAAATATCAACAGTCATTTATGGGGTGGTGGGTGTGTGGCTGTCATTATAGTGCTTGGACTGTAAATATCAACCGTCAATCATGGAGTGGTGGGTAGGTGGGTGTCATTACAGTGCTTGGACTGTAAATATCAACCGTCATTCATGGGCTGGTGGTTGTGTGGTTGTCATTACAGTGTTTTGATTGTAAATATCAATAGTCATTTATAAGGTGCTGGGTGTCATTATAGTCCTTGGACTGTAAATATCAATAGTCATTCATGGAGTGGTGGGTGTGTTGGTGTCATTACAGTGCGTGGACTGTAAATATCAACCATAATTCATGGGGTGGTGGGTGTGGGGTGTCATTACAGTTCTTGGACTGTAAATATAAACCATCATTCATTAGGTTGTGGGTTTGTGGTTGTCATTACAGTGCTCAGAATGAAAATATTAACAGTCATTCATGGGGTTGTGGGTGTGTGGGTGTCATTACAGTTCTTTGACTGAAAATATCATCTATCATTCATAGGGTGGTGGGTGTGTGAGTGTCATTACAAAGCTTGGACTGTAAATATCAACAGTCATTCATGAGGTTGTATGTGTGTAGGTGTCATTACAGTGCTTGGACTGTAAATATCAAAAGTCATTCTTTGGTGGTGGGTGTGTGGGTGTCATTACAGTTCTTAGACTGTAAGTATCAACAGTCATTTATGGGGTCGTGGGTGTGTGGCTGTCATTATAGTGCTTGGACTGTAAATATCAACAGTTAATCATGGAGTGGTGGGTGTGTGGGTGTCATTAGACTGCTTGGACTGTAAATATTAACAGTGATTCATGGTGTGGTGGGTGTGTGGATGTAATTACAGTTCTTTGACTGTAAATATCAACTGTCATTCATAGGGTGGTGGGTGTGTGATTGTCATTACAATGCTTGGACTGTAAATATCAACAGTCATTCATGGGGTTGTATGTGTTTGTGTCATTACAGTGCTTGGACTGTAAATATCAAAAGTCATTCTTGGAGCGGTGGGTGTGTGGGTGTCATTACAGTGCTTGGACTGTAAATATCAAGAGTCAATCATGGGGTGGTCGGTGTGTGGGTGTCATTACAGTTCTTGGACCATAAATATCAACAATCATTCATTAGGTGGTGGGATTGTAGGTGTCATTACAGTGCTTAGACTGAAAATATTAACAGTCATTTATGGGGTGGTGCGTGTGTGGGTGTCATTACAGTGCTTGGACTATAAATATCAACTGTCATTTATGGGGTTGTGGGTGTGTGGGTGTCATTACAGTTCTTGGACTGTAAATATCAACAGTCATACATAGGGTGGTGGGTGAGTGAGTGACATTACAGAGCTTGGACTTTAAATATCATCAGTAATTCATGGGGTTGTGGGTGTGTAGGTGTCATTACAGTGCTTGGACTGTAAATATCAAAAGTCATTTTTGGGGTAATGGGTCTGTGGGTGTCATTACAGTGCTTAGACTGTAAATATCAACAGTCATTTATGGGGTGGTGGGTGTGTGGGTGTCATTATATTGCTTGGACTGTAAATATCAACAGTCATTAATGGGGTGGTGGGTGTTTGGGTGTCATTAGACTGCTTGGACTGAAAATATTAACAGTCATTCATGGTGTGGTGGGTGTGTGGATGTCATTACAGTGCTTAGACTGAAAATATCAACAGTCATTTATGGGGTGGTGGGTGTGTGATTGTCATTACAGTGCTTGAACTATAAATATCAACCGTCATTTATGGGGTTGTGGGTGTGTGGGTGTCATTACAGTTCTTTGACTGTAAATATCTACTGTCATTCATAGGGTGGTGGGTGTGTGAGTGTCATTACAAAGCTTGGACTGTAAATATCAACAGTCATTCATGGGGTTGTATGTGTGTAGGTGTCATTACAGTACTTGGACTGTAAATATCAAAAATCATTCTTAGGGTGGTGGGTGTGTGGGTGTCATTACAGTGCTTAGACTGTAAGTATCAACAGTCATTTATAGGGTGGTGGGTGTGTGGGTGTCAATACAGTGCTTGGACTGTAAATATCAACAGTCATTAATTGGGTGATGGAGGTGTAAGTGTCATTAGAGTGCTTGGACTGTAAATATCAACAGTCAATCATGGGGTGGTCGGTGTGTGGGTGTCATTACAGTGCTTGGACTGTAAATGTCAACAGTCATTTATGGGGTTTTGCATGTGTTGGTGTCATGACAGTGCTTAGACTGTAAATATCAACAGTCATTCATGGGGTGGTGAGTGTGTGGGTGTTATTACAGTTCTTGGACTGTAAATATCAACCATCATTCATTGGGTGGTGGGTGTGTGGGTGTCATTACAGTGCTCAGACTGTAAATATTATCAGTCATTAATGGGGTGGTAGTTGTGTGGATGTCATTACAGTGCTTGGACTAAAAATATCAACTGTCATTCATGGGGTGGTGGGTGTGTGGGTTTCATTACAGTTCTTGGACTGTAAATATCAACCATCATTCATTGGGTGGTCGATGTGTGTGTGACATTACAGTGCTTGGACTGTAAATATTAACAGTCATTAATGGGGTGGTGGGTTTGTGGATGTCATTACAGTGCTCGGACTGAAAATATCAACCATAATTTATAGGGTGGTGGATTTGTGGGTGTTATTACAGTGGTTGGACTGTAAATATCAACATTCATTCATAGGGTGCTGTGTGTGTGAGTGTCATTACAGAGCTTGGACTGTAAATATCAACAGTTATTCATGGAGTGGTGGGTGTGTGGGTGTCATTACAGTGCTTCGACAGTAAATATCAACAGTCATTCCTGGGGTGGTAGGTGTGTGGGTGTCATTACATTGCTTAGACTGTAAATATCAACAGTCATTAATTGGGTGGTGGGTGTGTGGGTGTCATTACACTGCTTGGACTGTAAATATCAACAGTCATTCCTGGGGTGGTGGGTGTGTGGGTGTCATTACAGTGTTTGTACTATAAATATCAACCGTCATTTTTGGGGTTATGGGTGTGTGGGTGTCATTACAGTTCTTGGACTGTAAATATCAACAGTCATACATAGGCTGGTGGGTGAGTGAATGTCATTACAGAGCTTGGACTATAAATATCAACAGTCATTCATAGGGTTGTGGGTGTGTAGGTGTCATTATAGTGCTTTGACTGTAAATATCAATAGTCAATCATGGTGTTATTGGGTATGTGGGTGTCATTACAGTGCTTGGACTGTAAATATCAACAGTCATTCATGGAATAATGGGTGTGTGGGTGTCATTACAGTGTTTTGATTGTAAATATCAACAGTCATTTATAAGGTGGTGGGTGTCATTAGAGTGCTTGGACTGTAAATATTAACAGTCATTCATGGAGTGGTGGGTGTATTGGTGTCATTAAAGTGCTTGGACTGTAAATATCAACCATAATTCATGGGGTGGTGGGTGTGGGGTGTCATTACAGTTCTTAGACTGTAAATATCAACCATCATTCATTGGGTGGTGGATGTGTGTGTGACATTACAGTGCTTGGACTGTAAATATTAACAGTCATTCATGGGATGGTGGGTGTTTGGATGTCATTACAGTGCTTGGACTGTAAATATCAACAGTCATTCATGGAGTGGTGGGTGTGTGGGTGTCATTACAGTGCTTGGACTGTAAATATCAATAGTCAATCATTGGGTGGTCGGTGTGTGGGTCTCATTACACTGCTTGGACTGTAAATATCAACAGTCATTCATGGGGTGGTGCGTGTGTTGTTGTCATGACAGTGCTTGGACTGTAAATATCAACAGTCATTCATGGGGTGGTGAGTGTGTGGGTGTCATTACAGTGCTCAGACTGTAAATATTAACAGTCATTCATGGGGTGGTGGGTTTGTGGATATCATTGCAGTGCTTAGACTGAAAATATCAACAGTCATTTATGAGGTGGTAGGTGTGTTTGTGTCATTACAGTGCTTGGACTATAAATATCAACGGTCATTTTTGGGGTTGTGGGTGTGTGGGTGTCATTACAGTTCTTGGACTGTAAATATCATAAGTCATTCTTGGGGTGGTGGGTGTGTGGCTGTCATTATAGTGGTTGGACTGTAAATATCAACAGTCATTCATGGGGTTGTGTGTGTGTAGGTGTCATTACATTGCATGGACTGTAAATATCAAAAGTCATTCTTGGGATGGTGGGTGTGTGGCTGTCATTATAGTGATTGGACTGTAAATATCAACAGTCAATCATGGGGTGGTATGTATGTGGGTGTCATTACAGTGCTTGGACACTAAATATCGACAGTCATTCATGGGGTGGTGGGTGTGTGGGTGTCATTACAGTGTTTTAAAAGTAAATATCAACGGTCATTTATAAGGTGGTGGGTGTTATTTTAGTGCTTGGACTGTAAATATTAACAGTCATTCATGGAGTGGTGGGTGTGTATGTGTCATTATAGTGCTTGGACTGTAAATATTAACAGTCAATCATGGGGCTATTGGGTATGTGGGTGTCATTACAGTGCTTGGACTGTAAATATCAACAGTCATTCATGGGGTGGTGGGTTTGTAGGTGTCATTACAGTGTTTTGATTGTAAATATCAACAGTCATTTATAAGGTGGTGGGTGTCATTACAGTGCTAGGACTGTAAATATTAACAGTCATTTATGGAGTGGTGGGTGTGTTGGTGTCATTACAGGGCTTGGACTGTAAATATCAACCATAATTCATGGGGTGGTGGGTGTGGGATGTCATTACAGTTCTTGGACTGTAAATGTCAACCATCATTCATTAGGTGGTGGGTTTGTGGGTGTCATTACAGTGCTCAGACTGTAAATATTAACAGTCATTCATGGGGTTGTGGGTGTGTGGGTGTCATTACAGTTCTTTGACTGTAAATATTAACTGTCATTCATAGGGTGGTGGGTGTGTGAGTGTCATTACAAAGCTTGGACTGTAAATATCAACAGTCATTCATGAGGTTGTATGTGTGTAGGTGTCATTACAGTGCTTGGACTGAAAATATCAAAAGTCATTTTATGGTGGTGGGTGTGTGGGTGGCATTACAGTGCTTAGACTTTAATATCAACAGTCATTCATGGGGTGATGGGTGTTTGGGTGTCATTACAGTGCTTGGACTGTAGATATCAACAGTTATTCATGGGGATGTGGGTGTTTGGGTGTCTATGCAGTGCTTGGACTGTAAATATCAACAGTTAATCATGGGGTGGTGGGTGTGTGGTTGTCATTAGACTGCTTGGACTGTAAATATTAACAGTCATTCATGGTGTGGTGTGTGTGTGGATGTCATTACAGTGCTTAGACTGAAAATATCAACAGTTATTCATGGGGTGGGGGCTGTGTGATTGTCATTACAGTGCTTGGACTATAAATATCAACTGTCATTTATGGGGTTGTGGGTGTGTGGGTGTCATTACAGTTCTTTGACTGTAAATATCCACTGTCTTTAATAGGGTGGTGGGTGTTTAAGTGTCATTACAAAGCTTGGACTGTATATATCAACAGTCATTTATGGGGTTGTATGTGTGTAGGTGTCATTACAGTGCTTGGACTGAAAATATCGAAAGTCATTCTTTGGTGGTGGGTGTGTGGGTGTCATTACAGTGCTTAGACTGTAAGTATCAACAGTCATTTATGGGGTGGTGAGTGTGTGGCTGTCATTATTGTGCTTGGACTGTAAATATCAACAGTCAATCATGGGGTGGTGGGTATGTGGATGTCATTACAGTGCTTGGACTGTAAATATCAACAGTAATTCATTGGGTGGTGTGTGTGTGGGTGTCATTACAGTGTTTTGATTGTAAATATCAACAGTCATTATTAAGGTGGTGGGTGTCATTAGAATGCTTGGACTATAAATATCAACAGTCATTCATGAAGTGGTGGGTGTGTTGGTGTCATTACAGTGCTTGGACTAAAAATATCAACCATAATCATGGGGTGGTGGGTGTGGGGCGTCATTACAGTGCTTTGACTGTAAATATCAACAGTCATTCATGGGGTGGTGTGGGTGAGGGTGTCATTACAGTGCTTAGACTGTAAATATCAACAATCATTCAAGGGGTGGTGGGTGTGTGGGTGTCATTATAGTGCTTGGACTGTAAATATCAACAGTCATTAATGGGGTGGTGGGTGTGTGGGTGTCATTACATTGCTTGGACTGTAAATATCAAGTCATTCAAGGGGTGGTGGGTGTCTGTGTGTCATTAGTGCTTGGACTGTAAATATAAACAGTCATTCATGGGGTGGTGGGTGGCATTACAGTGCTTAGACTCTAATATCAACAGTCATTCATGGGGTGATGGGTGTTTGGGTGTCATTACAGTGCTTGGACTGTAGATATCAACAGTTATTCATGGGGATGTGGGTGTTTGGGTGTCTATGCAGTGCTTGGACTGTAAATATCAACAGTTAATCATGGGGTGGTGGGTGTGTGGGTGTCATTAGACTGCTTGGACTGTAAATATTAACAGTCATTCATGGTGTGGTGGGTGTGTGGATGTCATTACAGTGCTTAGACTGAAAATATCAACAGTCATTCATGGGGTGGTGGCTTTTTGATTGTCATTACAGTGCTTGGACTATAAATATCAACTGTCATTTATGGGGTTGTGGGTGTGTGGGTGTCATTACAGTTCTTTGACTGTAAATATCCACTGTCTTTTATAGGGTGGTGGGTGTTTGAGTGTCATTACAAAGCTTGGACTGTAAATATCAACAGTCATTTATGGGGTTGTATGTGTGTAGGTGTCATTACAGTGCTTGGACTGTAAATATCAAAAGTCATTCTTGGGGTGGTGGGTGTGTGGGTGTCATTACAGTGCTTAGACTTTAGGTATCAACAGTCATTAATGGCGTGGTGGGTGTGTGGGTGTCATTATAGTGCTTAGACTGTAAATATCAACAGTCAATCATGGGGTGGTGGGTGTGTGGGTGTCATTACAGTGTTTTGATTGTAAGTATCAACAGTCATTAATAAGGTGGTGGGTGTCATTAGAATGCTTGGACTGTAAATATTAACAGTCATTCATGGAGTGGTGGGTGTATTGGTGTCATTACAGTGCTTGGACTGTAAATATCAACCATAATCATGGGGTTGTGGGTATGGGGCGTCATTACAGTGCTTTGACTGTAAATATCAACAGTCATTCATGGGGTGGTGGGGGTGAGGGTTTCATATTAGTGCTTAGACTGTAAATATCAACAATCATTCATGGGGTGGTGGGTGTGTGGGTGTCATTATAGTGCTTGGACTGTAAATATCAACAGTCATTTATAGGGTGGTGGGTGTGTGGGTGTCATTAAAGTGTTTTGACTTAAAATATTAACAGTCATTCAAAGGGTGGTGGGTGTCATTAGAGTGCTTGGACTGTTAATATCAACATTTATTTATGGGGAGGTAGGTGTGTTGGTGTCATGACAGTACTTGGACTGTAAATATTAACAGTCATTTATTAGGTGGTGAGTGTGTGGGTGTTATTACAGTTCTTGGACTGTAAATATCAACCATCATTCATTGGGTGGTGGGTGTGTGGGTGTTATTACAGTGCTCAGACTGTAAATATTATCAGTCATTCATGGGGTGGTAGTTGTGTGGATGTCATTACAGTGCTTGGACTAAAAATATCAACTGTCATTCATGGGGTGGTGGGTGTGTGGGTTTCATTACAGTTCTTGGACTGTAAATATCAACCATCATTCATTGGGTGGTGGATGTGTGTGTGACATTACAGTGCTTGGACTGTAAATATTAACAGTCATTAATGGGGTGGTGGGTTTGTGGATGTCATTACAGTGCTCGGACTGAAAATATCAACCATAATTTATAGGGTTGTGGATTTGTGGGTGTTATTACAGTGGTTGGACTGTAAATATCAACATTCATTCATAGGGTGCTGTGTGTGTGAGTGTCATTACAGAGCTTGGACTGTAAATATCAACAGTTATTCATGGAGTGGTGGGTGTGTGGGTGTCATTACAGTGCTTCGACAGTAAATATCAACAGTCATTCCTGGGGTGGTAGGTGTGTGGGTGTCATTACATTGCTTAGACTGTAAATATCAACAGTCATTAATTGGGTGCTGGGTGTGTCATTACACTGCTTGGACTGTAAATATCAACAGTCATTCCTGGGGTGGTGGGTGTGTGGGTGTTATTACAGTGCTTGTACTATAAATATCAACCGTCATTTTTGGGGTTATGAATGTGTGGGTGTCATTACAGTTCTTGGACTGTAAATATCAACAGTCATACATAGGCTGGTGGGTGAGTGAATGTCATTACAGAGCTTGGACTATAAATATCAACAATCATTCATTGGGTTGTGGGTGTGTAGGTGTCATTATTGTGCTTGGACTGTAAATATTAACAGTCAATCATGGTGTTATTGGGTATGTGGGTGTCATTACAGTGCTTGGACTGTAAATATCAACAGTCATTCATGGGATGGTGGGTGTGTGGGTGTCATTACAGTGTTTTGATTGTAAATATCAACAGTCATTTATAAGGTGGTGGGTGTCATTAGAGTGCTTGGACTGTAAATATTAACAGTCATTCATGGAGTGGTGGGTGTATTGGTGTCATTAGAGTGCTTGGACTGTAAATATCAACCATAATTCATGGTGTGGTGGGTGTGGGGTGTCATTACAGTTCTTAGACTGTAAATATCAACCATCATTCAATGGGTGGTGGATGTGTGTGTGACATTACAGTGCTTGGACTGTAAATATTAACAGTCATTCATGGGGTGGTGGGTGTTTGGATGTCATTACAGTGCTTGGACTGTAAATATCAACCGTCATTCATGGAGTGGTGGGTGTGTGGGTGTCATTACAGTGCTTGGACTGTAAATATCAATAGTCAATCATGGGGTGGTCGGTGTGTGGGTCTCATTACACTGCTTGGACTGTAAATATCAACAGTCATTCATGGGGTGGTGCGTGTGTTGTTGTCATGACTGTGCTTGGACTGTAAATATCAACAGTCATTTATGGGGTGGTGAGTGTGTGGGTGTCATTACAGTGCTCAGACTGTAAATATTAACAGTCATTCATGGGGTGGTGGGTGTGTGGATATCATTGCAGTGCTTAGACTGAAAATATCAACAGTCATTTATGGGGTGGTAGGTGTGTTTGTGTCATTACAGTGCTTGGACTATAAATATCAACGGTCATTTTTGAGGTTGTGGGTGTGTGGGTGTCATTACAGTTCTTGGACTGTAAATATCATAAGTCATTCATGGGGTGGTGGGTGTGTCGCTGTCATTATAGTGGTTGGACTGTAAATATCAACAGTCAATCATGGGGTGGTATGTATGTGGGTGTCATTACAGTGCTTGGACACTAAATATCGACAGTCATTCATGGGGTGGTGGGTGTGTGGGTGTCATTACAGTGTTTTAAATGTAAAAATCAACGGTCATTTATAAGGTGGTGGGTGTTATTTTAGTGCTTGGACTGTAAATTTTACAGTCATTCATGGAGTGGTGGGTGTGTATGTGTCATTATAGTGCTTGGACTGTAAATATCAACAGTCAATCATGGGGTTATTGAGTATGTGGGTGTCATTACAGTGCTTGGACTGTAAATATCAACAGTCATTCATATGGTGGTGGGTTTGTAGGTGTCATTACAGTGTTTTGATTGTAAATATCAACAGTCATTTATAAGGTGGTGGGTGTCATTAGAGAGCTAGGACTGTAAATATTAACAGTCATTTATGGAGTGGTGGGTGTGTTGGTGTCATTACAGGGCTTGGACTGTAAATATCAACCATAATTCATGGGGTGGTGGGTGTGGGGTGTCATTACAGTTCTTGGACTGTAAATATCAACCATCATTCATTAGGTGGTGGGTTTGTGGGTGTCATTACAGTGCTCAGACTGTAAATATTGACAGTCATTTATGGGTTGGTGGGTATGTAGGTGTCATTACAGTTCTTGGACTGAAAAAATCAACAGTCATTTATAGGGTGGTGGGTGTGTGAGTGTCATTACATAGCTTGGACTGTAAATATCAACAGTCATTCATGGGGTTGTGTGTGTGTAGGTGTCATTACAGGGCTTGGACTGTAAATATCAACCATAATGCATGGGGTGGTGGGTGTGGGGCGTCATTACTGTGCTTTGACTGTAAATATCAACAGTCATTCATGGGGTGGTGGAGGTGAGGGTGTTATTACAGTGCTTGGACTGTAAATATCAACAGTCATTTATGGGGTGGTGGGTGTGTGGATGTTATTACAGTGCATGGACTGTAAATATCAAGTCATTTATGGGGTGGTGGGAGTGTGTGTGTCATTAGTGCTTGGACTGTAAATATCAACAGTCTTTTATGGGGTTGTGGGTGTGTTGTTATCATTACAGTGCTTGGACTGCAAATTTCAAAAGTCATTCTTGGGGTGGTGGGTGGGAGCGTGTTATTACAGTGCCTAGACTGTAAATATTAACAGTCATTTATTGGGTGGTGGGTGTTTGTCGGTCATTACAGTCCTTGGACTGTAAATATCAACAATCAATCATAGGGTGGTGGGTGTATGGGTGTCATTACAGAGCTTGGACTGTAAATATCAACAGTCATTCATGGGGTGGTGGGTGTGTGGTTGTCATTACAGTGATTGGACTGTAAATATCAACAGTCATTCTTGGGTAAGTGGGTGTGTGGGTGTCATTATAGTGCTTAGACTGTAAATACCAACAGTCATTCATGAGGTGGTGGGTGTTTGGCTGTTATTACAGTGCTAGGACTGTAAATATCAACTGTAATTCATTGTGTGGTGGCTGTGTGAGTGTCATTACAGTACTTGGACTGTAAATATCAACAGTAATTCATGGGGTGGTTGGTGTGTGGGTGTCATTACAGTGTTTTAATTGTAAATATCAACAGTCATTCATAGGGTGGTGGGTGTCATTAGAGTGCTTGGACTGTAAATATCAACAGTCATCGATTGGGTGGTTGGTGTGTGGGTGTCATTAGAGTTCTTGGACTGTAAATATCAACCATAATTCATTGGGTGGTGGGTGTGGGGGTGTCATTACAGTGCTTTGACTGTAAATATCAACAGTCATTCATGGGGTGGTGGGTGTGAGGGTGTCATTACAGTGCTTGGACTGTAAACATTAATAGTCATTCATGGGGTGGTGAGTGTGTGAGTCTCATTATAGTGCTTAGACTGTAAATATCAACAGTCATTCATGGGGTGATGGGTGTGTGGGTGTCATTACAGTGCTTGGACTGTAAATATCAAGTCATTCATGGGATAGTAGGTGTGTGTGTGTCATTAGTGAATGGACTGTAAATATCAACAGTCATTCATGGGATGGTGGGTGGCATTACAGTGCTTGGACTGTAAATATCAACAGTCATTCATGGAGTGATGGGTGTGTGGATGTCATTACAGTGCTTGGACTGTAAAGATCAACAGTCATTCATGGGTTGGTGGGTGTGTGGGTGTCATTACAGTGCTTGGACTATAAATATCAACTGTCATTCATGGGGTGGTAGGTTTGTGGGTGTCATTACAGTGCTTAGACTGAAAATATCAAGTCATTCATGGGGTGGTGGCATTGTAAGTGTCATTACAGTACTTGGACTGTAAATATCAACAATCATTCATGGGGTGGTGGGTGTGTGGGTGTCATTACAGTGTTTTGATTGTAAATATCAACAGTCATTCATGGGTTGTGAGGGTTTCATTAGAGTGCTTGGACTGTAAATATCAACAGTCATTCATAGGGTGGTGGGTGTGTGGGTGTCATTACAGTGCTTAGACTGTAAATATCAACAGTCATTCATAGGGTGGTGGGTGTGTGGCTGTCATTACAGTGCTTAGACTGTAAATATCAAGTAATTCGTGGGGTGGTGGCTGTGTGAGTGTCATGACAGTTCTTGGATTGTAAATATCAGCAGTCATTCATGGGGTCGAGAGTGTGTGGGTGTCATTACAGTGCTTGAACTATAAATATCAACAGCCTTTCATAGGGTGGTGGGTGTCATTAGAGTGCTTGGACTGTAAATATCAACAGTCATTCATGGGGTGGTGGGTGTGTGGGTGTCATTACAGTGCTTGGACTGTAAATAACAACCATAATTTATGAGGTAGTGGGTGTGGGGGTGTCAATACAGTGCTTTGACTGTATATATCGACAGTCATTCATGGGGTGGTGGGTGTGTGGGTGTCATTACAGTGTTTTGATTTTAAATATCAACAGTCATTTATAAGGTGGTGGGTGTCATTAAAGTGCTTGGACTGTAAATATTAACAGTTATTCATGGAGTGGTGGGTGTATTAGTGTCATTACAGTGCTTGGACTGTAAATATCAACAGTCATTCATAGGGTGGGGGGGGTGTGGCTGTCATTACAGTGCTTTGACTGTAAATATCGACAGTCATTCATGGGGTGGTGGGTTTGTGGGTGTCATTACAGCGCTCAGACTGTAAATATTGACATTCATTTATGGGGTGGTGGGTATGTAGGTGTCATTACAGTTCTTGGACTGAAAAAATCAACAGTCATTTATAGGGTGGTGTGTGTGTGAGTGTCATTACAGAGCTTGGACTGTAAATATCAACAGTCATTCATGGGGTTGTGTGTGTGTAGGTGTCATTACAGTGCTTGGACTGTAAGTATCAACAGTCATTTATGGGATAGTGGGTGTGTGGCTGTCATTATAGTGCTTGGACTGTAAATATCAACAGTCAATCATGGGGTGGTATGTATGTGGGTGTCATTACAGTGCTTGGACTGCAAAATATCGACAGTCATTAATGGGGTGATGGGTGTGTGGGTGTCATTACAGTGTTTTGATTGTGAATATCAACAGTCATTTATAAGGTGGTGGGTGTCATTAGAGTGCTTAGACTGTAAATAGTAACAGTCATTCATGGAGTGGTGGGTGTGTTGGTGTCATTACAGTGCTTGGACTGTAAATATCAACCATAATTCATGGGGTGGTGGGTGTGGGGTGTCATTACAGTTCTTGGACTGTAAATATCAACCATCATTCATTGGGTGGTGGATGTGTGTGTGACATTACAGTGCTTGGACAGTAAATATTAACAGTCATTCATGGGGATGGTGGGTGTTTGGATGTCATTACAGTGCTTTGACTGTAAATATTAACAGTCATTCATGGGGTGGTGGGTGTGAGGGTGACATTACAGTGCTTGGACTGTAAATATTAACAGTCATTCATGGGGTGGTGGGTGTGTGGGTGTCATTACAATGGTTGGATTGTAAATATCAACAGTCATCAATAGGGTGGTGGGTGTCATTAGAGTGCTTGAACTTGAAATATCAACAGTCATTCATGGGTTGTGAGGGTGTCATTAGAGTGCTTGGATTGTAAATATCAACAGTCATTCATGGGGTGGTGGGTGTGTGGGTGTCATGACATTGCTTGGACTGTAAATATCAACAGTCATTTATGGGGTGGTGAGTGTGTTGGTGTCATTACAGTTCTTGGACTATAAATATCAACAGTCATTCATGGGGTGGTGGGTGTGTGGGTGTCATTACAGTGCTTGGACTATAAATATCAACAGTCATTCATGGGGTGGTGGGTGTGTGGGTGTCATTACAGTGCTTAGACTATAAATATCAACAGTCATTCGTAGGGTGGTGGGTGTCATTAGAGTGCTTGGACTGTAAATATCAACAGTCATTCATGGGGTGGCGTGTGTGAGTGTCATTACAGAGCTTGGACTGTTAATATCAACAGTCATTTATGGGGTGGTGTGTGTGAGGGTGTCATTACAGTGCTTGGACTATAAATATCAACATTCATTCATGGGGTGGTGGGTGTGTGGGTGTCATTAGAGTGCTTGGACTGTAAATATCAACAGTTATTCATGGGGTGGTGGGTTTGTGGGTGTCATTACAGTTCTTGGACTGTAAATATCAAACATAATTCATGGGGTAGTGTGTGTGGGGGTGTCATTACAGTGCTTTGACTGTAAATATCAACAGTCATTCATAGGGTGGTGGGTGTCATTAGAGTGCTTGGACTGTAAATATCAACAGTCATCGATTGGGTGGTTGGTGTGTGGGTGTCATTACAGTTCTTGGACTGTAAATATCAACCATAATTCATTGGGTGGTGGGTGTGGGGGTGTCATTACAGTGCTTTGACTGTAAATATCAACAGCCATTCATGGGGTGTTGGGTGTGAGGGTGTCATTACAGTGCTTGGACTGTAAACATTAATAGTCATTCATGGGGTGGTGAGTGTGTGAGTCTCATTATAGTGCTTAGACTGTAAATATCAACAGTCATTCATGGGGTGATGGGTGTGTGGGTGTCATTACAGTGCTTGGACTGTAAATATCAAGTCATTCATGGGATAGTAGGTGTGTGTGTGTGTCATTAGTGAATGGACTGTAAATATCAACAGTCATTCATGGGATGGTGGGTGGCATTACAGTGCTTGGACTGTAAATATCAACAGTCATTCATGGAGTGATGGGAGTGTGGATGTCATTTCAGTGCTTGGACTGTAAATATCAACAGTCATTCATGGGTTGGTGGGTGTGTGGGTGTCATTACAGTGCTTGGACTATAAATATCAACTGTCATTCATGGGGTGGTAGGTTTGTGGGTGTCATTACAGTGCTTAGACTGAAAATATCAAGTCATTCATGGGGTGGTGGCATTGTAAGTGTCATTACAGTACTTGGACTGTAAATATCAACAATCATTCATGGGGTGGTGGGTGTGTGGGTGTCATTACAGTGTTTTGATTGTAAATATCAACAGTCATTCATGGGTTGTGAGGGTTTCATTAGAGTGCTTGGACTGTAAATATCAACAGTCATTCATAGGGTGGTGGGTGTGTGGGTGTCATTATAGTGCTTAGACTGTAAATATCAACAGTCATTCATAGGGTGGTGGGTGTGTGGCTGTCATTACAGTGCTTAGACTGTAAATATCAAGTAATTCGTGGGGTGGTGGCTGTGTGAGTGTCATTACAGTGCTTGAACTATAAATATCAACAGCCTTTCATAGGGTGGTGGGTGTCATTAGAGTGCTTGGACTGTAAATATCAACAGTCATTCATGGGGTGGTGGGTGTGTGGGTGTCATTACAGTGCTTGGACTGTAAATAACAACCATAATTTATGAGGTAGTGGGTGTGGGGGTGTCAATACAGTGCTTTGACTGTATATATCGACAGTCATTCATGGGGTGGTGGGTGTGTGGGTGTCATTACAGTGTTTTGATTTTAAATATCAACAGTCATTTATAAGGTGGTGGGTGTCATTAAAGTGCTTGGACTGTAAATATTAACAGTTATTCATGGAGTGGTGGGTGTATTAGTGTCATTACAGTGCTTGGACTGTAAATATCAACAGTCATTCATAGGGTGGGGGGTGTGTGGCTGTCATTACAGTGCTTTGACTGTAAATATCGACAGTCATTCATGGGGTGGTGGGTTTGTGGGTGTCATTACAGCGCTCAGACTGTAAATATTGACATTCATTTAAGGGGTGGTGGGTATGTAGGTGTCATTACAGTTCTTGGACTGAAAAAATCAACAGTCATTTATAGGGTGGTGTGTGTGTGAGTGTCATTACAGAGCTTGGACTGTGAATATCAACAGTCATTCATGGGGTTGTGTGTGTGTAGGTGTCATTACAGTGCTTGGACTGTAAATATCAAACATAATTCATGGGGTAGTGGGTGTGGGGGTGTCATTACAGTGCTTTGACTGTAAATATCAACAGTCATTCATGGGGTGGTGGAGGTGAGGGTGTTATTACAGTGCTTGGACTGCAAATATCAACAGTCATTCATGGGGTGGTGTGTGTGTGGATGTTATTACAGTGCTTAGACTGTAAATATCAAGTCATTTATGGGGTGGTGGGTGTGTGTGTGTCATTAGTACTTGGACTGTAAATATCAACAGTCATTTATGGGGTGGTGGGTGTGTTATTATCATTACAGTGCTTGGACTGTAAATTTCAAAAGTCATTCTTGGGGTGGTGGGTGTAAGGGGGTTATTACAGTGCTTGGACTATAAATATCAACCATCAATTATGCAGTGGTGTTGTGTGTGGATTTCATTACAGAGCTTGGACTGTAAATATCAACAGTCATTCATAGGTTGGTGGGTGTGTGAGTGTCATTACAGAGCTTGGAATGTAAATATCAACAGTCATTTATGGGGTGGTGGGTGTGTTGTTATCATTACTGTGCTTGGACTGTAAATTTCAAAAGTCATTCTTGGGGTGGTGGGTGTGTGGGTGTCATTACAGTACTTAGACTGTAAATATCAACAGTCATTTATTGGGTGGTGGGTGTTTGGCTGTCATTACAGTGCTTGGACAGTAAATATCAACAATCAATCATGGGGTGGAGGGTGTATGGGTGTCATTACAGAGCTTGGACTGTAAATATCAACAGTCATTCATAGGGTGGTGGGTGTGTGGGTGTCATTACAGTGATTGGACTGTAAATATCAACAGTCATTCTTGGGTAGGTGGGTGTGTGGGTGTCATTATAGTGCTTAGACTGTAAATACCAACAGTCATTCATGAGGTGGTGGGTGTTTGGATGTTATTACAGTGCTTGGACTGTAAATATCAACAGTAATTCATGGTTTGGTGGCTGTGTGAGTGTCATTACAGTACTTGGACTGTAATTATCAACAGTCATTCATGGGGTGGTTGGTGTGTGGGTGTCATTACAGTGTTTTGATTGTAAATATCAACAGTCATTCATAGGGTGGTGGGTGTCATTAGAGTGCTTGGACTGAAAATATCAACAGTCATCGATTGGGTGGTTGGTGTGTGGGTGTCATTACAGTTCTTGGACTGTAAATATCAACCATAATTCATTGGGTGGTGGGTGTGGGGGTGTCATTACAGTGCTTTGACTGTAAATATCAACAGTCATTCATGGGGTGGTGGGTGTGAGGGTGACATTACAGTGCTTGGACTGTAAACATTAATAGTCATTCATGGGGTGGTGAGTGTGTGAGTCTCATTATAGTGCTTGGACTGTAAATATCAACAGTCATTCATGTGTTGATGGGTGTATGGGTGTCATTACAGTGCTCGGACTGTAAATATCAAGTCATTCAAGGGATGGTAGGTGTGTGTGTGTCATTAGTGCATGGACTGTAAATATCAACAGTCATTCATGGGGTGGTGGGTGGCATTACAGTGCTTGGACTGTATATATCAACAGTCATTCATTGGGTGATAGGTGTGTGGATGTCATTACAGTGCTTGGACTAAAAATATTAACAGTCATTCATGGTTTGGTGGGTGTGTGGGTGTCATTACAGTGCTTGGACTATAAATATCAACAGTCATACATGGGGTGGTAGGTTTGTGGGTGTCATTACAGTGCTTAGACTGAAAATATCATGTCATTCATGGGGTGGTGGCTGTGTAAGTGTCATTACAGTACTTGGACTGTAAATATCAACGGTCATTCATATGGTGGTTGGTCTGTGGGTGTTATTACAGTGTTTTGATTGTAAATATCACCAGTCATTCATGGCTTGTGAGGGTGTCATTAGAGTGCTTGGACTGTAAATATCAACAGTCATTCATAGGGTGGTGGGTGTGTGGGTGTCATTACAGTGCTTAGACTGTAAATATCAACAGTCATTCATAGGGTGGTGGGTGTGTGGCTGTCATTACAGTGCTTAGACTGTAAATATCAAGTAATTCGTGGGGTGGTGGCTGTGTGAGTGTCATGACAGTGCTTGGATTGTAAATATCAGCAGTCATTCATGGGGTAGAGAGTGTGTGGGTGTCATTACCGTGCTTGGACTATAAATATCAACAGCCATTCATAGGGTGGTGGGTGTCATTAGAGTGCTTGGACTGTAAATAACAACCATAATTTATGAGGTAGTGGGTGTGGGGGTGTCATTACAGTGCTTTGACTGTAAATATCGTCAGTCATTCTTTGGGTGGTGGGTGTGTGGGTGTCATTACAGTGCTTAGACTGTAAATATCAACAGTCATTTATTGGGTGGTGGGTGTTTGGCTGTCATTACAGTGCTTGGACTGTAAATATCAACAATCAATCATGGGGTGGTGGGTGTATGGGTGTCATTACAGAGCTTGGACTGTAAATATCAACAGTCATTCATGGGGTGGTGGGTGTGTGGGAGTCATTACAGTGATTGGACTGTAAATATCAACAGTCATTCTTGGGTAGGTGGGTGTGTGGGTGTCATTATAGTGCTTAGACTGTAAATACCAACAGTCATTCATGAGGTGGTGGGTGTTTGGCTGTTATTACAGTGCTTGGACTGTAAATATCAACAGTAATTCATGGTGTGGTGGCTGTGTGAGTGACATTACAGTACTTGGACTGTAAATATCAACAGTCATTCATGGGGTGGTTGGTGTGTGGGTGTCATTACAGTGTTTTGATTGTAAATATCAACAGTCATTCATAGGGTGGTGGGTGTCATTAGAGTGCTTGGACTGTAAATATCAACAGTCATCGATTGGGTGGTTGGTGTGTGGGTGTCATTACAGTTCTTGGACTGTAAATATCAACCATAATTAATTGGGTGGTTGGTGTGGGGGTGTCATTACAGTGCTTTGACTGTAAATATCAACAGTCATTCATGGGATGGTGGGTGTGAGGGTGTCATTACAGTGCTTGGACTGTAAACATTAATAGTCATTCATGGGGTGGTGAGTGTGTGAGTCTCATTATAGTGCTTGGACTGTAAATATCAACAGTCATTCATGGGGTGATGGGTGTGTGGGTGTCATTACAGTGCTTGGACTGTAAATATCAAGTCATTCATGGGATGGTAGGTGTGTGTGTGTCATTAGTGCATGGACTGTAAATATCAACAGTCATTCATGGGGTGGTGGGTGGCATTACAGTGCTTGGACTGTAGATATCAACAGTCATTCATGGGGTGATGGGTGTTTGGATGTCATTACAGTGCTTGGACTGTAAATATCAACAGTCATTCATGGGTTGGTGGGTGTGTGGGTGTCATTACAGTGCTTGGACTATAAATATCAACAGTCATTCATGGGGTGGAGAGTGTGTGGGGGTCATTACAGTGCATGGACTATAAATATCAACAGCCATTCATAGGGTGGTGGGTGTCATTAGAGTGCTTAGACTGTAAATATCAACAGTCATTCATGGGGTGGTGGGTGTGTGGGTGTCATTACAGTATTTTGATTGTAAATATCAACAGTCATTTATAAGGTGGTGGGTGTCATTAAAGTGCTTGGACTGTAAATATTAACAGTCATTCATGGAGTGGTGGGTGTATTAGTGTCATTACAGTGCTTGGACTGTAAATATCAACAGCCATTCATAGGGTGGTGGGTGTCATTAGAGTGCTTAGACTGTAAATATCAACAGTCATTCATGGGGTGGTGGGTGTGTGGGTGTCATTACAGTATTTTGATTGTAAATATCAACAGTCATTTATAAGGTGGTGGGTGTCATTAAAGTGCTTGGACTGTAAATATTAACAGTCATTCATGGAGTGGTGGGTGTATTAGTGTCATTACAGTGCTTGGACTGTAAATATCAACAGTCATTCATAGGGTGGGGGGGGTGTGGCTGTCATTACAGTGCTTTGACTGTAAATATCGACAGTCATTCATGGGGTGGTGGGTTTGTGGGTGTCATTACAGTGCTCAGACTGTAAATATTGACATTCATTTATGGGGTGGTGGGTGTGTAGGTGTCATTACAGTTCTTGGACTGAAAAAATCAACAGTCATTTATAGGGTGGTGGGTGTGTGAGTGTCAATACAGAGCTTGGACTGTAAATATCAACAGTCATTCATGGAGTTGTGTGTGTGTAAGTGTCATTACAGTGCTTGGACTGTAAGCATCAACAGTCAATCATGGGGTGGTATGTATGTGGGTGTCATTACAGTGCTTGGCCGGTAAAATATCGACAGTCATTCATGGGGTGATGTGTGTGTGGGTGTCATTACAGTGTTTTGATTGTAAATATCAACAGTCATTTATAAGGTGGTAGGTGTCATTAGAGTGCTTAGACTGTAAATAGTAACAGTCATTCATGGAGTGGTGGGTGTGTTGATGTCATTACAGTGCTTGGACTGTAAATATCAACCATAATTCATGGGGTGGTGGGTGTGGGGTGTCATTACAGTTCTTGGACTGTAAATATCAACCATCATTCATTGGGTGGTGGATGTGTGTGTGACATTACAGTGCTTGTACTGTAAATATTAACAGTCATTCATGGGGATGGTGGGTGTTTGGATGTCATTACAGTGCTTTGACTGTAAATATCAACAGTCATTCATGGGGTGGTGGGTGTGAGGGTGACATTACAGTGCTTGGACTGTAAATATTATTAGTCATTCATGGGGTGGTGGGTGTGTGGGTGTCATTACAATGGTTGGATTGTAAATATCAACAGTCATCAATAGGGTGGTGGGTGACATTAGAGTGCTTGAACTGGAAATATCAACAGTCATTCATGGGTTGTGGGGGTGTCATTAGAGTGCTTGGACTGTAAATATCAACAGTCATTCATGGGGTGGTGGGTGTGAGGGTGACATTACAGTGCTTGGACTGTAAATATTAACAGTCATTCATGGAGTGGTGGGTGTGTGGGTGTCATTACAATGGTTGGATTGTAAATATCAACAGTCATCAATAGGGTGGTGGGTGACATTAGAGTGCTTGAACTGGAAATATCAACAGTCATTATTGGGTTATGAGGGTGTCATTAGAGTGCTTGGACTGTAAATATCAACAGTCATTCATGGGGTGGTGGGTGTGTGGGTGTCATGACAGTGCTTGGACTGTAACTATCAACAGTCATTTATGGGGTGGTGAGTGTGTTGGTGTCATTACAGTGCTTGGACTATAAATATAAACAGTCATTCATAGGGTGGTGGGTGTGTGGGTGTCATGACAGTGCTTGGACTGTAAATATCAACAGTCATTTATGGGGTGGTGAGTGTGTTGGTGTCATTACAGTGCTTTGACTGTAAATATCAACAGTCATTCATGGGGTGGTGGGTGTGAGGGTGACATTACAGTGCTTGGACTGTAAATATTAACAGTCATTCATGGAGTGGTGGGTGTGTGGGTGTCATTACAATGGTTAGATTGTAAATATCAACAGTCATCAATAGGGTGGTGGGTGACATTAGAGTGCTTGAACTGGAAATATCAACAGTCATTATTGGGTTATGAGGGTGTCATTAGAGTGCTTGGACTGTAAATATCAACAGTCATTCATGGGGTGGTGGGTGTGTGGGTTTCATGACAGTGCTTGGACTGTAACTATCAACAGTCATTTATGGGGTGGTGAGTGTGTTGGTGTCATTACAGTGCTTGGACTATAAATATAAACAGTCATTCATAGGGTGGTGGGTGTGTGGGTGTCATTACAGTGCTTGGACTATAAATATCAACAGTCATTCATGGGGTGGTGGGTGTGTGGGTGTCATTACAGTGCTTAGACTATAAATATCAACAGTCATTCATAGGGTGGTGGGTGTCATTAGAGTGCTTGGACTGTAAATATCAACAGTCATTCATGGGGTTGCGTGTGTGTGAGTGTCATTACAGAGCTTGGACTGTAAATATCAACAGTCATTTATGGGGTGGTGTGTGTGTGGGTGTCATTACAGTGCTCAGACTGTAAATAGTAACAGTCATTCATGGAGTGGTGGGTGTGTTGATGTCATTACAGTGCTTTGACTGTAAATATCAACCATAATTCATGGGGTGGTGGGTGTGGGGTGTCATTATAGTTCTTGGATTGTAAATATCAACCATCATTCATTGGGTGGTGGATGTGTGTGTGACATTACAGTGCTTGGACTGTAAATATTAACAGTCATTCATGGGGATGGTGGGTGTTTGGATGTCATTACAGTGCTTTGACTGTAAATATCAACAGTCATTCATGGGGTGGTGGGTGTGAGGGTGACATTACAGTGCTTGGACTGTAATTATTAACAGTCATTCATGGGGTGGTAGGTGTGTGGGTGTCATTACAATGGTTGGATTGTAAATATCAACAGTCATCAATAGGGTGGTGGGTGTCATTAGAGTGCTTGAACTGGAAATATCAACAGTCATTCATGGGTTGTGAGGGTGTCATTAGAGTGCTTGGACTGTAAATATCAACAGTCATTCATGGGGTGGTGGGTGTGTGGGTGTCATTACAGTGCTTGGACTATAAATATCAACAGTCATTCATGGGGTGGTGGGTGTGTGGGTGTCATTACAGTGCTTAGACTATAAATATCAACAGTCATTCATAGGGTGGTGGGTGTCATTAGAGTGCTTGGACATTAAATATCAACAGTCATTCATGGGGTGGTGTGTGTGTGAGTGTCATTACAGAGCTTGGACTGTAAATATCAACATTCATTCATGGGATGGTGGGTGTGTGGGTGTCATTACAGTGCTTAGACTGTAAATATCAAGTAATTCGTGGGGTGGTGGCTGTGTGAGTGTCATTAGAGTTCTTGGACTGTAAATATCAACAGTCATTCATGGGGTGGTGGGTGTGTGGGTGTCATTACAGTGCTTGGACTGTAAATAACAACCATAATTTATGAGGTAGTGGGTGTGGGGGTGTCATTACAGTGCTTTGACTGTAAATATCGACAGTCATTCATGGGGTGGTGGGTGTGTGGGTGTCATTACAGTGTTTTGATTGTAAATATCAACAGTCATTTATAAGGTGGTGGATGTCATTAAAGTGCTTGGACTGAAAATATTAACAGTCATTCATGGAGTGTTGGGTGTATTAGTGTCATTACAGTGCTTGGACTGTAAATATCAAAAGTCATTTATAGGGTGGGGGGTGTGTGGCTGTCATTACAGTGCTTTGACTGTAAATATCGACAGTCATTCATGGGGTGGTGGGTTTGTGGGTGTCATTTCAGTGCTCAGACTGTTAATATTGACATTTATTTATGGGGTGGTGGGTGTGTAGGTGTCATTACAGTTCTTGGACTGAAAAAAATCAACAGTCATTTATAGGGTGGTGGGTGTGTGAGTGTCATTACAGAGCTTGGACTGTAAATATCAACAGTCATTCATGGAGTTGTGTGTGTGTAGGTGTCATTACAGTGCTTGGACTGTAAGTATCAACAGTCATTTATGGGAGAGTTGGTGTGTGGCTGTCATTATAGTGCTTGGACTGTAAATATCAACAGTCAATCATGGGGTGGTATGTATGTGGGTGTCATTACAGTGCTTGGACGGTAAAATATCGACAGTCATTCATGGGGTGATGGGTGTGTGGGTGTCATTACAGTGTTTTGATTGTAAATATCAACAGTCATTTATAAGATGGTGGGTGTCATTAGAGTGCTTAGACTGTAAATAGTAACAGTCATTCATGGAGTGGTGGGTGTGTTGATGTCATTACAGTGCTTGGACTGTAAATATCAACCATAATTCATGGGGTGGTGGGTGTGGGGTGTCATTACAGTTCTTGGATTGTAAATATCAACCATCATTCATTGGGTGGTGGATGTGTGTGTGACATTACAGTGTTTGGACTGTAAATATTAACAGTCATTCATGGGGATTGTGGGTGTTTGGATGTCATTACAGTGATTTGACTGTAAATATCAACAGTCATTCATGGGGTGGTGGGTGTGAGGGTGACATTACAGTGCTTGGACTGTAAATATTAACAGTCATTCATGGGGTGGTGGGTGTGTGGGTGTCATTACAATGGTTGGATTGTAAATATCAACAGTCATCAATAGGGTGGTGGGTGTCATTAGAGTGCTTGAACTGGAAATATCAACAGTCATTCATGGGTTGTGAGGGTGTCTTTAGAGTGCTTGGACTGTAAATATCAACAGTCATTCATGGGGTGGTGTGTGTGTGGGTGTCATGACAGTGCTTGGACTGTAAATTTCAACAGTCATTTATGGGGTGGTGAGTGTGTTGGTGTCATTACAGTGCTTGGACTATAAATATCAACAGTCATTCATGGGGTGGTGGGTGTGTGGGTGTCATTACAGTGCTTGGACTATATATATCAACAGTCATTCATGGGGTGGTGGGTGTGTGGGTGTCATTAAAGTGCTTAGATTATAAATATCAATAGTCATTCATAGGGTGGTGGGTGTCATTAGAGTGCTTGGACTGTAAATATCAACAGTCATTCATGGGGTGGTGTGTGTGTGAGTGTCATTACAGAGCTTGGACTGTAAATATCAACAGTCATTTATGGGGTGGTGTGTGTGTGGGTGTCATTACAGTGCTTGGAATGTAAATATCAATATTCATTCATGGGATGGTGGGTGTGTGGGTGTCATTACAGTGCTTAGACTGTAAATATCAAGTAATTCGTGGGGTGGTGGCTGTGTGAGTGTCATTAGAGTGCTTGGACTGTAAATATCAACAGTCATTCATGGGGTGGTGGGTGTGTGGGTGTCATTACAGTGCTTGGACTGTAAATAACAACCATAACTTATGAGGTAGTGGGTGTGGGGGTGTCATTACAGTGCTTTGACTGTAAATATCGACAGTCATTCATGGGGTGGTGGGTGTGTGGGTGTCATTACAGTGTTTTGATTGTAAATATCAACAGTCATTTATAAGGTGGTGGGTGTCATTAAAGAGCTTGGACTGTAAATATTAACAGTCATTCATGGAGTGGTGGGTGTATTAGTGTCATTACAGTGCTTGGACTGTAAATATCAACAGTCATTCATAAGGTGGGGGGTGTGTGGCTGTCATTACAGTGCTTTGACTGTAAATATCGACAGTCATTCATGGGGTGGTGGGTTTGTGGGTGTCATTACAGTGCACAGACTGTAAATATCAACAGTCTTTAATGGGGTGGTGGGTGTGTAGGTGTCATTACAGTTCTTGGACTGAAAAAATCAAGTCATTTATAGGGTGGTGGGTGTGTGAGTGTCATTACAGAGCTTGGACTGTAAATATCAACAGTCATTCATGGGGTTGTGTGTGTGTAGGTGTAATTACAGTGCTTGGACTGTAAGTATCAACAGTCATTTATGGGATAGTGGGTGTGTGGCTGTCATTATAGTGCTTGGACTGTAAATATCAAGAGTCAATCATGGGGTGGTATGTATGTGGGTGTCATTACAGTGCTTGGACTGTAAAATATCGACAGTCATTCATGGGATGATGGGTGTGTGGGTGTCATTACAGTGTTTTGATTGTAAATATCAACAGTCATTTATAAGGTGGTGGGTGTCATTAGAGTGGTTAGACTGTAAATAGTAACAGTCATTCATGGAGTGGTGGGTGTGTTGGTGTCATTACAGTGCTTGGACTGTAAATATCAACCATAATTCATGGGGTGGTGGGTGTGGGGTGTCATTACAGTTCTTGGACTGTAAATATCAACCATCATTCATGGGGTGGTGGGTGTGTGGGTGTCATTACAATGGTTGGATTGTAAATATCAACAGTCATCAATAGGGTGGTGGGTGTCATTAAAGTGCTTGAACTGGAAATACCAACAGTCATTCATGTGTTGTGAGGGTGTCATTAGAGTGCTTGGACTGTAAATATCAACAGTCATTCATGGGGTGGTGGGTGTGTGGGTGTCATGACAGTGCTTGGACTATAAATATCAACAGTCATTTATGGGGTGGTGAGTGTGTTGGTGTCATTACAGTGCTTGGACTATAAATATCAACAGTCATTCAAGGGGTGGTGGGTGTGTGGGTGTCATTACAGTGCTTGGACTATAAATATCAACAGTCATTCATGGGTTGGTGGGTGTGTGGGTGTCATTACAGTGCTTAGACTATAAATATCAACAGAAATTCATAGGGTGGTGGGTGTCATTAGAGTGCTTGGACTGTAAATATCAACAGTCATTCATGGGGTGGTGTGTGTGTGAGTGTCATTACAGAGCTTGGACTGTAAATATGAACAGTCATTTATGGGGTGGTGTGTGTGTGGGTGTCATTACAGTTCTTGGACTGTAAATATCAACATTCATTTATGGGATGGTGGGTGTGTGAGTGTCATTACAGTGCTTAGACTGTAAATATCAAGTAATTCGTGGGGTGGTGGCTGTGTATGTGTCATTAGAGTGCTTGGACTGTAAATATCAACAGTCATTCATGGGGTGGTGGGTGTGTGGGTGTCATTACAGTGCTTGGACTGTAAATAACAACCATAATTTATGAGGTAGTGGGTGTGGGGGTGTCATTACAGTGCTTTGACAGTAAATATCGACAGTCATTCATGGGGTGGTGGGTGTGTGGGTGTCATTACAGTGTTTTGATTGTAAATATCAACAGTCATTTATAAGGTGGTGGATGTCATTAAAGTGCTTGGACTGTAAATATTGACAGTCATTCATGGAGTGTTGGGTGTATTAGTGTCATTACAGTGCTTGGACTGTAAATATCAACAGTCATTCATAGGGTGGGGGGTGTGTGGCTGTCATTACAGTGCTTTGACTGTAAATATCGACAGTCATTCATGGAGTGGTGGGTTTGTGGGTGTCATTACAGTGCTCAGACTGTAAATATTGACATTCATTTATGGGGTGGTGGGTGTGTAGGTGTCATTACAGTTCTTGGACTGAAAAAATCAACAGTCATTTATAGGGTGGTGGGTGTGTGAGTGTCATTACAGAGCTTGGACTGTAAATATCAACAGTCATTCATGAAGTTGTGTGTGTGTAGGTGTCATTACAGTGCTTGGACTGTAAGTATCAACAGTCATTTATGGGATAGTTGGTGTGTGGCTGTCATTATAGTGCTTGGACTGTAAATATCAACAGTCAATCATGGGGTGGTATGTATGTGGGTGTCATTACAGTGCTTGGACGGTAAAATATCGACAGTCATTCATGGGGTGATGGGTGTGTGGGTGTCATTAGAGTGTTTTGATTGTAAATATCAACAGTCATTTATAAGGTGGTGGGTGTCATTAGAGTGCTTAGACTGTAAATAGTAAAAGTCATTCATGGAGTGGTGGGTGTGTTGATGTCATTACAGTGCTTGGACTGTAAATATCAACCATAATTCATGGGGTGGTGGGTGTGGGGTGTCATTACAGTTCTTGGATTGTAAATATCAACCATCATTCATTGGGTGGTGGATGTGTGTGTGACATTACAGTGCTTGGACTGTAAATATTAACAGTCATTCATGGGGATGGTGGGTGTTTGGATGTCATTACAGTGCTTTGACTGTAAATATCAACAGTCATTCATGGGGTGGTGGGTGTGAGGGTGACATTACAGTGCTTGGACTGTAAATATTAACAGTCATTCATGGGGTGGTGGGTGTGTGGGTGTCATTACAATGGTTGGATTGTAAATATCAACAGTCATCAATAGGGTGGTGGGTGTCATTAGAGTGCTTGAACTGGAAATATCAACAGTCATTCATGGGTTGTGAGGGTGTCATTAGAGTGCTTGGACTATAAATATCAACAGTCATTCATGGGGTGGTGGGTGTGTGGGTGTCATTACAGTGCTTAGACTATAAATATCAACAGTCATTCATAGGGTGGTGGGTGTCATTAGAGTGCTTGGACATTAAATATCAACAGTCATTCATGGGGTGGTGTGTGTGTGAGTGTCATTACAGAGCTTGGACTGTAAATATCAACATTCATTCATGGGATGGTGGGTGTGTGGGTGTCATTACAGTGCTTAGACTGTAAATATCAAGTAATTCATGGGGTGGTGGCTGTGTGAGTGTCATTAGAGTTCTTGGACTGTAAATATCAACAGTCATTCATGGGGTGGTGGGTGTGTGGGTGTCATTACAGTGCTTGAACTGTAAATAACAACCATAATTTATGAGGTAGTGGGTGTGGGGGTGTCATTACAGTGCTTTGACTGTAAATATCGACAGTCATTCATGGGGTGGTGGGTGTGTGGGTGTCATTACAGTGTTTTGATTGTAAATATCAACAGTCATTTTTAAGGTGGTGGATGTCATTAAAGTGCTTGGACTGTAAATATTAACAGTCATTCATGGAGTGTTGGGTGTATTAGTGTCATTACAGTGCTTGGACTGTAAATATCAACAGTCATTCATAGGGTGGGGGGTGTGTGGCTGTCATTACAGTGCTTTGACTGTAAATATCGACAGTCATTCATGGGGTGGTGGGTTTGTGGGTGTCATTACAGTGCTCAGACTGTAAATATTGACATTTATTTATGGGGTGGTGGGTGTGTAGGTGTCATTACAGTTCTTGGACTGAAAAAATCAACAGTCATTTATAGGGTGGTGGGTGTGTGAGTGTCATTACAGAGCTTGGACTGTAAATATCAACAGTCATTCATGGAGTTGTGTGTGTGTAGGTGTCATTACAGTGCTTGGACTGTAAGTATCAACAGTCATTTATGGGATAGTTGGTGTGTGGCTGTCATTATAGTGCTTGGACTGTAAATATCAACAGTCAATCATGGGGTGGTATGAATGTGGGTGTCATTACAGTGCTTGGACGGTAAAATATCGACAGTCATTCATGGGGTGATGGGTATGTGGGTGTCATTACAGTGTTTTGATTGTAAATATCAACAGTCATTTATAAGGTGGTGGGTGTCATTAGAGTGCTTAGACTGTAAATAGTAACAGTCATTCATGGAGTGGTGGGTGTGTTGATGTCATTACAGTGCTTGGACTGTAAATATCAACCATAATTCATGGGGTGGTGGGTGTGGGGTGTCATTACAGTTCTTGGATTGTAAATATCAGCCATCATTCATTGGGTGGTGGATGTGTGTGTGACATTACAGTGCTTGGACTGTAAATATTAACAGTCATTCATGGGGATGGTGGGTGTTTGGATGTCATTACAGTGCTTTGACTGTAAATATCAACAGTCATTCATGGGGTGGTGGGTGTGAGGGTGACATTACAGTGCTTGGACTGTAAATATTAACAGTCATTCATGGGTTGGTGGGTGTGTGGGTGTCATTACAATGGTTGGATTGTAAATATCAACAGTCATCAATAGGGTGGTGGGTGTCATTAGAGTGCTTGAACTGGAAATATCAACAGTCATTCATGGGTTGTGAGGGTGTCATTAGAGTGCTTGGACTGTAAATATCAACAGTCATTCATGGGGTGGTGGGTGTGTGGGTGTCATGACAGTGCTTGGACTGTAAATATCAACAGTCATTTATGGGGTGGTGAGTGTGTTGGTGTCATTACAGTGCTTGGACTATAAATATCAACAGTCATTCATGGGGTGGTAGGTGTGTGGGTGTCATTACAGTGCTTGGACTATAAATATCAACAGTCATTCATGGGGTGGTGGGTGTGTGGCTGTCATTACAGTGCTTAGACTATAAATATCAATAGTCATTCATAGGGTGGTGGGTGTCAATAGAGTGCTTGGACTGTAAATATCAACAGTCATTCATGGGGTGGTGTGTGTGTGAGTGTCATTACAGAGCTTGGACTGTAAATATCAACAGTCATTTATGGGGTGGTGTGTGTGTGGGTGTCATTACAGTGCTTGGACTGTAAATATCAATATTCATTCATGGGATGGTGGGTGTGTGGGTGTCATTACAGTGCTTAGACTGTAAATATCAAGTAATTCGTGGGGTGGTGGCTGTGTGAGTGTCATTAGAGTGCTTGGACTGTAAATATCAACAGTCATTCATGGGGTGGTGGGTGTGTGGGTGTCATTACAGTGCTTGGACTGTAAATAACAACCATAATTTATGAGGTAGTGGGTGTGGGGGTGTCATTACAGTGCTTTGACTGTAAATATCGACAGTCATTCATGGGGTGGTGGGTGTGTGGGTGTCATTACAGTGTTTTGATTGTAAATATCAACTGTCATTTATAAGGTGGTGGGTGTCATTAAGGTGCTTGGACTGTAAATATTAACAGTCATTCATGGAGTGGTGGGTGTATTAGTGTCATTACAGTGCTTGGACTGTAAATATCAACAGTCATTCAGAGGGTGGGGGGTGTGTGGCTGTCATTACAGTGCTTTGACTGTAAATATCGACAGTCATTCATGGGGTGGTGGGTTTGTGGGTGTCATTACAGTGCTCAGACTGTAAATATTGACATTCATTTATGGGGTGGTGGGTGTGTAGGTGTCATTACAGTTCTTTGACTAAAAAAATCAAGTCATTTATAGGGTGGTGGGTGTGTGAGTGTCATTACAGAGCTTGGACTGTAAATATCAACAGTCATTCATGGGGTTGTGTGTGTGTAGGTGTAATTACAGTGCTTGGACTGTAAGTATCAACAGTCATTTATGGGATAGTGGGTGTGTGGCTGTCATTATAGTGCTTGGACTGTAAATATCAACAGTCAATCATGGGGTGGTATGTATGTGGGTGTCATTACAGTGCTTGGACGGTAAAATATCGACAGTCATTCATGGGGTGATGGGTGTGTGGGTATCATTACAGTGTTTTGATTGTAAATATCAACAGTCATTTATAAGGTGGTGGGTGTCATTAGAGTGCTTAGACTGTAAATAGTAAAAGTCATTCATGGAGTGGTGGGTGTGTTGATGTCATTGCAGTGCTTGGACTGTAAATATCAACCATAATTCATGGGGTGGTGGGTGTGGGGTGTCATTACAGTTCTTGGATTGTAAATATCAACCATCATTCATTGGGTGGTGGATGTGTGTGTGACATTACAGTGCTTGGACTTTAAATATTAACAGTCATTCATGGGGATGGTGGGTGTTTGGATGTCATTACAGTGCTTTGACTGTAAATATCAACAGTCATTCATGGGGTGGTGGGTGTGAGGGTGACATTACAGTGCTTGGACTGTAAATATTAACAGTCATTCATGGGGTGGTGGGTGTGTGGGTGTCATTACAATGGTTGGATTGTAAATATCAACAGTCATCAATAGGGTGGTGGGTGTCATTAGAGTGCTTGAACTGGAAATATCAACAGTCATTCATGGGTTGTGAGGGTGTCATTAGAGTGCTTGGACTGTAAATATCAACAGTCATTCATGGGGTGGTGGGTGTGTGGGTGTCATTACAGTGCTTGGCCTATAAATATCAACTGTCATTCATGGGGTGGTGGGTGTGTGGGTGTCATTACAGTGCTTAGACTATAAATATCAACAGTCATTCATAGGGTGGTGGGTGTCATTAGAGTGCTTGGACATTAAATATCAACAGTCATTCATGGGGTGGTGTGTGTGTGAGTGTCATTACAGAGCTTGGACTGTAAATATCAACATTCATTCATGGGATGGTGGGTGTGTGGGTGTCATTACAGTGCTTAGACTGTAAATATCAAGTAATTCGTGGGGTGGTGGCTGTGTGAGTGTCATTAGAGTTCTTGGACTGTAAATATCAACAGTCATTCATGGGGTGGTGGGTGTGTGGGTGTCATTACAGTGCTTGGACTGTAAATAACAACCATAATTTATGAGGTAGTGGGTGTGGGGGTGTCATTACAGTGCTTTGACTGTAAATATCGACAGTCATTCATGGGGTGGTGGGTGTGTGGGTGTCATTACAGTGTTTTGATTGTAAATATCAACAGTCATTTTTAAGGTGGTGGATGTCATTTAAGTGCTTGGACTGTAAATATTAACAGTCATTCATGGAGTGTTGGGTGTATTAGTGTCATTACAGTGCTTGGACTGTAAATATCAACAGTCATTCATAGGGTGGGGGGGGTGTGGCTGTCATTACAGTGCTTTGACTGTAAATATCGACAGTCATTCATGGGGTGGTGGGTTTGTGGGTGTCATTACAGTGCTCAGACTGTAAATATTGACATTTATTTATGGGGTGGTGGGTGTGTAGGTGTCATTACAGTTCTTGGACTGAAAAAATCAACAGTCATTTATAGGGTGGTGGGTGTGTGAGTGTCATTACAGAGCTTGGACTGTAAATATCAACAGTCATTCATGGAGTTGTGTGTGTGTAGGTGTCATTACAGTGCTTGGACTGTAAGTATCAACAGTCATTTATGGGATAGTTGGTGTGTGGCTGTCATTATAGTGCTTGGACTGTAAATATCAACAGTCAATCATGGGGTGGTATGAATGTGGGTGTCATTACAGTGCTTGGACGGTAAAATATCGACAGTCATTCATGGGGTGATGGGTATGTGGGTGTCATTACAGTGTTTTGATTGTAAATATCAACAGTCATTTATAAGGTGGTGGGTGTCATTAGAGTGCTTAGACTGTAAATAGTAACAGTCATTCATGGAGTGGTGGGTGTGTTGATGTCATTACAGTGCTTGGACTGTAAATATCAACCATAATTCATGGGGTGGTGGGTGTGGGGTGTCATTACAGTTCTTGGATTGTAAATATCAGCCATCATTCATTGGGTGGTGGATGTGTGTGTGACATTACAGTGCTTGGACTTTAAATATTAACAGTCATTCATGGGGATGGTGGGTGTTTGGATGTCATTACAGAGCTTTGACTGTAAATATCAACAGTCATTCATGGGGTGGTGGGTGTGAGGGTGACATTACAGTGCTTGGACTGTAAATATTAACAGTCATTCATGGGGTGGTGGGTGTGTGGGTGTCATTACAATGGTTGGATTGTAAATATCAACAGTCATCAATAGGGTGGTGGGTGTCATTAGAGTGCTTGAACTGGAAATATCAACAGTCATTCATGGGTTGTGAGGGTGTCATTAGAGTGCTTGGACTGTAAATATCAACAGTCATTCATGGGGTGGTGGGTGTGTGGGTGTCATGACAGTGCTTGGACTGTAAATATCAACAGTCATTTATGGGGTGGTGAGTGTGTTGGTGTCATTACAGTGCTTGGACTATAAATATCAACAGTCATTCATGGGGTGGTAGGTGTGTGGGTGTCATTACAGTGCTTGGACTATAAATATCAACAGTCATTCATGGGGTGGTGGGTGTGTGGGTGTCATTACAGTGCTTAGACTATAAATATCAATAGTCATTCATAGGGTGGTGGGTGTCAATAGAGTGCTTGGACTGTAAATATCAACAGTCATTCATGGGGTGGTGTGTGTGTGAGTGTCATTACAGAGCTTGGACTGTAAATATCAACAGTCATTTATGGGGTGGTGTGTGTGTGGGTGTCATTACAGTGCTTGGACTGTAAATATCAATATTCATTCATGGGATGGTGGGTGTGAGGGTGTCATTACAGTGCTTAGACTGTAAATATCAAGTAATTCTTGGGGTGGTGGCTGTGTGAGTGTCATTAGAGTGCTTGGACTGTAAATATCAACAGTCATTCATGTTGTGGTGGGTGTGTGGGTGTCATTACAGTGCTTGGACTGTAAATAACAACCATAATTTATGAGGTAGTGGGTGTGGGGGTGTCATTACAGTGCTTTGACTGTAAATATCGACAGTCATTCATGGGGTGGTGGGTGTGTGGGTGTCATTACAGTGTTTTGATTGTAAATATCAACAGTCATTTATAAGGTGGTGGGTGTCATTAAAGTGCTTGGACTGTAAATATTAACAGTCATTCATGGAGTGGTAGGTGTATTAGTGTCATTACAGTGCTTGGACTGTAAATATCAACAGTCATTCAGAGGGTGGGGGGTGTGTGGCTGTCATTACAGTGCTTTGACTGTAAATATCGACAGTCATTCATGGGGTGGTGGGTTTGTGGGTGTCATTACAGTGCTCAGACTGTAAATATTGACATTCATTTATGGGGTGGTGGGTGTGTAGGTGTCATTACAGTTCTTTGACTAAAAAAATCAAGTCATTTATAGGGTGGTGGGTGTGTGAGTGTCATTACAGAGCTTGGACTGTAAATATCAACAGTCATTCATGGGGTTGTGTGTGTGTAGGTGTAATTACAGTGCTTGGACTGTAAGTATCAACAGTCATTTATGGGATAGTGGGTGTGTGGCTGTCATTATAGTGCTTGGACTGTAAATATCAACAGTCAATCATGGGGTGGTATGTATGTGGGTGTCATTACAGTGCTTGGACTGTAAAATATCGACAGTCATTCATGGGGTGATGGGTGTGTGGGTGTCATTACAGTGTTTTGATTGTAAATATCAACAGCCATTTATAAGGTGGTGGGTGTCACTAGAGTGCTTAGACTGTAAATAGTAACAGTCATTCATGGAGTGGTGGGTGTGTTGGTGTCATTACAGTGCTTGGACTGTAAATATCAACCATAATTCATGGGGTGGTGGGTGTGGGGTGTCATTACAGTTCATGGACTGTAAATATCAACCATCATTCATTGGGTGGTGGATGTGTGTGTGACATTACAGTGCTTGGACTGTAAATATTAACAGTCATTCATGGGGATGGTGGGTGTTTGGATGTCATTACAGTGCTTTGACTGTAAATATCAACAGTCATTCATGGGGTGGTGGGTGTGTGGGTGTCATTACAATGGTTGGATTGTAAATATCAACAGTCATCAATAGGGTGGTGGGTGTCATTAAAGTGCTTGAACTGGAAATATCAACAGTCATTCATGGGTTGTAAGGGTGTCTTTAGAGTGTTTGGACTGTAAATATCAACAGTCATTCATGGGGTGGTGGGTGTGTGGGTGTCATGACAGTGTTTGGACTGTAAATATCAACAGTCATTTGTGTGGTGGTGAGTGTGTTGGTGTCATTACAGTGCTTGGACTATAAATATCAACAGTCATTCATGGGGTGGTGGGTGTGTGGGTGTCATTACAGTGCTTGGACTATAAATATCAACAGTCATTCATGGTATGGTGGGTGTGTGGGTGTCATTACAGTGCTTAGACTATAAAGATCAACAGTCATTCATAGGGTGGTGGGTGTCATTAGAGTGCTTGGACTGTAAATATCAACAGTCATTCATAGGGTGGTGGGTGTCATTAGAGTGCTTGGACTGTAAATATCAACCATCAGTCATGGGGTGGTGGGTTTGTGGGTGTCATTACAGTTCTTGGACTGTAAATATCAACCATAATTCATGGGGTAGTGGGTGTGGGGGTGTCATTAAAGTGCTTTGACTGTAAATATTAACAGTCATTCATGGGGTGGTGGGTGTGTGGATGTCATTACAGTGCTTAGACTGAAAATATCAACAGTCATTCATGGGGTGGTGGGTATGTGGTTGTCATTACAGTGCTTGGACTATAAATATCAACAGTCATTCATTTGGTGGTGTGTGTGTGTGTCATTACAGAGCTTGGACTGTAAATATTAACAGTCATTTATGGGGTGGTGTGTGTGTGGGTGTCATTACAGTGCTTGGACTGTAAATATCAACATTCATTCATGGAATGGTGGGTGTGTGGGTGTCATTACAGTATTTTGATTGTAAATATCAACAGTCATTTATAGGGTGGTAAGTGTCATTAGAGTGCTTGGACTGTAAATATCAACAGTCATTCATGGGGTGGTGGGTGTGTGGGTGTCATTACAGTGCTTGGACTGTAAAAATCAACCATAATTGATGGGGTAGTGGGTGTGAGGGTGTCATTACAGTGATTTGACTGTAAATATCAACAGTCATTCATTGGGTGGTGGGTGTGAGGGTGACATTACAGTGCTTGGACTGTAAATATTAACAGTCATTCATGGGTTGGTGGGTGTGTGGGTGTCATTATAGTGCTTGGACTGTAAATATCAACAGTCATTCATGGGGTGGTGGGTGTGTGGGTGTCATTACATTGCTTGGACTGTAAAAATTATGTCATTCATGGGGTGGTGGGTTTGTGTGGGTCATTAGTGCTTGGACTGTAAATATAAACAATCATTCATGGGGTGGTGGGTGGCATTACAGTGCTTGGACTGTAACTATCAACAGTCATTCATGGGTTGTGTGGGTGTCATTACAGAGGTTGGACTGTAAATATCAAGAGTAATTCATGATGTGGTGGGTGTGTGGGTGTTATTACAGTGCTTCGACTGTAAATATCAACAGTCATTCATGGGGTGGTGGGTGTGTGGATGTCATTCCAGTGCTTGGACTGTAAATATCAACCATCATTCATAAGGTGGTTAGTGTGGGGTGTCATTACAGTGCTTTTACTGTAAATATCAACAGTCATTCATGGGGTGGTGGGTGTGTGAGTGTCATTACAGTTCTTGGACTGTAAATATCAACAGTCATTCATAGGGTGGTGGGTGTGTGGGTTTCATTACAGTGATTGGGCTGTAAATATCAACAGTCATTCATGGGTTTATGGGTGTGTGGGTGTCATTACAGTGCTTGGACTGTAAATATCAACAGTCATTCATAGGGTGGGGGGTGTGTGGCTGTCATTACAGTGCTTTGACTGTAAATATCAACAGTCATTCATGGGGTGGTGGGTTTGTGGGTGACATTACAGTGCTCAGACTGTAAATATTGACAGTCATTTATGGGGTAGTGGGTGTGTAGGTGTCATTACAGTTCTTGGACTGAAAAAATCAACAGTCATTTATAGGGTGGTGGGTGTGTAGGTGTCATTACAGTGCTTGGACTGTAAGTATCAACAGACATTTATGGGATAGTGGGTGTGTGGCTGTCATTATTGTGCTTGGACTGTAAAATATCGACAGTCATTCATGGGGTGATGGGTGTTGGGGTGACATTACAGCGTTTTGATTGTAAATATCAACAGTCATTTATAAGGTGGTGGGTGTCATTAGAGTGCTTAGACTGTAGATAGTAACAGTCATTCATGGAGTGGTTCGTGTGTTGGTGTCATTACGGTGCTTGGACTGTAAATATCAACAGTCATTTATAGGGTGGTGAGTGTGTTGGTGTCATTACAGTGCTTGGACTATAAATATCAACAGTCATTCATGGGGTGGTGGGTGTGTGGGTGTCATTACAGTGATTGGACTATAAATATCAACAGTCATTCATGGGGTGGTGGGTGTGTGGGTGTCATTACAGTGCTTAGACCATAAATATCAACAGTCATTCATAGGGTGGTGGGTGTCATTAGAGTGCTTGGACTGTAAATATTAACAGTCATTTATCGGGTGGTGTGTGTGTGAGTGTCATTACAGAGCTTGGACTGTAAATATCAACAGTCATTTATGGGGTGGTGTGTGTGTGGGTGTCATTACAGTTCTTGGACTGTAAATATCAACATTCATTCATGGGATGGTGGTTGTGTGGGTGTCATTACAGTATTTTGATTGTAAATATCAACAGTCATTCATAGGGTGGTGGGTGTCATTAGAGTGTTTGGACTGTAAATATCAACAGTCATTCATGGGGTGGTGGGTTTGTGGGTGTCATTACAGTTCTTGGACTGTAATTATCAACCATAATTCATGGGGTAGTGGGTGTGGAGGTGTCATTACAGTGCTTTGACTGTAAATATTAACAGTCATTCATGGGGTGGTGGGTGTGTGGATGTCATTACAGTGCTTAGACTGAAAATATCAACAGTCATTCATGGGGTGGTGGGTGTGTGGGTGTCATTACAGTGCTTGGACTATAAATATCAACAGTCATTCATGGGGTGGTGGGTGTGTGGTTGTCATTACAGTGCTTAGACTATAAATATCAACAGTCATTCATGGGGTGGTGGGTTCGTGGGTGTCATACCAGTGCTTAGTCTGTAAATATCAACAGTCATTCATAGGGTGGTGGGTGTGTGGCTGTCATTACAGTGCTTGGACTGTAAATATCAACAGTCATTCATTTGGTTGTGTGTGTGTGAGTGTCATTACAGAGCTTCGACTGTAAATATTAACAGTCATTCATGGGGTGGTGTGTGTGTGGGTGTCATTACAGTGCTTGGACTGTAAATATCAATATTCATTCAAGTGATGGTGGGTGTGTGGGTGTCATTACAGTATTTTGATTGTAAATATTAACAGTCATTCATAGGGTGGTAAGTGTCATTAGAGTGCTTGGACTGTAAATATCAACAGTCATTCATGGGGTGGTGGGTGTGTGGGTGTCATTACAGTGCTTGGACTGTAAATATTAACAGTCATTCATGGGTTGGTGGGTGTGTGGGTGTCATTATAGTGCTTGGACTGTAAATATCAACAGTCATTCATGGGGTGGTGGGTGTGAGGGTGACATTACAGTGCTTTGACTGTAAATATCAACAGTCATTCATGGGTTGGTGGGTGTGTGGGTGTCATTATAGTGCTTGGACTGTAAATATCAACAGTCATTCATGGGGTAGTGGGTGTGTGGGTGTCATTACAGTGCTTGGACTGTAAAAATTATGTCATTCATGGGGTGGTGGGTTTGTGTGGGTCATTAGTGCTTGGACTGTAAATATAAACAGTCATTCATGGGGTGGTGGGTGGCATTACAGTGCTTGGACTGTAACTATCAACAGTCATTCATGGGTTGTGTGGGTGTCATTACAGAGGTTGGACTGTAAATATCAACAGTAATTCATGAGGTGGTGGGTGTGTGGGTGTTATTACAGTGCTTCGACTGTAAATATCAACAGTCATTCATGGGGTAGTGGGTGTGTGGATGTCATTCCAATGCTTGGACTGTAAATATCAACCATCATTCATGAGGTGGTTAGTGTGGGGCGTCATTACAGTGCTTTTACTGTAAATATCAACAGTCATTTATGGGGTGGTGGGTGTGTGGGTGTCATTACAGTTCTTGGACTGTAAATATCAACAGTCATTCATAGGGTGGTGGGTGTGTGGGTTTCATTACAGTGATTGGGCTGTAAATATCAACAGTCATTCATGGGATTATGGGTGTGTGGGTGTCATTACAGTGCTTGGACTGTAAATATCAACAGTCATTTATGAGGTGGTGGGTGTGTGGGTGTCATTACAGTGCTTGGACTGTAATTATCAACAGTCATTAATGGGGTGGTGCAAATAAGTCCATCTAAACATTTTGGTTTTAGTAAAATATTTTCAAAATTAATTGAAGACTTGAAGGAACTTGAGAACAACGGCATTCAAATTAATAATGATAATTTGAAGGGGACACTATATTGCATTACTTGGGATAACTTGGGGTTTCATGGCATTGGTGCTTTTACAGAAAATTTTTGTAGATATTGTAACATAACCCTAAAAGAATTTCCTACTGACCCTGTGCATGTTGGTGTAATGAGAACAGTGTAAGACTATACATTCGCAATACAACAACTTTAAAACGAGAACACTGTCAAAATTTTAAATAATGTCATAGGTATTAAATTTAATTATCCATTCAATGCACTGAAATATTATCATGTCTGCAAAGCAGGTTTTCCACCATGCCTGGGTCATGACATTTTTTAGGGTGTTGGTGATTATAATGTTGCTCTGATATTGAAGAATTTAGTAAATGAAAAGAGATGGCTAACTTATGCAGAACTTAATCAGTGTATAATTATGTTTCTTTATCGTGGTACAGATGCTGCCTCAATGCCATGTCAAGTAAATACTTCAGGTACTAAATTAGGTGGTCAGGCTACACAAAACTGGTGTTTAATCAGGCTGTTGCCTGTTATATTATATGGCAAAATAGTTGATGTTAATGATCCTGTTTGGCAGTTGTTCCTGTTATTACGTAACATTACTGAAATTATCTGTGCCCCAAAGTTTGACGACTCTGACCTTGCATATCTAGCAATACTTATTAATGAATATTTAGAAGACAGACAAAGAATTTTTCAAATGACAAACTGAGGCCAAAGCATCATTTTCTAAAACATTATCCAAACCTAATTTTGTTGTTTGGCCCATTAATTCGTTTGTGGACATTACGCTTTGAAAGCAAGCACTGCTACTTCAAAGGATGCATTAAAAGTGCCCATTCCTTCAAGAATGTGTGTCAGACCATGAGTGAAAAACATCAGTTATTACAAGCATACAAACAGGCCAGTTCATATTTTCCCACTGATATAGAGGTTGTAAAAAACATTTTGTTAATCTCAGATACATAAAGTTCAGATATTAAAAAAGCCTTAATGATGTGTCAGATTACTGAAGGTGCAGAAGTTAGCTTGGAAGTGACAATAATGGGGACTCCATACAAGAAGGGACACTATGTGGTGTTAAGTAAATGTGAACAGGGTCTAATGTTAGGTGAGATTCAGTTCATAATATTGAACTCCTGTACAAAAGCATAATTTTTAGTAAAAAAAATTCACAGAACAAATTTCCAAGGAGTTGCAATTATCTACAGTATTGAACACCTTCCCATGCTCTTCCTTTAAATGTACAGAATTTTCTAAACTCCTAGATTATTACCCACTGGTTGACTACAAAAGAGGAAAATAATTGTTGATCCCACTCAAACACAATATATCTGCATAAGACTTCCAAGAAAATTGAAAAGGTAATTTAAAGATTATAATTCTATATTCATGTAGACCATTAGATTTCCTGTACAGTACTGTATACCAGCACTATAGTACATTATATTCATCTCCTTTCCCTGGGGCATGATTTCAAGAAAATGACAAAAGGTTGAACTGAAATGGAAGCTAATTGTTAAAGTTCCATACAAAAGATTAAAACATTCTGAACTGGAATTGGTTGTAGCTAAGGACCATGATGGTTATGAAGCTGATGACAGTGATAGTGATACTTGTAGTACAAGTAGTAGAGAGACAGTGATTTACATGACAGGTAAAGTACAGTACTGTACCATATGCACTGTAATTATGAAAACTGCTTATATGAGTAATGTACAGCATACTAAAGTAACTCCACTTCTCTACCTTTAATTGTGTTCTACATTGAATTTTTTACACAAAAATCATAAGTAAAATGAAAATGGTTAAATGACTTCTGTAAACTGGGGTTCGGCTTCCCTGAGCTCAGCTAGCTAAGTTAAACTGTTCTAATGAGATATGGTAGGCCTATGTGCAGTTATGTTAACTTACTTCCTTGGTTTGGATCATTATGGGTTTAATCTAGCAGTAGCTGTTTCATTTTCTAATTATTTTCTAATTATCAGAGACTGGATTGATTGATTTATTTATTGATGCTATTAGGCATCTGGCGGCGCAACAGCAATGGTCATATACCGCCCAACATAAAATGGTCATCTACATCATTAATAAAATATGTAAAAAGATTAAATAATTTTCACTACCTCGAAAGGGAGAAGCAGCATGAATAAAACCCACATCTTCCAAAAGATCATATATTAATGAAATAACCTACTTAAGTTAGATATATAAAAGAATTGAAATATTAACGAAAGAAACATTAAACTTTAACTACCTAAAAATTAATAGCCATAAATACAATAAAATTCACAATTTGTGGAGAAGGCCAGCCTCCTCCACATACGAGAGGGTGTTCTCTCCCACACCACAAGCCTCCTCCCCGAGGACCTGAGAGAGACTGTAAGAACCGTCACCCTCCTGGTACTCAGAGAGGTGCCTTCGACGAAGGTCACCAAGGCTGGGACACTCAACAATAAGATGCTGCACTGTCAAAGGGACCAGACAATCATCACAGTAGGGAGGGTGAGCCCTCTCCATTAAAAAGCCATGAGTCAATAATGTGTGGCCAATGTGCAGACGGACAAGAGCCGTCTCCCACCAGCGGGACAGGCCACTGTAGCTCCACAAACCAAGGTGCTGGCGGATGTCGCGGAGCTTGTTAGCCCCGACGGCATCCCATCTGTCCTGCCAGCAGGAACAAACAGTAGCATCTATGTAGGGTCGAAGGTCCACTGCAGGAACAGGATGATGCCTGGCAGGAGGCCGGGAATTGGAGACCGCAGCCTTAGCCAGGGCGTCAGCCCGCTCATTCCCATCAACACCCACATGGGCCGGGACCCAACAACAAGTGATTTTGTGGCCACGACGACCCAGGAGGACAAGCCACTCAAGAATGGCCAACACCAGAGGATGGGAAGAGTTAAAATTACACAAGGCCTGCCAGGCACTACACGAATCGCTAAAAATAGTAAACGGAGGCTGAGGGAGAGTAAAATTTACTTGGAGGGCATATAAAATGGCCGAGAGCTCAGCAGAAAAACTGACATGACAGAAGGGAGCCTGCCGCCACGGCAAAAGTCAGGAAAGACAACTCCAAAGCCAACTCCAGCATCAGACTTTGACCCATCAGTGTACACAGGGAGGGACTCCCTGTGAGTGAAGGCATGTTCTAAAAAGAGGGAACGAGCCACTGGAGGAGAAAGAGATTCCTTCTTGTCTGTAAAGCAGGTGTAGGGAAAAACTTCTGGAAAAAGCCATGGAGCCACCCTGGGGACCCTCACAGGACAAATCTGTAAGTCATCAATGCTCATCTCCTCCATAGCCTTCCTGACCTGGAAGCCAAAGGGCCATGGTGTACGAGAATGTAAAAGGTAGTACTGAGACATGATATCAGATGACACTGCCAAGCAGGGAAGGGAGTCAGAAAGTCGATGTAATCGATGCCAACAACGAACCATCAAGGACTGGCGACGGAGATCATGAGGTGGCTCATTAGCGTCCACAAGGAGACTGGGGATTGGGGACGACCTGAAGGCTCCGGTCGCCAGATGTACTCCAGCATGATGAACAGGGTTTAAAACTCTGAGACGGGCATCGGTGGCAGAAGAGTACACCTCACACCCATAGTCGTGTTTTGACCTAATAAGAACATGGTATAGGCGGAGGAGGGTGGCCCGATCAGCCTCCCAGGATGTATGGCCCAGGGCCCTCATCAGGTTAAGAGCCTTGAGGCAAGAGACCTTAAGTGTACGTAAGTGTGGCACCCAAGTCAAAACCTTGTCAAAAAGGAGACCCAAAAAGCGAGTCTCCTCGACACAGCGTATCCGATGACCATACATGAATAAGTCCGGATCGGGGTGGATGCCTCGGATGCCGCAGAAGTGCATAGCAACTGTCTTGGAAGGAGAAAATCGAAACCCATGAGAACCAGTCCAACGTGACACCCTGTCAAGGGCAAGCTGCATGCGCCGCTCTGCCACTGACATACGGGAAGCAGCAAACCAGACTGCTAGGTCGTCAACGTACATCAAGTTAGCTATACCGTCTGGAAGGGATTAGGCAATGGCAATAATTGCTACTGCAAACAATGTGACACTGAGGACGCTTTCCTGGGGGATGCCCTCCTCCTGTGCAACAGATGCTGAGTGGGTGGTACCAACCCTCACAGAAAAAACTGCGACCACTGAGAAACTCCTTAAGAAATGCGACCCCGCAGGCCATATAAATGGAGCTGCTGCAGGATGCCATATTGCCATGTAGTGTCATAGGCTTTCTCTAAATCAAAAAATACACAGACAAGGTGTTGATGTCGTGCAAAGGCCTCGCATGCAGCAGCTTCCAACCTGACCAGAGCATCTGTAGTGGAACGGTGTTTACGAAAGCCAGACTGGGACGGAGACAGAAAATCACCCCGTTCTAAGAAGTATACCAGTCTGACATTCACCATCTTTCCAAATAGTTTACAGAGACAGGAGGTCAAGGCAATTGGTCGATAACTGAGGGCAACACCAGAGTCCTTGCCCAGCTTGAGGAAAGGAAGGATGGTAGCAACCCTGCACCCAGAAGGGAAGACACCCTCCAGCCAGATTCTGTTATATAAAGCTAAAAGAAGTGAGATCGCCTCCTCACCCAAGTGTCGTAACATTGCATATGGGATGTTGTCTGGCCCAGGAGAAGTGTCGCCGCAGAGAGAGAGAGCAAAATGCAGGTCTTTCAGGGTGAATATATGGTTATAACTTTCATTCTCGTTCCCTGAGAAATCCAGGACAGTACGCTCCTTGGCTCTTAACTCATGCCTGACAGCCAGAGGTCGAGAGTCACGGCTGGAGGCTTTTGCAAAAGCCTCCGCCATGGTATTGGCCACTGTCAAACCATCCATGATCTTAATTCCATTGACCTTAAGTACAGGTGGAGAACTAGGAGAAAACTTCCTCGCCATCATACGGACTCTCCTGAACACTTGGGTGAGTGGAGTCTTAGTATTAATTGAAGACACATAGGCCTTCCAAGATGCACGTCGTGCCTCTTTTAAAACTCGTCTAGCCCGAGCCCTTGCCCGTCGGAAGCCTCTTAAAGAGTTGGGTCCCCATGATTGCGACGAAGGCGAGAGAAAGCAGCGCGCTTCTCCCGCACAGCGTTGGTGCAGACTGATGACCACCAAGGGACAGGACGTTTGGGAAAGTAACCAGAAGTTCTAGTGATAGAGTTGAGAGCAGCAGAGTGGAGCATATCAGTGAAATATGTTACAGCCTCGTCAGAGCTACCAAAATCGGCTACAGAAGAGACCGAAGAAGTTAGCTCTCTAAAAAAACTGCCAGTCAGCCTTCTCTAATTTCCACCTAGGAAGACGAGACTGTGGTTCGTACCAGTTACCTTCTAAAAGTATAGGGAAGTGGTCACTGCCATATAAATCAGGCAACACTCTCCAAGTAAAATCCAACAGAGCACTGGGTGAGCAGAGGGAAATGTCAATGGCGGTAAAAGTCCCAGTAGTGCTATTAAAATGTGTCACATCTCCCGTATTTAAAACCCCTAATCCCTCATCCTCTATAAAAGAAGCCAATAAAACACCCCTGGGGTTGACCGAACTGTCACCCCACAGAAGGACACAATTCCACTAAAGGACCTTAAACGGTGTTACTTTAGTACTGATTTTTGGGAAGCCTCACGGAGGTACTTCCCACTACCACCTCGACCTGAGGGTTTACTCAAACAATAAGATTTGTCTAATCCTAGGCCACTAGAAGAAGAGCGAACCCGAGGAGTAGTATGTGGGGCAGTAATTGGGACCCGTAGACGAGTCCCTGAAGCATCTGATATGTTAGAAGATGAAGGTATATGAGCTGGGATATTCTTTGAAACAATTACATTGGTTTTGTCCTGTACAGCAGTGGTATCACTGACACAGGCAGATACATCAACATCCATAATACAGGTGGTAGAATCACTCCGCTGCTCAAGCGGAAGAGAAACTGAATCTTTTGAAGTAACAACATCCGTGGCATCCACATTAACTTCACGCCCCTCTGATGATCCCGAAGGAAGCTTGCGAGGAGGAACTTCTGTTGAATCAAGAGATTCATCAGAGCCACGAAAACGTTTCTGGTGAAATTGAGAGGAAACTATGGATGAGTTCACAGAGATGGTTGCCTCACAAGGTGGAATATCTATAGAGTCAAGTGCCTCAGAGGAACCACGAAGGCATCTCTGTGGCAGTTTAGGTGACTTAAGTTTCCTTTTTGGAGAGCGTGTGGCAGCGTGAACCTCTACCACATGGACACCTTTAGCTAAAGTCTGAGAATTGTCATCAGTTGAAGGTTCAACAGAATGAGTGTCTGATAAAGTTTCCAAGACAGAGAAACTATTATGTAGAGTAACCTTAGAAACATTCTCACTCGAGCAAAAAGCAGAAAGCAGCTGCCTCTTGAGAGGGTTGAGAGGGTGCTGCAACCAATTTAGGGCGAAGGGAGGAGGCGTATGTCTTCACACCACCATCCTTCTGTCGCCTGAAGTTGAGTTGCCGTCTGGCACTACCTATGCTAATGAATTGAATATTAGCCAAGTGGAGGATATCCTGCTCAAGGAGGTACATCTTACATTGGCGAGAACGCAAGGGGTGAGCATCTCTGCATTAAAAGCAGTAACTCTCTGACCGACACTCAGAAGTAAGATGCGAGTCAAAAGCAGAACAATTACCACACCGGGAACGGTTGTTGCAGTTCCTCCTCCCATGACCAAACTCATAACAACAGAAACGCTGTAGGGGACGCTCAACAAAAGGCTTCCTCAAATGAGGTGGGGTTAATGTTAATGCGATCTGGGATATGCGAGCCATAGAAAGTGAGGATGATCATATTTTTACTGCCTTTCATCTTCGTTACACGTTGGACACTGTCTGGGCACATAGCGAGAATGTCCTCTTCAGAGAATTCATACAGGTCCTCATTATATATACGCCCCTTGCTATAATTAAATGTTCGATGTGGTTTAATAGATTCAAACATGCTATCAGAAGGACAGGGGAGATTGAGGAGCATCATGGCCTGTGTAAGATCTTTGGCTCTGATTAAAATGCCCGTACCATATTTCTTTATGTGGCCCATTGGTAATAATCCAATTTCTTTCTCCAGATACCGGGAAGCATGGATAAGGTTACCACGTCCCTCCCTGTAGTAAGCCACAAACCAAAAGGGTGTAGGAACCCGACATTCCTTTGGGACATGCTCTACAGAGTCATCAAATATATTAGGGCAGTAGTCATTGTCACTGTCAACTACATTGGTGGACCGCATCATCTGAACTTTACAATGAGTATCCCCCACCGTCAGAGAATCTTTTGCCTCAAATGCTGCTTTGGCAGCAGCATTTGTATTGAAAGTAATATAGCACCGATTAGACCTACAATCACTGTCATATGTGATTCGGATTCGAAGAACTACTCCAAAACACTTAAAAATGGAGTGGATAGCGCCATAGGAAAAGGATGCAAGTACATTCGTTAACATTAACGTGTCCAAATCGCTAACAGGTTCTTCGACACAACACACAACCTGCTAGGTCTAGTCTTATTTGCAGCTTTCTGCATATTACCACGACCAGAGAGTGACGTCTCGGGGGCCTGGTCGACCACCGCTCGAGGAAGAGATTGGGGCTTTTCTTTATCCATATATCATTGATTTGATGTTTTTGGCCCCAGGAGCCAAGAGCTACTACCTACCGGGCAGATGAGGGGACCGAGCGCTGGTCGCCGTGGGCGGGGTACCTCTTCCCCCACTGGGCCACTCGTTTTAAAAAGCAGCCCCAATGGCTCGAAAGAATGCCCACGATGGTGCTGAGACCCGCTTCCCCAACATCTCCCGGCCCAGACACCCAACCATCCAACATAGGATGGCCCATAGAGGGCAGTCCCTATGGAGGGAAGCGCTGTTGGCCCGTACTGGCAGCCTAATGCATGGGAACCATTTAGTCTGGTCTCTCACTGGTGACCTTACTAGCATGGGAAGCCCTCTCTCCCCGAAATCGGGGCAGAGCAGGGGCCGGAGCCCCCTCTAGTCTAGCTCGCCAGGTCTCAGAGACACACAAGCCCCTCTACCATGTCAAGGCGGTTCCCGTTGGGGGGGATCAGAGACTGGAGATGGAGGAAATCAAGGAGACCATTGAAAAAATATTCTTCCAACCCTTCCTCCACAGTTACTGGAGGAAATGTGTGAACACCTTATCAGCATTGGTGTAGAAACTGTTAATGATATTCACTATGTGAAGGCATCCCATCTTACACCCATGTAGAAAGAGATTCAAGCACGTAAACTTATTGATAAATGGAAACAAGGTACAGTATAATGCATGCCATATTTTTTAAAGATTAGTTTACCTTACTGTACAGTTCTTGCCTGCATTTAAGACTCAGGTAATATTCTATATTAGCTTATGAGTTGTGTCCTAGCAAACTTGGCCAATCTTTATTTTTTTTTACAGTACCGGTACAGTACTGTATATTCAGACACTTGATGTGGGTTGTCATTTAACTGCAGGTCCAATTAAAACAGAGTATCACTGTTGCTTGTTATGTAACTTATTGTTCCCATGTACCCACAAAATACTTATACATCATCTTTTTGATGAAATGTTGTCTCATTTTCTTCTCAATTATGTTTCTTATAAATTAACTCATACAAAAATGGAATGCAGGAAGGGAGAAGTGAAGGAAGGAAGCACTGTGTGAATTATGTACAGTGTTGTGGATGGGCATGTTATTGCATATGGGCTTAAGTGCTATGCATAATCAACACCAAAATTTTTTATAGGTTTTCTTAATATTTCAGTGGCACCGGCATCACAGGAATTATCACACTCATCACAGGAACTATCACACTCATCACATGAATTATCACACTCATCACAGGAAGATACACACTCATCACAGGAAGATACACACTCATCACAGGAAGATACACACTCATCACAGGAAGATACACACTCATCACAGGAAGATACACACTCATCACAGGAAGATACACACTCATCACAGGAATTATCACACTCATCACAGGAAGATACACACTCACCACAGCAAGATACACACTCATCACAGGAAGATGCACACTCATCACAGCAAGATACACACTCATCACAGGAAGATACACACTCATCAAAGGAAGATATACACTCATCACAGGAAGATATACAATCATCACAGGAAGATATACAATCATCACAGGAAGATACACACTCATCACAGCAAGATACACACTCATCACAGGAAGATACACACTCAATTCAGCCAACTGTTTCAGCTCTAGATGACGGAGAAATCAGTGCCAAGCTACAACCAATCACATTGGGCTCAAGATTATACAATACCCTGGAAAAGATTTTCAAAGACAAATTTGCTCGTTTCCTTAGAAAAAGGACAGAGACCTAAGCCTTCTGCTAGAAGAGAGATAGTGAGAGTGTTGGTGGATGATATATCAAAAATCTCAGAAAGACCAGGGAAGAAATCACTGGCAGTAATTGCTGAGAGAATTGTTAAAACTTATCCAGCATCGTTTTTAGATGAAATTGATGGAACACTTGTTGGAACAGGTTTTGACTCTTTATTTAAACAGTTAATGGCAAGGTTTGATAATATAAATAGAGGGCCTAATAGTAATTCAATCAAAAGAAAAGTAGACTGTTCCCATGAAAATGAAGAAATAGACACTGAGGGAGCTGGTCTAATCAGAAGAGTACAGGTGTGTTTTAATGATAAATATGGGTGTATTAATTATATGCCCAAAGATTATCCGGATGGGGAATCTGAAACAACACAAGAAGACAGGAAAACTTAATGAAAAATTACTGAAAACATTACTGAATAATGAGAGTTTGGAGGACTACATTGACTCCAAATTGACCACAAAAGGTTGATTTCCTTAAGGTGGCATATAGCACATTGTTTTGGGTGATAAATTTAGAGCAATGATTCCTCCAAACTATTCCAGATATTGTATCAATTTTTCTGCCTTTATTAAATTGAATAGTGTATGAATATTTCTGCTTTAAACTAAATTGAATAATGCATGAATATTTCTGCTTTAAATTAAATTGAATATTGTATAAATATTTCTGCTTTTAACTGAATATTGTATGAACGTGATATAAGTTGTTAAAGTCAAACTTCCCTAAGTTTGATATACCGTAGGTCTTACCTTGTGAAACTCCGTATAGGCTGTTCAGGTTAGGTCTTGGTAGTCTGCTATGGTTAGGTCCCGCTAGTCTGCAATGGTCCAGATTAGGTTAGATTGGGTTGGGTCGGGTTGGGTTGGGTTGGGTTGGGTCGGGTTTGGTTTGGTTGGGGTGGGTTAGGTTGGATTAGATTAGGTTAGGTTAGGTATGTATGTCTAAAAACAGGACATTTGCACAATAAATGGATGTAAAAATTGAACTAATCACTTGAAAAAAATTGAACTAATCACTTGAAAAAATCTTGGAAAAGCAATATTTTGTCTGAAAATTTCACACGTGTAGCTCAGAAAATTTACCCAATTTTTTAATTACAAAAAAAAAATTGTATAGACAAGGGAAACCATTATGAAATATGAGTAATAAAAACAACCGGTAATTATCTATTCTATTGCCATTTTCTATTACAATATTTTTATCTTCTTTATTTACAAATTCATAACATTCTAAAACACTTTTATTCGGAAATGCCCCATTTCCAAGTTAGGTCATATTCAAATTTTAAAATTAGTATGACCTTACATGACATAATTAGGGGAAACCACAATCTGACTATCTAACTCAGCTCCTTTTTACTGTAGAGGCAAAATCGTATTCCTCGTGTGTTTTTACGTATAATAACCAATTTTCATTGAAATCGTACAACAAATATTATTTTTCCCAATTTTTTTCACCAACTGAGGGATTTTTTTTTTTTTTTTTTTTTTTTTTCAGAACTTCCTCATACTTTATGTGAACACTCTCCCTAGATACAGCAACACTGTCATGAGCCAAGAACCCCATATCACTGCTAGAAATGGGAAATTGAAATCGCTTGAAAAGGGAGATAAAATTCCTGAGATGAAAAAAATCCTCAAAAATAGGGTAATCATTTATCAAGGAAATGGAAACAACAAAATATGCTCATATATACGTATATCACTTGTGAAAAGCTTCATGAACATGACATAAACACTGTTCGAGCTGTTATCAATTGCACCTGAAAAGGTGGATCTTGAGAAAACTGCGAATTTAAGATATAGGAAAGTTGGGCAGTTTAAAATAGTACCCCCCGTTCCCTTTCCGTAATCTATCATATCTCAAGTATAGAGAATGTGTCTGATGTATGGTAAACTATTATTTTTGCATATATAACTACGAGAATCTTTATTCCTCGTTCATCACTGACATATACCAGCACAGTATGATACATATAACGATATATTATGATATATTATGCTATATAGCAAAATATTATGATGCATTATGAATAATAAACAGTTCATATGATGGACTGAGAAGGGAGAATGAGATTTGAGATGGGTATGGGAGGTCTTATTTAATTTGTGTGTGTGTGTGTGTGCATACACTGCAATTATTTGTATGATCATTCACTTATTCATTATTTATTTGTTTATTTACCTATATAATTAGCCTTTACCGACAAGTGTAACTTGTCTCACCCCTGGGGGATTATGGAAGTAGCTGACTCAACGAAAAGGGGTTTATTTTTACCAGGGATTGGCTCTTCCCTTTCCTCCTCAGCTACTTCTACCCTTTTACTCACGTCCTTGCTTAGAAGGCTCCTGCTTCATATGTGGTGCCTTCTTTGGCGACTTTCTTCGTTTCTTCTTCCATTGCCTTTCGTTTCTTTGATCTTCTTTCTTCCTTCTTTTCTTGGCGGCTTTCAAACAATTTGTGTTTTTTCACGTCCTGCCCTGTTCCAATTTTTTTCCTTATTTTTCCAGAAGACACAAGGCCTACAGAACTCGCAAATCCAAAGTTGAACTCAGTTATGGCCTTAGCAATCAGGTAATGCACCCTCTCCTTTTGATAAAACACAGTTTTAGAGCACTTGCTCCATATGATTGAATTCAGGCATTCATTGGCATTCTGTGTTCGTCCAGTGCACCTTGACAAGAGTTCATCTGTGCTGTACTTTCTCATTATGTCGTACAGGTCACCCTTGAGATCTTGGCGTATTGGGTGGTGAATATGCTGGTCATGGCTTCCAGTAGGCTTTCCTTCAGCTCGAGCTTTGTTGAAGAAGCACCAGGAATCAACTCCTTCTGGGCACAGCTCGTGGCAAGGATCGTCATCGGTGCTACAACAGTGTTCAATTATTGCAAAAATTGCCTTTTTCATCTTCTCCACATCATCCAGGTTACGAATTATGGCATACCTGTAAAAATCCTGGATTTTCCCTAAAGTAACCTGGGTCAGGGATCCTCTTCTCCTCCCTCCAACACCTTCTCCTTTCCTACTCTTTTCTTGTACATAGTCTCTCAATGCCTTCCCAACTCTCTTTGCAACTTGATTGATGCATTCGTCTTTGCGAATTTCCACATCTCCATACACTTTTTCTTTCACTACAGATGAGTAGGTCTTCGAGTCACCATCTGAAATTACAGTGGTATATCGAAAGTTACATTTTTCCACTGACCTTTTCCACAGTTTCATCCAACCCTCTGTCTCCATTGCAGGAGAACTTCCATCAAAGTTTTTTTACGCACTGTGGCTGATGTGCAGCATACCAGTCACCTTCTGTTTTTTTTATTTTTTTTCACATATTCTGCAGTATTTACTCAATACTTCATAGTCCACAACAAGTCCTGTGTCAAAGTGTATGACTGGTACCACACAAAACTTTGCCACAAACCCTCTCTTTGACCAGGAACCATCACATGTCACTGTTATATTCTTCACTTCAGGAGAACCTGGGGTGGAATCCAAAGAGATTGTTTAGCGACGCGTCGCTAATACCGATGTCGTTAATAACTAACTACACGCAGGCGTCGTTAACTTCGCCCTGATCCAAGAAGCCTCTGCCCGCCTGTTGTTAGGAGCGCGGTAACTGGTACACGCCTCTGATTGGCTAGAGTCATCAATGACGTCATGGACACCTCGTAGCCAATCACGAAGCGTGTGACATGGAGCGTTTGTTTAAAAACCGCGATCAGCTGGCAGCTGTCAAAACAAGTGTCTTCGTATCGCTCTACTGAGTGTACTCGACTTTTTCATTTCAAACACAGCAGGTACGTCCACAGTTTTTATTTAGTATCTGAAAATAGTTTTTGGAGTCATACAAAATGTAAATAATGAAAAGGTTATGAAATGCACTCTTTGTATGGTAATTACATTAATCATTCAGTATACAGTACTTGGTTTTAGCATTTCATTAATTATTAACATACTTGTATTTTGTTTAAAACAATGATGTATAACACAGTACTGTATTTACAGTAGTGTACTGTGTTCTATTTTCGTAGCACTCTGTGCTCTGCCATCTAACTAATGCCCAATATTCTAATCCTGTTCCCACCTCCTGTCAGTGCTTATAGTGGTGAATCCATGATCCATTCTCTGAAGATCATTTAATAACATTGTTTATTCTGAACACACAGCAGAATACGTATTGTTGCCACACTTCCTCCATGCACAAGAGGACATTAGGGACATCCTAGAAGTGATGATGGAGTCAGCAGGAAGCCACAGCTGCTATTAGAGAAAGTGCAGCAGCACAGAGACAAGCAGCTGAAGCCATTATAGTGCTGGCTTCTATTGTAAGAGTGTTTATTGAGAAATAAGGAAAATAACTTTGGATCAGGATGTGTTGCATACAGTATGCTACTAATTTGGCTAGGAGCATACAGTGTTGTCATGGTAGGGAAGACAGTAATAGCATGCTCCTAGCTAAGTTAGGAGCATACTGTAAATAACACTGAACTGCATACAGTCACACATTCCAGCAACACAATAAACATTCTAAGATCCCATTGGAAAAACCATGTAATCGTAATGTAAATATAACCGATAACACCAACTTAGGAAATAGATATACAGTATATATATAGTTTGGTGATTCTGCATGCCAATACTGTACCAATGTTACCAAACATTCTGTCACATGCCACATTAAAAAACATATAGCAAAACACCAACAGACACAGACATAATAAGTTGGTAAATAAATACACTAGTAACCAAGACATAATTTTATTTTTTTAAACCCCCTTTCGACCATAAAACTCCGGTATGATCTCGTCACGTGTCTGTCTACCCGTGCCACCACGATCACCAGCTCCAACTACATGGGCCTCAATAGGCATGTCCTCTTCTGGTAGATGCTGGAAAATGAAGGTATTAAGGGATTTTAGAAATCACTGAAAAACATTGATATATTAAGACAAACTTCAGGGTTGAAGCAGTGCAATTGCAGAGATTGCATTGTACAGTATTATAATAATTACTGTAATTGAAGTAATTACTGGTGTCTCATTGTACTTATATAGTAGCACAGTAAGGTAAGTTAATGCTACAATAAATACTAAGCCACAGTGTATACTTACATTGTTAGGATCAGGAATACTCCTACTGACACACCGGTTGTGCAGCAGGAGACAAGCACTTACAATCTTTGCAGATCTCAAAGGAGTGTACTGTAATTCTCCACCAAACCGATGAATACATCTGTTGGATACCATTTATTAGAGGGATATAAAAGGAAAATGTAACAGTGGATTTTATGGACCAATGTGAACAAAAAGTAATCATATGAAATACATTAATAAAGGTGAAATTTTCATTTCATTATAAAGTCAAAAGATTTAGAAACCTTGCCATTGATTGGAAACTCTTATGAAATTAGAATTGAGGTTTGGAGAGGGAGCAAATTATAACTATATATAGAGTTTGCTTGTGATTTATTGAAACCGAAGGGATATTAAAAAGTCACTTCCTAACCTGAAGCGATTTTTCACAACTCCTAAGGTCAGCTCCACAATGACCCTTGTTCTTATAAGGGCCCTGTAGTAGAGTTCTTCTGCCTCATTTGTGGGATTGGTGACTGGGGTCATGAGCAAAGGCTCCAATGGGTACCCACTGTCACCTGCAAGACATTGTTACCAGAAAGATGAACTATTTATACATACTGTACATACATATATAACCAAACATAAACTCATCTGGGAGGAATATGTATATCATACAGCCTTAGAACTGTACACTTGTTAAAACATCTCCTGATACCAACCTAGGAGTAAGTAGTCCCCAAAGTGCCTCTACTAAAGTGTTGCCTCAAGTTGCTGTTCCTTCAAATGTAAGCATCATGAGTGGATCCTGCAAAGTGACACATGTATTAAAGCATGTGGTTCTACTTCAAATGTTATGCCAAGAAGCCCTCACATATATATAATGATTTAATACACTTGGCAACCCTAGTGTCAATGGGAAGACTTTTTATATCAAACTTGATTTTTAAAGGAGATATAACCATGCAGGTTTTGGGAAATTTTTCATATACAAGGGTATGCAATAATATAGACCATATACTAAACAGTATCTTACACAAAATTTCTTATTTACACACATTATTTAAATCTAGGTACATGAAATACAGTACAGTACCTGGAAATCTGGCAGAATAATTGATGATCAAGCCATTTCCATCACAAATAACTTGAAAGTTTAGTTAATTTAATCTTTTTCTATTGACGTACAGTACATGGCCTCATCAATACTTGGAGCCTTGATGGCAACGTGTGTACCTGCATACATAGCATAAACATTAATATATTGTGTAACAATAGGATCAATTTTATCTGTCTGCCTCATACTCTAAACAAAGGAGTGACATAGTATATACAGGACTGTATACAGGTACAGTATTATATAATCCAAACCAATATAATTCCTCAAGAGGAAAGTACACAAGGCAAGGTTGAAGTTAATATTGAGGGTAAAAAACTGTTACCTCTCTTACACCTTGTATGTTGTAGAGCCAAGAATCACAACAATGTTAGTGGGGGGAGACTGTGATTATTTATTATGAAGCATGTCTCTATATGATTGGGTTCTAACAACAAGGAAAACAACTAGCATTATGGATTTCATCAATAAAACTATGAAGCTTATATTTATAGCTTCAATTACTCGTGGGAAGTTGCTGACCCTGCTGAAGGCTTGGGCTGATGTTCACAACTGTTGTGGTGTTGATGGCATATTAATTTCCTCAGCAGCCTTGGTACTCATGATGTTTGTTATTCTGGTGAATATTCTGCTGATCCTTGCTTGTGTTGGACCTGAAATAATCGTTATTTATTCAATATGTATATTTGTTGCATGAGAAAAAATATTATAGTATTGTTTGGCTAGGTTTTTAAACTGTAATAATACAATTTGTGTTAAAATTACTTGACTGCAACCCTATGCTGCCTAGAAAACCATGTACAATATTTAATTGTAATAGAGTATTGAAGAAATTTAAATATTATAGTGGGTTGTTTATGCAATCCAAACATTGTTCACAAAAGATTTTATTTATGCAAAAAGTACAATATGATACAGCACTGTATATATGCAGCTCCTGTTACTTTGGCCACTATTAGTACAAACTGTATCAGAAAACATACTGCATCATGCTTACAGTTATTAATGACACGATAAGCAATAATGAAAACAGGTTACAAAGTACAATAGAGCCATTTTGTATTCAACCAATTTTTCTCATGTGTTTCAAGACCTTTATTATGATATGATATGCTTATCTTATATGGTACTTGCTTATGTAAATTGCTGATATTCTTTATCCTTGAAAAGGTATGGCACAAACAATGCATCTTTGAGCATCAAGTCTAAATAAATCTTAGTAGAATGGACAAATTGAAATACAGTATTTAGAATAAAAAAAAATATTTTATTGGTTATACTTAATTAAGGTATATATTTCATATACAGTACAGTATATATATATATTAATATTTTTTACTTGATTTGATATATACATAAATTATGTTAAGGAAATCTGAGGATAATACATTGAGAAGATATCTATAGATAGGCTACAGTAAATTAGGGAGGAGTAACCACTAGCCTAACTTTTAAAACTAAAAAGAAATGAAAATAATACGCATTATATTTTACTCACCTCTTGTGTCTCCAATTAACATGGTGAAAGGAGCCACTGGCATACACTCTCAAGGCAATCAATAGCTGGGTATGTGGTGGTATGGGATTTCCTCGCTTTGTTCTTCTCCTCAGCAGGGGTGAGAACTCATCGATCAATGAGCTGCGTCAGCTCATGCCGAGGAAAGTGGTAGTGCCTTATCAGCTCGTTGTCATTGAGAGCTAGAGGGTCCAGACGGTCTCGAAAGCACCTCTCTCTCCTTAGAGCCCTTGCTGCCATGTCAGCCAACACGTAGTCCATGGTGAAGTAGCCTCAGTCCGCTGACTGTCAGTGTGAGACCAGTCACCGATGTACAGTACAAGCAGTACTTGAAATGTTGTCTAGCATGCTTTTTGCGTGTTTAACGGCACTTTGTTTACATCTTGCCGTCTTTAAATATATATTGATATCAATTTCCACTGTAATCAATGAGAAATATTCACTAAATATGATGATATCTGAGCCCATATGGTGCACGTCGTTAACTTCTACCAGCTTTTACTACACCTCCCGAGGTGTTGTTATTAACGACGCCCGTGACGTCATCATTTTGCTTCTTGGATCGCATCGGTAGTGGCCGACGTCGCTAACTCGAGTTACCGACGTTGTTAAGTTTCTTGGATACGGCCCCTGGTTGTTCATTTTCAAGATATTCATGGACGAGTTCCCGTGCTCGTCTCAAACTCACTTCACCATCTTGGATTCCTTTTGCCTCAATTTCTCGGGCAATGTAAAAGAACCTGGTACTTGACATTATTTTCATCTCGAACACTTTTTCCATGTCCTCAAGTGTTTTATAGCCATTGTTTTCTAGGCCAAATTCTACGAACTTCATATTCACATCATACTTGCCCTGTGGTTCGTACCTGAAGGAGGTCCAGGCAACAGACGTCTCGCCACACACACTACACTCGCACACGATTTTTGTTCGCTGCACCAAGTCGCCTTCCTACACTGGGGATACCCAATGCAATATTTCTACACTTTTCACATTTTTTTTTTAAATTTTGGAACAATTTTCTCTTCGAAATCATGACATATTCGTCTTTCACTCTGTCAAGAGGAACAGCGATACTTTCTCGCAGCCGTCTCTTCACAGCGGCTGGTGACACTTGGGTTGTCCCCTCCTCTTGTGGTTGTGGTTGCTCCCCCGATGGTCCTGGTTGTGGCTGGGGTTGTGGTTGCTCCCCTGATGGTCCTGGTTGTTGCTGGGGTTGTGGTTGCTCCCCTGCTTTTTCTGCAATAGCAGCCAGGGCTTTCTCCTTCTTCTTCCTCGCTATATCAGCCATCTTTCTTCTAAGCTTTGACTTGGGTCCCATCTTGAGAAAAAGATTGCTTGCTTGCTTGATTTGAGCTCGTACAATAATACTCGACAGAGTCTGGAGTAAAAGTGAAGGAAAGTGGTAGTGGTAGGATGCGCTGTTTATGGTCGCGTTCTGAATCCTTTGAGACAACTTGAGGGTAAAGGCTAATTTCATTTTACATTTCTGTTGTTTTCCTTTTTTCATTCCCAGTGAGTTTCATATAGAGTATTCTACATAAAAAAAACACACACACACACATGTATGTGTATTTGTATATGGGTTTGTTATATAGTCTACGACTGTTCAGAAAATGAATAGAGTGTGTATTGAAGACATCTACGTGTAATTTGAATGCAGCCTGGCCAGGGGTAGGCCTCCTTATCAGCCGTGGTTGACCGTGTGAAGAAGGGTCGCGATATGGGTAGTGAACAAGGTTGGAGGTTATGGGGTTGGGGATTGGGAGTTAGGGGGAGAGAGTTATGGGGTGGGGGTTATGTGATTGGGGTTATGGGTTGGGGGTTATGGGTTGGGGGTTATGGGGTGGGGGTTATGGGGTTGGGGGTTATGAGTTAGGGGTTATGAGGTGGGGGTTATGAGGTGGGGGTTATGGGGTGGGGGTTATGAGGTGGGGATTATGGGGTGGGGGTTATGGGGTGGGGTTTATGGGGTGGGGATCATGGGTTGAGGGTTATGGGGTGGGGTTTATGGGGTTGGGGGTTATGGGTTGGGGGTTATGGGGTGGGGGTTATGGGGTTGGGGGTTATGAGTTAGGGGTTATGAGGTGGGGGTTATGAGGTGGGGATTATGGGGTGGGGGTTATGGGGTGGAGTTTATGGGATGGGGGTTGTTGGGTGGGGGTTGTTGGGTGGGGGTTGTGGGGTGGGGGTTGTGGGATGGGGGTTATGAGGTTGGGGGTTGTGGGATGGGGGTTATGAGGTTGGGGGTTTTGGGGTTGGGGTTGTGGGGTGGGGTTCATGGGGTGGGGGTTATGGGGTGGGGATTATGGGGTGGGGGTTGTGGGGTGGGGGTTTACTGCAGTAAACTACCGGGACCTAACCTGGGCAAACTACCGGGAACTAAACATGGTAAGGACCGTGGCAAAATACGGTAAATATTCAAACAACTGCCGTTATCATGTACGTTTTTTCTACTTTAATTACCCACTTATTTAGACCATTCTAAGACTATTTTCTTCTATGACATTTCCAAGATAGGGCATATTCAAATGGGGCATTTTGAAATTAGCCTAGCCTAACCTAACTTAACCTAGACGCAATCAGACCACAGGGACCTAATCTGGGCAAACTACCGGAATCTAACCTGGTCAAACTACCAGGAAATAACCGTGGTAAAGTACAGGAAATGACTGGGGCAGAATACTGGGACCTAGCCGGATGTGGCAACACTGCTACAAAACGGTAATGGGCCAAACTTTACCTTAAATGGCACCAAACTATGGTAATCTGGGGTAATTACCTTGGAAATGACAACACTGAAGAAATTAGCAATGCTGGTGTAAATAAAAGGGATTATGAGTGTTAACTATTATTATTATCATTATTATTATTATTATCTATTTATTTATTTATCTAGTTATTGGATTCTAAATATTCATTGGTATTTATTCAAATATATTTCATTTTTTTTATAATACTCCTATTGTTATTATTATTGTTATTATTATTACTTTTACATTTATCATCTCAATGTAAACAAACTGGCGGCCATCATGGATTTTGACGTTATTATTGACAGTGTCGTGAAATCAGTGTTGCCATGTAAGAGGCAATTTTTTTTTTAATACTTACAAAAAAAAAAATAATAATACTTAAAAAAAATTAATACTAAAAAAAATTAATAAATAAAAAAATAATATTACTTAAATAAATAATACTTTAAAAAAAATTAATACTTATTAAAAAATTAATACTTAAAAAAAATTAATACTTACAAAAAGAAAATGAAAAAAAAAATAATACTTACAAAAAATAGTACTTAAAAAAATTGATACTTAAAAAAAATACTAAAATAAAAATAATACTTAACAAAAATTAATACATAAACAAAATTAATACTTAAAAAAAAGTAATACAAAAACAAATATATATACTTAAAAAAATAATACTTAAAAAAAAAATTTAATACTTAAACAAATGATATTTAAAAAAAATAATACTTAAAAAAAATTGTTACTTAAAAAAAATAATACTTAAAAAAAAAAATTGTTACTTATCAAACCTTGGTTTGGCACTTAAGACTGTCTTAGCCACTAAGGATATTATGGTTAAAGTTTAAAATTTTAGAAGTTACTATTAGGGTGCCAAATCAATCTTTAGATACATAAACAAATTCCAAAGTCAATATGACTTCAGCGGGAAACGTATGTCAGTGTGACCAGTTTGGTAACTATAACAAGTAGCAAAAAGAATAACCTAAGTTGGATGTTAGGGAGAATAAAGTCAATGAAACACCTGTAAAGACTCTCAAAATGACACTTAGCTGTAGGGTTGCAGACACTTCGTTCTCCCAAGGTGAAGAAATGAGGCACGAGAATAGTATGGGTTATCACCAATAGTCAGTCACCCAGTCGAGTACCGGTATAAGGTTTCTTGGATAAGTCAAGAGGATATGTAGAAAAGAGCTCGTTAACTGAGAGCTATGACAATCAAGAATAAGGTATAAATGAAAGAACTTGAAGTGACTCGTACCACCACCGGTATTTGACTGGGCGAGATCCAGAACAGAACTGCTTTCCACACTCACTCTCTCCTCCTCCATCACCTCGGATTATATGTTATGAATCATCCCCAAAAGTCTCGAACTGAGGAAAACAGTTTCATACAGTTTTCACAACACAGAAAATTAGATTCATGAACATGGATTCATGTATTCATCGAATCATATCTTAACAAAACTAAATATACAGCATCTAATAATTATAACAAATACATGTATATGTTACACATGCAAAAAATCGATATTTTGGGTGCCCAAAGTCAATATGTGCATGCATCTTCTGTACCCGTTTATATCCCAAATTCAGGCTAAAAAAACAAACAAAAAATCTATATTTTTGTGTCCCAGAAGCGATCTGTACATACATACCTACTCAGTGCTAGAATGTTTTCAAAATATAGGCTCAAAACATGCTAAAAATCGATATTTTATGTGTCCAAAGTCGATATGTACATGCATCTTCTGTACCCGTTTTATCTTAAATTCAGGCTTAAAACACCCGAAAATTCAATATTTTTGGGTCCCAGAAGCGATCTGTACATGCTTACTCAGTGTTAGAATATTTTTAAGATACAGGCCCAAAACATGCTGAAAATCGATATTTTAGTTGCCCAAAGTCAATATGTGTATGCGTATTCTGTACACGTTTATATACCAAATTCATGCTCAAAACACCCGAAAATTCTATATTTTTGGGTCCCAGAAGCGATCTGTACATGCCTACTCAGTGCTTAAATATTTTCAAAATATAGGCCCAAAACATGCTAAAAATCGATATTTTTGGTGCCCAATGTCGATATGTGAATGCATCTTCAGTACTTGTTTATATCTCAAATTCAGGCTCAGAACACCCAAATATTCGATATTTTTGGGTCCCAGAAACGATCTGTACATGCCTACTCAGTGTTTGAATATTTTCAAAATACAAGCACAAAAAGAGTTGAAAATAGATATTTTAGGTGCCCAATGTCGATATGTGAATGCATCTTCAGTACTTGTTTATATTTCAAATTCAGGCTCAAAACACCCAAAAATCGATATTTTTGGGTCCCAGAAGCGATCTGTACATGCCTACTCAGTACTAGAATATTATAAAAATATACGCCCAAAACATGCTAAAAATCGATATTTTTGGTGCCCAAAGACGATATGTACATGCATCTTCTGTACCCGTTTATATCTCAAATTAAGGCTCAAAACACCCGAAAATTCGATATTTTTGGGTCCCAGAATCCATCTGTGAATGCATCTTCTGTACCCGTTTATATCTCAAATTCGGGCTCAAACACCCGAAAATTTGATATTTTTGGGTCCAAGAAGCGATCTGTACATGACTACTTAGTGCTTGAATGTTATCAAAATATAGGCCCCAAACATGCTAAAAATCGATATTTTAGGTGTCCAAAGTCGATATATGAATGCATATTCTGCACCCGTATATATCTTAAATTCCGGCTCAAAACACCCGATAATTCGATATTTTTGGGTCCCTGAAGCGATCTGTATATGCATCTTCTGTAACCGTTTACATCCCAAATTCAGGCTCAAAACACCCGAAAATTCGATATTTTTAGGTCCCATAAGCGATCTGTACATGCCTACTTAGTGTTAGAATATTTTTAAGATACATGTCCAAAACATGCTGAAAATCGATATTTTATCTGCCCAAAGTCGATATGTGTATGCATATTCTGTACCCGTTTACATCCTAAATTCAGGCTGAAAACACCCGAAAATTCCATATTTTTGGGTCCCAGAAGCGATCTGTACATGCCTACTTAGTACTAGAATATTATTTAAAATATAGGGGAAAAACATGCTAAAAATCGATATTTTTGGTGCCCAAAGTCGATATGTGCATGCATCTTCTTTACCCGTTTATATCTTAAATTCGAGATCAAAACACACGAAACTTCGATATTTTTGGGTTCAAGGAGCGATCTGTACATGCCTACTCAGTGTTAGAATATTTTCAAAATACAGGCACAAAAACAAGTTCAAAATCGATATTTTATGTGCCCTAAATCAATATGTGCATGCATCTTCTGTACTAGTTTATATCTCAAATTCAGGATCAAAACACCCAAAAATTTGATATTTTTGGGTCCCAGTAGCGATCGGGGCATGCATCTTCAGTACCCTTTTTTATCTCAAATTCAGGCGGAAAAAAAAACAAAAATTTGATATTTTTTGGTCCCAGAAGCGATCTGTAGATGCCTACTCAATGCTAGAATGCTTTCAAGATACAGGCCCAAAACATGCTGAAAATCGATATTGTAGGTGCAAAAAGTCGATCTATGCATACATCTTCAGTACCCGTTTATATCTCAAATTCAGGCTCAAAACACCCGAAAATCCGATATTTTGGGGTCCCAGAAGCGATCTGTACATGCCTACTCAGTGTTTGAATGTTTTCAAAATATAGGCCCAAAACATGCTAAAATTGATATTTTAGTTGCCCAAAGTCAATATGTGTATGCATATTCTGTACCCGTTTATATCCCAAATTCAGGCTAAAAACACCCGAAAATTCCATATTTTTGGGTCCCAGAAGCGATCTGTACATGCCTACTCAGTGCTTAAATATTTTCAAACTATAGGCCCAAAAAATGCTAAAAATCTATATTTTTGGTGCCCAATGTCGATATGTGAATGCATCTTCAGTACTCGTTTATATCTCAAATTCAGGCTCAAAACACCCGAAAATACGATATTTTTGGGTCCCAGAAGCGATCTGTACATGCCTACTTCTTGCTAGAATGTTTTCAAGATACAGACCCAAAACATGCTCAAAATCGATATTTTAGGTGCAAAATGTCGATATGTGCATGAATCTTCAGTACCCGTTTGTATCTCAAATTCATGCTCAAAACACCCGAAAATTCTATATTTTTGGGTCCTAGAAGCGATCTGTACATGCCTACTCATTGCTAGAATATTTTCAAAATATAGGCGTAAAACATGCTACAATTCGATATTTTAAGTGAACAAAGTCGATATGTGCATGCATCTTCTGTACCCGTTTATATATCAAATTCAGGCTTAAAACACCCGAATATTCGATTTTATTGGAGCCCAGAAGCGATCTGTACATGGCTACTTAGTAATAGAATACTTTCAAAATACCGGCCCAAAACATGCTGAAAATCAATATTTCATGTGCCCAAAGTCGATATGTGCATGCATCTTCTGTACCCGTTTTTATCTCATCTTCTGGCTCAAAACATCCGAATAATCGGGTTTATTGGGGCCCAGAAGCGACCTTTACATGGCTACTAAGTGCTAGATTATTTTTAAAATATAGGCCAAAACATGCTCAAAATCAATATTTTAGGTGTCCAAAGTCGATATTTGCATGCATCTTCAGTACTCGTTGATATCTCATATTCAGGCTCAAAACACCCGAAAATTCGATATTTTTGAGTCCCAGAAGCGATCTGTACATGCCTACTCCATGTTAGAATATTTTCATAATACAGGCCGAAAACATGCTAAAATCGATATTTTAGGTGCCCGAAGTCAATATGTGTGTGCATCTTCAGTACCCGTTTATATCTCAAATTCAGGCTCAAAACACCCGAAAATTCGATATTTTAGGGTCCCAGAAGCGATCTGTACATGCCTACTCAGTAACTGAATATTTTCAAAATACAAGTCCAATACATGCTGAAAATCGATATTTTAGGTGCAAGCATCTTCAGTACCCGGTAATATCTCAAATTCAGGCTCAAAACACACGAAAATTCGATATTTTTGGGTCGCAGAAGTGACCTGTATATGCCTACTCAGTAATAGAATATTTTAAAAATACAGGCCCAAAACAAGTTGAAAATCGATATTTTAGGTGCCCAAAGTCAATATGTGTGTGCATCTTCAGTACCCGTTTATATATCAAATTCAGGCTCAAAACACCCGAAAAATCGATATTTTTGGGTCCCAGAAGCGATATGTACATGCCTACTCCGTTTTAGAGTATTTTCAAAATACAGGCCCAAAACATGCTGAAAATCGATATTTTAGGTGCCCAAAGTCAATAAGTGCATGCATCTTCTGTACCCGTTTATATCTCAAATTCAGGCTTAATACACCTGAAAATTCGATATTTTTGGGTCCCAGAAGTGATCTGTACATGCCTACTCCGTTTTAGAGTATTTTCAAAATAGAGGCCAAAAAAAAGCTGAAAATCGATATTTTAGGTGCCCAAAGTCAATATGTGTATGCATCTTCTGTACCCGTTTATATCACAAATTTAGCCTCAAAACACCCGAAAATTTGATATTTTTGGGTCCTAGAAGTGAGCTGTACATGCCTACTCAATGCTAGAATTTTTTCAAAATATAGGCCTAAAACATGCTGAAAAATGATATTTTAGGTGCACAAGGTCGATATGTGCATGCATCTTCAGTACCCGTTTATATCTCAAATTCTGGCTCAAATCACCTGAAAATTCGATATTTTTGTGTCCCAAAAGCGATCTGTACATGCCTACTAAGTAATAGAATATTTTCAAAATACAGGCCCAAAACATGTTGAAAATCGATATTTTAGGTGCCCAAAGTCGATATGTGCATGTATCTTCTGTACCCGTTTATATCTCAAATTCAGGATCGAAACACACGAAATTTCGATATTTATGGGTCCCATAAGCGACCTGTACATGCCTACTCCGTGTTAGAGTATTTTCAAAATACAGGCCCAAAACATTCTGAAAATCGATATTTTAGGTGCCCAAAGTCAATATGTGCATGCATCTTCTGTACCCGCTTATATCTAAAATTCAGGCTCAAAACAACCGAAAATACGATATTTTTGGTTCCCATAAGCGATCTGTACATGCCTAATCCATGTTAGAGTATTTTCAAAGTACAGGCCCAAAACATGCTGAAATTCGATATTTTATGTGCCCAAAGTCAATACGAGAATGCATCTTCTGTACCAGTTTATATCCCAAATTCAGGCTCAAAACACCCGAAAATTCGATATTTGTGGGTCCCAGAAGCGATCTGTACATGCCTACTCAGTAATAGAATATTATCAAAATACAGGCCCAAAACATGCTGAAATCGATATATTAGGTGCCCAAAGTCGATATGTGCATTCATCTTATGTACCCGTTTATATCTCAAATTCTGGCTCAAAACACACGAATATTCGATTTAATTTTGGCCCAGAAGCGATCTTTACATGCATACTCATTACTAGAATATTTTCAAAATATAGGCCAGAAACATGCTGAAAATGAATATTTTATGTGTCCAAAGTCGATATGTGTATGCATCTTCAGTACCCGTTTATATCTCAAATTCTGGCTCAAAACACCCGAAAATTCGATATTTTTGGGTTCCAGAAGCGATCTGTACATGCCTACCCAGTGCTATAATGTTCTCAAAATATAGGCCCAAAACATGCTGAAAATCGATATTTTAAGTGCCCAAAGTCAATATGTGCATGCTTCTTCTGTACCCGTTTATATCTCAAATTCAGGCTCAAAACACCCGAATATTCGATTTTATTTCGGCCCAGAACCGATCTGTACATGCTAACTCAGTGCTAGAATATTTTCAAAATATAGGCCCAAAACATGCTGAAAATCAAAATTTTAGGTGTCAAAAGTCGATATGTGTATGCATCTTCAGTACCCGTTTATATCTCAAATTCAGGCTCAAAACACCCGAAAATTCGATATTTTTGGGTCCCAGAAACGATCTGTACATGCCTACTCCTTGCTAGAATGTTTTCAAGATATAGACCCAAAACATGCTCAAAATCGATATTTTAGGTGCAAAAAGTCGATATGTGCATGCATCTTCTGTACCCGTTTATATCTCAAATAAAGGCTCAAAACACACGAATATTCGATTTAATTTTGGCCCAGAAGCGATCTGTACATGCATACTCATTACTAGAATATTTTCAAAATATAGGCCAGAAACATGCTGAAAATGAATATTTTATGTGTCCAAAGTCGATATGTGTATGCATCTTCAGTACCCGTTTATATCTCAAATTCAGGCTCAAAACACCCGAAAATTCTATATTTTTGGGTTCCAGAAGCGATCTGTACATGCCTACCCAGTGCTATAATGTTCTCAAAATATAAGCCCAAAACATGCTGAAAATCGATATTTTAAGTGCCCAAAGTCAATATGTGCATGCTTCTTCTGTACCCGTTTATATCTCAAATTCAGGCTCAAAACACCCGAATATTCGATTTTATTTCGGCCCAGAACCGATCTGTACATGCTTACTCAGTGCTAGAATATTTTCAAAATATAGGCCCAAAACATGCTGAAAATCAAAATTTTAGGTGTCAAAAGTCGATATGTGTATGCATCTTCAGTACCCGTTTATATCTCAAATTCAGGCTCAAAACACCCGAAAATTCGATATTTTTGGGTCCCAGAAACGATCTGTACATGCCTACTCCTTGCTAGAATGTTTTCAAGATATAGACCCAAAACATGCTCAAAATCGATATTTTAGGTGCAAAAAGTCGATATGTGGATGCATCTTCTGTACCCGTTTATATCTCAAATTCAGGCTCAAAACACCCGAATATTCTATTTTATTTTGTCCCAGAAGCGATCAGTCCATGCATACTCAGTGCTAGAATATTTTCAAAAAATTGGCCCAAAGGGTGTTGAAAATCGATATTTTATGTGTCAAAAGTCGATATGTGTATGCATCTTCAGTACCAGTTTATATCTCAAATTCAGGCTGAAAACACCCGAATATTCGATATTTTTGGGTCCCAAAAGCGATCTGTACATGCCTACTTGTTCCAGAATGTTTTCAAAATATTGGCCCAAAACATGCTGAAAATCGATATTTTATGTGCCCAAAGTCGATATGTGCATGCATCTACTGTACCCGTTTATATCTCAAATTCAGGCTCAAAACACCTGAATATTCGATTTTATTGGGGCCCAGAAGCGACCTGTACATGCCTACTCCATGTTAGAATATTTTCATAATACAGGCCCAAAACATGCTCAAAATCAGTATTTTAGGTGTCTAAAGTCGATATGTGCATGCATCTTCAGTACCCGTTAATATCTCATATTCAGGCTCAAAACACTCGAAAATTCGATATTTTTGGGTCCCAGAAGCGATCTGTACATGCCTACTCAGTAACAGAATATTTTCAAAAGACAAGTCCAATACATGCTGAAAATCGATATTTTAGGTGCATGCATCTTGAGTACCCGGTAATATCTCAAATTCAGGCTCAAAACACACGAAAATTCGATATTTTTGGGTCGCAAAAGCGATCTGTACATGCCTACTCAATGTTAGAATATTTTCAGAAGACAGGCAAAAAAAAACAAGTTGAAAATCGATATTCTAGGTGCCCAAAATCGATATGTGCATGCATCTTCAGTACCCGTTTATATCTCAAATTCAGGCTCAAAACACCCGAAAATTCGATATTTTTGGGTCCCAGAAGCGATATGTACTATTGCGGACAAAAGTTTCTTTCTACTCCGGATGATAAGTCCTCACGACTGCTGCCCCTTTTCTGGCCGGCAGGTTGCTGTTGGCTCGAGAACTACACTACCGTGTAAACCAGCAACCGAACAGTTGACTGTCTCGGATTCGGATAGGAAGTAATTCACCCCCCCCCCCTCTCTCTTTCATGTGTATAGCATATACAGTAAATAAATGCATTAGATGATAGGTAATATCAGGTGCAAAACAAAATAATGACTATTGCACAAGAAGATAACCCAGTACTACTATTTGTCAGAAATCACACAAAAGCTGAAATATTTCTAGAATAAACTGAATCATAGTTCATATTCGTGTGATTTTAAGCCCACAGAAGAATGCAATAAAATGAAAAATGATATACCTCATTTAAAATGCAATGGGAGCAATGTCCCTTTGAAAGTAATGTTGGCTGTGTTCACTATTATGGTATCTTTTCAAGGACTCGGTCTGTAGCATACGGCTGTCTCATGACCGGACCACTGTTCGATTCATGCACTTAGATTTTCTCCATATAACCTCTAGTCTATATTTGCAGCACATTTATATATGTTTTTATATTTACTTTTTAAGTCAGTCATGTTTCCACTAGTTAAAAGAAAGTAACTTTTTTTTTTCCCGGACAGTCCATAGGACATCTTATTCACAAAAGCAAAGTTCATTCTTTCTTAAGATTATAATTATTTTCTTCTTAAGCGTTCATTCATGCTCCGAAATCAAAATATAAACTCATACTAATAGAATAGCAACACCATTCACTGTTTCGAAATAAGACTGAAACACAATGGGAGATCAATAATGCAAGCATACGAGCAAGTGCAAACTCTGGTATGCCTAGTGAATACAGGCCCTGGCTACGTGTAAAAGGAAAATGGTATATTAATGATACAGTCAGCGTTCAAGATGTTAAATACTAGTACTGGCATTTTCTTCTTGTTTAGTTATTACTTGCTTTGCACCTGATATTACCTATCAACTAATGCATCTATTTATATGCTATACATTTCCTATCCGAATCCGAGACAGTCAACTGTTCGGTTGCTGGTTTACTCGGTGGTGTAGTTCTTGAGCCAACAGCAACCTGCCTACCAGAAATGGGCCAGCAGTCATGTGGACTTATCACCCGGAGTAGAAAGAAACTTTTGTCCGCAATAGTACATGCCTACTCCGTGTTAGAGTATTTTCAAAATACAGGCCCAAAACATGCTGAAAATCGATATTATAGGTGCCCAAAGTCAATATGTGCATGCATCTTCTGTACCCGTTTATATCTCAAATTCAGGCTCAAAACACCCGAAAATTCAATATTTTTTGTTCCCAGAAGGGATCTGTAAATGCCTACTTCGTGTTAGAGTATTTTCAAAATACAGGCCCAAAACATGCTCAAAATCGATATTTTAGGTGCAAAAAGTCGATATGTGCATGCATCTTCAGTACCCGTTTGTATCTTAAATTCAGGCTCAGAACACCTTAAAATTCGATATTTTTGGGTCCCAGAAGCAATTTGTACATGCCTACTCAGTGCTAGAATATTTTCAAAATATAGGCCCAAAATATGCTCAAAATTGATATTTTAGGTGCAAAAAGTCGATATGTGCATGCATCTTCAGTAACCGTTTATATCTCAAATTCAGGCTCAAAACACCCGAATATTCGATTTTATTTTGGCCCAGAAGCGATCTGTACATACTTACTACATGTTAGAATATTTTCATAATACAGGCCAAAAACATGCTAAAATCGTTATTTTAGGTGCCCAAAGTCAATATGTGTATGCATCTTCAGTACCCGTTTATATCTCAAATTCAGGCTCAAAACACCCGAATATTCGATTTTGTTTTGGCCCAGAAGCGATCTGTATATGCCTACTCATTGCTAGAATATTTTCATAATACAGGCCAAAAACATGCTAAAATCAATATTTTAGGTGCCCAATGTCAATATGTGTATGCATCTTCAGTACCCGTTTATATCTCAAATTCAGGCTCAAAACACCCGAATATTCTATTTTATTTTGGCCCAGAAGCGATCTGTACATGCCTACTCATTGGTAGAATATTTTCAAAATATAGGCCCGAAACATACTGAAAATGAATATTTTAGGTGGAAAAAGTCGATATGTGCATGCATCTTCAGTACCCGTTTATATCTCAAATTCAGGCTTAAAACACCCAAAAATTCGATATTTTTGGGTCCCAGAAGCGATCTGTACATGCCCATTCAGTGCTAGAATGTTTTCAAAATACAGGCCCAAAACAAGTTGAAAATCGATATTTTAGGTGCCCAAAGTCGATATGTGCATGCATCTTCTGTAACCGTTTATATCTCAAATTCAGGCTCAAAACACCCGAATATTCGATTTTATTGGAGACCAGAAGCGATCTGTACCTGCCTACGCAGTAATAGAATATTTTCAAAATACAGGCCCAAAATATGCTGAAAATCGATATTTTAGGTGCCCAAAGTCGATATGTGCATGCATCTTCTGTACCCGTTTATATCTCGAATTCAGGCTCAAAACACCCAAAAACTCGATATTTTTGGGTCCCCGAAGCAATCTGTACATGCCTACACCTTGGTAGAATGTTTTCAAGATACAGACCCAAAACATGCTCAAAATCGATATATTAGGTGCAAAAAGTCGATATGTGAATGCATCTTCTGTACCAGTTTATAACCCAAATTCAGGCTGAAAACACCTGAAAATTCGATTTTTTTTGGATCTGAGAAGCGATCTGTACATGCCTACTCAGTGCTAGAATATTTTTAAAATATAGGCCCAAAACATGCTCAAAATCGATATTTTAGGTGCCCAAAGTCGATATGTGCATGCATCTTCTATACCCGTTTATACCTCAAACTCATGCTCAAAAAGCCCGAAAGTTCGATTTTTTTGGTCCCAGAAGCGATCTGTATATGCCTACTCCGTGTTAGAGTATTTAAAAAAAAAAAAACCAAAACATGCTGAAATTCGATATATTAGGTGCCCAAAGTCAATATATGTATGCATCTTCTGTACCCGTTTATATCTCAAATTCATGTTCAAAACACCCGAAAATTCGATATTTTTGGGTCCAAGAAGCGATCTGTACATGCCTACTCAGTGCTAAAATATTTTCAGAATATAGGCAAAAAACATGCTGAAAATCGATATTTTGGGTGCCAAAGTCAATATATGCATGCATCTGCTGTACCCGTTTATATCTCAAATACAGGCTCAAAACACCCGAAAATTCGATATTTTTGGGTCCCAGAAGCGATATGTACATGCCTACTCCGTGTTAGAGTATTTTTTAAAATACACGCTTAAAACATGCTTAAAATCAATATTTTGGGTGCCCAAAGTTGATATGTGCATGCATCTTCTGTACCCGTTTATTTCTCAAATTCAGGCTCAAAACACCCGAAAATTCGATATTTTTGGGTCCCAGAAGCGATATGTACATGCCTACTACGTGTTAGAGTATTTTTAAAAATACACGCTTAAAACATGCTTAAAATCAATATTTGGGGTGCCCAAAGTCGATATGTGCATGCATCTTATGTATGCGTTTATATCTCAAATTCAGGCTCAAAACACCCGAAAATTCGATATTTTTGGGTCCTAGAAGCGATCTGTACATGCCTACACAGTGCTAGAATGTTTTCAAAATATAGGCTCAAAACATGCCTAAAATCGATATTTTGGGTGCCCAAAGTCGATATGTGCATGCATCTTATGTATCCGTTTATATCTCAAATTCACGCTCAAAACATCAGAAAATTCGATATTTTTGGGTCCTAGAAGCGATCTGTACATGCCTACACAGTGCTAGAATGTTTTCAAAATATTGGCTCAAAACATGCTAAAAATCGATATTATAAGTGTCCAAAATCGATATGTACCATGCATCTTCTGTTACAGTTTATATCTCAAATTAAGGCTCAAAACACCCGAAAATTCGATATTTTGGAATCCAAGAGGCGATTTGTACATGAATACTCCGGGTTAGAGTATTTTCAAAATACAGGCCCAAATCATGCTGAAAATCGATATTTTAGGTGCCCAAAGTCGATATCTCAAGTTCAGACCCAAAACACTCGAAAATTCGATATTTTGAGGTCCCAGAAATGATCTGTACATGCCTACTCAGTGCTGGAATGTTTTCAAAATATAGTCTCAAAACATGCTAAAAATCGATATTTTAAGTGTCCAAAGTCGATATGTGCATGCATCTTCTGTACCTGTTTATATCTCAAATTCAGGCTCCAAACACCCGAAAATTCGATATTTTGGGGTCCCAGAAGCGATTTGTACATACCTACTCAGATACAGGCCCAAAACATGCTGAAAATTGATATTTTAGGTGTCCAAAGTCAATATGTGTATGCATCTTCAGCACCCTTTTATATCCCAAATTCAACCTCAAAACACCAGCAAATTCGTTATGTTGGGCCCCAGAAGCGATCTGTACATGCCTACTCAGTGCTAGAATGTTTTTAAAATATAGGCTCAAAACATGCTAAAAATCAATATTTTAGGTGCCCAAAGTCGATATCTCAAATTCAGACCCAAAACACTCGAAAATTCTATATTTTGGGGTCCCAGAAACGATCTGTACATGTCTACTCAGTGCTAGAATGTTTTCAAAATATAAGCTTAAAACATGCTAAAAATCGATAATTTATGTGTCCAAAGTCGATATGTGCATGCATCTTCTGTACCCGTTTATATCTCAAATTCAGGCTCCAAACACCCGAAAATTCGATATTTTGGGGTCCCAGAAGCGATCTGTACATGCCTACTCAGATACAGGCCCAAAACATGCTGAAAATCAATATTTTAGGTGCCCAAAGTCAATATGTGTATGCATCTTCTGCACCCGTTTATATCCCAAATTCAACCTCAAAACACCCGATAATTCGATATTTTTGGGTCCCAGAAGCGATTTGTACATGCCTACTCAGTGCTAGAATGTTTTCAAAATAAAGGCTCAAAACATGCTAAAAATCGATATTTTAAGTGTCCAAAGTCGATATGTGCATGCATCTTCTGTACCCGTTTATATCCCAAATTCTGACTCAAAACAAACGAAAATTCGATATTTTTTGATCCAAGAAGCGATCTGTACATGCTTACTTATTGCTAGAATATTTTCAAAATTTAGGCCCAAAACATGCTTAAAATCTATATTTTAGGTGCCCAAAGTCGATATATGAATGCATCTTCTGTACCCGTTTATATCTCAAATTCAGTCTAAAAAAACCCGAAATTTTGATATTTTTGGGTCCCGGAAGGGATCTGTACATGCCTACTCATTGCTAAAATATTTTCAGAATATAAGCTCAAAACATGCTAAAAATCGATATTTTAGGTTCCCAAAGTCAATATGTGTATGCATCATCTGTACCCGTTTATATCTCAAATTCAGGCTCAAAACACCCGAAAATTCGATATTTTGGGGTCAAAGAAGCGATCTGTACATGCCTACTCCGTGTTAGAGTATTTTCAAGATACAGGCCCAAAACATGCTGAAAATCGATATTTTAGGTGCCCCAAGTCAATTTGTGTATGCATCTTCTGTACCCGTTTATATCTAATATTATGGCTCAAAACACCCGAAAATTCGATATTTTCGGGTCCCAGAAGCGATCGGTACATGCCTACTCAGTGCTAAAATATTTTCAAAATATATACTCAAAACATGCTGAAAATCGATATTTTAGGTGCAAAAAGTCGATATGTGCATGCATACTCTGTACCCGTTTGTATCTCAAATTCAGGCTCAAAACACCCGAAAATTATATATTTTTGGGTACCAGAAGCGATCTGTACATGCCTACTCAGTGCTAAAATATTTTCAAAATATAGGCTAAAAACATGCTAAAAATCGATATTTTAGGTGCCCAAAGTCGATATGTGCATGCATCTTATGTACCCGTTTATATCCCAAATTCAGGCTCAAAACACCCGAAAATTCGATATTTTTTGGTCCAAGAAGCGATCTGTACCTGCCTACTCAGTGCTAAAATATTTTCAGAATATAAGCTTAAAACATGCTAAAAATCGATATTTTAGGTGCCCAAAGTCAATATGTGTATGCATCTTCTGTACCCGTTTATATCTCAAATTCTGGCTCAAAACACCCGAAAATTCGATATTTTTGGGTCCCAGAAGCAATCTCTACATGCCTACTCAATGCTAGAATGTTTTCATGATACAGACCCAAAACATACTGAAAATCGATATTTTAGGTGCAAAAAGTCGATATGTGCATGCATCTTCAGTACCCGTTTATATCTCAAATTCAGACTCAAAACACACGAAAATTCGATATTTTTCGGTCTCAGAAGCGATCTGTACATGCCTACTCAGTGCAAGAATATTTTCAAATTTTAGGCCCAAAACATGCTCAAAATCGTTAATTTAGGTGCCCAAAGTCGATATGTGATAGCATCTTCTGTACCCGTTTATATATCAAATTCAGGCTCAAAAAACCCAAAAATTCGATATTTTTGGGTCCCAGAAGCGATCTGTACATGCCTACTCAGTGCTAGAATATTTTCAAAATATAGGCCAAAAACATGCTAAAAATTGATATTTTAGGTGCCCAAAGTCGATATGTGTATGCATCTTATGTACCAGTTTATATTCCAAATTCAGGCTCGAAACACCCGAAAATTCGATATTTTTGGGTCCCAGAAGCAATCTGTACATGCCTACTCAATGCTAGAATGTTTTCAAGATACAGACCCAAAACATGCTGAAAAATCGATATTTTAGGTGCAAAAAGTCAATATGTGCATGCATATTCTGTACCCGTTTATATCTCAATTTCAGGCTCAAAAAATCTAAAAATTTGATATTTTTGGGTCCCTGAAGCGATCTGTACATGCCTACTCAGTGCTAAAATATTTTCAGAATATAGGCAAAAAACATGCTGAAAATCGATATTTTGGGTGCCAAAGTCAATATATGTATGCATCTTCTGTACCCGTTTATATCTCAAATACAGGCTCAAAACACCCGAAAATTCGATATTTTTGGGTCCCAGAAGCGATATGTACATGCATTCTCCGTGTTAGAGTATTTTTAAAAATACACGCTTAAAACATGCTTAATTAAAATCAATATTTTGGGTGCCCGAAGCCGATATGTGCATGCATCTTCTGTACCCGTTTATATCTCATATTCAGGCTCAAAACACCCGAAAATTCGATATTTTTGTATCCCAGAAGCGATCTGTACATGCCTACTCCGTGCTAAAGTATTTTTAAAATACACGTCCAAAACATGCCTAAAATCGATATTTTGGGTGCCCAAAGTCGATATGTGCATGCATCTTATGTACCCGTTTATATCTCAAATTCAGGCTCAAAACACCAGAAAATTCGATATATTTGGGTCCTAGGAGCGATCTATACATGCCTACACAGTGCTAGAATGTTTTCAATATATAGGCTCAAAACATGCTAAAAATCGATATTTTAAGTGTCCAAAATTGATATATTCATGCATTTTCTGTTACAGTTTATATCTCAAATTCAGGCTCAAAACACCCGAAAGATCGATATTTTGGAATCCAAGAGGCGATTTGTACATGAATACTCCGGGTCAGAGTATTTTCAAATACACGCCCAAAACATGCTAAAAATCGATATTTTAAGTGTCCAAAGTCGATGTGTGCATGTATCTTCTGTACCAGTTTATATCTCAGATTCAGGCTTAAAACACCCGAAAATTTGATATTTTGGGGTCCCAGAAGCGATTTGTACATGCCTTCTCAGATACAGGCCCAAAACATGCTGAAAATCGATATTTTAGGTGCCCAAAGTCAATATGTGTATGCATCTTCTGCACCCTTTTATATCCCAAATTCAACCTCAAAACACCAGCAAATTCGTTATTTTTGGGTCCCAGAAGCGATCTGTACATGCCTACTCAGTGCTAGAATGTTTTTAAAATATAGGCTCAAAACATGCTAAAAATCAATATTTTAGGTGCCCAAAGTCGATACCTCAAATTCAGACCCAAAACACTCGAAAATTCGATATTTTGGGGTCCCAGAAACGATCTGTACATGCCTACTCAGTGCTAGAATGTTTTCAAAATATAGGCTCAAAACATGCTAAAAATCGATATTTCAAGTTTCCAAAGTCGATATGTGCATGCATCTTCTGTACACGATTATATCTTAAATTCAGGCTCAAAACACCCGAATATATGATTTTATTTTGGCCCAGAAGCAATCTGTACATGCCTACTCAGTGCTAGAAAATTTTCAAAATATAAGCCGAAAACATGCTGAAAATCAATATTTCAGGTGCCCAAAGTCGATATGTGCATGCATCTTCTGTACACGATTATATCTCAAATTCAGGCTCAAAACACCTGAATATTCGATTTTATTTTGGCCCAGAAGCGATCTGTACATGCCTACTTAGTGCTAGAATATTTTCAAAATATAAGCCGAAAACATGCTGAAAATCGATATTTTGGGTGCCAAAGTCAATATATGTATGCATCTTCTGTACCCGTTTATATCTCAAATTCATGCTCAAAAAGCCCGAAAATTCGATATTTTTGGGTCCCAGAAGCGATCTGTACATGCCTACTCCGTGATAGAGTATTTTCAAAATACAGGCCCAAAACATGCTAAATATCGATATTTTAGGTGCCCAAAGTTAATATATGTATGCATCTTCTGTACCAGTTTATATCTCAAATTCAGGCTCAAAACACCCAAAAATTCTATATTTTTGGGTCCCAGAAGCGATCTGTAGATGCCTATTCTGTGCTAGAGTATTTTCAAAGTACAGGCCCAAAACATGCTCAAAATCGATATTTTGGGTGCCCAAAGTCGATATGTGCATTCATCTTCTTTACCCGTTTATATCTCAAATTCAGGCTCAAAACACCCAAAAACTCGATATTTTTGGGTCCCCGAAGCAATCTGTACATGCCTACACCTTGGTAGAATGTTTTCAAGATACAGACCCAAAACATGCTCAAAATCGATATATTAGGTGCAAAAAGTCGATATGTGAATGCATCTTCTGTACCAGTTTATAACCCAAATTCATGCTGAAAACACCCGAAAATTCGATTTTTTTTGGGTCTGAGAAGCGATCTGTACATGCCTACTCCGTGTTAGAGTATTTTCAAAATACAGGCCCAAAACATGCTGAAAATCGATATTTTAGGTGGCCAAAGTCAATATATGTATGCATCTTCTGTACCCGTTTATATCTCAAATTCAGGTTCAAAACACCCGAAAATTCGATATTTTTGGGTCCAAGAAGCGATCTGTACATGCCTACTCAGTGCTAAAATATTTTCAGAATATAGGTAAAAAACATGCTGAAAATCGATATTTTGGGTGCCAAAGTCAATATATGCATGCATCTGCTGTACCCGTTTATATCTCAAATACAGGCTCAAAACACCCGAAAATTCGATATTTTTGGGTCCCAGAAGCGATATGTACATGCCTACTCCGTGTTAGAGTATTTTTTAAAATACACGCTTAAAACATGCTTAAAATCAATATTTTGGGTGCCCAAAGTCGATATGTGCATGCATCTTCTGTACCCGTTTATATCTCAAATTCAGGCTCAAAACACCCGAAAATTCGATATTTTTGGGTCCTAGAAGCGATCTGTACATGCCTACACAGTGCTAGAATGTTTTCAAAATATTGGCCCAAAACATGCTAAAAATCGATATTATAAGTGTCCAAAATCGATATGTACCATGCATCTTCTGTTACAGTTTATATCTCAAATTAAGGCTCAAAACACCCGAAAATTCGATATTTTGGAATCCAAGAGGCGATTTGTACATGAATACTCCGGGTTAGAGTATTTTCAAAATACAGGCCCAAATCATGCTGAAAATCGATATTTTAGGTGCCCAAAGTCGATATCTCAAATTCAGACCCAAAACTCTCGAAAATTCGATATTTTGGGGTCCCAGAAATGATCTGTACATGCCTACTCAGTGCTGGAATGTTTTCAAAATATAGGCTCAAAACATGCTAAAAATCGATATTTTAAGTGTCCAAAGTCGATATGTGAATGCATCTTCTGTACCTGTTTATATCTCAAATTCAGGCTCCAAACACCCGAAAATTCGATATTTTGGGGTCCCAGAAGCGATTTGTACATGCCTACTCAGATACAGGCCCAAAACATGCTGAAAATTGATATTTTAGGTGTCCAAAATCAATATGTGTATGCATCTTCAGCACCCTTTTATATCCCAAATTCAACCTCAAAACACCAGCAAATTCGTTATTTTGGGCCCCAGAAGCGATCTGTACATGCCTACTCAGTGCTAGAATGTTTTTAAAATATAGGCTCAAAACATGCTAAAAATCAATATTTTAGGTGCCCAAAGTCGATATCTCAAATTCAGACCCAAAACACTCGAAAATTCGATATTTTGGGGTCCCAGAAACGATCTGTACATGTCTACTCAGTGCTAGAATGTTTTCAAAATATAAGCTTAAAACATGCTAAAAATCGATAATTTATGTGTCCAAAGTCGATATGTGCATGCATCTTCTGTACCCGTTTATATCTCAAATTCAGGCTCCAAACACCCGAAAATTCGATATTTTGGGGTCCCAGAAGCGATCTGTACATGCCTACTCAGATACAGGCCCAAAACATGCTGAAAATCAATATTTTAGGTGCCCAAAGTCAATATGTGTATGCATCTTCTGCACCCGTTTATATCCCAAATTCAACCTCAAAACACCCGATAATTCGATATTTTTGGGTCCCAGAAGCGATTTGTACATGCCTACTCAGTGCTAGAATGTTTTCAAAATAAAGGCTCAAAACATGCTAAAAATCGATATTTTAAGTGTCCAAAGTCGATATGTGCATGCATCTTCTGTACCCGTTTATATCCCAAATTCTGACTCAAAACAAACGAAAATTCGATATTTTTTGAACCAAGAAGCGATCTGTACATGCTTACTTATTGCTAGAATATTTTCAAAATTTAGGCCCAAAACATGCTTAAAATCTATATTTTAGGTGCCCAAAGTCGATATATGAATGCATCTTCTGTACCCGTTTATATCTCAAATTCAGTCTAAAAAAACCCGAAATTTTGATATTTTTGGGTCCCGGAAGGGATCTGTACATGCCTACTCATTGCTAAAATATTTTCAGAATATAAGCTCAAAACATGCTAAAAATCGATATTTTAGGTTCCCAAAGTCAATATGTGTATGCATCATCTGTACCCGTTTATATCTCAAATTCAGGCTCAAAACACCCGAAAATTCGATATTTTGGGGTCAAAGAAGCGATCTGTACATGCCTACTCCGTGTTAGAGTATTTTCAAGATACAGGCCCAAAACATGCTGAAAATCGATATTTTAGGTGCCCCAAGTCAATTTGTGTATGCATCTTCTGTACCCGTTTATATCTAATATTATGGCTCAAAACACCCGAAAATTCGATATTTTCGGGTCCCAGAAGCGATCGGTACATGCCTACTCAGTGCTAAAATATTTTCAAAATATATACTCAAAACATGCTGAAAATCGATATTTTAGGTGCAAAAAGTCGATATGTGCATGCATACTCTGTACCCGTTTGTATCTCAAATTCAGGCTCAAAACACCCGAAAATTATATATTTTTGGGTACCAGAAGCGATCTGTACATGCCTACTCAGTGCTAAAATATTTTCAAAATATAGGCTAAAAACATGCTAAAAATCGATATTTTAGGTGCCCAAAGTCGATATGTGCATGCATCTTATGTACCCGTTTATATCCCAAATTCAGGCTCAAAACACCCGAAAATTCGATATTTTTTGGTCCAAGAAGCGATCTGTACCTGCCTACTCAGTGCTAAAATATTTTCAGAATATAAGCTTAAAACATGCTAAAAATCGATATTTTAGGTGCCCAAAGTCAATATGTGTATGCATCTTCTGTACCCGTTTATATCTCAAATTCTGGCTCAAAACACCCGAAAATTCGATATTTTTGGGTCCCAGAAGCAATCTCTACATGCCTACTCAATGCTAGAATGTTTTCATGATACAGACCCAAAACATACTGAAAATCGATATTTTAGGTGCAAAAAGTCAATATGTGCATGCATATTCTGTACCCGTTTATATCTCAAATTCAGGCTCAAAAAATCAAAAAATTCGATATTTTTGGGTCCCAGAAGCAATCTGTACATGCCTACTCAGTGCTAGAGTCATTTTCAAAATATAGTCCAAAAACATGCAAAAAATCGATATTTTAGGTGTCCAAAGTCGATATGTGCATGCATCTTCAGTACCCGTTTATATCTCAAATTCAGACTCAAAACACACGAAAATTCGATATTTTTCGGTCTCAGAAGCGATCTGTACATGCCTACTCAGTGCAAGAATATTTTCAAATTTTAGGCCCAAAACATGCTCAAAATCGTTAATTTAGGTGCCCAAAGTCGATATGTGATAGCATCTTCTGTACCCGTTTATATATCAAATTCAGGCTCAAAAAACCCAAAAATTCGATATTTTTGGGTCCCAGAAGCGATCTGTACATGCCTACTCAGTGCTAGAATATTTTCAAAATATAGGCCAAAAACATGCTAAAAATTGATATTTTAGGTGCCCAAAGTCGATATGTGTATGCATCTTATGTACCAGTTTATATTCCAAATTCAGGCTCGAAACACCCGAAAATTCGATATTTTTGGGTCCCAGAAGCAATCTGTACATGCCTACTCAATGCTAGAATGTTTTCAAGATACAGACCCAAAACATGCTGAAAAATCGATATTTTAGGTGCAAAAAGTCAATATGTGCATGCATATTCTGTACCCGTTTATATCTCAATTTCAGGCTCAAAAAATTTAAAAATTTGATATTTTTGGGTCCCTGAAGCGATCTGTACATGCCTACTCAGTGCTAAAATATTTTCAGAATATAGGCAAAAAACATGCTGAAAATCGATATTTTGGGTGCCAAAGTCAATATATGTATGCATCTTCTGTACCCGTTTATATCTCAAATACAGGCTCAAAACACCCGAAAATTCGATATTTTTGGGTCCCAGAAGCGATATGTACATGCATTCTCCGTGTTAGAGTATTTTTAAAAATACACGCTTAAAACATGCTTAATTAAAATCAATATTTTGGGTGCCCGAAGCCGATATGTGCATGCATCTTCTGTACCCGTTTATATCTCATATTCAGGCTCAAAACACCCGAAAATTCGATATTTTTGTATCCCAGAAGCGATCTGTACATGCCTACTCCGTGCTAAAGTATTTTTAAAATACACGTCCAAAACATGCCTAAAATCGATATTTTGGGTGCCCAAAGTCGATATGTGCATGCATCTTATGTACCCGTTTATATCTCAAATTCAGGCTCAAAACACCAGAAAATTCGATATATTTGGGTCCTAGGAGTGATCTATACATGCCTACACAGTGCTAGAATGTTTTCAATATATAGGCTCAAAACATGCTAAAAATCGATATTTTAAGTGTCCAAAATTGATATATTCATGCATTTTCTGTTACAGTTTATATCTCAAATTCAGGCTCAAAACACCCGAAAGATCGATATTTTGGAATCCAAGAGGCGATTTGTACATGAATACTCCGGGTCAGAGTATTTTCAAATACACGCCCAAAACATGCTAAAAATCGATATTTTAAGTGTCCAAAGTCGATGTGTGCATGTATCTTCTGTACCAGTTTATATCTCAGATTCAGGCTTAAAACACCCGAAAATTTGATATTTTGGGGTCCCAGAAGCGATTTGTACATGCCTTCTCAGATACAGGCCCAAAACATGCTGAAAATCGATATTTTAGGTGCCCAAAGTCAATATGTGTATGCATCTTCTGCACCCTTTTATATCCCAAATTCAACCTCAAAACACCAGCAAATTCGTTATTTTTGGGTCCCAGAAGCGATCTGTACATGCCTACTCAGTGCTAGAATGTTTTTAAAATATAGGCTCAAAACATGCTAAAAATCAATATTTTAGGTGCCCAAAGTCGATACCTCAAATTCAGACCCAAAACACTCGAAAATTCGATATTTTGGGGTCCCAGAAACGATCTGTACATGCCTACTCAGTGCTAGAATGTTTTCAAAATATAGGCTCAAAACATGCTAAAAATCGATATTTCAAGTTTCCAAAGTCGATATGTGCATGCATCTTCTGTACACGATTATATCTTAAATTCAGGCTCAAAACACCCGAATATATGATTTTATTTTGGCCCAGAAGCAATCTGTACATGCCTACTCAGTGCTAGAAAATTTTCAAAATATAAGCCGAAAACATGCTGAAAATCAATATTTCAGGTGCCCAAAGTCGATATGTGCATGCATCTTCTGTACACGATTATATCTCAAATTCAGGCTCAAAACACCTGAATATTCGATTTTATTTTGGCCCAGAAGCGATCTGTACATGCCTACTTAGTGCTAGAATATTTTCAAAATATAAGCCGAAAACATGCTGAAAATCGATATTTTGGGTGCCAAAGTCAATATATGTATGCATCTTCTGTACCCGTTTATATCTCAAATTCATGCTCAAAAAGCCCGAAAATTCGATATTTTTGGGTCCCAGAAGCGATCTGTACATGCCTACTCCGTGATAGAGTATTTTCAAAATACAGGCCCAAAACATGCTAAATATCGATATTTTAGGTGCCCAAAGTTAATATATGTATGCATCTTCTGTACCAGTTTATATCTCAAATTCAGGCTCAAAACACCCAAAAATTCTATATTTTTGGGTCCCAGAAGCGATCTGTAGATGCCTATTCTGTGCTAGAGTATTTTCAAAGTACAGGCCCAAAACATGCTCAAAATCGATATTTTGGGTGCCCAAAGTCGATATGTGCATTCATCTTCTTTACCCGTTTATATCTCAAATTCAGGCTCAAAACACCCAAAAACTCGATATTTTTGGGTCCCCGAAGCAATCTGTACATGCCTACACCTTGGTAGAATGTTTTCAAGATACAGACCCAAAACATGCTCAAAATCGATATATTAGGTGCAAAAAGTCGATATGTGAATGCATCTTCTGTACCAGTTTATAACCCAAATTCATGCTGAAAACACCCGAAAATTCGATTTTTTTTGGGTCTGAGAAGCGATCTGTACATGCCTACTCCGTGTTAGAGTATTTTCAAAATACAGGCCCAAAACATGCTGAAAATCGATATTTTAGGTGCCCAAAGTCAATATATGTATGCATCTTCTGTACCCGTTTATATCTCAAATTCAGGTTCAAAACACCCGAAAATTCGATATTTTTGGGTCCAAGAAGCGATCTGTACATGCCTACTCAGTGCTAAAATATTTTCAGAATATAGGTAAAAAACATGCTGAAAATCGATATTTTGGGTGCCAAAGTCAATATATGCATGCATCTGCTGTACCCGTTTATATCTCAAATACAGGCTCAAAACACCCGAAAATTCGATATTTTTGGGTCCCAGAAGCGATATGTACATGCCTACTCCGTGTTAGAGTATTTTTTAAAATACACGCTTAAAACATGCTTAAAATCAATATTTTGGGTGCCCAAAGTCGATATGTGCATGCATCTTCTGTACCCGTTTATATCTCAAATTCAGGCTCAAAACACCCGAAAATTCGATATTTTTGGGTCCTAGAAGCGATCTGTACATGCCTACACAGTGCTAGAATGTTTTCAAAATATTGGCCCAAAACATGCTAAAAATCGATATTATAAGTGTCCAAAATCGATATGTACCATGCATCTTCTGTTACAGTTTATATCTCAAATTAAGGCTCAAAACACCCGAAAATTCGATATTTTGGAATCCAAGAGGCGATTTGTACATGAATACTCCGGGTTAGAGTATTTTCAAAATACAGGCCCAAATCATGCTGAAAATCGATATTTTAGGTGCCCAAAGTCGATATCTCAAATTCAGACCCAAAACACTCGAAAATTCGATATTTTGGGGTCCCAGAAATGATCTGTACATGCCTACTCAGTGCTGGAATGTTTTCAAAATATAGGCTCAAAACATGCTAAAAATCGATATTTTAAGTGTCCAAAGTCGATATGTGAATGCATCTTCTGTACCTGTTTATATCTCAAATTCAGGCTCCAAACACCCGAAAATTCGATATTTTGGGGTCCCAGAAGCGATTTGTACATGCCTACTCAGATACAGGCCCAAAACATGCTGAAAATTGATATTTTAAGTGTCCAAAATCAATATGTGTATGCATCTTCTGCACCCTTTTATATCCCAAATTCAACCTCAAAACACCAGCAAATTCGTTATTTTTGGGTCCCAGAAGCGATCTGTACATGCCTACTCAGTGCTAGAATGTTTTTAAAATATAGGCTCAAAACATGCTAAAAATCAATATTTTAGGTGCCCAAAGTCGATATCTCAAATTCAGACCCAAAACACTCGAAAATTCGATGTTTTGGGGTCCCAGAAACGATCTGTGCATGTCTACTCAGTGCTAGAATGTTTTCAAAATATAGGCTTAAAACATGCTAAAAATCGATATTTTATGTGTCCAAAGTCGATATGTGCATGCATCTTCTGTACCCGTTTATATCTCAAATTCAGGCTCCAAACACCCGAAAATTCTATATTTTGGGGTCCCAGAAGCGATCTGTACATGCCTACTCAGATACAGGCCCAAAACATGCTGAAAATCAATATTTTAGGTGCCCAAAGTCAATATGTGTATGCATCTTCTGCACCCGTTTATATCCCAAATTCAACCTCAAAACACCCGATAATTCGATATTTTTGGGTCCCAGAAGCGATCTGTACATGCCTACTCAGTGCTAGAATGTTTTCAAAATAAAGGCTCAAAACATGCTAAAAATCGATATTTTAAGTGTCCAAAGTCGATATGTGCATGCATCTTCTGTACCCGTTTATATCCCAAATTCTGACTCAAAACAAACGAAAATTCGATATTTTTGGATCCAAGAAGTGATCTGTACATGCTTACTTATTGCTAGAATATTTTCAAAATTTAGGCCCAAAACATGCTTAAAATCTATATTTTAGGTGCCCAAAGTCGATATATGAATGCATCTTCTGTACCCGTTTATATCTCAAATTCAGTCTAAAAAAACCCGAAATTTTGATATTTTTGGGTCCCATAAGCGATCTGTACATGCCTACTCATTGCTAAAATATTTTCAGAATATAAGCTCAAAACATGCTAAAAATCGATATTTTAGGTTCCCAAAGTCAATATGTGTATGCATCATCTGTACCCGTTTATATCTCAAATTCAGGCTCAAAACACCCGAAAATTCGATATTTTGGGGTCAAAGAAGCGATCTGTACATGCCTACTTCGTGTTAGAGTATTTTCAAGAAACAGGCCCAAAACATGCTGAAAATCGATATTTTTGGTGCCCCAAGTCAATTTGTGTATTCATCTTCTGTACCCGTTTATATCTAATATTATGGCTCAAAACACTCGAAAATTCGATATTTTCGGGTCCCAGAAGCGATCGGTACATGCCTACTCAAATTTTTTAAATATATACTCAAAACATGCTGAAAATCGATATTTTAGGTGCAAAAAGTCGATATGTGCATGCATACTCTGTACCCGTTTGTATCTCAAATTCAGGCTCAAAACACCCGAAAATTCTATATTTTTGGGTACCAGAAGCGATCTGTACATGCCTACTCAGTGCTAAAATATTTTCAAAATATAGGCTAAAAACATGCTAAAAATCGATATTTTAGGTGCCCAAAGTCGATATGTGCATGCATCTTATGTACCCGTTTATATCCCAAATTCAGGCTCAAAACACCCGAAAATTCGATATTTTTTGGTCCAAGAAGCGATCTGTACCTGCCTACTCAGTGCTAAAATATTTTCAGAATATAAGCTTAAAACATGCTAAAAATCGATATTTTAGGTGCCCAAAGTCAATATGTGTATGCATCTTCTGTACCCGTTTATATCTCAAATTCTGGCTCAAAACACCCGAAAATTCGATATTTTTGGGTCTCAGAAGCAATCGCTACATGCCTACTCAATGCTAGAATGTTTTCATGATACAGACCCAAAACATACTGAAAATCGATATTTTAGGTGCAAAAGTCAATATGTGCATGCATATTCTGTACCCGTTTATATCTCAAATTCAGGCTCAAAAAATCTAAAAATTCGATATTTTTGGGTCCCAGAAGCAATCTGTACATGCCTACTCAGTGCTAGAGTCATTTTCAAAATATAGTCCAAAAACATGCAAAAAATCGATATTTTAGGTGTCCAAAGTCGATATGTGCATGCATCTTCAGTACCCATTTATATTTCAAATTCAGACTCAAAACACACGAAAATTCGATATTTTTGGGTCTCAGAAGCGATCTGTACATGCCTACTCAGTGCAAGAATATTTTCAAATTTTAGGCCCAAAACATGCTCAAAATCGATAATTTAGGTGCCCAAAGTCGATATGTGATAGCATCTTCTGTACCCGTTTATATATCAAATTCAGGCTCAAATAACCCAAAAATTCGATATTTTTGGGTCCCCGAAGCGATCTGTACATGCCTACTCAGTGCTAGAATATTTTCAAAATATAGGCCAAAAATATGCTAAAAATCGATATTTTAGGTGCCCAAAGTCGATATGTGTATGCATCTTATGTACCAGTTTATATTCCAAATTCAGGCTCAAAACACCCGAAAATTCGATATTTTTGGGTCCCAGAAGCAATCTGTACATGCCTACTCAATGCTAGAATGTTTTCAAGATACAGACCCAAAACATGCTGAAAAATCGATATTTTAGGTGCAAAAAGTCAATATGTGCATGCATATTCTGTACCCGTTTATATCTCAATTTCAGGCTCAAAAGTCCCGAAAATTCAATATTTTTGGGGCCCAGAAGCGATCTATACATGCCTACTCAGTGCTAGACTGTTTTCAAAATATAGGCTCAAAACAAGCTAAAAATCGATATTTTAGGTGCCCAAAGTCAATATATGTATGCATCTTCTGTACCCGTTTATATCTCAAATTCAGGCTCAAAACACCCGAAAATTCAATATTTTTTGGTCCAAGAAGCGTTCTGTACATGCCTACTCAGTGCTAAAATATTTTCAGAATATAAGCTCAAAACATGCTAAAAATCGATATTTTAGGTGCCCAAAGTCAATATGTGTATGCATAATCTGTACCCGTTTATATCTCAAATTCAGGCTCAAAACACCCGAAAATTCAAAATATTTTGGTCCCAGAAGCGATCTGTACATGCCTACTCCGTTTTAGAGTATTTTCAAGATACAGGCCAAAACATGCTGAAAATCGATATTTTAGGTGCCCCATGTCAATTTGTGTATGCATCTTCTGTACCCGTTTATATCCAATATTATGGCTCAAAACACCCGAAAATTCGATATTTTCGGGTCCCAGAAGCGATCTGTACATGCCTACTCAATGCTAAAATGTTTTTAGGATATATACTCAAAACATGCTGAAAATCGATATTTTAGGTGCAAAAAGTCGATATGTGCATGCATACTCAGTACCCGTTTATATCTCAAATTCAGGCTCAAAACACCCAAAAATTCGATATTTTTGGGAACCAGAAGCGATCTGTACATGCCTACTCAGTGCTAGAATATTTTCAAAATATAGGCTAAAAACATGCTAAAAATCGATATTTTAGGTGCCCAAAATCGATATGTGCATGCATTAAATGTACCCGTTTATATCTCAAATTCAGGCTCAAAACATCCGAATATTCGATAATTTTTGGTCTAAGAAGCGATCTGTACATGCCTACTCAGTGCTAGAATATTTTCAAAATATAGGCCCAAAACTTGCACAAAATCGATATTTTAGGTGCCCGAAGTTGATATGTGCATGCATCCTCTGTACCCGTTTATATCTCAAATTCAGGCTCAAAACACCCGAAAATTCAATATTTTTGGGTCCCAGAAGCGATCTCTACATGCCTACACAATGCTAGAATGTTTTCATGATACAGACCCAAAACATACTGAAAATCGATATTTTAGGTGCAAAAAGTCAATATGTGCATGCATATTCTGTACCCGTTTATATCCCAAATTCAGGCTCATAAAATCTAAAAATTCGATATTTTTGGGTCCCAGAAGCAATCTGTACATGCCTACTCAGTGCAAGAATATTTTCAAAATATAGGCCGAAAACATGCTAAAAATCGATATTTTATGTGCCCAAAATCGATATGTGCATGCATCTTATGTACCAGTTTATATTCCAAATTCAGGCTCAAAACACCCGAAAATTCGATATTTTTTGGTCCCAGAAGCGATCTGTACATGCCTACTCAATGCTAGAATGTTTTCAAGATACAGACCCAAAACATGCTGAAAAATCGATATTTTAGGTGCCCCATGTCAATTTGTGTATGCATCTTCTGTACCCGTTTATATCCAATATTATGGCTCAAAACACCCGAAAATTCGATATTTTCGTGTCCCGGAAGCGATCTGTACATGCCTACTCAATGCTAAAATGTTTTTAGGATATATACTCAAAACATGCTGAAAATCGATATTTTAGGTGCAAAAAGTCGATATGTGCATGCATACTCTGTACCCGTTTATATCTCAAATTCAGGCTCAAAACACCCAAAAATTCGATATTTTTGGGAACCAGAAGCGATCTGAACATGCCTACTCAGTGCTAGAATATTTTCAAAATATAGGCTAAAAACATGCTAAAAATCGATATTTTAGGTGCCCAAAATCGATATGTGCATGCATTAAATGTACCCGTTTATATCTCAAATTCAGGCTCAAAACATCCGAATATTCGATAATTTTTGGTCTAAGAAGCGATCTGTACATGCCTACTCAGTACTAGAATATTTTCAAAATATAGGCCCAAAACTTGCACAAAATCGATATTTTAGGTGCCCGAAGTTGATATGTGCATGCATCCACTGTACCCGTTTATATCTCAAATTCAGGCTCAAAACACCCGAAAATTCAATATTTTTGGGTCCCAGAAGCGATCTCTACATGCCTACTCAATGCTAGAATGTTTTCATGATACAGACCCAAAACATACTGAAAATCGATATTTTAGGTGCAAAAAGTCAATATGTGCATGCATATTCTGTACCCGTTTATATCTCAAATTCAGGCTCATAAAATCTAAAAATTCGATATTTTTGGGTCCCAGAAGCAATCTGTACATGCCTACTCAGTGCAAGAATATTTTCAAAATATAGCCCGAAAACATGCTAAAAATCGATATTTTATGTGCCCAAAATCGATATGTGCATGCATCTTATGTACCAGTTTATATTCCAAATTCAGGCTCAAAACACACGAAAATTCGATATTTTTTGGTCCCAGAAGCGATCTGTACATGCCTACTCAATGCTAGAATGTTTTCAAGATACAGACCCAAAACATGCTGAAAAATCGATATTTTAGGTGCAAAAAGTCGATATGTGCATGCATCTTCTGTACCCGTTTATATCTCGAATTAAGGATAAAAAAACCCGAAAATTCGATATTTTTGGGTACCAGAAGCGATCTGTACATGCCTACTCCGTGTTAGAGTATTTTCAAAATACAGGCCCAAAACATGCTGAAAATCGATATTTTAGGTGCCCAAAGTCAATATATGTATGCATCTTCTGTACCCGTTTATATCTCAAATTCAGGCTCAAAAAACCCGAAAATTCGATATTTTTTGGTCCAAGAAGCGATCTGTACCTGCCTACTCAGTGCTAAAATATTTTCAGAATATAAGCTTAAAACATGCTAAAAATCGATATTTTAGGTGCCCAAAGTCAATATATGTAAGCATCTTCTGTATCCGTTTATATATCAAATTCAGGCTCAAAACACCCGAAAATTCGATTTTTTTTGGTCCAAGAAGCGTTCTGTACATGCCTACTCAGTGTTAAAATATTTTCAGAATATAAGCTTAAAACATTCTAAAAATCGATATTTTAGGTGCCCAAAGTCAATATGTGTATGCATCTTATGTACCCGTTTATATCCCAAATTCTGGCTCAAAACAAACGAAAATTCGATATTTTTTGATCCAAGAAGCGATCTGTACATGCTTACTTATTGCTAGAATATTTTCAAATTTAAGGCCCAAAACATGCTCAAAATCGATATTTTAGGTGCCCAAAGTCGATATGTGAATGCATCTTTTGTACCCGTTTATATCTCAAATTCAGTCTCAAAAAACCCGAAATTTCGATATTTTTGTGTCCCAGAAGCGATATGTACATTACTACTCCGTGTTAGAGTATTTTCAAGATACAGGCCCAAAACATGCTGTAAATCCATATTTTAGGTGTCCCAAGTCAATTTGTGTATGCATCTTCTGTACCCGTTTATATCCAATATTATTGCTCAAAACACCCGAAAATTCGATATTTTCGGGTCTCAGAAGCGATCTGTACATGCTTACTCATTGTTAGAATGTTTTTAAGATATATACCCAAAACATGCTGAAAATCGATATTTTAGGTGCAAAAAATCGATATGTGTAAGCATATTCTGTACCCGTTTATATCTTAAATTCAGGCTCAAAACACCCGAAAATTCGATAATTTTGGGTCTAAGAAGCGATCTGTACATGCCTACTCAGTGCTAGAATTTTTTCAAAATATAGGCCCAAAACTTGCTCAAAATCGATATTTTAGGTGCCCAAAGTCGATATGTGCATGCATCTTCTGTACCCGTTTATATCTCAAATTCAGGCTCAAAACACCCGAAAATTCGATATTTTTGGGTCCCAGAAGCAATCTGTACATGCCTACTCTGTGTTAGAGTATTTTCAAGATACAGGCTCAAAACATGCTAAAATTCGATATTTTAGGTGCCCAAACTCAATATGTGTATGCATCATCAGTACTCGTTTATATCACAAATTGAAGCTCAAAACACCCGAAAATTCGATATTTTTGGTTCCCAGAAGCGATCCGTACATGCCTACTCAATGCTAGAATGCTTTCAAGATACAGACCCAAAACATGCTGAAAAATCGATATTTTAGGTGCAAAAAGTCGATATGTGCATGCATCTTCTGTACCCGTTTATATCTCAAATTCAGGATAAAAAAACCAGAAAATTCGATATTTTTGGGTACCAGAAGCGATCTGTACATACCTACTCAGTGTTAGAGTATTTTTAAAATACAGGCCAAAAACATGCTGAAAATCGATATTTCAGGTGCCCAAAGATAATATGTGTATGCATCTTCTGTACCCGTTTATATCCCAAATTCTGGCTCAAAACACCCGAAAATTCGATATTTTCGTGTCCCGGAAGCGATCTGTACATGCCTACTCAATGCTAAAATGTTTTTAGGATATATACTCAAAACATGCTGAAAATCGATATTTTAGGTGCAAAAAGTCGATATGTGCATGCATACTCTGTACCCGTTTATATCTCAAATTCAGGCTCAAAACACCCAAAAATTCGATATTTTTGGGAACCAGAAGCGATCTGAACATGCCTACTCAGTGCTAGAATATTTTCAAAATATAGGCTAAAAACATGCTAAAAATCGATATTTTAGGTGCCCAAAATCGATATGTGCATGCATTAAATGTACCCGTTTATATCTCAAATTCAGGCTCAAAACATCCGAATATTCGATAATTTTTGGTCTAAGAAGCGATCTGTACATGCCTACTCAGTACTAGAATATTTTCAAAATATAGGCCCAAAACTTGCACAAAATCGATATTTTAGGTGCCCGAAGTTGATATGTGCATGCATCCACTGTACCCGTTTATATCTCAAATTCAGGCTCAAAACACCCGAAAATTCAATATTTTTGGGTCCCAGAAGCGATCTCTACATGCCTACTCAATGCTAGAATGTTTTCATGATACAGACCCAAAACATACTGAAAATCGATATTTTAGGTGCAAAAAGTCAATATGTGCATGCATATTCTGTACCCGTTTATATCTCAAATTCAGGCTCATAAAATCTAAAAATTCGATATTTTTGGGTCCCAGAAGCAATCTGTACATGCCTACTCAGTGCAAGAATATTTTCAAAATATAGCCCGAAAACATGCTAAAAATCGATATTTTATGTGCCCAAAATCGATATGTGCATGCATCTTATGTACCAGTTTATATTCCAAATTCAGGCTCAAAACACACGAAAATTCGATATTTTTTGGTCCCAGAAGCGATCTGTACATGCCTACTCAATGCTAGAATGTTTTCAAGATACAGACCCAAAACATGCTGAAAAATCGATATTTTAGGTGCAAAAAGTCGATATGTGCATGCATCTTCTGTACCCGTTTATATCTCGAATTAAGGATAAAAAAACCCGAAAATTCGATATTTTTGGGTACCAGAAGCGATCTGTACATGCCTACTCCGTGTTAGAGTATTTTCAAAATACAGGCCCAAAACATGCTGAAAATCGATATTTTAGGTGCCCAAAGTCAATATATGTATGCATCTTCTGTACCCGTTTATATCTCAAATTCAGGCTCAAAAAACCCGAAAATTCGATATTTTTTGGTCCAAGAAGCGATCTGTACCTGCCTACTCAGTGCTAAAATATTTTCAGAATATAAGCTTAAAACATGCTAAAAATCGATATTTTAGGTGCCCAAAGTCAATATATGTAAGCATCTTCTGTATCCGTTTATATATCAAATTCAGGCTCAAAACACCCGAAAATTCGATTTTTTTTGGTCCAAGAAGCGTTCTGTACATGCCTACTCAGTGTTAAAATATTTTCAGAATATAAGCTTAAAACATTCTAAAAATCGATATTTTAGGTGCCCAAAGTCAATATGTGTATGCATCTTATGTACCCGTTTATATCCCAAATTCTGGCTCAAAACAAACGAAAATTCGATATTTTTTGATCCAAGAAGCGATCTGTACATGCTTACTTATTGCTAGAATATTTTCAAATTTAAGGCCCAAAACATGCTCAAAATCGATATTTTAGGTGCCCAAAGTCGATATGTGAATGCATCTTTTGTACCCGTTTATATCTCAAATTCAGTCTCAAAAAACCCGAAATTTCGATATTTTTGTGTCCCAGAAGCGATATGTACATTACTACTCCGTGTTAGAGTATTTTCAAGATACAGGCCCAAAACATGCTGTAAATCCATATTTTAGGTGTCCCAAGTCAATTTGTGTATGCATCTTCTGTACCCGTTTATATCCAATATTATTGCTCAAAACACCCGAAAATTCGATATTTTCGGGTCTCAGAAGCGATCTGTACATGCTTACTCATTGTTAGAATGTTTTTAAGATATATACCCAAAACATGCTGAAAATCGATATTTTAGGTGCAAAAAATCGATATGTGTAAGCATATTCTGTACCCGTTTATATCTTAAATTCAGGCTCAAAACACCCGAAAATTCGATAATTTTGGGTCTAAGAAGCGATCTGTACATGCCTACTCAGTGCTAGAATTTTTTCAAAATATAGGCCCAAAACTTGCTCAAAATCGATATTTTAGGTGCCCAAAGTCGATATGTGCATGCATCTTCTGTACCCGTTTATATCTCAAATTCAGGCTCAAAACACCCGAAAATTCGATATTTTTGGGTCCCAGAAGCAATCTGTACATGCCTACTCTGTGTTAGAGTATTTTCAAGATACAGGCTCAAAACATGCTAAAATTCGATATTTTAGGTGCCCAAACTCAATATGTGTATGCATCATCAGTACTCGTTTATATCACAAATTGAAGCTCAAAACACCCGAAAATTCGATATTTTTGGTTCCCAGAAGCGATCCGTACATGCCTACTCAATGCTAGAATGCTTTCAAGATACAGACCCAAAACATGCTCAAAATCGATATTTTAGGTGCCCAAAGTCGATATGTGAATGCATTTTCTGTACCCGTTTATATCTCAAATTCAGTCTCAAAAAACCCGAAATTTCGATATTTTTGGGTCCCAGAAGCGATCTGTACATACCTACTCAGTGTTAGAGTATTTTTAAAATACAGGCCAAAAACATGCTGAAAATCGATATTTCAGGTGCCCAAAGATAATATGTGTATGCATCTTCTGTACCCGTTTATATCCCAAATTCTGGCTCAAAACACCCGAAAATTCGATATTTATGGATCCAAGAAGCGATCTGTACATGCTTACTTATTGCTAGAATATTTTCAAATTTTAGGCCCAAAATATGCTCAAAATCGATATTTTAGGTGCCCAAAGTCGATATGTGAATGCATCTTTTGTACCCGTTTATATCTTAAATTCAGTCTCAAAAAACCCGAAATTTCGATATTTTTGGGTCCCAGAAGCGATCTGTACATGCCTACTCCGTGTTAGAGTATTTTCAAGATATAGGCCCAAAACATGCTGAAAATCGATATTTTAGGTGCAAAAAGTCAATTTGTGTATGCATCTTCTGTACCCGTTTATATCCAATGTTATGGCTCAAAACACCCGAAAATTCGATATTTTCGGGTCTCAGAAGCGATCTGTACATGCCTACTCATTGCTAGAATGTTTTAAAGATATATACCCAAAACATGCTGAAAATCAATATTTTAGGTGCAAAAAGTCGATATGTGCATGCATCTTCTGTACCCGTTTATATCTCAAATTCAGGCTCAAAACACCCGAAAATTCGATATTTTTGGGTCCCAGAAGCGATCTGTACATGCCTACTCTGTATTAGAGTACTTTCAAGATACAGGTTCAAAACATGCTGAAAATCGATATTTTAGGTGCCCAAACTCAATATGTGTATGCATCATCTGTACCCGTTTATATCTCAAATTGAAGCTCAAAACACCCGAAAATTCGATATTTTTTGGTCCAAGAAGCGATCTCTACATGCCTACTCAATGCTAGAATGTTTTCATGATACAGACCCAAAACATACTGAAAATCGATATGTTAGGTGCAAAAAGTCGATATGTGCATGCATATTCTGTACTCGTTCATATCTCAAATTCAGGCTCAAAAAACCCAAAAATTCGATATTTTTTGGTCCAAGAAGCGATCTGTACATGCCTACTCATTGCTGGAATATTTTCAAATTATAGGCCAAAAACATGCTAAAAATCGATATTTTAGGTGCCCAAAGTCGATATGTGCATGCATCTTATGTACCCGTTTATATCCCAAATTTAGGCTCAAAACATCCGAATATTCGATAATTTTGGGTCTAAGAAGCGATCTGTACATGCCTACTCAGTGCTAGAATATTTTCAAAATATAGGCCCAAAACTTGCTGAAAATCAATATTTTAGGTGCCTAAAGTCGATATGTGCATGCATCTTCAGTACCCGTTTATATCTCAAATTCAGGCTCATAACACCCGAAAATTTGATGTTTTTGGGTCCCAGAAGCGATCTGTACATGCCTACTCTGTGTTAGAGTATTTTCAAGGTACAAGCTAAAAACATGCTAAAAATCGATATTTTAGGTGCCCAAACTCAATATGTGTATGCATCATCTGTACCCGTTTATATCTCAAATTCAGGCTCAATTCACCCGAAAATTCGATATTTTTTGGTCCAAGAAGCGATCTGTACCTGCCTACTCAGTGCTAAAATGTTTTCAGAATATAAGCTTAAAACATGTTAAAAATCGATATTTTAGGTGCCCAAAGTCAATATGTGTATGCATCTTCTGTACCCGTTTATATCTCAAATTCTGGCTCAAAACACCCGAAAATTCGATATTTTTGGGTCCCAGAAGCGATCTCTACATGCCTACTCACCGCTAGAATGTTTTCATGATACAGACCTAAATCATACTGAAAATTGGTATTTTAGGTGCAAAAAGTCAATATGTGCATGCATATTCTGTACTCGTTTATATCTCAAATTCAGGCTCAAAAGTCCCGAAAATTCAATATTTTTGGGTCCCAGAAGCGATCTGTACATGCCTACTCAGTGCTAGACTGTTTTCAAAATATAGGCTCAAAACAAGCTAAAAATCGATATTTTAGGTGTCTAAAGTCGATATGTGCATGCATCTTATGTACCCGTTTATATTTCAAATTCAGGCTCAAAACACACGAAAAATCGATATATTTGGGTCTCAGAAGTGATCTTTACATGCCTACTCAGTGCAAGAATATTTTCAAGTTTTAGGCCCAAAACATGCTCAAAATCGATATTTTAGGTGCCCAAAGTCAATATGTGTATGCATCTTCTGTACCCGTTTTTATCCCAAATTCTGGCTCAAAACAAACGAAAATTTGATATTTTTGGATTCAAGAAGCGATCTGTACATGCTTACTTATTGCTAGAATATTTTAAAATTTTAGGCCCAAAACATGCTCAAAATCGATATTTTAGGTGCCCAAAGTCGATATGTGAATGCATTTTCTGTACCCGTTTATATCTCAAATTCAGTCTCAAAAAACCCGAAATTTCGATATTTTTGGGTCCCAGAAGCGATCTGTACATGCCTACTAAGTTTTTGGGTATTTTCAAGATACAGGCACAAAACATGCTGAAAATCGATATTTTAGGTGCCCAAACTCAATATGTGTATGCTTCATTTGTACCCGTTTATATCTCAAATTCAGGCTCAAAACACCCGAAAATTCGATATTTTTTGGTCCAAGAAGCGATCTGTACCTGCCTACTCAGTGATAAAATATTTTCAGAATATAAGATTAAAACATGCTAAAAATCGATATTTTAGGTGCCCAAAGTCAATATGTGTATACATCTTCTGTACCCATTTATATCTCAAATTCTGGCTCAAAAACACCCGAAAATTCGATATTTTTGGGTCCCAGAAGCGATCTCTACATGCCTACTCAGTGCTAGAGTATTTTCAAAATATAGGCCAAAAACATGCTAAAAATCGATATTTTAGGTGCCCAAAGTCAATATGTGCATGAATCTTATGTACCAGTTTATATTCCAAATTCAGGCTCAAAACACCCGAAAATTTGATATTTTTGGGTCCCAGAAGCGATTTGTACATGCCTACTCGATGCTAGAATGTTTTCAAGATACAGACCCAAAACATGCTGAAAAATCGATATTTTTGGTGCAAAAAGTCGATATGTGCATGCATCTTCTGTACCCGTTTATATCTCAATTCAGGCTCGAAAAACCCGAAAATTCGATATTTTTGGGTACCAGAAGCGATCTGTACATGCCTACTCCGTGTTAGAGTATTTTCAAAATACAGGCCCAAAACATGCTGAAAATCGATATTTTAGGTGCCCAAAGTCAATATATGTATGCATCTTCTGTACCCGTTTATATCTCAAATTCAGGCTCAAAACACCCGAAAATTCGATATCTTTTGGTCCAAGAAGCGTTCTGTACATGCCTACTGAGTGCTAAAATATTTTCAGAATAAAAGCTTAAAACATGCTAAAAATCGATATTTTAGGTGCCCAAAGTCAATATGTGTATGCATCTTCTGTACCCGTTTATATCCCAAATTCTGGCTCAAAACAAATGAAAATTTGATATTTTTGGATCCAAGAAGCGATCTGTACATGCTTACTTATTGCTAGAATATTTTAAAATTTTAGGCCCAAAACATGCTCAAAATCGATATTTTAGGTGCCCAAAGTCGATATGTGAATGCATTTTCTGTACCCGTTTATATCTCAAATTCAGTCTCAAAAAACCCGAAATTTCGATATTTATGGGTCCCAGAAGCGATCTGTACATGCCTACTAAGTTTTAGAGTATTTTCAAGATACAGACCCAAAACATGCTGAAAATCGATATTTTAGGTGCCCCAAGTCAATTTGTGTGTGCATCTTCTGTACCCGTTTATATCTCAAATTCAGGCTCAGAACACCCGAAAATTCGATATTTTTTGGTCCAAGAGGCTATCTGTACCTGCCTACTAAGTGCTAAAATATTTTCAGAATATAAGCTCAAAACATGCTAAAAACCAATATTTTAGGTGCTCAAAGTCAATATGTGTATGCATCTTCTGTACCCGTTTATATCTCAAATTCAGGCTCAAAACACCCGAAAATTCGATATTTTTGGGTACCAGAAGTGATCTGTACATGCCTACTTCGTGTTAGAGTATTTTCAAATTACAGGCCCAAAACATGCTCAAAATCGATATTTTAGGTGCAAAAAGTCGATATGTGAATGCATATTCTTTACCCGTTTATATCTCAAAGTCAGGCTCAAAAAAACAAAAAATTCGATATCTGTTGGTCCAAGAAGCGATTTGTACATGCCTACTCCGTGTTAGAGTATTTTCAAGATACAGGCCCAAAACATGCAGAAAATCGATATTTTAGGTGCCCAAACTCAATATGTGTATGCATCATCTGTACCCGTTTATATCTCAAATTCAGGTTCAGAACACCCGAAAATTCGATATTTTTTGGTCCAAGAGGCTATCTGTACCTGCCTACTCAGTGCTAAAATATTTTCAAAATATAAGCTCATAACATGCTAATAATCAATATTTTAGGTGCCCAAAGTCGATATGTGAATGCATCTTCTGTATCCGTTTATATCGCAAATTCAGGATCAAAACATCCGAATATTCGATAATTTTGGGTCTAAGAAGCGATCTGTACATGTCTACACAGTTCTAGAATATTTTCAAAATATAGGCCCAAAACGTGCTCAAAATCGATATTTTAGGTGCCCGAAGTCGATATGTGCATGCATCTTCTGTACCCGTTTATATCTCAAATTCAGGCTCAAAACTTCCGAAAATTCGATAATTTTGGGTCCCAGAAGCGATTTGTACATGCCTACTCTGTGTTAGAGTATTTTCAAAATACAGGCCCAAAACATGCTGAAAATCGATATTTTAGGTGCCCAAAGTCAATATATGTATGCATCTTCTGTACCCGTTTATATCTCAAATTCTGGCTCAAAACACCCGAAAATTCGATATCTTTTGGTCCAAGAAGCGTTCTGTATATGCCTACTGAGTGCTAAAATATTTTCAGAATATAAGCTTAAAACATGCTAAATATCGATATTTTAGGTGCCCAAAGTCAATATGTGTATGCATCTTCTGTACCCGTTTATATCTCAAATTCTGGCTCAAAATAAACGAAAATTTGATATTTTTGGATCCAAGAAGCGATCTGTACATGCTTACTTATTGCTAGAATATTTTAAAATTTTAGGCCCAAAACATACTCAAAATCGATATTTTAGGTGCCCAAAGTCGATATGTGAATGCATTTTCTGTACCCGTTTATATCTCAAATTCAGGCTCAAAACACCCGAAAATTCGATATTTTTGGGTCCCAGAAGCGATCTCTACATGCCTACTCAATGCTAGAATGTTTTCATGATACAGACCCAAAACATACTGAAAATCGATATTTGAGGTGCAAAAAGTCAATATGTGTATGCATATTCTGTACCCGTTTATATCTCAAATTCAGGCTCAAAACACCCGAAAATTAGATATTTTGGGTACCAGAAGCGATCTGTACATGCCTACTCAGTGCTAGAATATTTTCAAAATATAGTCCAAAAATATGCTAAAAATCGATATTTTAGGTGCCCAAAGTCGATATGTGCATGCACCTTCTGTACCCGTTTATATCTCAAATTCAGGCTCAAAAGTCCCGAAAATTCAATATTTTTGGGTCCCAGAAGCGATCTGTACATGCCTACTCAGTGCTAGACTGTTTTCAAAATATAGGCTCAAAACAAGCTAAAAATCGATATTTTAGGTGTCTAAAGTCGATATGTGCATGCATCTTCTGTACCCATTTTTATCCCAAATTCTGGCTCAAAACAAACGAAAATTTGATATTTTTGGATCCAAGAAGCGATCTGTACATGCTTACTTATTGCTAGAATATTTTAAAATTTTAGGCCCAAAACATGCTCAAAATCGATATTTTAGGTGCCCAAAGTCGATATGTGAATGCATTTTCTATACCCGTTTATATCTCAAATTCAGTCTCAAAAAACCCGAAATTTCGATATTTTTTAGTCCAAGAGGCTATCTGTACCTGCCTACTCAGTGCTAAAATATTTTCAGAATATAAGCTCAAAACATGCTAAAAATCAATATTTTTGGTGCCCAAAGTCAATATGTGTATGCATCTTCTGTACCCGTTTATATCGCAAATTCATGATCAAAACATCCGAATATTCGATAATTTTGGGTCTAAGAAGCGATCTGTACATGTCTACATAGTTCTAGAATATTTTCAAAATATAGGCCCAAAACATGCTCAAATTCGATATTTTAGGTGCCCGAAGTCGATATGTGCATGCATCTTCTGTACCCGTTTATATCTCAAATTCAGGCTCAAAACTTCCGAAAATTCGATATTTTTGGGTCCCAGAAGCGATCTGTACATGCCTACTCTGTGTTAGAGTATTTTCAAGATACAGGCCCAAAACATGCTGGAAATCAATATTTTTTGTGCCCCAAGTCAATTTGTGTATGCATCTTCTGTACCCGTTCATATCCAATATTATGGCTCAAAACACCCAAAAATTCGATATTTTTGGGTCCCAAAAGCTATCGGTACATGCCTACTCAGTGCTAGACTGTTTTCAAAATATAGGCTCAAAACAAGCTAAAAATCGATATTTTAGGTGTCCAAAGTCGATATGAGCATGCATCTTCAGTACCCGTTTATATTTCAAATTCAGGCTCAAAACACACGAAAATTCGATATTTTTGGGTCTCAGAAGCGATCTGTACATGCCTACTCAGTGCTAGAATATTTTCAAATTTTAGGCCCAAAACATGCTCAAAATCGATATTTTAGGTGCCCAAAGTCGATATGTGAATGCATCTTCTGTACCCGTTTATATCTTAAATTCAGGCACAAAAAACCCGAAATTTCGATATTTTTTGGGTCCCGGAAGCGATCTGTACATGCCTACTCCGTGTTAGAGTGTTTTCAAGATACAGGCCCAAAACATGCTGAAAATCGATATTTTAGGTGCCTCAAGTCAATTTGTGTATGCATCTTCTGTACCCGTTCATATCCAATATTATGGCTCAAAACACCCGAAAATTCGATATTTTTGGGTCCCTAAAGCGATCGGTACATTCCTACTCAATGCTAAAATGTTTTTAAGATATATACCAAAAACATGCTGAAAATCAATATTTTAGGTGCAAAAAGTCGATATGTGCATGCATATTCTGTACCCGTTCATATCTCAAATTCAGGCTCAAAACACCCGAAAATTCGATATTTTTGGGTACCAGAAGCGATCAGTACATGCCTACTCAGTGCTAGAATATTTTCAAAATATAGGCTAAAAACATGCTAAAAATCGATATTTTATGTGCCCAAAGTCGATATGTGCATGCATCTTATGTACCCGTTTATATCCCAAATTCAGGCTCTAAACATCCGAATATTCGATAATTTTGGGTCTAAGAAGCGATCTGTACATGCCTACTCAGTGCTAGAATATTTTCAAAATATAGGCCCAAAACATGCTCAAAATCGATATTTTAGGTGCCGGAAGTCGATATGTGCTTGCATCTTCTGTACCCGTTTATATCTCAAATTCTGGCTCAAAAAACCCGAAAATTCGATATTTTTTGGGTCCCGGAAGCGATCTGTACATGCCTACTCCGTGTTAGAGTATTTTCAAGATACAGGCCCAAAACATGCTGGAAATCGATTTTTAGGTGCCCCAAGTCAATTTGTGTATTCATCTTCTGTACCCGTTCATATCCAATATTATGGCTCAAAACACCCGAAAATTCGATATTTTTGGGTCCCAAAAGCGATCGGTACATGCCTACTCAATGCTAAAATGTTTTAAAGATATATACCCAAAACATGCTGAAAATCAATATTTTAGGTGCAAAAAGTCGATATGTGTATGCATCTTCTGTACCCGTTTATATCTCAAATTCAGGCTCAAAACACCCGAAAATTCGATATTTTTGGGTACCAGAAGCGATCTGTACATGCCTACTCCGTGTTAGAGTATTTTCAAAATACAGGCCCAAAACATGCTGAAAATCGATATTTTAGGTGCCCAAAGTCAATATGTGTATGCATCTTCTGTACCCGTTTATATCCCAAATTCTGGCTCAAAACAAACGAAAATTCGATATTTTTGGATCCAAGAAGCAATCTGTACATGCTTACTTAGTGCTAGAATATTTTCAAAATATAGGCCAAAACATGCTAAAAATCGATATTTTGGGTGCGAAAGTCGTTTATATCTCAAATTCAGGCTCAAAAGTCCCGAAAATTCGATATTTTTGGGTCCCAGAAGCGATCTGTACATGCCTACTCAGTGCTAGACTGTTTTCAAAATATAGGCTCAAAACAAGCTAAAAATCGATATTTTAGGTGTCCAAAGTCGATATGAGCATGCATCTTCAGTACCCGTTTATATTTCAAATTCAGGCTCAAAACTCACGAAAATTCGATATTTTTGGGTCTCAGAAGCGATCTGTACATGCCTACTCAGTGCTAGAATATTTTCAAATTTTAGGCCCAAAACATGCTCAAAATCGATATTTTAGGTGCCCAATGTCGATATGTGAATGCATCTTCTGTACCCGTTTATATCTTAAATTCAGGCACAAAAAACCCGAAATTTCGATATTTTTTGGGTCCCGGAAGCCATCTGTACATGCATACTCCGTGTTAGAGTATTTTCAAGATACAGGCCCAAAACATGCTGAAAATCGATATTTTAGGTGCCGCAAGTCAATTTGTGTATGCATCTTCTGTACCCGTTCATATCCAATATTATGGCTCAAAACACCCGAAAATTCGATATTTTTGGGTCCCTAAAGCGATCGGTACATGCCTACTCAATGCTAAAATGTTTTTAAGATATATACCCAAAACATGCTGAAAATCAATATTTTAGGTGCAAAAAGTCGATATGTGCATGCATATTCTGTACCCGTTCATATCTCAAATTCAGGCTCAAAACACCAGAAAATTCGATATTTTTGGGTACCAGAAGCGATCTGTACATGCCTACTCAGTGCTAGAATATTTTCAAAATATAGGCTAAAAACATGCTAAAAATCGATATTTTATGTGCCCAAAGTCGATATGTGTATGCATCTTATGTACCCGTTTATATCCCAAATTCAGGCTCAAAATATTCGAATATTCGATAATTTTGGGTCTAAGAAGCGATCTGTACATGCCTACTCAGTGCTAGAATATTTTCAAAATATAGGCCCAAAACATGCTCAAAATCGATATTTTAGGTGCCGGAAGTCGATATGTGCTTGCATCTTCTGTACCCGTTTATATCTCAAATTCTGGCTCAAAACACCCGAAAATTCGATATTTTTGGGTCCCAGAAGTGATCTGTACATGCCTACTCTGTGTTAGAGTATTTTCAAGATACAGGCCCAAAACATGCTGAAAATCGATATTTTAGGTGCCCAAACTCAATATGTGTATGCATCATTTGTACCCGTTTATATCTCAAATTCAGGCTCAAAACACCCGAAAATTCGATATTTTTTGGTCCAAGAAGCGATCTGTACCTGCCTACTCAGTGATAAAATATTTTCAGAATATAAGATTAAAACATGCTAAAAATCGAAATTTTAGGTGCAAAAGTCAATATGTGTATACATCTTCTGTACCCATTTATATCTCAAATTCTGGCTCAAAACACCCGAAAATTCTATATTTTTGGGTCCCAGAAGCGATCTCTACATGCCTACTCAGTGCTAGAATATTTTCAAAATATAGGCCAAAAACATGCTAAAAATCGATATTTTAGGTGCCCAAAGTCAATATGTGCATGAATCTTATGTACCAGTTTATATTCCAAATTAAGGCTCAAAACACCCGAAAATTTGATATTTATGGGTCCCAGAAGCGATCTGTACATGCCTACTCGATGCTAGAATGTTTTCAAGATACATACCCAAAACATGCTGAAAAATCGATATTTTTGGTGCAAAAAGTCGATATGTGCATGCATCTTCTGTACCCGTTTATATCTCAATTCAGGCTCGAAAAACCCGAAATTTCGATATTTTTTGGGTCCCGGAAGCGATCTGTACATGCCTACTCCGTGTTAGAGTATTTTCAAGATACAGGCCCAAAACATGCTGGAAATCAATATTTTTTGTGCCCCAAGTCAATTTGTGTATGCATCTTCTGTACCCGTTCATATCCAATATTATGGCTCAAAACACCCGAAAATTCGATATTTTTGGGTCCCAAAAGCTATCGGTACATGCCTACTCAGTGCTAGACTGTTTTCAAAATATAGGCTCAAAACAAGCTAAAAATCGATATTTTAGGTGTCCAAAGTCGATATGAGCATGCATCTTCAGTACCCGTTTATATTTCAAATTCAGGCTCAAAACACACGAAAATTCGATATTTTTGGGTCTCAGAAGCGATCTGTACATGCCTACTCAGTGCTAGAATATTTTCAAATTTTAGGCCCAAAACATGCTCAAAATCGATATTTTAGGTGCCCAAAGTCGATATGTGAATGCATCTTCTGTACCCGTTTATATCTTAAATTCAGGCACAAAAAACCCGAAATTTCGATATTTTTTGGGTCCCGGAAGCGATCTGTACATGCCTACTCCGTGTTAGAGTGTTTTCAAGATACAGGCCCAAAACATGCTGAAAATCGATATTTTAGGTGCCCCAAGTCAATTTGTGTATGCATCTTCTGTACCCGTTCATATCCAATATTATGGCTCAAAACACCCGAAAATTCGATATTTTTGGGTCCCTAAAGCGATCTGTACATGCCTACTCAATGCTAAAATGTTTTTAAGATATATACCAAAAACATGCTGAAAATCAATATTTTAGGTGCAAAAAGTCGATATGTGCATGCATATTCTGTACCCGTTCATATCTCAAATTCAGGCTCAAAACACCCGAAAATTCGATATTTTTGGGTACCAGAAGCGATCAGTACATGCCTACTCAGTGCTAGAATATTTTCAAAATATAGGCTAAAAACATGCTAAAAATCGATATTTTATGTGCCCAAAGTCGATATGTGCATGCATCTTATGTACCCGTTTATATCCCAAATTCAGGCTCTAAACATCCGAATATTCGATAATTTTGGGTCTAAGAAGCGATCTGTACATGCCTACTCAGTGCTAGAATATTTTCAAAATATATGCCCAAAACATGCTCAAAATCGATATTTTAGGTGCCGGAAGTCGATATGTGCTTGCATCTTCTGTACCCGTTTATATCTCAAATTCTGGCTCAAAAAACCCGAAAATTCGATATTTTTTGGGTCCCGGAAGCGATCTGTACATGCCTACTCCGTGTTAGAGTATTTTCAAGATACAGGCCCAAAACATGCTGGAAATCGATTTTTAGGTGCCCCAAGTCAATTTGTGTATTCATCTTCTGTACCCGTTCATATCCAATATTATGGCTCAAAACACCCGAAAATTCGATATTTTTGGGTCCCAAAAGCGATCGGTACATGCCTACTCAATGCTAAAATGTTTTTAAGATATATACCCAAAACATGCTGAAAATCAATATTTTAGGTGCAAAAAGTCGATATGTGTATGCATCTTCTGTACCCGTTTATATCTCAAATTCAGGCTCAAAACACCCGAAAATTCGATATTTTTGGGTACCAGAAGCGATCTGTACATGCCTACTCCGTGTTAGAGTATTTTCAAAATACAGGCCCAAAACATGCTGAAAATCGATATTTTAGGTGCCCAAAGTCAATATGTGTATGCATCTTCTGTACCCGTTTATATCCCAAATTCTGGCTCAAAACAAACGAAAATTCGATATTTTTGGATCCAAGAAGCAATCTGTACATGCTTACTTAGTGCTAGAATATTTTCAAAATATAGGCCAAAACATGCTAAAAATCGATATTTTGGGTGCGAAAGTCGTTTATATCTCAAATTCAGGCTCAAAAGTCCCGAAAATTCGATATTTTTGGGTCCCAGAAGCGATCTGTACATGCCTACTCAGTGCTAGACTGTTTTCAAAATATAGGCTCAAAACAAGCTAAAAATCGATATTTTAGGTGTCCAAAGTCGATATGAGCATGCATCTTCAGTACCCGTTTATATTTCAAATTCAGGCTCAAAACTCACGAAAATTCGATATTTTTGGGTCTCAGAAGCGATCTGTACATGCCTACTCAGTGCTAGAATATTTTCAAATTTTAGGCCCAAAACATGCTCAAAATCGATATTTTAGGTGCCCAAAGTCGATATGTAAATGCATCTTCTGTACCCGTTTATATCTTAAATTCAGGCACAAAAAACCCGAAATTTCGATATTTTTTGGGTCCCGGAAGCCATCTGTACATGCATACTCCGTGTTAGAGTATTTTCAAGATACAGGCCCAAAACATGCTGAAAATCGATATTTTAGGTGCCGCAAGTCAATTTGTGTATGCATCTTCTGTACCCGTTCATATCCAATATTATGGCTCAAAATACCCGAAAATTCGATATTTTTGGGTCCCTAAAGCGATCGGTACATGCCTACTCAATGCTAAAATGTTTTTAAGATATATACCCAAAACATGCTGAAAATCAATATTTTAGGTGCAAAAAGTCGATATGTGCATGCATATTCTGTACCCGTTCATATCTCAAATTCAGGCTCAAAACACCAGAAAATTCGATATTTTTGGGTACCAGAAGCGATCTGTACATGCCTACTCAGTGCTAGAATATTTTCAAAATATAGGCTAAAAACATGCTAAAAATCGATATTTTATGTGCCCAAAGTCGATATGTGTATGCATCTTATGTACCCGTTTATATCCCAAATTCAGACTCAAAATATTCGAATATTCGATAATTTTGGGTCTAAGAAGCGATCTGTACATGCCTACTCCGTGCTAGAATATTTTCAAAATATAGGCCCAAAACATGCTCAAAATCGATATTTTAGGTGCCGGAAGTCGATATGTGCTTGCATCTTCTGTACCCGTTTATATCTCAAATTCTGGCTCAAAACACCCGAAAATTCGATATTTTTGGGTCCCAGAAGCGATCTGTACATGCCTACTCTGTGTTAGAGTATTTTCAAGATACAGGCCCAAAACATGCTGAAAATCGATATTTTAGGTGCCCAAACTCAATATGTGTATGCATCATCTGTACCCGTTTATATCTCAAATTAAGGCTCAAAACACCCGAAAATTCGATATTTTTTGGTCCAAGAAGCGATCTGTACCTGCCTACTCAGTGGTAAAATATTTTCAAAATATAAGCTTAAAACATGCTAAAAATCGATATTTTAGTTGCCCAAAGTCAATATGTGTATGCATCTTCTGTACCCGTTTATATCTCAAATTCGGGCTCAAAACAACCGAAAATTCGATATTTTTGGGTCTAGAAAGCGATCTCTACATGCCTACTCAATGCTAGAATGTTTTCATGATACAGACCCAAAACATACTGAAAATCGATATTTTAGGTGCAAAAAGTCGATATGTGAATGCATATTCTTTACCCGTTTATATCTCAAAGTCAGGCTCAAAAAAACAAAAAATTCGATATTTTTTGGCCCAAGAAGCGATCTGTACATGCATACTCCGTGTTAGAGTATTTTCAAGATACAGGCCCAAAACATGCAGAAAATCGATATTTTAGGTGCCCAAACTCAATATGTGTATGCATCATCTGTACCCGTTTATTTCTCAAATTCAGGCTCAGAACACCCGAAAATTCGATATTTTTTGGTCCAAGAGGCTATCTGTACATGCCTACTCATTGCTAGAATATTTTCAAAATATAGGCAAAAAACATGCTAAAAATCAATATTTTAGGTGCCCAAAGTCAATATGTGTATGCATCTTCTGTACCCGTTTATATCTCAAATTCAGGCTCAAAACACCCGAAAATTCGATATTTTTGGGTACCAGAAGCGATCTGTACATGCCTACTCCGTGTTAGAGTATTTTCAAAATACAGGCCCAAAACATGCTGAAAATCGATATTTTAGGTGCCCAAAGTCAATATGTGTATGCATCTTCTGTATCCGTTTATATCCCAAATTCTGGCTCAAAACAAACGAAAATTCGATATTTTTGGATCCAAGAAGCAATCTGTACATGCTTACTTAGTGCTAGAATATTTTCAAAATATAGGCCAAAAACATGCTAAAAATCGATATTTTGGGTGCGAAAGTCGTTTATATCTCAAATTCAGGCTCAAAAGTCCCGAAAATTCGATATTTTTGGGTCCCAGAAGCGATCTGTACATGCCTACTCAGTGCTAGACTGTTTTCAAAATATAGGCTCAAAACAAGCTAAAAATCGATATTTTAGGTGTCCAAAGTCGATATGAGCATGCATCTTCTGTACCCGTTTATATCTTAAATTCAGGCACAAAAAACCCGAAATTTCGATATTTTTTGGGTCCCGGAAGCCATCTGTACATGCATACTCCGTGTTAGAGTATTTTCAAGATACAGGCCCAAAACATGCTGAAAATCGATATTTTAGGTGCCCCAAGTCAATTTGTGTATGCATCTTCTGTACCCGTTCATATCCAATATTATGGCTCAAAAAACCCGAAAATTCGATATTTTTGGGTCCCTAAAGCGATTGGTACATGCCTACTCAATGCTAAAATGTTTTTAAGATATATACCCAAAACATGCTGAAAATCAATATTTTAGGTGCAAAAAGTCGATATGTGCATGAATATTCTGTACCCGTTCATATCTCAAATTCAGGCTCAAAACACCAGAAAATTCGATATTTTTGGGTACCAGAAGCGATCTGTACATACCTACTCAGTGCTAGAATATTTTCAAAATATAGGCTAAAAACATGCTAAAAATCGATATTTTATGTGCCCAAAGTCGATATGTGCATGCATCTTATGTACCCGTTTATATCCCAAATTCAGGCTCAAAATATCCGAATATTCGATAATTTTGGGTCTAAGAAGCGATCTGTACATGCCTACTCAGTGCTAGAATATTTTCAAAATATAGGCCCAAAACATGCTCAAAATCGATATTTTAGGTGCCGGAAGTCGATATGTGCTTGCATCTTCTGTACCCGTTTATATATCAAATTCTGGCTCAAAACACCCGAAAATTCGATATTTTTGGGTCCCAGAAGCGATCTGTACATGCCTACTCTGTGTTAGAGTATTTTCAAGATACAGGCCCAAAACATGCTGAAAATCGATATTTTAGGTGCCAAAACTCAATATGTGTATGCATCATCTGTACCCGTTTATATCTCAAATTAAGGCTCAAAACACCCGAAAATTCGATATTTTTTGGTCCAAGAAGCGATCTGTACCTGCCTACTCAGTGGTAAAATATTTTCAAAATATAAGCTTAAAACATGCTAAAAATCGATATTTTAGTTGCCCAAAGTCAATATGTGTATGCATCTTCTGTACCCGTTTATATCTCAAATTATGGCTCAAAACACCCGAAAATTCGATATTTTTGGGTCTAGAAAGCGATCTCTACATGCCTACTCAATGCTAGAATGTTTTCATGATACAGACCCAAAACATACTGAAAATCGATATTTTAGGTGCAAAAAGTCGATATGTGAATGCATATTCTTTACCCGTTTATATCTCAAAGTCAGGCTCAAAAAAACAAAAAATTCGATATTTTTTGGCCCAAGAAGCCATCTGTACATGCCTTCTCCGTGTTAGAGTATTTTCAAGATACAGGCCCAAAACATGCAGAAAATCGATATTTTAGGTGCCCAAACTCAATATGTGTATGCATCATCTGTACCCGTTTATTTCTCAAATTCAGGCTCAGAACACCCGAAAATTCGATATTTTTTGGTCCAAGAGGCTATCTGTACCTGCCTACTCAGTGCTAAAATATTTTCAGAATATAAGCTCAAAACATGCTAAAAATCAATATTTTAGGTGCCCAAAGTCAATATGTGTATGCATCTTCTGTACCCGTTTATATCGCAAATTCAGGATCAAAACATCCGAAAATTCGATATTTTTGGGTCCCAGAAGCGATCTGTACATGCCTACTCGATGCTAGAATGTTTTCAAGATACATACCCAAAACATGCTGAAAAATCTATATTTTTGGTGCAAAAAGTCGATATGTGCATGCATCTTCTGTACCCGTTTATATCTCAATTCAGGCTCGAAAAACCCGAAATTTCGATATTTTTGGGTCTCAGAAGCGATCTGTACATGCCTACTCAGTGCTAGAATATTTTCAAATTTTAGGCCCAAAACATGCTCAAAATCGATATTTTAGGTGCCCAAAGTCGATATGTGAATGCATCTTCTGTACCCGTTTATATCTTAAATTCAGGCACAAAAAACCCGAAATTTCGATATTTTTTGGGTCCCGGAAGCCATCTGTACATGCATACTCCGTGTTAGAGTATTTTCAAGATACAGGCCCAAAACATGCTGAAAATCGATATTTTAGGTGCCCCAAGTCAATTTGTGTATGCATCTTCTGTACCCGTTCATATCCAATATTATGGCTCAAAACACCCGAAAATTCGATATTTTTGGGTCCCTAAAGCGATCGGTACATGCCTACTCAATGCTAAAATGTTTTTAAGATATATACCCAAAACATGCTGAAAATCAATATTTTAGGTGCAAAAAGTCGATATGTGCATGCATATTCTGTACCCGTTCATATCTCAAATTCAGGCTCAAAACACCAGAAAATTCGATATTTTTGGGTACCAGAAGCGATCTGTACATACCTACTCAGTGCTAGAATATTTTCAAAATATAGGCTAAAAACATGCTAAAAATCGATATTTTATGTGCCCAAAGTCGATATGTGCATGCATCTTATGTACCCGTTTATATCTCAAATTCTGGCTCAAAACACCCGAAAATTCGATAATTTTGGGTCCCAGAAGCGATCTCTACATGCCTACTCAGTGCTAGAATATTTTCAAAATATAGGCCAAAAACATGCTAAAAATCGATATTTTAGGTGCCCAAAGTCAATATTTGCATGAATCTTATGTACCAGTTTATATTCCAAATTCAGGCTCAAAACACCCAAAAATTTGATATTTTTGGGTCCCAGAAGCGATCTGTACATGCCTACTCGATGCTAGAATGTTTTCAAGATACATACCCAAAACATGCTGAAAAATCGATATTTTTGGTGCAAAAAGTCGATATGTGCATGCATCTTCTGTACCCGTTTATATCTCAATTCAGGCTCGGAAAACCCGAAATTTCGATATTTTTTGGGTCCCGGAAGCAATCTGTACATGCCTACTCCGTGTTAGAGTATTTTCAAGATACAGGCCCAAAACATGCTGGAAATCGATATTTTTGGTGCCCCAAGTCAATTTGTGTATGCATCTTCTGTACCCGTTCATATCCAATATTATGGCTCAAAACACCCGAAAATTCGATATTTTTGGGTCCCAAAAGCGATCTGTACATGCCTACTCCGTGTTAGAGTATTTTCAAAATACAGGCCCAAAACATGCTGAAAATCGATATTATAGGTGCCCAAAGTCAATATGTGTATGCATCTTCTGTACCCGTTTATATCCCAAATTCTGGCTCAAAACAAACGAAAATTCGATATTTTTGGATCCAAGAAGCAATCTGTACATGCTTACTTAGTGCTAGAATATTTTCAAAATATAGGCCAAAACATGCTAAAAATCGATATTTTGGGTGCGAAAGTCGTTTATATCTCAAATTCAGGTTCAAAAGTCCCGAAAATTCGATATTTTTGGGTCCCAGAAGCGATCTGTACATGCCTACTCAGTGCTAGACTGTTTTCAAAATATAGGCTCAAAACAAGCTAAAAATCGATATTTTAGGTGTCCAAAGTCGATATGAGCATGCATCTTCAGTACCCGTTTATATTTCAAATTCAGGCTCAAAACACACGAAAATTCGATATTTTTGGGTCTCAGAAGCGATCTGTACATGCCTACTCAGTGCTAGAATATTTTCAAATTTTAGGCCCAAAACATGCTCAAAATCGATATTTTAGGTGCCCAAAGTCGATATGTGAATGCATCTTCTGTACCCGTTTATATCTTAAATTCAGGCACAAAAAACCCGAAATTTCGATATTTTTTGGGTCCCGGAAGCGATCTGTACATGCCTACTCCGTGTTAGAGTATTTTCAAGATACAGGCCCAAAACATGCTGAAAATCGATATTTTAGGTGCCCCAAGTCAATTTGTGTATGCATCTTCTGTACCCGTTCATATCCAATATTATGGCTCAAAACACCCGAAAATTCGATATTTTTGGGTCCCTAAAGCGATCGGTACATGCCTACTCAATGCTAAAATGTTTTTAAGATATATACCCAAAACATGCTGAAAATCAATATTTTAGGTGCAAAAAGTCGATATGTGCATGCATATTCTGTACCCGTTCATATCGCAAATTCAGGCTCAAACACCAGAAAATTCGATATTTTTGGGTACCAGAAGCGATCTGTACATGCCTACTCAGTGCTAGAATATTTTCAAAATATAGGCTAAAAACATGCTAAAAATCGATATTTTATGTGCCCAAAGTCGATATGTGCATGCATCTTATGTACCCGTTTATATCCCAAATTCAGGCTCTAAACATCCGAATATTCGATAATTTTGGGTCTAAGAAGCGATCTGCACATGCCTACTTAGTGCTAGAATATTTTCAAAATATAGGCCCAAAACATGCTCAAAATCGATATTTTAGGTGCCGGAAGTCGATATGTGCTTGCATCTTCTGTACCCGTTTATATCTCAAATTCTGGCTCAAAAAACCCGAAAATTCGATATTTTTTGGGTCCCGGAAGCGATCTGTACATGCCTACTCCGTGTTAGAGTATTTTCAAGATACAGGCCCAAAACATGCTGGAAATCGATTTTTAGGTGCCCCAAGTCAATTTGTGTATTCATCTTCTGTACCCGTTCATATCCAATATTATGGCTCAAAACACCCGAAAATTCGATATTTTTGGGTCCCAAAAGCGATCGGTACATGCCTACTCAATGCTAAAATGTTTTTAAGATATATACCCAAAACATGCTGAAAATCAATATTTTAGGTGCAAAAAGTCGATATGTGTATGCATCTTCTGTACCCGTTTATATCTCAAATTCAGGCTCAAAACACCCGAAAATTCGATATTTTTGGGTCTAGAAAGCGATCTGTACCTGCCTACTCAGTGGTAAAATATTTTCAAAATATAAGCTTAAAACATGCTAAAAATCGATATTTTAGTTGCCCAAAGTCAATATGTGTATGCATCTTCTGTACCCGTTTATATCTCAAATTCTGGCTCAAAACACCCGAAAATTCGATATTTTTGGGTGTAGAAAGCGATCTCTACATGCCTACTCAATGCTAGAATGTTTTCATGATACAGACCCAAAACATACTGAAAATCGATATTTTAGGTGCAAAAAGTCGATATGTGAATGCATATTCTTTACCCGTTTATATCTCAAAGTCAGGCTCAAAAAAACAAAAAATTCGATATTTTTTGGCCCAAGAAGCGATCTGTACATGCCTACTCCGTGTTAGAGTATTTTCAAGATACAGGCCCAAAACATGCAGAAAATCGATATTTTAGGTGCCCAAACTCAATATGTGTATGCATCACCTGTACCCGTTTATTTCTCAAATTCAGGCTCAGAACACCCGAAAATTCGATATTTTTTGGTCCAAGAGGCTATCTGTACCTGCCTACTCAGTGCTAAAATATTTTCAGAATATAAGCTCAAAACATGCTAAAAATCAATATTTTAGGTGCCCAAAGTCAATATGTGTATGCATCTTCTGTACCCGTTTATATCTCAAATTCAGGCTCAAAACACCCGAAAATTCGATATTTTTGGGTACCAGAAGCGATCTGTACATGCCTACTCCGTGTTAGAGTATATTCAAAATACAGGCCCAAAACATGCTGAAAATCGATATTTTAGGTGCCCAAAGTCAATATGTGTATGCATCTTCTGTATCCGTTTATATCCCAAATTCTGGCTCAAAACAAACGAAAATTCGATATTTTTAGATCCAAGAAGCAATCTGTACATGCATACTTAGTGCTAGAATATTTTCAAAATATAGGCCAAAAACATGCTAAAAATCGATATTTTGGGTGCGAAAGCCGTTTATATCTCAAATTCAAGCTCAAAAGTCCCGAAAATTCGATATTTTTGGGTCCCAGAAGCGATCTGTACATGCCTACTCAGTGCTAGACTGTTTTCAAAATATAGGCTCAAAACAAGCTAAAAATCGATATTTTAGGTGTCCAAAGTCGATATGAGCATGCATCTTCAGTACCCGTTTATATTTCAAATTCAGGCTCAAAACACACGAAAATTCGATATTTTTGGGTCTCAGAAGCGATCTGTACATGCCTACTCAGTGCTAGAATATTTTCAAATTTTAGGCCCAAAACATGCTCAAAATCGATATTTTAGGTGCCCAAAGTCGATATGTGAATGCATCTTCTGTACCCGTTTATATCTTAAATTCAGGCACAAAAAACCCGAAATTTCGATATTTTTTGGGTCCCGGAAGCGATCTGTACATGCCTACTCCGTGTTAGAGTATTTTCAAGATACAGGCCCAAAACATGCTGGAAATCGATATTTTAGGTGCCCCAAGTCAATTTGTGTATGCATCTTCTGTACCCGTTCATATCCAATATTATGGCTCAAAACACCCGAAAATTCGATATTTTTGGGTCCCAAAAGCGATCGGTACATGCCTACTCAATGCTAAAATGTTTTTAAGATATATACCCAAAACATGCTGAAAATCAATATTTTAGGTGCAAAAAGTCGATATGTGTATGCATCTTCTGTATCCGTATATATCTCAAATTCAGGCTCAAAACACCCGAAAATTCGATATTTTTGGGTACCAGAAGCGATCTGTACATGCCTACTCCGTGTTAGAGTATTTTCAAAATACAGGCCCAAAACATGCTGAAAATCGATATTTTAGGTGCCCAAACTCAATATGTGTATGTATCATCTGTACCCGTTTATATCTCAAATTCAGGCTCAAAACACCCGAAAATTCGATATTTTTTGGTCCAAGAAGCGATCTGTACCTGCCTACTCAGTTGTAAAATATTTTCAAAATATAAGCTTAAAACATGCTAAAAATCGATATTTTAGGTGCCCAAAGTCAATATGTGTATGCATCTTCTGTACCCGTTTATATCTCAAATTCTGGCTCAAAACACCCGAAAATTCGATATTTTTGGGTCTAGAAAGCGATCTCTACATGCCTACTCAATGCTAGAATGTTTTCATGATACAGACCCAAAACATGCTGAAAATCGATATTTTAGGTGCAAAAAGTCAATATGTGCATGCTTATTCTGTACCCGTTTATATCTAAAATTCAGGCTCGAAACACCCGAAAATTCGATATTTTTGGGTACCAGAAGCGATCTGTACATTCCTACTTCGTGTTTGAGTATTTTCAAATTACAGGCCCAAAACATGCTCAAAATCGATATTTTAGGTTCAAAAAGACGATATGTGCATGCATATTCTGTACCGGTTTATATCTCAAATTCAGGCTCAAAAAACCTAAGAATTCGATATTTTTGAGTCCCAGAAGCGATCTGTACATGCCTACTCATTGCTAGAATATTTTCAAAATATAGGCAAAAAACATGCTAAAAATCGATATTTTAGGTGCCCAAAGTCGATATGTGCATGCACCTTCTGTACCCGTTTATATCTCAAATTTAGGCTCAAAACACCTGAAAATTCGATATTTTTGGATCCCAGAAGCGATCTCTACATGCCTACTCAATGCTAGAATGTTTTCATGATACAGAACCAAAACATACTGAAAATCAATATTTTAGGTGCAAAAAGTCAATATGTGCATGCATATTCTGTACCCGTTTATATCTCAAATTCAGGCTCGAAACACCCGAAAATTCGATATTTTTGGGTACCAGAAGCGGTCTGTACATGCCTACTTCGTGTTCGAGTATTTTCAAATTACAGGCCCAAAACATGCTCAAAATCGATATTTTAGGTGCAAAAAGTCGATATGTGCATGCATATTCTGTACCCGTTTATATCTCAAATTCAGCCTCAAGAAAACAAAAAAATCGATATTTTTTGGTCCCAGAAGCGATCTGTACATGCCTACTCCGTGTTAGAATGTTTTCATGATACAGACCCAAAACATGCTGAAAATCGATATTTTAGGTGCCCAAAGTCAATATGTGTATGCATCATCTGTACCCGTTTATATCTTAAATTCAGGCTCAAAACATCCGAAAATTCGATATTTTTGGGTCCCAGAAGCGATCTCTACATGCCTAGTCAATGCTAGAATGTTTTCTTGATACAGACCCAAAACATACTGAAAATCGATATTTTAGGTGCAAAAAGTCGATATGTGCATGCATATTCTGTACCCGTTTATATCTTAAATTCAGGCTCAAAAAAAACAAAAATTCGATATTTTTTGGTCCAAGAAGCGATCTGTACATGCCTACTCAGTGCTAGAATATTTTCAAAATATAGGCCCAAAACATGCTCAAAATCGATATTTTAAGTCCCCAAAGTCGATATGTGCATGCATCTTCTGTACCCGTTTATATCCCAAATTCAGGCTGAAAACACCCGAAAATTCGATATTTTTGGGTCCCAGAAGCGATCTCTACATGCCTACTCAATACTAGAATGTTTTCAGGATACAGACCCAAAACATACTGAAAATCGATATTTTTGGTGCAAAAAGTCAATATGTGCATGCATATTCTGTACCCGTTTATATCTCAAATTCAGGCTCAAAACACCCGAAAATTCGATATTTTTGGGTACCAGAAGCGATCTGTACATGCCTACTTCGTGTTCGAGTATTTTCAAATTACAGGCCCAAAACATGCTCAAAATCGATATTTTAAGTGCAAAAAGTCGATATGTGCATGTATATTCTGTACCCGTTTATATCTCAAATTCAGGCTCAAAAAAACAAAAAATTCGATATTTTTTGGTCCAAGAAGCGATCTGTACATGCCTACTCCGTGTTAGAGTATTTTCAAAATACAGGCCCAAAACATGCTGAAAATCGATATTTTAGGTGCCCAAAGTCAATATGTGTATGCATCTTCTGTACCCGTTTATATCCCAAATTCTGGCTCAAAACAAACGAAAATTCGATATTTTTGGATATAAGAAGCAATCTGTACATGCTTACTTAGTGCTAGAATATTTTCAAAATATAGGCCAAAACATGCTAAAAATCGATATTTTGGGTGCCCAAAGTCGTTTATATCTCAAATTCAGGCTCAAAAGTCCCGAAAATTCGATATTTTTGGGTCTCAGAAGCGATCTGTACATGCCTACTTAGTGCTAGAATATTTTCAAATTTTTGGCCCAAAACATGCTCAAAATCGATATTTTAGGTGCCCAAAGTCGATATGTGAATGCATCCTCTGTACCCGTTTATATCTTAAATTCAGGCACAAAAAACCCGAAATTTCGATATTTTTTGGGTCCCGGAAGCGATCTGTACATGCCTACTCCGTGTTAGAGTATTTTCAAGATACAGGCCCAAAACATGCTGGAAATCGATATTTTAGGTGCCCCAAGTCAATTTGTCTATGCATCTTCTGTACCCGTTCATATCCAATATTATGGCTCAAAACACCCGAAAATTCGATATTTTTGGGTCCCAAAAGCGATCGGTACATACCTACTCAATGCTAAAATGTTTTTAAGATATATACCCAAAACATGCTGAAAATCAATATTTTAGGTGCAAAAAGTCGATATGTGTATGCATCTTCTGTACCCGTTTATATCTCAAATTCAGGCTCAAAACACCCGAAAATTCGATATTTTTGGGTACCAGAAGCGATCTGTACATGCCTACTCCGTGTTAGAGTATTTTCAAAATACAGGCCCAAAACATGCTGAAAATCGATATTTTAGGTGCCCAAAGTCAATATGTGTATGCATCTTCTGTACCCGTTTATATCCCAAATTCTGGCTCAAAACAAACTAAAATTCGATATTTTTGGATCCAAGAAGCAATCTGTACATGCTTACTTAGTGCTAGAATATTTTCAAAATATAGGCCAAAACATGCTAAAAATCGATATTTTGGGTGCGAAAGTCGTTTATATCTCAAATTCAGGCTCAAAAGTCCCGAAAGTTCGATATTTTTGGGTCCCAGAAGCGATCTGTACAAGCCTACTCAGTGCTAGACTGTTTTCAAAATATAGGCTCAAAACAAGCTAAAAATCGATATTTTAGGTGTCCAAAGTCGATATGAGCATGCATCTTCAGTACCCGTTTATATTTCAAATTCAGGCTCAAAACACACGAAAATTCGATATTTTTGGGTCTCAGAAGCAATCTGTACATGCCTACTCAGTGCTAGAATATTTTCAAATTTTAGGCCCAAAACATGCTCAAAATCGATATTTTAGGTGCCCAAAGTCGATATGTGAATGCATCTTCTGTACCCGTTTATATCTTAAATTCAGGCACAAAAAACCCGAAATTTCGATATTTTTTGGGTCCCGGAAGCGATCTGTACATGCCTACTCCGTGTTAGAGTATTTTCAAGATACAGGCCCAAAACATGCTGAAAATCGATATTTTAGGTGCCCCAAGTCAATTTGTGTATGCATCTTCTGTACCCGTTCATATCCAATATTATGGCTCAAAACACCCGAAAATTCGATATTTTTGGGTCCCAAAAGCGATCGGTACATGCCTACTCAATGCTAAAATGTTTTTAAGATATATACCCAAAACATGCTGAAAATCAATATTTTAGGTGCAAAAAGTCGATATGTGTATGCATCTTCTGTATCCGTATATATCTCAAATTCAGGCTCAAAACACCCGAAAATTCGATATTTTTGGGTACCAGAAGCGATCTGTACATGCCTACTCCGTGTTAGAGTATTTTCAAAATACAGGCCCAAAACATGCTGAAAATCGATATTTTAGGTGCCCAAACTCAATATGTGTATGTATCATCTGTACCCGTTTATATCTCAAATTCAGGCTCAAAACACCCGAAAATTCGATATTTTTTGGTCCAAGAAGCGATCTGTACCTGCCTACTCAGTTGTAAAATATTTTCAAAATATAAGCTTAAAACATGCTAAAAATCGATATTTTAGGTGCCCAAAGTCAATATGTGTATGCATCTTCTGTACCCGTTTATATCTCAAATTCTGGCTCAAAACACCCGAAAATTCGATATTTTTGGGTCTAGAAAGCGATCTCTACATGCCTACTCAATGCTAGAATGTTTTCATGATACAGACCCAAAACATGCTGAAAATCGATATTTTAGGTGCAAAAAGTCAATATGTGCATGCTTATTCTGTACCCGTTTATATCTAAAATTCAGGCTCGAAACACCCGAAAATTCGATATTTTTGGGTACCAGAAGCGATCTGTACATTCCTACTTCGTGTTTGAGTATTTTCAAATTACAGGCCCAAAACATGCTCAAAATCGATATTTTAGGTTCAAAAAGACGATATGTGCATGCATATTCTGTACCGGTTTATATCTCAAATTCAGGCTCAAAAAACCTAAGAATTCGATATTTTTGAGTCCCAGAAGCGATCTGTACATGCCTACTCATTGCTAGAATATTTTCAAAATATAGGCAAAAAACATGCTAAAAATCGATATTTTAGGTGCCCAAAGTCGATATGTGCATGCACCTTCTGTACCCGTTTATATCTCAAATTTAGGCTCAAAACACCTGAAAATTCGATATTTTTGGATCCCAGAAGCGATCTCTACATGCCTACTCAATGCTAGAATGTTTTCATGATACAGAACCAAAACATACTGAAAATCAATATTTTAGGTGCAAAAAGTCAATATGTGCATGCATATTCTGTACCCGTTTATATCTCAAATTCAGGCTCGAAACACCCGAAAATTCGATATTTTTGGGTACCAGAAGCGGTCTGTACATGCCTACTTCGTGTTCGAGTATTTTCAAATTACAGGCCCAAAACATGCTCAAAATCGATATTTTAGGTGCAAAAAGTCGATATGTGCATGCATATTCTGTACCCGTTTATATCTCAAATTCAGCCTCAAGAAAACAAAAAAATCGATATTTTTTGGTCCCAGAAGCGATCTGTACATGCCTACTCCGTGTTAGAATGTTTTCATGATACAGACCCAAAACATGCTGAAAATCGATATTTTAGGTGCCCAAAGTCAATATGTGTATGCATCATCTGTACCCGTTTATATCTTAAATTCAGGCTCAAAACATCCGAAAATTCGATATTTTTGGGTCCCAGAAGCGATCTCTACATGCCTAGTCAATGCTAGAATGTTTTCTTGATACAGACCCAAAACATACTGAAAATCGATATTTTAGGTGCAAAAAGTCGATATGTGCATGCATATTCTGTACCCGTTTATATCTTAAATTCAGGCTCAAAAAAAACAAAAATTCGATATTTTTTGGTCCAAGAAGCGATCTGTACATGCCTACTCAGTGCTAGAATATTTTCAAAATATAGGCCCAAAACATGCTCAAAATCGATATTTTAAGTCCCCAAAGTCGATATGTGCATGCATCTTCTGTACCCGTTTATATCCCAAATTCAGGCTGAAAACACCCGAAAATTCGATATTTTTGGGTCCCAGAAGCGATCTCTACATGCCTACTCAATACTAGAATGTTTTCAGGATACAGACCCAAAACATACTGAAAATCGATATTTTTGGTGCAAAAAGTCAATATGTGCATGCATATTCTGTACCCGTTTATATCTCAAATTCAGGCTCAAAACACCCGAAAATTCGATATTTTTGGGTACCAGAAGCGATCTGTACATGCCTACTTCGTGTTCGAGTATTTTCAAATTACAGGCCCAAAACATGCTCAAAATCGATATTTTAAGTGCAAAAAGTCGATATGTGCATGTATATTCTGTACCCGTTTATATCTCAAATTCAGGCTCAAAAAAACAAAAAATTCGATATTTTTTGGTCCAAGAAGCGATCTGTACATGCCTACTCCGTGTTAGAGTATTTTCAAAATACAGGCCCAAAACATGCTGAAAATCGATATTTTAGGTGCCCAAAGTCAATATGTGTATGCATCTTCTGTACCCGTTTATATCCCAAATTCTGGCTCAAAACAAACGAAAATTCGATATTTTTGGATATAAGAAGCAATCTGTACATGCTTACTTAGTGCTAGAATATTTTCAAAATATAGGCCAAAACATGCTAAAAATCGATATTTTGGGTGCCCAAAGTCGTTTATATCTCAAATTCAGGCTCAAAAGTCCCGAAAATTCGATATTTTTGGGTCTCAGAAGCGATCTGTACATGCCTACTTAGTGCTAGAATATTTTCAAATTTTTGGCCCAAAACATGCTCAAAATCGATATTTTAGGTGCCCAAAGTCGATATGTGAATGCATCCTCTGTACCCGTTTATATCTTAAATTCAGGCACAAAAAACCCGAAATTTCGATATTTTTTGGGTCCCGGAAGCGATCTGTACATGCCTACTCCGTGTTAGAGTATTTTCAAGATACAGGCCCAAAACATGCTGGAAATCGATATTTTAGGTGCCCCAAGTCAATTTGTCTATGCATCTTCTGTACCCGTTCATATCCAATATTATGGCTCAAAACACCCGAAAATTCGATATTTTTGGGTCCCAAAAGCGATCGGTACATACCTACTCAATGCTAAAATGTTTTTAAGATATATACCCAAAACATGCTGAAAATCAATATTTTAGGTGCAAAAAGTCGATATGTGTATGCATCTTCTGTACCCGTTTATATCTCAAATTCAGGCTCAAAACACCCGAAAATTCGATATTTTTGGGTACCAGAAGCGATCTGTACATGCCTACTCCGTGTTAGAGTATTTTCAAAATACAGGCCCAAAACATGCTGAAAATCGATATTTTAGGTGCCCAAAGTCAATATGTGTATGCATCTTCTGTACCCGTTTATATCCCAAATTCTGGCTCAAAACAAACTAAAATTCGATATTTTTGGATCCAAGAAGCAATCTGTACATGCTTACTTAGTGCTAGAATATTTTCAAAATATAGGCCAAAACATGCTAAAAATCGATATTTTGGGTGCGAAAGTCGTTTATATCTCAAATTCAGGCTCAAAAGTCCCGAAAGTTCGATATTTTTGGGTCCCAGAAGCGATCTGTACAAGCCTACTCAGTGCTAGACTGTTTTCAAAATATAGGCTCAAAACAAGCTAAAAATCGATATTTTAGGTGTCCAAAGTCGATATGAGCATGCATCTTCAGTACCCGTTTATATTTCAAATTCAGGCTCAAAACACACGAAAATTCGATATTTTTGGGTCTCAGAAGCAATCTGTACATGCCTACTCAGTGCTAGAATATTTTCAAATTTTAGGCCCAAAACATGCTCAAAATCGATATTTTAGGTGCCCAAAGTCAATATGTGAATGCATCTTCTGTACCCGTTTATATCTTAAATTCAGGCACAAAAAACCCGAAATTTCGATATTTTTTGGGTCCCGGAAGCGATCTGTACATGCCTACTCCGTGTTAGAGTATTTTCAAGATACAGGCCCAAAACATGCTGAAAATCGATATTTTAGGTGCCCCAAGTCAATTTGTGTATGCATCTTCTGTACCCGTTCATATCCAATATTATGGCTCAAAAACACCCGAAAATTCGATATTTTTGGGTCCCAAAAGCGATCGGTACATGCCTACTCAATGCTAAAATGTTTTTAAGATATATACCAAAAACATGCTGAAAATCAATATTTTAGGTGCAAAATGTCGATATGTGCATGCATATTCTGTACCCGTTCATATCTCAAATTCAGGCTCAAAACACCAGAAAATTCGATATTTTTGGGTACCAGAAGCGATCTGTACATGCCTACTCAGTGCTAAAATATTTTCAAAATATAGGCTAAAAACATGCTAAAAATCGATATTTTATGTGCCCAAAGTCGATATGTGCATGTATCTTATGTACCCGTTTATTTCCCAAATTCAGGCTCAAAACATTCGAATATTCGATAATTTTGGGTCTAAGAAGCGATCTGTACATGCCTACTCAGTGCTAGAATATTTTCAAAATATAGGCCCAAAACATGCTCAAAATCGATATTTTAGGTGCAGGAAGTCGATATGTGCTTGCATCTTCTGTACCCGTTTATATCTCAAATTCTGGCTCAAAACACCCGAAAATTCGATATTTTTGGGTCTCAGAAGCGATCTGTACATGCATACTCTGTGTTAGAGTATTTTCAAGATACAGGCCCAAAACATGCTGAAAATCGATATTTTAGGTGCCCAAACTCAATATGTGTATGCATCATCTGTACCCGTTTATATATCAAATTAAGGCTCAAAACACCCGAAAATTCGATATTTTTGGGTCTAGAAAGCTATCTCTACATGCCTACTCAATGCTAGAATGTTTTCATGATACAGACCCAAAACATACTGAAAATCGATATTTTAGGTGCAAAAAGTCGATATGTGAATGCATATTCTTTACCCGTTTATATCTCAAAGTCAGGCTCAAAAAAACAAAAAATTCGATATTTTTTGGTCCAAGAAGCGATCTGTACATGCCTACTCAGTGCTAAAATATTTTCAGAATATAAGCTCAAAACATGCTAAAAATCGATATTTTAGGTGCCCAAAGTCAATATGTGTATGCATCTTCTGTACCCGTTTATATCTCAAATTCAGGCTCAAAACACCCGAAAATTCGATATTTTTGGGTCCCAGAAGCGATCTCTACATGCCTACTCAATACTAGAATGTTTTCATGATACAGACCCAAAACATACTGAAAATCGATATTTTAGGTGCAAAAAGTCAATATGTGCATGCATATTCTGTACCCGTTTATATCTCAAATTCAGGCTCAAAACACCCGAAAATTCGATATTTTTGGGTACCAGAAGCGATCTGTACATGCCTACTTCGTGTTCGAGTATTTTCAAATTACAGGCCCGAAACATGCTCAAAATCGATATTTTAGGTGCAAAAAGTCGATATGTGCATGTATATTCTGTACCCGTTTATATCTCAAATTCAGGCTCAAAAAAACAAAAAATTCGATATTTTTTGGTCCAAGAAGCGATCTGTACATGCCTACTCCGTGTTAGAGTATTTTCAAAATACAGGCCCAAAACATGCTGATAATCGATATTTTAGGTGCCCAAAGTCAATATGTGTATGCATCTTCTGTACCCGTTTATATCCCAAATTCTGGCTCAAAACAAACGAAAATTCGATATTTTTGGATATAAGAAGCAATCTGTACATGCTTACTTAGTTCTAGAATATTTTCAAAATATAGGCCAAAACATGCTAAAAATCGATATTTTGGGTGCCCAAAGTCGTTTATATCTCAAATTCAGGCTCAAAAGTCCCGAAAATTCAATATTTTTGGGTCCCAGAAGCGATCTGTACATGCCTACTCAGTGCTAGACTGTTTTCAAAATATAGGCTCAAAACAAGCTGAAAATCGATATTTTAGGTGTCCAAAGTCGATATGTTCATGCATCTTCAGTACCCGTTTATATTTCAAATTCAGGCTCAAAGCGCACGAAAATTCGATATTTTTGGGTCTCAGAAGCGATCTGTACATGCCTACTTAGTGCAAGAATATTTTCAAATTTTTGGCCCAAAACATGCTCAAAATCGATATTTTAGGTGCCCAAAGTCGATATGTGAATGCATCCTCTGTACCCGTTTATATCTTAAATTCAGGCACAAAAAACCCGAAATTTCGATATTTTTTGGGTCCCGGAAGCGATCTGTACATGCCTACTCCGTGTTAGAGTATTTTCAAGATACAGGCCCAAAACATGCTGGAAATCGATATTTTAGGTGCCCCAAGACAATTTGTGTATGCATCTTCTGTACCCGTTCATATCCAATATTATGGCTCAAAACACCCGAAAATTCGATATTTTTGGGTCCCAAAAGCGATCGGTACATGCCTACTCAATGCTAAAATGTTTTTAAGATATATAACCAAAACATGCTGAAAATCAATATTTTAGGTGCAAAAAGTCGATATGTGTATGCATCATCTGTACCCGTTTATATATCAAATTAAGGCTCAAAACACCCGAAAATTCGATATTTTTGGGTCTAGAAAGCTATCTCTACATGCCTACTCAATGCTAGAATGTTTTCATGATACAGACCCAAAACATACTGAAAATCGATATTTTAGGTGCAAAAAGTCGATATGTGAATGCATATTCTTTACCCGTTTATATCTCAAAGTCAGGCTCAAAAAAACAAAAAATTCGATATTTTTTGGTCCAAGAAGCGATCTGTACATGCCTACTCAGTGCTAAAATATTTTCAGAATATAAGCTCAAAACATGCTAAAAATCGATATTTTAGGTGCCCAAAGTCAATATGTGTATGCATCTTCTGTACCCGTTTATATCTCAAATTCAGGCTCAAAACACCCGAAAATTCGATATTTTTGGGTCCCAGAAGCGATCTCTACATGCCTACTCAATACTAGAATGTTTTCATGATACAGACCCAAAACATACTGAAAATCGATATTTTAGGTGCAAAAAGTCAATATGTGCATGCATATTCTGTACCCGTTTATATCTCAAATTCAGGCTCAAAACACCCGAAAATTCGATATTTTTGGGTACCAGAAGCGATCTGTACATGCCTACTTCGTGTTCGAGTATTTTCAAATTACAGGCCCGAAACATGCTCAAAATCGATATTTTAGGTGCAAAAAGTCGATATGTGCATGTATATTCTGTACCCGTTTATATCTCAAATTCAGGCTCAAAAAAACAAAAAATTCGATATTTTTTGGTCCAAGAAGCGATCTGTACATGCCTACTCCGTGTTAGAGTATTTTCAAAATACAGGCCCAAAACATGCTGATAATCGATATTTTAGGTGCCCAAAGTCAATATGTGTATGCATCTTCTGTACCCGTTTATATCCCAAATTCTGGCTCAAAACAAACGAAAATTCGATATTTTTGGATATAAGAAGCAATCTGTACATGCTTACTTAGTTCTAGAATATTTTCAAAATATAGGCCAAAACATGCTAAAAATCGATATTTTGGGTGCCCAAAGTCGTTTATATCTCAAATTCAGGCTCAAAAGTCCCGAAAATTCAATATTTTTGGGTCCCAGAAGCGATCTGTACATGCCTACTCAGTGCTAGACTGTTTTCAAAATATAGGCTCAAAACAAGCTGAAAATCGATATTTTAGGTGTCCAAAGTCGATATGTTCATGCATCTTCAGTACCCGTTTATATTTCAAATTCAGGCTCAAAGCGCACGAAAATTCGATATTTTTGGGTCTCAGAAGCGATCTGTACATGCCTACTTAGTGCAAGAATATTTTCAAATTTTTGG